>CM069148.1:31654037-32254037 GCA_035221665.1 Okamejei kenojei
GAGAGGGTGGGGGAAGGGGGGTTGAGAAGGAGAGAAGTGGAGAGTGGGTGAGGGAGATGGTAAGGGTAGGGGGAGTGGTGGAAGTGGTGGAGATGGAGGGAGAGGAGGGGAGGGGTAGTGGTAGAAGAGGGAGGTTGTGGGAAAAAAGGGGGTGGCGGGAGATAGGGAGGGGGGGAGAGGCAATGGGGAGGGAGAGAGGGGGGAAGGGGAAGAGGGTGGGGGAAGGGGAGAGAAGTGGATGAGTGGGGAAGAGAGAGGGTGGGGGGAGTGGTGGGAAGTGGGAGAGAATGGAGGGGGAGGGTGATGGGGGAGAGGTCGGAAGATTGGGGAGGGAGAGGGCAGAGGGGTAGGGGGGTGTGGAAGTGGGAGAGGGGGTAGGGAAAATAGGTGGTGGGGGAGAGAGGGGAGGAAGGGGGAGATTAAAGGGGTGGGGTGGTGGGTGGGGGGGGGGATGGAGAGGGGTGGGGGAAGGGGAGAGATGAGAGTGGGGAGCGAGGGGGGAGAGGAGGAGAGAGTAGGGGGGGAAAAAGGTGGTGGAAGAGGGCCAGAAGGGGTAGGGGAAGGGGGCGGGCGGGGAGTGGGGTGAGAGAGGGAGAGGGTGAGGGAGAGAGAGAGGGAAGGGAGGTGGGGGAGCGGGAGAAGGGGGGTGGGGGGAGAGTGAGAGGGATGGGGTGGGAGGTGGGGGGAGAGGGAGAGGGGTGAGGAGGGCGATGGCGAGAGGAGGGGGTGGAGGGAGGAGGGGAGAGAGGGAAGGGGAAGAAGGGGGGAGAGAGGTGTGGGGGCGGGGGGAGGGGAGGGAGGCGGGGATGGGGTAGGAGGGAGGGGCGAAGAGTGTGGAGGTGAGGGGGAAAGGTGTGGAGGGAGGGGAAGAGTGTGGAGGGGGAAAGGGGGAGAGAGTGAAAGGGGTTGGGGGAGAGGGAAGGGGGGGTGGGGGTGGAGAGTGGGATGGGGTGGGAGGTGGAGGGAGGGAGAGGGGTGTGGAGGGAGATGGAAGAGAGGGGTGGGGGAGGAGAGAGGATGGGGAGGGGGGAGAGAGGTGTGGGGGTGGGTGGGGAGGAGGAGATGGGGTAGGAGGGAGGGGAAGAGTGTTGGAGGGAGGGGGAGTGGGTGGGTGGGAGAGACGGGAAAGAGTGGGGAGGTAGAGTGGGAGGGGGGAGGGGTAGGGGAAGTCCATCTATTCCCCACTCCCTATCATGCTTAATCCTCTTTCTCTATTTCCACACACATGATCACGCGCTTCGACACAGGCTGCGGGGAGGGGGGGGGGGCTTGGGCTGGTGCTGGTGCAAAGGCATATACAAATGAGATCCATTCCGATTGGACATCAGTGAGGGATGGCATTGTGACATCACACAATGGAACGTTCACCAACATTCTATGGGTGAGAGCAGTTTGATTTTTTTAACATTTATATAATATTGACTGACCTTGACGGAGACACCAGGAATATTGCCCAAACTGAAATAATATTGCCCGAGTCGAAGACGAGGGCAATATGATGTTCGTGGCGGGCAATATTCTGGTGTCTCCCGAAAGAGCCAGTCAATATTATTAATTATTACTATCCCCACGTTAAATTAAATAACTCCGTCGTCGTCATGGACGACAGCGAATCTCGCACTGTGGAGGCTGCCATGGTTTGTTTAGATGCCGTGACCAGATCTTAGCGGTGATCTTTGGCCGGGTTTAGCGTCTGTCCGGATGTACGCCGGATGTAATATTTCATTCTTTGTGATTGATTACCGCAAGTTTTTCTACGTAAAGTCAATGGCGAAAACGGAGAAGAAAAATACCAAGTAATATTGCCGCAGGAAACTGCGCGTTTCTGGAACAATCAATACCAAACTAATATTTCCCAGTAAAACTCCCTTATATAGGAATAATTATATAATATTGGATGGCCTTGAGGGATACACAGGAAATATTGCCCAAATGAAATCATATTGCCGGAGTCGAAGACGGGGCAATTATGATTTCAGTTGCAGGGCAATATTTCCTGGTGTCTACCGAATGAAGCCAGTCAATATTATAATTATTACCTATCCCAAGTAAATTAAAATAATTTCTAGATTCACACTTGGAGCTTTGTGATTGGACCGCAGTTAGTTTTTCTACGTAAAGACAATGGCGAAAAAACCGGAAGAAGAAAAATTTACCAAGTAATATTTGCCCGCTGGAAACTTGCGCGTTTTTTTGACCAATCAAAATACGAACTAATATTGTCCAGTAAAACTACCTTATATGGTAATAATTTGAAATATTTGGCGGTGGGGAAGGTTTTATTAAGAATTAAAAATAGCATGGAGTGATGCAAGAGAGAGGGGAAGGGGTGGGGGGAGATGGGGTGTGAAGAGGGAGGTGGGGGCGGAGAGAGAGGGTGGGAGGGGAGGAGAGTGAGGGGTGAGGAGGTGGGAGATGGTAAAAGAGGGGGAAGGGGATGAGGAGAGGGAGTGGGGAAGGTTGGTTGAGAGGGAGAGGGGAAGGGGGTGGCAGAGGGGTGGGGGAGGGGGAGAGTAGTGGGAGAAGGGAGCGAGGGAGGAGGGGGAGGGGGAGGGGAAGGGAGGGAGAGGGGTAGAGTGTGGAGTGAGGGGGAGAGTGGGTAGAGAGAGGGGTAGGGGAGAGAGGGAAGAGTGTACGGAGGGAGCGGGGGAGAGTGGTAGGGGGAGGGGGAAATGGGGAGGGATGGGGAGATTGGGAGAGGAGGGGTAAGAGTGGGGAGGGAGAGGGAAGGGAGGGGGGGAGAGAGAGGGACTGGGGGAGGTAGAATGGGGAGGGGTGGGGGATGGTGGAGAGAGAGAAGTGGAAGAAAGCGTGGAGGGGGGGGAGAGGTGTAGGTGGGGTGGTAGGAGTGGGAGAGAGTGGGGAGTGGTGGAAGGGGGATAAAGGTGGAAGGGAAAGGGGTGGGGGAGGAGATAGGGATGGAGAGGATGTTGGGAGGGGACATGGGTGGGGGAAGGGGGGAGAGATGTGAAAGAGTGGGAGGGGATGTGGGAGAGAGGGAGGGCGCAGGGGGTTGGGGGGTGGTGGAAGAGAGGGAGAGGGGGTAGGGAAAAGGGGTGGGGGGAGAGAGGGATGGGGGTGTGGAGGAGGGATGGAGAGGACAGGGAGAGGTCGAGGAGAGAGGAAAATTGAGGAGGGGGGAGGAGAGAGGAGTGGGGAGGAGGGAGTTGGGGAAGGGGGAGATGGAGGTGTGGCGGAAAGGAGGAGGGATGGGGGGGGAGGGGGAGGAGGGAGATGGGAGGTAGGGGAGGGAGAGGGAAGAGTCTGGAGGGAAGGGGAGAGGGGTGGGGGAGAGAGGGAAAGAGTGGGGACGTTTGAGAAGGAGGGGGAGGGGTATGGGGCAGTCCATTCTACTTTCACTCCCTAGTCACCCCAATCCTCTTTCTCTATTCCCACATGTGATCATGGGGCTTAGACACAGGCTTTTTGCGGGGGGGGGGGGCGGGGGGTGGGGGCACAGGGCTGGGTGGGACAAAGGCGATGTAAATGAATTCCATCCGATTGGACATCTGTGAGGGTGGGCATTGTTTGTGACATCACACAATGGTGAGTTGCTGGCACATCAGAGGGGGGGGGGGGGGGGGGGGGGAGGAGGGGCTGGGGTGGTGCAAATGAAATTCATATGTAAATGAATCCATCGATGGGACATCTGTGAGCATTGGGCATTGTGACATACACAATGGAACGTTCACCGGACTTTCTATAGGGTCGAAGAGCAGTCTGATTTTTTTAACATTCGAAATATTGGGGGGGGGGGCGGGCGGAGGGATTTTATTAAATAATTAGTGTACATGTAAAAAATAATCTAAATGGTTAATGAGGCGTGCATTTGTGATGTAAAAAGCGTAATTCTTGCATAATGGAAAATATCCACGGCGTATTGGGGTTCTGGTTTTGGCGGATATGGAATCAAAAGGCAAAAATCATATTGAAAAAAAATTGGAATTGTGTCATTACACCCACAAACACACATGGCGGCAGACACATACACACACACACACAGTTTTAATAGATAGATAAATAGATAGATAGATAGATAGATAGATAGATAGATAGATAGATAGATAGATAGATAGATAGATAGATAGATAGATAGATCCAGAAAATGTATCATTTTATCTGACGGCTTACTTTTATCTGACTGTCAGGAAACAGTCGACGCTGACTAGCGATCACCTCATACTCTAGCACTATCCTACATATTAGGGGGAATTTTTTAATTTTACTGAGCCATTAAAGCTCATCGGACTGCAAGAAATTGCAGTGATTGTGGATGCAACCATCACAACAATTCAAACATTCTGCCCTCTCCCATAGGGCTAAACGTAAAGAAGTGTAAAACTGTACACCTCCAGATTCAGGGATAGTTTCTTCCCAGCTGTAAACAGGCCACTGAAACATCCGTACCGCAACTAGAGAGCAGTCCTGAACTACTGTCTATCTCATTGGTGATCCACGGACGATCTTTGATCGGACTTTACTGGCTTTATCTTGCACTAAACGTCATTCCCTTATCATGTATCATGTACAGTGCGAATGGCTCAATTGTAATCATGTTTGTCTTTCCACAGGCTCGTTAGCACATAAAAGCTTTTCACTGCACCTCGGTACACGTGACTGTAAACTAAACTGAAACCTGGAGAAAACCCCACGGTCACAGGGATTACATGTAAACTACGTACTGACAGCATCTGTCATCAAGATCGAACCCAGCAACTCTATTGCTGCGCCACTGTGCTGCCCCTGTAACAAATTCCACACTCTAGGAAAAGCTCCACCATCATGATTGAATTAGATAATATGATGGAAAATAAAATAAAAGAAGAAATGTTAGGAACACTCAGCCAGCTAGATAGCAATTGTAGACTGAGAGTTGATCTATGGCATTTCACTCACAGCAGGGAGAGCTTCCCATCATTATAATGACTGGTATTGGTTTATTATTGTCACATGTACCAAGATAAGAGTTAAAAACTGATTTGCATTCTATTCAGGCAGATTGTACTTGCATGAATACAAAAAATGAAAGAAACATTAAACAAACAGTATGTGTTATAGCGAACAGGGTGGAGCATGTAAAAAAAGCCAAGGGTGGCAACAAGGCAGATCAAAGGTTTTGGAATATATCCTTAGCTTTCAAGAGCCTGATAAGAGTGAGGAAGAAGCTGTTCTTAAACCTGGTGGCCTGTGCTTACAAGCCTTTGTATCTTCTGCCCAACTGTAGAGGGGAGAAAAGAGAATATCTGGCCTTGATAATGTTGGCTGCTTTCCCAAGACAGAGTGATATGTAGTTAATGGGATATGGTGGAAAAAGAGGTTGGTTTGCATGATGGACTGGGCTGTGTCCATGACTCTCTATGATGCTTTCTATGTTGAATCTGTAAGATTACAGTCATTGAAACGTGTTGCAAATTACCTTAGACTTTGCGTATAAGGAGTAGGCCATTGGATGCTTTTTAGTTGTATCATCAATGTGGTTGGACCAGGTCAAATAGGTTGGTGATGTTTACACCTGGAAGCTTGAAGCTCTCGACCATCTCCACTTCAGCATGACTGATGCAGGCTGGGGTGTGCACACCCCACTTTCTTAAGTCGCATATCAATTTCTATCATTTTGTTAACACTGATGGAGTTTGCTGTCATGACACCATGCTTCTCAGCTCTCTACACAATGTGCTAGAGTAACTCAGCGGGTCAGGCAGCGTATATGGAGTACATGGACAAGTGACCCAAAAGCTCACCAATCCATGTTCTCCATCAATGCTGCCTGGACCTGCCTGAGTACTCCAACACCTAGTTGTTTTTTCGTGATTCTGCAGTTCCTGTGTGTCTGTCTATTTATTGAGCTCCCTATCTTCTTTTACGTGGTAGACTCGCGATCTTTGTCATTGATTGAGATCCGGCACACTATGGTGGTGCCATTTGACAAACCTGGTAATGGAATTACAGCCGATTTAGTCGCAGTCGTGAGTGTAGAGAGATAACAGTAAGAAGCTGATGACATAGCCTTCCGGGGCACAAGTGTTGAGAATTTTCGTGGAGGATGTTTTGTAACCTACCCTTGCACATTGTGGAATATGAGCTACAGATGAGATTTTCTGGATTGATCCATTTAACTTTGGTATACACAGCCATCAACTTTCAGTGAACCAAATTTTGGTTGAAATAAATTTTCATTGAAATAAATTTTGATTTCCTTAATATCTGCCAGCAAATTTGGAAATTCATAATATAGGTTCACTTACCTGAGCAAATGATAAGAAGAGGACTATACCTGTTCTCCTAAAAGAATAATGATATTTTTGTGGTGGTACGTCAGGACAGTATATTAGCCCAAGAGCAAGTTCCTCCTGTGTAAAACAGATAATTTCAGAATGGATTTTCCTGCTAACCCAGCAAAGCTTTAAAAAAGGTAGGTTTGAGATACATGCAACGTGGGAAAATTAAGGAAAATATAGTTTTTCTTAGCTTTTTAGTTCAAAATAAAATTCAAACAATGGTTACAATTTATAATTTTCAGTTGCTGCACACAGGTAATATTTTGTTGTAATGCGGTGGCCCAGCAGTAGCAACGGTTGCCTTATAGCAGAGTTGATATGTAGGGTTAATGGGATATGAATCCGGTGCTACAGGTGCAGTCTGTACAGAGTTTGTGCGTTCTCCCCATGACCTTCGTGGATTTTGTCTGGGAGCTCAGTTTCTTCCCACACTCAAAAGATATGTAGACTAATTATCTTGGTAAAATTGTAAATTATCCCTAGTGTGTGTAGGATAGCGTTAGTGTGCGGGGATCACTGGTCGGTGTGCCGAAGGGCCTGTTTCTGTGCTGTATCTTTAAATTAAACTAAATCGATCAGTCTAACAAATCACTAAATGTACTTCTTGTTTTAGTCAATTTATTGGCATTTCTCGTTTGTAATCAACATCTATTTTCATAACTAAAGATTAAATTGAAATTGAAAATCAAGTTTTTTGTATATTCATGGTGTTGTAATAACTACATTATTGTTGGTAACTAGCCTTCTGAAGAGTAAACTCATATTAGTGACAAGAGTAACAATGTTAATTAGCGGAACCTATATATCTATATCTAGCTATCTATTTCTATATAACTAAAAGCCTTCGTCTTGTTTGTGCCCACGATGTGTCAATCTGTTTTTCCTATCTTCTTCCAAATGCTAGGCCACAGCCTTCCCATGTTCACACATCCTACGCACATTTTCCCCGTCGTGGCTATAAACATCTTCCCGTCGCATTACCTCCTATATTTCCAAAGTTATTAATCCTTTAAAAAATTTAGTGCCCCAAAAACTCACCCATTCCAGAAAGAAAAACCAGAGTGACGTCACAATGCACTCGCAAGGCAGGACGGGACATTCCGGGAGGGAGGGGCACTCCAGCGCTCGTGGTGAACGAAGAGTGGCGGCGGCTGCCGTTGCCCGAGGCGCTGGTACCTGGTGGGAAAAGGGTGCTGCCGTGGGCGAAACCTGTGGACTGGCATGGAGGTGGGCGATGGAGGGGGGAGAAAGAAGCCGCGCGGAAACCAAGGACAAGTTGGGTCCGGGGTCAAGACGAGCCGGGGATTGAAGTCGGGCCTGGACTGGTAGCAAGGCAGCGGCCGATCTTGACGGATGGAGTACTACAGTCAGCGATCGGGGGATTACGAGAACCAGGCCCGAGTTTCCAGGCCCTGGGGCTGCTCTACGACCTGGGTAGGTGCTGGGGCAGGAAATAGGAGTGAGGGGGAGGAGGATGAGGGAAATGAGAGGGAGATGGGGGGGGCGGGGGATAGAGGTGTGGTTAGGTGAGATGGGGGGTGTGGAGGAGGGGTGAAGGGTTGGGCGTGGGGGCTCGAGAGGGGAAAGATTCCGTGGGAGGTGAGGAGGGAGAGTGGAGGGGTTTGGGGGGATAAGCGAGGGTATTTGTTTCCACATCTAAACTCCCTCTTTGCCATCCCTCTCTACGCCCCTCTCTTACTCCCTCCCTATCTACTCTCACTCCAACTCTCTTACCCCCTCACTCTCTATCCCCCTCACTCTACCGACCCTCCCCTCCCTCTCCCCCTCCCTCTCACTCCAACCCCTCCTCTCCCTCTACCCCTCATCTCTGTCCCTCTCCCTTCTCTATCCCCATACCTCTCCCTCTCTACTGCCCTCCCCTCCTCTATACAACCCTCCTCTTACCCACCCCTCCACTCTTACCACCCCTCCCTCACTCTCTAGGGATTGAAAGGGGGGAAGGTGAGAGGAGGATGAGGGAAGTGCTGGGGGGATGAGGAGAAATGAGCCGCGCCTGAGCAGTTGGGGGCTATGCGTGAGTGGGTGAATAATTTTTGTGTTTGGGGAAACGGTTATGCATTGGGGAAGGGTGAGTGGTAGAATCTTGTGTTGGGGTTGCAGACCAACGGGTCTACACTTGGTTACGTATAATACTAAAATTTTCATCTTCTATCTATTATCTATCTATCTATCTATCTATCTCTCCATCTCTCCCATCTCTCCATCTCTCCATCTCTCCATCTTCCATCCATCCATCCATCATCCATCCCATCAATCCATCATCCATCATCCAGCCATTCCATCCATCCATCTATCTATCTATTTATCTATCTATCCATCCATCCATCCACTTTCTTTGTTGTCTGTCCCATGTGATCTGGTACTACGCCAAAAGGTTTCACGGTTGGCCGCAATACAATTTGCACCACCTTACTCACCTTTGCCCGGGGTCGTTCCAATAAAGTTTAGTTCAGATTGATGTTATATTTCACAAGAAAATTTACATTTTTAAACTTAAAGAGTCAAGATTTGAGAATAAATTCTTCACTCTGCAGCTACATCTTCAACTATGACTTCATAATGCTACATTGTTGCAATCTCGACACACTCAGTCCTGCCAGGCTGCTTGCACTAGAAAGTGTGATTGCAAGCTAGAACGTTAATTTCCCTTTTTTAAAATCCTGGCAGCATGGAGGGATGGTGCATTAAAAAAAATATTTTAAAGTCACAGTACACTGAATTTTGAATAAGGCGAACGGAGCAGCCCCTGCACATTTGGGGGGCAAGCTATGGGTGTAGTGGTGGAATCTTGAGTTTGGGGCACGGTATTCGTTGGGGAAAAAGGATGTGGAAACGGGTGAGTGGTGTGTAACATTGCCTTGGGGAACGGGTTGCGTTGGGGGACCAGGCCTCCCGTGGGGGCAATGGGTGAGTGGTGCAATATTGCTTTAGGAGACCAGGCTTCCCGTGTGACAGGAACCCACGCGCCAAAGTTTTTGCACCACCATAGTCAACATTGTTTCGTTCAGATTGATGTTATATTTCCCAAGTTATTGACATTTAAAAGTTTTTTAAAACTTCACTTTGAGAACAATAACTTGACAGATGCTGTGGCAGTTGATGGGAGAATCTGGCAGATTGCAGCTATGACATCACGGGATCTCACAGTCCTCCACCCGACAATTACATCACAATGGGATGTCATTTGCAACAATGTTGTGATCATAGAACACTTAGTCCTGGCAAGAACTGGAGGGGGTGGGGGCAGATAGGTGAATCAGGAGAGGGGGTAGGGGAGTGTGGAGAGAGCAGGGGAAGTGGAATTGGATTTTTTTTTTAAGTTCTGATCAGCAAGTGCTGAACTGGAGGGGGAAGGGGGATAGGGAAGTGACATTGATTTGGGAAAGTGCTTGGGGGAGGAGGGTGAAGTGGATTGGATTCTGTTTTTTAAGGTTAGCGATGTTTTGTTTTAATTTAGGGGAGGCAGGGAGTGGATTGGATTTATTTTTTTTTAAGTCCTGGCAGCAAGTGCTTTACATTTATTTAAAGTTTAAAAAGAGAGGAGGAGGAGGGGTTATAGGTGTGAGTGGTGGGAATATTGCGTTGGGAAGGTTAGCATTGGAGGAATGGGTTGAGTGGCGGTATCTTATGTATGGGGGACCAGGCCTCTCCGTGGGGGCGATGGGTGAGTGGTTGAAATTATTGCGTTGGGGGAACGGGTTACGTTGGGGGACCTGCCCTCCCATGTGACAGGGACCCCAACGGATTCATGTGAGTGGTGGAGAAATATTACGTGGGGAAACGTGTGTTGCGGGGACCAGGCCTTTCTTAAGGGGGCTAAGGGTGAGTGGCAGAATATCTGCATTGGGGGAAACAGTTTACGTTGGAGGAATGGGTGAATGCCGGGGCCAGGAGGTGCTAAATAGGCCACAGCATTGGCCGGCCCGAGAGGTTCTGACGAGACGAGGCCGGAGTTCCCCACCACCGACACCCTCTCCCACACATCTCTCACCCTTCACCCCCACCCACACTCTACTACCCCTCCCCCGCCTCACCCCTTCCCCCCCTCCCACATCCTCCCTCCCCCCGCCCAACGCACCACACACCCTCGAGGTTGGGTAGGCTTATGGGTGCAGTTGGGGGAATATTGCGTTGAGGAATGGGTTATATCACATGGAATCTATTGTAGCAGCAAATCGGGATCGCTAGTCTCATTAAAAAAAAAAACACTTTTTTTGGGAAGAGGTTTTCATGTGGGTGGGGGGGGGGTGGAATAGGGCAGGTTTCATTTACAAATAAAATGCCTCTCCTGTGGGAGGATTGGATGGGGGGGGGGGAAGGTCCGATGCCGATTGGTCCGGCTACCACATGGAAGGGAGCGTAGCATCGAGCTGCCAAATCGTTAACGATAAGATTTTTTTCATTTAAAAGAAATATTGCGATTTTCATTTCCAATGATATTGATTTCATTATTTTGGCGGGAGGGGAGAGTCTGGAGGGTGTCCCGACGCGGTGTCTCCACCCCTCCGCGTTACAGCCGGTGCGGGGACGCTTGCCCCTGCCCTCCCAACATCATCGCCGCCTTGGTCGGGTGGGGGGGTCGAGGCCGAGACCAAAGAGTGTCTCCACACCATCACGCGTTTTGTTTGCAGCCCGAGCGGGGACGCTCGCCCCCCCCCGATATCTTGCCGCCCTGTCGGAGGGGGTCGGGGGGGCGAGGCGAAGAGACACAGCGAGAGACAGATATAGCGATAGTCAGAGAGAGACAGATGTAGAGATAGAGAGACAGAAGAGGAAGAGACAAGGACATCCCCCCAATAAAAAACACATCGCCCCCCCTGTAATCATTGCACCCTACGTTGGGGGGGGGGGGGGGGGGCGTCGAAGGTAACGGAGGAGGCGATGGGAAGGGGGAGGAGGGGAGGGAAACTATATTTCCCAAGTTTACTAATCCTTTTAAAAACTGCTTACAAAAATTAAAGTTCTTCGAGCTCACCCTTTATTTGAAGAAAAATGTTCGGCTGCTGATGGCACTATCCACTAACATGCTACGGTGTCGCAAGGGGGCACTCCAACTCGATTGGCTTCACTGTGATCGCTCACCTCTTCTCCATTCTACCCCCCCACCCCCCCCGACTATCTCCCTCTCCTCTAAACCCCCTCCTCTTGTCCCTCTCGCTCTCTATCCCACGCCCCCTACCCTCCTCTTGCCCCTCTCACTCCCTCTCCCTTTCCTACCCCTCCCCTCCCTTCTACCCATCTAAAAGGGAGGGGAACTTCAGCACTCCAACCCATACGGGCCCCACTCGGATCCGCTGGGACCCCATTCGGCCCGCTCAGCTTCTCAGGACCCTATCGGGACCCGCCACCAGGGGACCCATTAAGCACAGTCAATGAGCTCCGCCAGAAGAGAGTGAGGGAGGATTGGGGGAGAGAAAAAGAAAATCCTGGGAATTGAGGAGCGAGAGTGGGGGGATTGAGGGAGAGGAGATGGTAGGAAGAGGTGTTCAAACATTACACTCCCTCTCATGATCCTTCCATTCTTCTACCCCCTCCTTGTAACTCTCCCTCCCCCCCTCTAACCCCCCTCCCTCTTCCACACGCCTCCCTCTCTACTCCCTCCCCCCACTCCCCCGACACTATCTCTAACCCCCTCCTCTCTGCCTTCCCTCTCTTATTGCCCCACCTCTACTGTTTTTTTTTTTTCCCCCCCCCCCCCCCCCCCCCCCCCCCCTCTCTACCGAGACCTTCCCCTCTGTACCCCCTCCCTCTCAGGTACTCCGGTTGGGCTGATTTCCCCTCTCTATTGGTTGGGTTACCCCCCCCCTCCCTCTACACACCCTCCCCCTCTCTACCCAATCTCGCCCCCCCCCCGCTCTTCTCTGTCCCTCTCCGCTCATCCCCCTCTCTCTATCCCCCTCCCTTCTAACCCCTCCCCTCACTCTCTGACCCTCCCTCTCCACCCCCATCCCCCTCCTACCCTCCCTCTCTACCCGCTCACCGTCTCCCTCTCCATCTCTACCCCCTCCCCCTCCCCCTCCCTCTCTACTCCCCTCCCTCTCCCTCTCCAGACGCGCCTGCGCAGTTGGGGGCTCTGCGTGAGAGGATAGGGCAGGGGGTGGAGGAAAAGGAGCGAATGAAAGCGTTACTTGAAATGAATGAAATCAACGTTCAAATCCTGGGTTATATGCTGCCCAAGAGAAATAAAAGGTGTTATTCCTCCAATTTGTGCTTGGCCTCACACTGACAGTAGAGCAGGCCCGGGACAAAAAGGTCAGTTTTGGAATGGGAAGGGGAGTTAATTCATTAGCCTGTTCCATTATAATACATTTGATATCAACACTACATTTGTAAAGGTCCCAGAACCTGACTGCTGTTAGACAAAGCTCCCAGGTTTAATATATTTAGATGAGCAATCTGCAGACATCAATTTGGATTTGTGTCATGATTATAAAACAAACAATGGAAAATCAGTTTGAAGAGAACCATAGACCAGGTTCCAGAATGCAAATGGAAGCAAGCAGATGGGGAACTGATCACTTATACTACAAACCTTGCAGCACCATCCACCTTTGACACTGTGGATTCCAAGTGCCCCATGGTCACTTTGTGCTAAAGCCACTAATTTACTACAACATTTCAACATTGGATATTTTCCAAATTGGAATTGTCAGATTTACTCCACAGGTCAATATTCCTGATCAGTAAACCATGTGCTTGATAGTGCAGGGAACCAGAGAGAGGTGTTCAAATCCCTCTAAGGCATCTGTGGGATTTAAATCAAACTAACTAAATAAATCTGAACAAGGGTCTTGATCCAAAATGTCACATCCACGTCTTCCAGAGATTAGGTATGTTACAAAACTTACCTTGAGCGGCCCTGCTGTTCTGCCACTCCCCGTGTGCACGACTTTGGCACCTTTCAGAGGGGGGTGGGTTTAAATTGCCATTTTTCTCCAGACAGTTCAAATCGATCCATCTCAGGGGATTTCATTGCTAAAGAGAAATCGCTCCGACATTTGTTTTATGAAGGTATTTTTAAATTTCGCTAGATCATTTATTAGCTAGAGTAATTTAAAAATCATCTTCTAAAGCCGAGAACACCGACAACGGGAAAGATTTTACGTAGGGGATAAAAGAAGGTACACAGTTTATTTTTACATTAAAAAGTGCTTCTTAGGAAGCCTTTAATCAAATTTTATGTTGCGAAAAGGGGACAAAAAATATATACGAACTGGCAGTATTTTACCTGCCGACTGTGGGTTAAATTCACCGCAAACCGCTACGTTCCAATCCACCGCGTACCACTAAAACCCCCTCGCAAGTTGGTTTAAATGGCCATTAATTTCCGGGAATTAAACACTAAATTCCTTCCATTTGGCCTATAAATTCAAGAAAATGAGATTTAAAAATCATGTTATATTGTGAACTATTGTGTGAATGTTATTTGGACACTTAGGCAATTTAAAAATGTTTATCTTTTCTTAAGAAATGGATAGATGTTTAGATCTAGTAATTGAATTTTGTAATTAGCTACAATTATAATTATATGCTTTATATGCATAAATTTATATGCACTTTATATGCACTAATTATATGCTTTAATTTCAGGTCATCCAAGTAAGATTGTTTCATATTTGTTTCAGAATGCTTCAATCTATAATAACTGAAAATTTCATTCAGTTCTCTTAATGTTTAAGAAAGTTATGGGCTTTTGACTGTTCTAGATCACAGCTTTTGAGTTAAGTCAATGGAAAGGCAATGGGGAACAAGATGCTAATTTCCGAGTATGAAAATGGCCATAACCTTTTTAATACTGAAGATATGAAAGTGAATTAGGTGTCAAATTAAACTTCTTTTTATGCTTTATCTGATGGGATAAATTGCAGACTTGATATTTAAAATCTCAAAATTTTGTAACATTGCTACAGAGAGTTGCAACACCTTGTGTCTTATTTGGCAAACCAGCATCTGCAGTTCCTTCTGTCTGTCTCTTAATTAAATATTAATTCATATGAATTATAATATTAATCTAATATCCAGGGGGGGTTAATGTGTGTTTGTGTGTGTGTGTGGTGGTTAGTGTGTGTGCGTGACGCCGCAGGTCGCCACTCCCCCACCCCCCCCCCGCAACCGCGCAACCTTGGTCAAGTATAATACTAAAAGTCTTCGTCTCGTTTGTGCCCACGATGTGTCTCTGTCTGTGTCACCTATCTTCTTCCAAACGCTAGGCCACAGCCTTCCCATTTTCACACATCCTACACACATTTTTCCCATGGTGGCAATAAACATCTTCCCTTCGCATTTGCACCTATATTTCACAAGTTATCGAAGATTCAGGTTTTAAAAGAAGGGAAAAAAATGTTCTCACACACAGCCACAGTGCCACAATGATATCATAATAGGGCACTGCCAAAGGTAACCGCAGCTTCTCACATACAGCCTTTTTTCCAGGAGGTTCCACTGATGATGTCACAATGCCACTCACAGTACACCAATTGCAATGGGCTCTCAAGCTGCCGAGTGCCACAATTACATCACAATGGGACGTTGCCAACGGTAACCACAGCATGAGGTTGCTGCCCCTGTACCAATATCTGAAGGGGCTGCCCCTCATGTTCTGGTTGCATTTTAGTCCCACAATCCTGGTGTTTGGACACAAGGCAGTGAGTGGGGAGGGCCGATCGGGGGGGGGGGGGGGGGGGGGGGGGCGCGAAGGGGGTGGACATCCCTGTCAGTTTGCTCCTGGGCCTGGCCGAGATGCCCATTCTCGGGTCCAGGCAGCGGGCAGTCGATGGCCACACCAGAGTAGGCTGCCTGCCTCTCTTCCAGGCCTATGTTCGTGCTCGCATGTACCTGTAGAGGTAACATGCGGTGTCAACGCTGGTCGCAGCAGGGGAAGAATGCTGCACGCTGCCATCGAGGGAGAGGGGGAAAAAGAGGGAGACAGAAAGAGAGAGAGAGCGTGCCCACAACACCCCCCCCCCCCCACCCCCGCCATATTGGTGGGTTCATCAACACTAGGGAAATCCATGACAAATTGCAAGATTAAATTGCCAAAGCATTTATAATGGGAAGATACATTGTAAAGCAGGTAAAATCATTTTTGTACGAAAATTATGACAATCTAAAAATATTAAAGGTGTATAGAAACCTCATTTTTTATGATATGCAGAATATTTAAAAAATAAACAAATTAATAAGGATCAAATGATTAAATAAGGACCATATTCATGTTAGAAGGGCTTAAATATAAAAGCAATGGTGAACGTATTGCACTTTTGACAGACCACAATTGGTAGCATAACAATGATTGCTATTTGATAGACTTTGTGGGAGCAAATAATATAGACAATAGACAATAAAGCCAGCGCCACCAGCACAATGTGACCATGGCTGATCATCCCCAATCAGTACCCTGTTCCTGCCTACTCCCCATATCCTCTGACTCTGCTATCTTTAAGAGCCCTACAAAACAATATTTATTCATTGTCATTTGAACCTCAATGAGGCTCAAACAAAACTCTGTTTCAGCCATACAAAAAGAAACAATTTCTACAAGACACACACAATTGATTCTCCTCCTCAGTGTGATGGAAGGCAAAAACAGGAAAAAGGTCGGGTCTCCCGTGCAGGGAAGAGATTTAAAAGTCCGCCCCCGCCCCCCCTCCCGCCCCCCACATATAGACAGTTAAAAACAATTAAAAAAAAGAACACGACAAACTACGTTCAACTGGACAAAAAAGACAGACAGGCTGCAGGGGTCGCTGCAATGTGGGTCGCGCCGCTACCACCCTATCTAGCTCTCTCGAAAGTATCCAGCGAACCAGCCTCCACCGCCCTCTGAGGCGGAGAATTCCACAGACTCACAACTCTCTAGGGGGCGCCATCCAGTTGGTATGGCTGTACAGGCGGCGCAGCGCTGGAGCACCATCGCGGAGCGTTGCGGGCGATACCTTGCCTGGGTCGCCACGCTGGAGCTCCGGAATGCTGAGACCGCAGGTGAACATCACGGATCTGCGGGACTGTGGAGCGGCCAGCTGCGGGCGACAGCGCTGACTTTAACATCGGGAGTCTGGGATCTCTCGGCGAGATCACCAGTTGTGGAGCTCCATCCGGCGCGGCCTTGTCGGCTTTGGAAGCCACGGACTCCGATAAGGAAGCGGCCGTTCCAGGTGTCCCAAGCCGCTGAGAGGGTTCTACCGACGCCGGAGCACCATCACCCGGTGTGAAGGCCTAAAACATCGGGCCGCCGTAGCGCCGACTGCGGAGGCCTCAATAGGCCCGACTATGGGTGGACTTGGGGATGGGACTGGACTTTGTGCCTTCCCCCACAGTGGGAACCATTGTGGGGGGATGTTTTTATGTTTATTGTTAATTCTCTAGTGTTATGTCTTATCTTTAACTGTGTGCTGCATGGCAAGACAAATTTCACTACACCAACTGGTGCATGTGACAATAAATGTCCTTTGTCCTTTGTCTCTGTGTGAAAAAATGTTTCCTCATATCCGTTCTAAATGGTTTACCCCCGTATTCTTAAACTGTGGCCCCTGGTTCTGGACTCCCCCAACATCGGGACCATGTTTCCTGCCTCTAGCATGTCCAAACCCTTAATAAACTTATACGTTTCCATTTCCCCTCTCATCCTTCTAAATTCCAGAGTATACAAGCCCAGCTGCTACATTCTCTCAGCATATGACAGTCCTGCCATCCCGGGAATTAAACTTGTGAACCTATGCTGCACTCCCTCAATAGCAAGAATGTCCTTTCTCAAATTTGGAGACCAAAACTGCACACAATACTCCAGGTGTGGTCTCACTAGGTCTCTTTACAACTGCAGAAGGACCTCTTTGCTCCTATATTCAACTCCTCTTGTTATGAAGGCCAACATACCATTCGCTTTCTTCACTGCCTGCAGTACCTGCAGGCTTACTTTCATTGACTGATGAACAAGGACCCCCTGATCCCGTTGTACTTCCCCTTTTTGACATAATTATTTGCCTTCCTGTTTTTGCTACCAAAATGGATAACCTCACATTTATCCACATTAAACTGCATCTGCCATGCATTTGCCAACTCACCGAACCTGTCCAAGTCACTCTGCATTCTCAGAGCATCCTCCTCACAGTTCTCACTGGCAACCAGCTTTGTGTCATCTGCAAATTTGCTAACGTTACTTTTAAATCCTTCATCTAAACCATTAATATATATTGTAAATAGCTGCAGTCCCAGCATCGAGCCTTGCGGTACCCCACTAGTCACTGCCTGCCATTCTGAAAGGGACTCGTTAATCTCTACTCTTTGTTTCCTGTCTGCCAACATTTTCTATCGATGTCAGCACTCTACCCCCTATACCATGTGCCATAATTTTGCCCACTAATCTCCTATGTGGGACCCTATCAAATGATTTCTGAAAATCCAGGTACACTACATCCACTGGCTCTCCCTTGTCCATTTCCCTAGTTTTATCCTAAAAAAATTCCAAAAGGTTAGTCAAGCATGATTTTCCCATCGTAAATCCTTGCTGACTTGGACCGATCCTTTTACTGCTATCCAAATGTGCCGTTATTTCATCTTTTATGATTGACTGCAGCATCTTCCCCATCACCGATGTCAGGCTAACTGGTCTATAATTCCCTGTTTTCTCTCTTCCGCCTTTCTTAAAAAGTGGGATAACATTAGCTACCCTCCAATTCACATGAACTCATCCTGAATCTATAGAACATTGGAAAATGATCACCAATGCTTCCACAATTTTTAAAGCCACTTCCTTAAGTGACCTGGGATGTAGACCATCTGGCTCTGGGGATTTATCAGTCTTCAGTCCCATCAGTCTACCAAACACCATTTCCTGCCTAATGTAGTAATGAAGTAAAGATGGCTGCACGCCAGGAAGCTGCGGCTGTGAGCTCTCATAGATTGAACTGTTTTTTCGTCTTATCTCTGTTTGTTTGGTGGGAATTGTGCCAGGGTAGACTAAACACGATTCACTTCACCCGAGAATCGCTAACTTTTATTGGAACGACGCAACAACTGGGGGTTTCGTGTACTTTCCAACATACAGACAAGATTCCAGCAGAGATCAGCAGAGCACCGGGGTCCCCATGGATAACCTCCCCCAACAGTCACCGCAGGAGACGGAGAGACCGCAAACGGAAGCGAGGGCATAGAGCCGGCGTGCTAACTCGGCTAAAGAGGAATCCGCACAGACCACCACTCCCCAGCCTCTTTGTCTCCAACGCCAGGTCCCTTAACAACAAGGTGGACGAACTAAGACTGTTTATCATCACAATCAGCTATCCAGGATAGTTGTGTACTGATAATCAGTGAGACCTGGCTTCATCCTGGAATACCTGATGCTGCTATCGAGCTAGCGGGCCGGGCTACTCACCGCAGCGACAGAACCAAAGCCTCAGGTAAACAATGCGGGGGGGGGGGGGGGGCTGGTTGTTTTTATGAACAATAACTGGACTACGGATGCTACTGTTACTGAGAGACATTGCTCACCAGACCTAGAAATAATGGTAGTTAAATACAGACCCTACCATCTCCCAAGAGAGTTTTCTGTGGTTTTTATTACAGCCGTGTACTTGGCTCCGGAGGCTAAAGCTAATGTGGCACAGGGCTACCTGCTAAATGTGATCAACAAACAACAGAACTCACATCCTGATGGGGTTTTTATCGTGGCTGGAGACTTTAATCACACCAACTTAAAGAAAGTACTGCCACGGTTTGTGCAACATGTTAAATGCCCAACTTGAGGGGAAAACACACTAGACGTGTATATTCTAACATTCCTAAAGGTTACAGAGCCTTACCCCTCCACCCCCTTGGACAGTCAGACCACCAGTCATTGTTGTTAATCCCAGCCTACATCCCCATCAGTAGAAAGCAGAAACCCACTACCAGGATCATTAAAACTTGGCCAGAGGATGCAACCTTACAACTGCAGGACTGCTTTCAGAGCACAGACTGGAGTCTATTTTATAATCAGGACCTAGAAGAGTACGCTGCAGCAGTACTCTTCTACATCAGTTGTTGTGTGGAATGTGTCACCATCAACAAGTGCATCCGTGTCTTTCTGAGCAGGAAACCATGGATGACTACGGAGGTCCAGCGTCTTCTGAAGGAGCGGGACTTGGCCCACAAATCTGGCAATAAAGAACTGTACAGCGCTGCCAGACACAACCTTAAGCTGGGCATTAAATCAGCTGCCATGCGACCGCCACCGCATCTGCGGATGACAAGTCGACTTCCTCAGGTTCTGGAGAATCCCTGAGGCTTCTGTCATCGCCCCGCACCTCGTCGAGGTGATAACAAGGGTGCCTAGACAGGATGTCGCTGCCTGCCGCTTCTGCGTGGCTAAGCGACTCCCGTGCGGACCTGCCGCTGGCCCACCGTCTTCCGGGCGGAGGCGGCCCGCTAGTCTGATAAGACATGAGCGGTGAAGACCATACCAGGCACGCATGTGCGACATTCTTCAAAGCAGCGGTGTGGAATCACAGAACTACCCAGAAATGAAATAATATAGTTAGATTGAAGAGACTCTATTTACCAGCTGACCTTATAGTAGAGGGTTGAGAGCGGAGGGCACGAAATCCCTCATCGCAACTCCTCATAAAATAAAGATCAAACTTCAAACTGGTAAGTTCTTGTTTAATCTTACTATTTCATTTCGGATTCATGTGAGTGACTTTGTGAAGATTTCAAAGCTCTGTGATTACATGCCCTGGATCACGTTCATGCTCACACACTGCCGTAATACTGATGCAGGAAGTATGTTAACGTATTTCAGACTTGAACAAGCTGAAAAATAATAACATTTGTTAATACAACAATAAAACCCATGAACTCGGGGACAAACGTTTAGGGAACAGCACTTAAAACTGAATCCACCAACGTCACGGGAGCGGCCACAGGTCTGTTATATATCCGCTGAAATGTAGTTTCACTGGCCCAGCCCGCTATTGCGAGGACATAATCCATGAACACCTCCATGGTCCTCGCTGCTGATGTGGATGCAGCCCTGGTAGAATGACATTTTAAAATGTTAGTGTCTTACCTGCTGCACCGAATACCACCTTGAGCCATCTCCTGATGCCCATTTTCAGACCTGTAGTCGCAGGTCTGTGTAGTTTAAGCAACTCTTCTATAACGCAGTCACTTTATTGTGGGTCGAAACCATTCTATCCAAGCAATTCCTGTAGAGTATGGACCCGTTGTGCTGTCTTCAGTGCCAGTACCATCACCACTTTGAAGGTGAATAAGTCCATAGGTAAATCCGCCAAAGGCGACCAGCTCCTGAGTAGGGTCAACACCACCCCCTATATCTCTGGTAATATATCGAGGTCGGGGAGGGATAGACATACCCTTCAGAGTGGATACCAGCTGGTGAGATCCCACTCCAATGTTGAGATAGGATGACAGTACACTCCTGGCACTGTATATGGCACTGTAACTGAGGGACTCATCATAATGCAGGCCCGTGAGGATTCCAGCACATTGGAGATCGTAATAGATATGTAGGTGGTCTAGGTCCGACTATGGTAACCTCACATATCCTTATGTGGGTAAGGTACTGCTTTCTGGTGGACTCTCTCTGCATGCTGCTGTATGATGTCCATGGTCCTTTCTGTTGCAGATCTGGTTTACGTTTTCTGCATTACCTATCTGATGAAGCAGAATGGGGGAAAGCATAGAAAACCCATTTCTCCCCAATGTAGCGAGAACACGTCCATCGTCACTGCCCCAGGATCTAGTTCTCAAGACACATATGTTGGTATCCAATGGTTCAACCTGGACGCAAGGAGGTCAATATCTGGTGTTCCATATTAGGCTATAGTTTTAGCAAATATTTGGAGATCCAACATCCACTTGCTGTCGTTATTAAATACTTGTGGCCTCATGTCCGCCACTGTATTGAGCTTAATCGGAAGGTACGTAGCTGATATCCAAATATTTCTTTCAATCCACTAGAGCCAAATTAATTTTTCCAATTCATCACAAGATATTGACGATACCACCCATAAGGTTTAAATACGCTACCTCAGTGGTATTGAAGACGGACATGCGTATGCTGCAGATTAGTGCATTAAGCCCGTGACATGCTCCCAGCATTTCTAAACAGTTTATACCTTGTGATTGAAGAAAAGTAGACGTGCAAATCCCATCTACCACCCCAACTGGAAATGGTGTCGGTAGCTCCCCAGCCCTTGGTGCTTATGTCGGTTTGTAACACGACTAATGGGTTTGATGTAATGATGGGATTTAACAATTACAAACATAGCTAATCCTCTATTGTAGCTCAATTTATGCCTTGATAGGCGGCTGCATAGGCCCGTAAAAATGTCCAGCATTCACTTTTAATGCCGAGATTTTGCTCTTTGCAAGCTTAAATAGTGTAACGTCCCAATTATGTAGCTAGAATATAGCTACAAGATTAGCAATTATTTTAGCAGTATGTCTAATAGTCGGTTTCCTGGCGCAAGCAAGGCTGTTACAGCTGTATAGCTTTGTTCCCTGGGATAGTGACAATCAGCTCCCTTACATCCCAGAATGTATATAACCGCTCTTCTACTTGTGAGGTTAAACATGCAGCACTGCCAAGAGAACCAGACCCCCTTACCTCCATGGTTACTGGCAGGCCTGACGTTCTGGTTCCTGGTGTTCCGTTGAATTGTGTTGAGGTGCTGCTGGCGTGTAGGTCCTTACTGGTCTTTCAGGTGGCCTCCGAGGTCTTCCATATGGTGTTTGTCTGCGCACTTCCGGCCTGCTGGAGGGAGGTGGGTTCATCAACCCGTCTGCCTTCGCCTCCTAATCCAGGTCCTAGACCTGTTTGGGCAGGTCCTCACTGAACAGCTGTTTCGGTGGTGGCGTCGCAGATGCCTAGTACAACCCCGCAAATATGGGGTTTGGAGTCGGTTTGATGGCGATACTCCGGGAAGTGTAAACTTCATGACTAATATTGCAAGAGCATCCTCCTGTTCTGCCGTCATGTCCATGCCGTCAACCGACCTGGCAAAGGCAGTAATCCCCGACGCCAGCAATTTCAGGATATTTTAGGAACTTCAGCTCCTGTGCCCTATCCCCGGACTGATGTTGCCCCAGATGGGCGTGTGACTGTCGGTACATTCAACAATATGCAGTTGTTTGGGCCTGGTATATGTTGATCGCCTCGGTAAGGACCTGTTCCTGCAGCTGGTGTGTGGTGAGGTAGTCTATGCTGGGCCCCTGGTTTGGGCTGAGTGCTTCGGCTGGGCGAACTTGGAGACCACATTCAGCAGTTCCTCCTGGGTTTTCTCAGGTACTGTAGGTTCCTGCTCCAGCCCGTCTTACGTGTCCGCCAGCTGCTGATCCCTGGCATCCCCATCGATGACGTGGACATGCTGGGTGGCTCAGTCGAATGTCTCCTGGACTGGAGCACATCTGGTCCAGGTGCAGAGATTGTGCTCTAGGGTACGCTCCATCCAAGCCATGCGACCGCCACCGCATCTGCGGATGACAAGTCGACTTCCTCAGGTTCTGGAGAATCCCTGAGGCTTCTGTCATCGCCCCGCACCTCGTCGAGGTGTTAACAAGGGTGCCTAGACAGGATGTCGCTGCCTGCTGCTTCTGCGTGGCTAAGTGACTCCCGTGCGGACTTGCTGCTGGCCCGCCGTCTTCCGGGCAGAGGCGGCCTGCTAGTCTGATAAGACATGAGCGGTGATGAGTCGGTCCCGGCCGCCGAAGCGTGGTACCCCGGCGTCCGCGCGGGCTTGCCGTCTGTCCCGACGTTCGGTCACGTCCTGCCGCTAAAGGAGGGTGCGGTGACCGAGATGAGACTACACCAGCCTGCAATCTGGCAGGCTCCCCCGGCGGTGAGTCTGTGCTGGCCGCACATGCGGGCTTGCAGACCCAGGCCTCAATCCTTCACCGGTCTGTGAACTGGCGGCTGCTCCGGTGGAAAGTCGACCCTGGCTCCTACAGCGGGGCTTGACCAACTGTTGTGCGATTCTTCCCCTGGTCCTCTCTCTGGTGACCTGCATAGTTGGGGTGAGAGAATGTGCCGCCAGGCGAATAACACGTTTATGCACCTTAGCTCCACTGCCCTATGCTTAGGTGACAGTGGTAGGGAGTCAGGGTCTTGCCTACCCTGCTTCTGCCCGGTGCTCCTACCACTCTCCTGCTCCACGGCCAGCCGTGGTGGAGAATCGGGTCCTGACTCATGCGGGGCTCCCCGGTTTCCGCGTTCATATCTCGGCCCACAGTGTGGGCGCTGCCGGCGTTGCGGGCAGCTCCGGGAATAGTGGGCGCTGACTCCCATCCGATGTCCCATGGCCCTGGGAGGCAGACTTCGATGCCTTCATTCTGGTCTCCCATCATTGTTTCCGTAAGCAAAGTCTAGCACTGAAGCTAACAACTCAAGGTTAGTATCTTACCTGAGGGTCTTTATGAGCTTCCGGTGGAGGAGTGCACTCTCTCCCCCCCTCCAATGGTGACCAGACTTACATGCGGGACATAGACTGCAGCTAACGGCAAGGGTCCCGCATGTGTGTGAGTCGGGGCCCCGGCTCTGTCTACTACCTCTATAGGGTAGCATAGCCGTTAGTCCGCAGTATACCTGCGGCGTTAAGTGGGAGCTCTTGCTCTGCCTATGCTGCCCGCGAATGACAGCCTCCGAGCCCGGACCCTCCTGGTCCACTTCCGGGTAGCGTAGCCGTCAGCCCGTAGTGATCCTGCGGGTGTAGATTCGGGCTGCCGCTCTGCCATCGCTGCGCGAATGAGGAGTGTGAGCCTGGCCCCTACCGGGTCCCCGGTGTAAAAATAAAGTCGGGGCAACGGCGTAAGTAAAGTCGAAAGCCCACAGCCGTTTCCTGCAAGCCCCATTACCTGTTAATACAGACAAGGATCCTGCAGGCTGTGGAGTAGAGTTTAGTTGGGGCTAGCCCCCACTCCTTTGTTAATGCCGTCAGCCCTGGCAGTGGAGCTCAACCACTTTTTTGCCCATTTCAAGAGAGGTCCGAATGAAAGAACCTCTCTCCAACTGGACCCTGCTGACCAGCCACTTACCCTCTAGTTAGAGGAGGTAAAGCGGGCCCTGAGAACTGTTAATGCTAATAAGGCTGCTGGCCCGGATGAGATCCCAGGCAGGGTGATCCGGGACTGTGCTCACCAGCTCGCTGGGGTATTCACAGACATTTTTAACCTTTCCCTAGCACACTCCTCCGTGCCAAAGTGCCTGAAAACCACCGCTATCATCCCGGTGCCCAAGCAGACAAACATCAACTCCCCTCAATGACTACAGGCCCGTTGCTCTTACATCTGTAGTCTCCAAGTGCTTTGAAAGGCTGGTCCTAGGTCACCTTAAATTATCTCTCCCCCCCTCACTCGACCCACACCAGTATGCATATAGGGCTAATAGATCTACAGAGGATGCCATAAACACTGTCCTCCATGCTGCACTACAACATCTAGAGGAGAAGGGGTCATATGTCAGGATGCTTTTTGTTGATTACAGCTCAGCTTTTAATACAATCATACCCAGCAAGCTGATCACAAAGATGCTAGAACTTGGCCTCAGCAGTCAACTGTGTCGGTGGATATTGGACTTTCTCAGTGAACGCCCACAGACGGTGAGACTTGGACCCTACACCTCGACATCCCTGACCCTCAGCACAGGAGCACCGCAGGGCTGTGTGCTCAGTCCGCTCCTCTACGCCCTATACACACATGACTGCTTGCCCCATCACCCCGCAAATAGGATCATAAAATTTGCGGACGATACATCTGTGGTGGGGCTCATCTCAAATGGAAACGAGGTCGCCTATAGAGAGGAGGTGCACAGACTTTATGAGTGGTGTGCTCACAACAATTTCTCACTGATTTCAGGCGACATAGAGCGGAGCTCAGGCCACTGGAGATAGGGGGCGAGGAGGTGGAGAGGGTGCCTAGTTTTAAATTTCTGGGGATCAAAATCAGTGAGGATTTTAAATGGTCTGTGAACTCTGCTGTAGTTGTAAAAAAAGGCGCAACAGAGACTTTACTTCCTCAGAACACTGAGGAAGGCCCATCTGTCTGCTAAACTGCTGGAGTCTTTCTACCGCTGTTCGTTAGAAAGCATACTGACTTACTGCATAACTGCCTGGTTTGGGAACTGTTCAGCAGCTGACAGAGCAGCTCTCCAGAGGGTGATAAAAACTGCCCAGGGTATCATTGGACTCCCCCTGCCCCCTCTGGAGGACATTTACTGCTCCAGATGCCGCAGCAGGACCTGTAATATCGCGAAAGACATTACACATCCTAGTCACCACCTTTTCACACTGCTGCCCTCAGGAAAAAGGTACAGGTCGTTAAAGTCACGCACTGCCAGACTCAAGAACAGCTTTTACCCATCAGCAATCTTGGAACTGAACTCTGTCTCGGAGGCGGGTTATGGGGAAGGTGGGGGGGGGTGGGAGACAGTGTTAATTTATGTAAATGTGAATCCATGGGTGGGTTTGGGGAGGGAGGGTGTGTTACCATCTTCTATGGTAACAAAGGATGTGTATATATATATATATATAAACAGTCCCTTCCGAGTGACTGATAAAAACAGCATATGTTTGCACTGAATTAGTACTGTTGATATTGTTGATATGATTGCACTGAATTAGTACTGTTGATATTGTTGATATTACTATTAATACTGTTGATATTGCTATTATTAATATAGTTATTATTACTAGGTGGCAGTACGAGTATGCCTTACCATGGCATACAAAACTTTACCTAACATTCCTCAATTATAGAAAAAAATAGTGTTTTTGTACCTGTCCCACAAAATAGGTTTTATTTTAAAAAAAAGAATATAAATACAAAATAAATGAGTTCATTCCATATCAGCTGCTGGAATATCCAGGGTCTCTACTCTTCAACCTTCGGGATGAAGACTGGGAACCCTGAGTTCCTAAAGTCTTAACAGAAACATGGTACCGAAAGGATACGTTCATTCACTGCCCCTCAGGGTACCATGAAGTCATGGTGCCCTCAGTAAAAACTACTGATATACATAAGGGCAGAACCTCCGGGGGGGTCTTGGTGTGGTACAAAGAAGAACTAGACAGTCACATTACATCAATAAAACTGGGGAAATCACATGTATGGTTGAAACTAGATTAAAAAAATTGAATAATTGGAAAAGATATATATCTATGTGCCGCCTACATACCCCCCAATAGAATCGCCATATTTTGAAGAGGATATATTTGAAACTCTCCACATGGAAATCAATCATTTCCAGGCCCAGGGAAATGTGCTACTATGTGGAGACCTGAATGCAAGGACCGGGTGTGTACCCGATTTCATAGACCCACAGGGCAACAACCATGTGTTCGGTCAAACCCCCTTGTATGTCACACCAACTATCATTAACCGGAACAACCTTGACTGTGAAATAAATAAAAGTGGAAGAGAGGTAGTGCATCTCTGTCCAGCCTTGGGCCTGTACATAGTTAATGGCAGGCTCAGAGGGGACTCGCTGGGAAGGTTTACATATTCCTCAGCTCTTGGGTCTAGCGTGGTAGACTACGCAATTACTGACATAGACCCCTGCACTATCAGTGCATTCACTGTTAGGCAGCAGTCCCCTCTTTCAGACCATAGTCAAATCAACGTGTACCTAAAATGTCCTGTACAAACTAAAGACGTAAAAAATGAACCTAGTAAGTTGTATAAACTAAATCAGACTTACAGATGGGCTCCAGATAGTGGAGATAAATTCATCATGGCCCTGAACTCACCTGATCTCAAAAATAAAATACTGAAATTCAAGACAAACCCATATGAGACTACTAGAGATGGTATAAACATGGCTATAAATGACATTAATATGATCTTTCACAAGGCAGCTATCAAAGCTGACCTTGTGAAACAGAAGAGAAAATTATCAAAAAACACAACCATGAAAAATGGTTCGACCATGAGTGTAAAAATGTCAGAAAAGATCTGAGGAAAATATCGAACCAAAAACACCGTCAACCAAACAATCCAGACTTACGTATTAGATATAATGAAACTCTTAAAAGGTATAAACACACTATTAGGAACAAAAGACAAAATTACACTCATAAAAGACTTGAAGAAATTGAAAATTCCATAAATCAAAACTAATTTTGGGATATGTGGAATAACCTGAGCACAATAAAACTACAAACATTACCAATTCAAGACGGTGATATCTGGAGAGCACATTTCAAAAATCTATATAAAGACATCCCAATAAATAAAATAAACTCAAATTATTCTCATATCAAAGAAAAACTCCAAACACTAGAAACAATAATTAAAGATTATCACAACCCCCTTGATTCCCCAATTACTTTAGAAGAATTGACCAAAAAAATAAAATCTCTTCGCCCAAAGAAAGCCTGTGGTCCAGACAGCATTAAAAATGAAATGCTCAAGTACAGCACTCCGGAGATGCAGGACATAGTGCTTAGGCTGTTCAACATCACACTACATTTAGGTTATTTCCCTGATATTTGGTGTCAAGGGCTTATTTCACCCATTTATAAGAGTGGAAACAAATTAGACCCAAATAATTATTGTGGCATCTGTGTCAGTAGCTGCCTAGGGAAGTTATTCTGCAGTATCATAAATAACAGAATGCAGATACAACAATACAACATTCTCAGTAAAAACCAAATTGGCTTCCTCCCAAAACACCGTACCACTGACCACATTTATACCCTCCACACTCTCATTGAAAAACGTACACCAAACAAAAAAGGGAAAAATATTTGCCTGTTTTATTCAGTTTGAGAAAGCATATGACACTATTTGGCATGAAGGGCTCTATTACAAACTCCTCTGTTGTGGTATAGGAGGAAAGGTATATGACCTTATCAAATCAATGTACCTGAATAATAAATGTGGCGTTAAAATTGGGGACAAATGCACTGATCTCTTCGCCCAGAGAAGAGGTGTCCGGCAAGGCTGCAATCTGAGCCTGACACTGTTTAATGTATATATCAACGATTTGGCAGTAAAGTTGGACCAGAGCACAGCGCCGGGCCTCAGTCTCCTGGACGGAGAGGTAAAATCCCTGTTTTATGCGGATGACTTGGTTCTGCTGTCCCCCACAGAACAGGGACTGCAGCAACAGTTGGACCTACTTGATGAGTACTGCCAAAATTGGGCCCTGGCAGTAAATCTAAAGAAAACCAACATCATGATTTTTCAGAAAAGACCCAGATGTCAGGACGATAAATACAAATTTACTCGCAATAGTATTATTATCGAACACACTATGAGCTATACCTCCCTTGGTCTAACTGTTGCAGCATCAGCTTCGAGAGGTTGATCATGGCGCAAATCAACTCCTACCTCGACAAAAACCTGGACCCACTGTAGTTCGCTTACCACCATAACAGATCAACGGTGGACGCGATCTCGCTGGCCCTTCACTACGCTCTGGACCACTTGGACAACAAAAACTCATATGTCAGGCTGTTATTCATTGACTACAGCTCGGCATTTAACACAATCATCCCCTCCAAGCTGGTTACCAAACTCGCAGAACTGGGTCTCTGCGCATCCCTCTGCAATTAGATCCTCGACTTCCTCATTCACAGACCACAGTCTGTTCGTATTGGTGGAAATGTGTCAGACTCGATAACAATCAGCACGGGAGCACCTCAAGGCTGCGTGCTCAGCCCCCTGCTGTACTCACTCTACACTCATGACTGCGTAGCCGGTCATAGTGTGAACTCCATCATCAAGTTCGCTGACGACACCACTGTTGTGGGACGTATCACTGATGGGGATGAGTCGGAGTACAGAAGAGAGATCGAGCGACTGTCCATATGGTGCCAGCACAATAACCTGGCCCTTAACACCAGCAAAACCAAGGAACTGATTGTGGACTTTGGAAGGAGTAGGATGGGGACCTTCAGTCCTGTTTATATCGACGGGTCGATGGTGGAGAGGGTCAAGAGCGGGGCGGAAACCCGGGTTGAAAGGGTCAAGAGCTTCAAATTCCTGGGCGTGCTCATCTGTGAAGATCTTTCCTGGTCCGAGAACACAGATGCAATTATTAAGAAAGCTCATCAGCGCCTCTACTTCCTGAGAAGATACGGAGTGTCGGTCTGTCAAGGAGGACTCTCTCTAACTTCTACAGGTGCACAGTAGAGAGCTTGCTGACCGGTTCCATCGTGGCTTGGTTCGGCAACTTGAGTGCCCTGGAGAGGAAAAGACTACAAAAAGTAGAAAACACTGCCCAGTCCATCATCGGCTCAGACCTTCCTTCCATCGAGGGGATCTACCACAGTCGCTGCCTCAAAAAGGCTGGCAGCATCATCAAGGACCCACACCACCCTGGCCATACACTCATCTCCCTGCTACCTTCAGGTAGAAGGTACAGGAGCCTGAGAACTGCAACGACCTGGTTCAGGAATAGCTACTTCCCCACAGCCATCAGGCTATTAAACCTGGCTCGGACAAAACTCTGAACATTAATACCCCTCCATGTTATTTGCACTTTATTAATTTATTAATTAAAGTGTGTATTTAAGTATATAATTGTAGTCAATGCCTACTATGTTCTGTTGTGCTATGCAAAGAAAGAATTTTATTGTCCTGTCAGGGACACATGACAATAAACTCTTTTGACTTTGACTTTGACTTTGAGCTTCAATATGGCAGTGAATGCACTAAAAGAGAAAGCTCAAAGAGCTCTGTATGCAATAAAAAGAAAATTCTACAACATCCTAATCCCAATTAAAATCTGGCTTAAAATATTTGACAGTGTAATCCAGCCTATTGTGCTTTATGGTAGTGAAGTATGGGGTCCACTCAGTCACGATAGTTATAGTAAATGGGAAAAACATACAACGGAGGCCCTGCATGCGGAATTTTGTCGGAACATCCTCTGTATCCAAAGGAAAACACCAACAAACGCATGTAGGGCGGAATTAGGCAGATACCCACTGATAATAAATATCCAGAAAAGAGCACTAAATTTTTGGAATCACCTTAAATCTAGCCCCCCAGATTCCCTCGAGTTTAAAGCCCTTCAAACACAAGAGGGGAGCCCAGAAAAGAGTTCCCTGTGTCAGTTGGTACTGAGACTAACTACCTCTATTCAGTTAGAACCTATCCAGTTAAACCCTGACCAGCCTCAGATCAATACTGATCCCCAATCACCAGTTAGAGTGAACCAAATTATCAAACAATGTAAAGAAACATATTTGGAATATTGGGATAAAGAAACCAAAAGTCAAAGCAGATTAGAATGTTACCGTGCCCTAAAAAGAGATTATAAATTGGCAGATTATCTCTCAACTGTTAGAGACATAAAGCAGAGACAGACCCTCACCAAATACAGGTTAAGTGACCACTACTTGGCAGTTGAAAAGGGAAGACAGAAGAGATTCTGGCAACCAAGAGAAAATAGAATATGTGGCCACTGTTTGACAGATGAGGTTGAAACAGAGGTGGACTTCCTCCTAAATGCAAAATATTTGACAGAACAAGGAAAACTTACTTTGACAAACAGTCTGGCAACCCCTGATTTTAAAGAACTAGATGATACATCAAAACTAAGAATAACCCTTGGTGAAGGAAATACGGCAGGCACATCTTGGTGCACAATACGTAACAGCATGCCATAACCTGAGAGACGGTGAATGACCAATTTGCATGTACACACTAATTGACGTTAACTGACGCTAAGAAATTAATATTGAATTGCTAAACTTGCTATTCTGTTGCACTGCTTACAGCTGCAAGAACGTGTAGCAATCAATAAAGGGCTATAGGCCTATTGCGAGTTTGTGTACAAGGACATATCTGTCCATGCACTGTATACTTGTATTTATGCTTATGCATTTTAAATATGTATGTCATGTTTGATACTTTGGCAATATAACAATGTACTTTATCATGCCAATAAAGGTTTTAAATTGAAAAATTGAAATTGAGTGTAAAAAGTCTGAGTATGTGAATGTTTGAAGTTCTTTTAAATGGAGAGACACAGTAATCTCGTTGCATGTGACACATGCAATGACAATAAAGCATTCTAATCTAATTCTAATCTAATCTTCAGTTCCTCCGTCACCCCAGGTCCTCTGGCCACTAGTACATCAGGAAGATTGTTTGTGTCTTCCCTAGTGAAGACAGATCCAAAGTACCTGTTACAACAGTAATATTTACAACATAGGGAAGTAATACCTCTAAGGGAAAAATATAGATGTGTTTAACATTCTGAAAGGTTTCAATAGGTTGGATGAACAGTAAAATAGAAATTAAATGTTCAAGAAGGAACTGCAGATGCTGGAAAATCAAAGGTAGACAAAAGTGCTGGGGAAACTCAGCGGGTGCGGCAGCATCTATGGAGCGAAGGAAATAGGCAAAGTTTTGGGCCAAAATCCTTCTTCAGACTGATGCAGGGTGGGGGGGGGGGAAGATCCAACCTTTCTGTCTTGGGCCTCCTCCATGGCCAGAGTGAGCACCACCAGAAATTGGAGGAGCAGCACCTCATATTCCGCTTGGGTAGTCTGCACCCCAGCGGACTTCTCCAATTTCCGGTAGCCCTTGCTGTCTCCTCCCCTTCTCAGCTCTCCCTCAGCCCTCTGGCTCCTCCTCTTCCTTTCTTCTTCTCCCCCCCCCCCCCCCCCAACCTGCATAAGTCTGAAGAAGGGTTTCGGCCCGAAACGTTGCCTATTTCCTTCGCTCCATAGATGCTGCCGCACCCACTGAGTTTCTCCAGCACTTTTGTCTACCTTAGAAATTAAATGCGATTCATCTCAGTGCCAGTTTGAAACAAAAGAGATTGCAGATGCTGGAACCTTGAAGTAGAAAAAAAACTAGAGCAACTCAGTGGTTCAGACAGCATTCATGGAGAAAAATGAAAAGATAATGATTTGGTCAGGACCATAGTATGGATTACCTCATCCTCATCCCAATCGAACAAATCCCAATCACTGATGACTTTTGCTCTGGTTCGCTTCCACAACTCCAGAAATGTAGTGGCTATAGTTTGAAAGAAAGAGTACTTGTTGAGGTTACCAATTTTTTATTCTTTATTAACATTAAAAGATTATTCTATGGCAAATAAGTCATATATTTTATGTTATGATCATTTACTGCCAGAATGAATAGATTTGGGATGGAAGGTAATGTGAAATTTTAAAAATCATCTGACAATACCACTGTTGTCGGCCGAATCATGGATGATGTTCAGTCAGCGTACAAGCGTACTGGTTGAGTGGTGCCGCAACAACAACTAGCTCAACATTAACACAACCAAGGATTCAATCATTAACTTCAGAAAGGGAAATGTCAGGAGTCCACATAACAGTTTTCTGAAGGCAAACACCATTAGGTTCAGGAACACCTCTTTTTCTACAAAAATTAGGTTCTTGAACCGACCTGCACAACCCCAATTCTATCTCAGCAATCAAACATTATGGACCACCTCATGTACTACTAAGGACATGCTTTCTGATTTTGTTTTGCACCAATGTCTTGTATATTGTAGTCTTTTTAATTTCACTGCCTTGAAGAATTTATGTGCAATCTGTGTATAAGTTGTTTTATTGTGTCAATATGCCTGTGAGGCTGCTGCAAGCAAGATTTTCAATGTACTCAAGACTTCACTGTACTTTTCATATGACAATAAACAAATTTGAAGACTGCTATCTCGTGCTGAATTACTTGATCACATAGGGCTTGATCACATTGAGTGCCTGGCCTTGCCTTTCCGAAAATAACATGAATAACATTGCTATGATAATGGAAGTGAACATACCCCAGATTGCCATGAACATCGCAAATAAAATTGTTATTTTCTGATCAAAGATGTGTGTCACCTGCAGAAAATTAAAAAGTTAATTAGCTCTGGTCACTCACCACACCATATATTGTGACTTAATTTCTGAACTATAAACTATATTTTTTCTGTTTGTATCGGTCAATAAATCAAATGAAATCTACAATTGTGGACACAATAGGATACCTGAGAAAGTTAGTCCATTAATCCTTCCATAATGAGAAAGTAGACAAAAATGCTGGAGAAACTCAGCGGTGAGGCAGCATCTATGGAGCGAAGGAATATGTGACGTTTTGGGATGAGACCCTTCTTCAGTTTTGTGATTCCCCCTTCCATAGTGAGAAATGTTTTAGTAATATCACTATCAGCTTGGCTCAATTAGCAGCCGGCCTATTTTTTATTTCAACTCTCTTTTAAAATGTATAAACAACTTTAGTTATTGCCAGTATAGTATTCTTGCATCTTTTTCTTTACTAATGTAATACTGCTTCTCCTTCCATTTACATTTCTGTGTGCAGAGAGCTGTCAGAAGAGTATTATTTTCCTCTGACCAACCTACCAAAAGCATGCAAGCAGCTTTAGTCAAGGTAAATGGTGAAAGTTATTCCACTGTTATTCATAACAAGAATGGGTATGAAGACATTTAAAACTGAGCAGGGGAAATAAATGAGAAACTAATCAAAAGATACAAACCCTAAACTAGATGGGTTGATTCTGCACATTAGGAGAAGTATTATATTATTATATTATATTAGAAAAACAAAAATGCATCTCTGGCAATAATTAAAGTTGTGTCTGTTAAGATAGTTAGAACAATCTGGCAAAAATAAACCAACTGGCACAATATCAATGATGGAAAGATCAAACGCCAAATGGTTCTGGCCATCGATGATTACTATGAAACAAACTGCTGGCATTAGTTATTTCTGCTGAAGTCAACCCAGAATGGTTTCAAAGGAAGTCTGGGAGGCAAATACCATTATGTAGTCTACCAGCAAAGTTTGGCATTGCTAGGATACTTTAGCATAATAAGGAACCCATGTTTACCCAATCCTACAACTGTTCAAACATTGCATAGGATCAGAGTGGGGGGGATTCTCAGTCTGTAAAATAGGGAATAAATGTAATTAACTTTAATTTAATGATCTGTATTTGATTTTGCGTATTCTTAATTGAATTCAGATAATTCTTTAATTTCCTTAAATTCCTTACATCAACTTTAAAAGTTTTTAAATAACTTTGATTGTCAGAGGCATCTAAGGGTGTTAAATAACTTGACAGATTTTACTTAAGACAAAGTACCACCCCACCTATTTCTTCTGTCAAGTTTGCCTGAGATCTCACTACATCTTCCTAGATGCCTCTAGAATCCAGACACCTAAAAGATTCCAAGTACTGATCCACTTCAGGCTAAAACAGGTAAGGGGCAAGTCCAAACAGCAGACCAGATCCAGTTCAATTCACTTATATTAGGGGCACTTGACCACTCTCATCAGATCTGATTAAATCTCAATACTACTTTCCCACCTCTCCCAGTAACCTTTCACCCTCTTGCTTATTAAGAATCGATCTACATCTGAATTAAAAATATTCAAAGATTCTACTTCCACTACCCCATGAGGAAGAGAGTTCCAAAGACTCATAATAGTCAGATAATAAAGATCACCATGTCTCTGACTTAAATGGGGGATTCCTAATTTTAAACTGTACTTCCCTAGTTCTAGATTATCTGACAAGAGGAAACGTCCTCTGCAACTGCATTCTGTCAAGGCTCCAGATATCTCAGGATCGTTTACATCTCAATCAAGTCACATTGCAATCTGAGAAATGTACAAGACTTGCTTGCTTCACCTGTAGCACACCCAGAGGTCCTGGGTCAATTTTGACAAACCTTTTTGTGGATTAACTATTTTTTCCCACAAATGCATTGACATTCAACCACCCAGCATTCCAATAACAAGTGTGAATGCAACAGGAAACAGGCAACACATAAAATAGCCCTCTTTCCTACTGATATTATAATTGCTTCAACTTTCCTAATATTATTACATTGCATTAATTACATCTTTTACTTTACCTTTGAATACACACATGTATCGGAGAGCCTCCAAAATAAACACCTGTCACAGTGCGGACACATTATTGTTGTGTTGGCTTTGCAGACCTCCTCACTGTAAACTCAATGAGAATTAAACAACAGATCAAATGTTTAATTACATTTCTGACCTAAGGAATCTTTAGATATTACGACCAATGAACCAAAATTCAAGACATTGCTTCATTATTAAGCTACTGGAATAATGGTGGTACTTATACAAAGAAACAGGCTATTCAGGACAAATGGACCAGGCTAAATGTTTTCATACTAATTCATCCTCCATCCCCTCTACTTGGCTCATCTCCCATTCTTTCATTCCTTTCTTCATCATGCACCTGGCTATCTATGTAATTAAAAGTCTAAACTTGACCACTTCCTGTTTGCACTGTATATTGATTTTAGAAAAAATGCTAACACTTAAGGCTGTGATTTTTGGCCATCTTACTCAGAGTCCCCCTCCGCTCATCAGGTGCAGAGTATTTTTCCCATCGATGAAAAATAAAAGAGTTATTAGTGTTTAAAAAATGTTGAGATTCTCTCTCCTGTCAATCACGCCATGAAGGCCACGCCCCTTCCGGTGGGAGGGGGAGGAAGGACTATAAAACCCGGAAGTGTGGGCGTGGCTCAGTCTCTGCAAGATGCGGGAGAGGTCACGACACTGTCTGAGCTGTGAACCAACTGAACACACTGAATGTCTACTGAACTATGTGTGGTTTTTATGTGGTTTTGTGGTGTTTGGTGGTGTTTTATATGGTTTTATGGTGGTTTCACCTTGCTTGAAATGCATTTGAATTTGGTGGCCTTGCACCCTGCATGAAATGGTATGAAACTGCACTTGAATTTGGTGGCCTTGCACCCTGCTTGAAATGGTACGAAAGTACACTTGAACCCTGCGTGAAATGGTATGAAACTCCATTTGAATTTGGTGGCCTTGCACCCTGCTTGAAATGGTTTGAAACTGCATTTGAATTTGGTGGTCTTGCACCCTGCTTGAAATGGTATGAAACTGCACTTGAATTTGGTGGCCTTGCACCCTGATTGAAATGATATGAAACTGCACTTGAACCCTGCATGAAATGGTATGAAACTCCATTTGAATTTAGTGGCCTTGCACCCTGCTTGAAATGGTATGAAACTGCAGTTGAAATTGGTGGCCTTGGACCCTGCTTGAAATGGCATGAAACTGCACTTGAATTTGGTGGCCTTGCACCTTGCTTGAAATGGTATGAAACTGCATTTTAATTTGGTGGCCTTGTACCCCGCTTGAAATGGCATGAAATTGCAAATTGCATGAAAAATTTGGTGGCCTTGCACCCTGCTTGAAGTGGTAGGAAACTGGACTTGAATTTGGTGGCCATGCACCCTGCTTGAAGTGGTATGAAACTGCATTTGAATTTGGTGGCATGAAACTGCACTTGAATTTGGTGGTCTTGCACCCTGCTTGAAATGGTATGAAACTGCACTTGAATTTAGTGGCATTGCACTCTGCATGAAGTGGTATGAAGCTGCACTTGAATCTGGTGGCCTTGCACCCTGCTTGAAGTGGCATGAAACTGCACTTGAATATGGTGGCCTTCCAATACCCATACTAGCGCTCCAGAAAGCCCCCACCCCCCCCCCCCCCCCCCCCACCACCACTGGCCACCAAAATTGGTATTGGTGGAGCTGTGGAATATTGCGTAGGGGGACCAGCCCTCCCGTGTGAACATGGGACCCAACGGGTACCACTTAGTCGAGTTTTCTTTTAAAATTTCAACCTGCCTCAATTAAATCACATTCGCCTTAAACATTGTTTGCATAATCTGTATCTTCAGTAGAGCTGCTGCTTTATGAGTTTTGGATCACCCACACGATCGTGAGAAATTCTCAGATTTCAAGTCACTTTTCTTCTTGTATTATCCAATATAATAATGCAAGGCTATGAGCTTTCACTGAACACAAAATTGCATAATCTAAAATATTTGTTACCTGCTCCTGATTGTCCAATATCACTGAAGAGAGAAAAAAAGACATAGTACCTCTCTTGAAGACTTTCATGGTAACATAATCCATATATAAAAACAAAAATTCCACCCAGCGCAGCAGGAATTAGCATCATAGTGTACCATTCAAGCCAGGCATAGTACAAGGCAACACGCTCTCCGAAGTAGAGTCTATAAAAAGAACCAATACCCATTATTCAAAATGCGAACCATTTTCACATTTTTTCATCTTTCCCACTGCAAAATGCTTGATTTTTGAAGCACTCAATATAATAATGCCTTTCATAACACAAAGTATATCATTTGACCACTTTGACAAGTTGAAATCCATGCTATTCTGGTCTTTGATTATTTCACGCAAAACTAAATGCACTCTGGTTTGCCACAACTGATCTTACACTACCTTTAATCAGCTTTAAATGGCTTCCCTGAGTTATCTCTTCAATGTTTTGACAGACACTATCATCTACACTATAATGCTTTTGTGTCTTTTTTATAATACTGCACACAAAAATATGACAAAAGGGGTTTTAATTTCAAACTCCTTCAAAAAGGTTGACAAGCACTTTATTGGGTTCACGACTAACATAGTATCAAACAACACATATACTAGTCAAATTACTCAATATTCAACTACTTCATTAGAATACATCAAGATACTTGACCTCTTGGGAATACTGATTCCCTGACGGTTTTAATTTTTGGAATCTGTTCTGTTTCGTTTTTATTAACTCCTTAAGGAGCCGACTTACTTAATATTATCTACGGAAGCTTTCACTAACCCAACCACCGTTGGGTGGTATTCACCAGCAGCATTTCTATATGCTGCAATTTCTGTTCTTTTACTTTTTCACGTTCTACTTTTCTTACTAAATATCTTAACTATTTTTATTAATGCACATTTTCTTGGAGATATCTCTGGCGGATAGGGGAAAAGGGGACAGGGCTCACCCACCCAGCAACTAAAGGAAATATTTTAAACAATGTGTTGGATCATTTGAATCAAAGGAAACAATGTAAGTTTTAAAATGCAAGACGATGTTGCTAGGAAAATTGGAGGAATTACATTTTGTAGTTGGAATGTTAGGGGCGTTAACGAGCCAATTAAAAGGGACAAAGTACTAACCAATTTAAAATCTACTAATACTGATATAATATTTCTACAGGAGACGCAGCTTAAAAATGGAGCTCACAACAAGCTGAAGGGAAGCTGGATTGGCCAATTATATCATTCTACGGTACACAAAATGCTGGAGAAACTCAGCGGGTGCAGCAGCATCTATGGAGCGAAGAAGATAGGCAACGTTTCGGGCCAAAACCCTTCTTCAGACTGACGGGGGGTGGGGGGAGGCGGGGGTGGATGAAAGGAAAAAGGAGGAGGAGCCCAAGGGCTGAGGGAGAGGTAGGAAGGGGAGGAGACAACAAGGGTTAACAGAATTGAGAGAATTCAACGTTCATGCCAAGAGGATGCAGACTCCCCAAGCGGAATATGAAGTGGTGTTCCTCAAATTTGCGGTGTTGCTCACCCTGGCCGTGGAGGAGGCCCAGGACAGAGAGGTCAGATACGGAATGGGAGGGGGAGTTGAAGTGCTGAGCCACCGGGAGGTCGGGTTGGTTATTGCGGACCGAGCGGAGGTGGTCAGCGAAACGAACGCCAAGCCTCCGCTTGGTCTCACCGATATAGATCAGTTGACATCTAGAGCAGCGGATGCAATAGATGAGGTTGGAGAAGGTGCAGGTGAACCTCTGTCTGACCTGGAACAACTGCTTGGGTCCTTGAAAGGAGTGGAGGGGGGAGGTAAAGCGACAAGTGTAGCATCTCTTGCGGTTGCAAGGGAAAGTGCCCGGGGAAGGGGTGGAGCGGGAGGGAAGGGAAGAATAGACAAGGTAGTTGCAGAGGGAGCGGTCTTTGCGGATGGCAATCGGGGGGAGATTGGAAGATGTGGCGAGTGGTGGGGTCACATTGGAGGTGGCAAAACTGGCAGAGGACTATGTGTTGTATGTGCCGGCTGGTGGGGTGAAAGGTGAGGACCAGGGGACTCTGCCCTTGATGCGAGTGGGAGGATGGGGAGAGAGGGCAGTTATGGGGTATGGAGGAGACCCTGGTGCGAGCCTCAACTATAGTGGGGGAGGGAATCCCCCTTCTCGATATCATTCTACGTTTTCTTCCAAAGCAAGAGGAACAGCAATCCTAATTCGCAAAGGTATACCATTCAAACACAAATCCACTATAGCCGATAAGGAAGGCAGGTGCTTTATAATATCCGGGGAACTATATTCAACTCCACTGACTATGGTGAATATTTATGCTTCTAATTTCGACAATCCCCAATTTTTAAATAAAATATTTAATATAATCTCAGACTCCTGCCAGCAGAATCTGATAATTGGAAGAGACCTAAATGTGTATTAGATCAATATTTGGATAAATCTTCACGCCAAAGGAAAAGTACTTCAAAATCTAAATCGAGTGAACTTTTAAATACGTATATAAATAATACAAACATAAGCGACATATGGAGGATTGCCAATCCATCTGGAAGAGAATACTCTTTTTATTCAGGTGTTCACAAAACGTATACACGAATTGGTTATTTCTTGGTAGATGCAAAACTTATCCCTTTCACCTATAACCCAAAATATCACAATAAAATAATTTTGGACCATTGTCCGTTAACTTTCTCCTTAAAATTGGAAGGAATGTATAATAAAAAATCGGTTTGGAGATTCAACCCACAAATACTAACTGAGGCAAGTTTTTGTGACTATTTGAAGCCACAGATGAATATATACTTTGAGACAAACGACACACCTGGTATTTCGGCAGGGTTGTTGTGGGAAACTTCCACGGCCTTTATCAGTAGCTGCATTATTGCATACCAAGCTTTTCAAAACAAGAAAAATAAGACTGAACAATTGGAATTAGAAAAACAGATTAAACAGCTTGACTCAGAAACTGCGTTTGACCCAACCATTGCAAAACATAAGATAGGCATTACATTTTTTTTTTATTTACTTATTTTATTAGAAGCAATTGTACATGGATAAGGCAATCGACATAGCAGTTATACAATTATTGTACAGCTACAATTTTAACCTTATAACCTAAATTTTTTTTTAAATAAAAAAAGGAAAACAAAGAAAAAAGAAAGGAAAGAATGAAGAAAAAAAAGTAAAATATAAACGAGCAGGAAAAAGACCCCTAAGCTACCAAAGAAGTGCAGGAAAAAAGAAAACAAATAAGAAAAGAAAATATGGAGATATACCTTCCCACCCCCCCACCCCCACCCCATCACCCATCCCTGGCGTTGGATTTAAATTTAAATTTGCGTTTAATCATTCTGTTGTTGCAGAAATTCAGTAAAAGGTAACCATGTCTTAATAAATTGATCTGGTTTTTCCGCCAAGGCAAGCCTAATGTTTTCCAAATGTAGCGTCTCGGATCCGTAATCCACATCTTCACTGTATAGACTGTTGTCTGTTACCAAAATGTGAGTATTAATTTTTTCACTGTTATTAGGCATTAATTGAGGAAATGTCTTTGAAATATCGTTAGCTTAGAACAGGCCTCTGACATACCTAATGTGATCAGTTTTATATCTGGTTCCAATTTAATTTTAAGTATTTTGGAGAAGGTATCAAATATTCCCCTCCAGAAGTTTTGTAACTTTATACAGGAAGCGAAAGAATAGGTTATGGTCGCTTCTTGGAGGTGACATTTATCACAAATAGGAGACATTTGGGAAGATCTTGTTCAATTTGGTCTTTGAATAGTAGAGTCTATGCAGTATTTTATATTGTATCAGGGAGTGCCTAACATTAAGAGAGCAGTAATGTATGTATAAAAGGCTTTCCTCCCAGCTATTCTTTGAGATTAATAGACCCAATTCATCTTCCCATGCTCGCCTAAGCACTTTAGGAGATGGGATGTGTGCAATTAAAAGGGTATTGTAAATGTAGGATATTAACTTACAAATATCCGCCTGTCTATTCATGCATTCATCTAATAAATCTGGGCCCATAGAATGAGTCTTGTGTATGTGTTTTCACATAGTCTTGGATTTGAAGATATCTTAAAAAATTACTTGCTTTCAAATGATATTTCCCCTGTAATTCTTGAAATGACAGGAAAATCTCCTTCTCGTAGAGATCTCCCAGCGTTTTAATTTCTAAGTTTTTCCACTGTGCAAAGTAGACGGTTTAAATGAGGGATTGTTAGCGATTGGTGAAAGGAGAGAGAAATTTGTCAGTTTGTGGCTTGATTTCAACTGTTTCCAAATTCGTAGGGTGCTATGTATTATCGGATTTTGTTCATACGTTGATTTATTCAGATGTATTGGAGAAAGAAGAATCGCGCCTATATTAAAAGGCGAACAATCTTCCCTCTCCATTTTAAACCAGTTTACCTGTTGACATGTATCATCCATCCAGTAGATTAAGTTTTTAATATTAGTCGCCCAGTAATAGAAAAGGAAATTGGGGAGTGCTAATCCTCCATTTTCTTTAGATTTACATAAATGTCATTTATGTATTCTATGGGTTTTATAATCCCAAATGAAATTTGTGATAACAGAGTCAAGTTTGTTTTTTTAACTTTTAGGGAGATAAATCAGTATTGATTGAAATAGGTATAGGAGTTGTGGAAGAAAAATAATCTTTATGGCATTTATTCTACCTATAAGGGAAATAGGGAGTGTTTTCCAAAATTGAACGAGGGCATTTAATTTAGTAATTAATGGTGGGAAATTTGCTTGAAATAGAGAGGTATATTTTCTAGTCACATAGATTGCAAGGTATGTACATTTTTCAGTGACAATTCTGAAGGGAAATTTTTGGAGATGTAAAGGGTCTTGAGCTTTTATTGGCATAATTTCACTTTTATTCCAATTTATTCTATACCCTGAGAAGGAACCAAATTGTTCTATAAGGTTTAATATATTTGGGATACTGACTTGAGAGTTGGTGTTATATAAAAGTACATTGTCTGCATATAAAGAAATCTTGTTATTGGTATGTTTAGTATTATATCCGTGAATACCCGGATGTACTCTTATGCTTTCTGCTAAGGGTTCCATGGCTTAGGCAAATAACATTGGTGAAAGAGTACATCCTTGTTTATTACCCCTGGATAATTGAAATTTAGGTGACAGAATCTGATTAGTCAATATTCTGGCAGTCGGATTATTATATAACAGCTTTATCCATGAGATAAAATTTTCTCCTAGTTGGAGTTTTTCCAGCACTGTAAAAAGATAGGCCCATTCTACTTAGTCAAATGCTTTTTCCGCGTCTAAAGAAATAATTGTTAAGTCTTCATTTATCGTTCTGTGTGAATACATTATATTAAACAGGCGTCTCAAATTATTAAACGAATGTCGCTTAGGTATAAACCCAGTTTGGTCTGGATGTATTAATTTACTAATATACGAACTTAGTCTTCTTGCCAAAGTCTTAGCTAATATTTTCTGATCTGTATTTATAAGACCTATTGCTCTGTATGATCCAGGCTCTTCAAGATTTTTGTCTTTTTTAGGTATCAATGTAATGGTTGATTCGGCTTGGGTTTGTGGTAAAGTCTGTTCTTCAAAAGCATGTATATAAAGGCCCGTAGGCGTGGGGAAATTAAGTCATTACATTTTTTATAGAATTCATTACTGAACCCATCTGGACCTGGCGTTTTCCCATTATTCAGTGATTTGATAGTCTCTTCAATATCTTTTACTGTAATCTCAGCTCCTAATTCTTCTTGTTCCACCTCATTAAGGGATGGGATGTTGCAATTGTCAATAAAGTTTTTGATCTTTGCGGAGTCGGCTGAAATTTTGGATGCATATAAATTTTGATAGAATTTTAGGAATCTTTCGTTAATATCTTTAGGAAGTGTAAGCAGCTCACCTTTTTCTGATCTGATTTTTTGAATAGTGTGATCTTTTTCCATTTTTTCTCAGCTGGTCTGCCAGAAATTTATGCGGTTTATCACCAAATTCAAAAATGTTTTGCTTAGTGTATTGAAATAACTTAACCACTTTTGCGGAGAGGATCTGATTTAATTCGAATTTTAATGCTGCTATCTTATTATGTTTAACAGTAGATGGATCAATCGCATTTTCTGCATCAAGCTGTTTAATCTGTTTTTCTAATTGCAATTGTTCCGACCTGTTTTTTTTTGTCTTGATAAGCTTGATATGAAATAACGGAGCCTCTGATAAAGGCCTTAAAATATTCCCACAGTAAAGTAGCCGAAATACCAGGTGTGTCATTTGTCTCATAAAATAATTCCATCTGTTGCTTCAGGTAGTCACAGCAACCTGGCTCAGTTAACATTTGTGGATTAAATCTCAAAAATGTTTTTTTGTTATGCATTCCTTCTAGTTTTAAGGAAAAAGTTAATGGACAATGGTCAGAAATGATGTTATTATGGTATTTAGGATTGATTGTAAAAGGGATGTTTTGCATCCACCAGAAAGTAATCAATTCGTGTATACGTTTTGTGAACACCTGAATAAAAAGAGTATTCTCTTCCGGATGGGCTGGCAATCCTCCATACATCGGTTATATTTGTGTTTTTTATGTAAGTATTTAAAAGTTCGCTGGATTTTGATTTTGAAGTGGTTCTCCTTTGCTGTAAAGATTTATCCAAATATGGATCTAATACACAATTAAAGTCTCCTCCAATTATCAGATTTTGCTGACTGGAGTCTGAAATTATATTGATTTTATTAAAAAATTGTGGGTTGTCAAAATTAGGAGCATAGATATTCACCATAGTAAGTGGGGTTGAGTGTAGTTCCCCAGATATTATAATGTACCTACCTTCCTTATCGGCTATAGTGGATTTGTGTTTAAATGGTGTACCTTTACGAATTAGAAATGCAGTACCTCTTGCTTTAGAAAGAAAGGTAGAGTGATATAATTGACCAAACCAGTTAGCCTTCAGTCTGCTATGAGCTCCATCTTTAAGTTGCGTCTCCTGTAAAACTATTATATCAGTATTAATAGATTTTAAAATGGGCTAAAACCTTGCCCCTTTTAATTGGCTCATTAACGTCCTTGACGTTCCAACTACAAAATGTAATTCCTGCATCATCTTGCATTTTAAAGCTTACATGGTTTCCTTTGTTTCAAATGGACAAACACAATATTTAAAGTGAGGCTTTTAGTTGTTGGGTGCGTGAGCCCTATTCCTATCCCCTGCAGGTATCTCCCAGAAAAAAAGTGTATTAACAAGAATAGATAAGCTATCTTGCAGAAAAACTAAAGGTGAAAAAAAACAACAACAGAAATTGCAGCATAAAGACATGCTACTAGTGAGTCCCACCCCTTGGTGGTGTAATTAATGTTTACTTCCGTAGATGTTAATATCAAATAACTCCGCTCCTTAAAGAGTAAAAAAAAAGACTGAACAGAACAGACTCTGATAAGTCTGATAATTAAATATTGGATATTAAGTTAATATACAAGACTTATTGCGTAACTTATTTGTATTAGTATATTATTTAAGTGATTCTGAGTTATTAAGTGATATTATTTAGTATATTATATGTGATTCGGAGTTATTAAGTGATTCGGAGTCAGAGAGCCTGTAACAGGTTGTTGATACAGCTGTAGTTTACATAGACAAAGCAATCTCTCTCTCTCCCTCCCTTGCTGCCTGCCTCTGCCTCCCGCAGCTTTCCCACGCATTCCAATTCAATCTCTGAACTTCCCCCAGACTTAGCAACACTTACTTCTCAGCACTTACCCACATTCTCTCTCTCTTCCTCCCTCTCTCTGTCCTTCCCATCCACCCCCATCGTTCCCCAGTCCCCCAAACCCTCCCAAAACCTCCTGACCGACTCTCACTTACATTGACTTTCTAGCACACTACTTCACTCCCTCTCCCTGCCGCTCTCTCCCTCTCTTTCTCTCTACAACTCTACCCCTACCCCTCCCCCTCTCTGCCTTGTTGCCTCTCTCTCTGTGATGCGGTCTCTCAGGTTCTCTGTTTGAAGTATTAATCGACTGTGTGTCGGCAATCTTATAAGAGCATATTAAATATAAACACAATATAAATGCTTAGAATATAAAAGAATTATACGCCCAGTATAAACCCTAACCCTTTTTATAACCACTGTATAAGTGGATACAGATAGAATGAATTAAAAACACAGTATGACTTCAGGGTAAATAGAATATAGTCCTCTTGATTGGCATCGTAAGATAAGCTCAATGTGGCTTTGGGACATAACTAGATAAAATAGTTACTTATCCTTGGCAGAGTCCGCAGTGGCTTGAGCAAACTTGAATGCTTCCTCAGGATCGGTAAGAAGCCTTCAGTCTCTTTATAGGTAACTCTCAGTTTGGCTGGGTACATTAGACCGTATATGAGATCTTGTATGTCCCTCAGAATGACTCTCGACTTGGTAAAGAGTGCTCTTTTATTGACGACTTTGGCTGGATAATCTCTGAAGATTTGTATGTTATCCCCTTCGAAGATCTGATTTGCGTTGTTTGCAACTTTCTTCATGATGTCTTTTAAAACGTAGGAATGGTGTATCTTCAGAATCAGCTGCTTTGGTTGAGCTGCGGGTCCTGGCCAGGCTCTCAGAGCTCTCTGCGCCCGGTCCAGTTTGGGTTTTTCATCCAGGTTAAGTACATCTTGGAGTAATTGAGCCGCAAAATCACGAGGGTCTATACCATGTTCTTTTCCTTCCTTATTCCCAACAATCCTTAAATTCTGGAGTTTAGAACGCCCTTCTAGATCAAGACATTTTTCAGTCATCTTGGCAAGTTGCCCAGAAACACGCTCCAATTCCATCTTCAGTCTGTGTGTTGTCTGAGTATTTTCAGTGGTAGCAGATTCCAATTGTCGAATGGCTTCGCTGTGTTGTTTTGAAGTAACGAGAATGGGTTCCAACTTACTGCTGATATCAGTTTCGATCCTTTTAATTTCCCCCCTCAAAGAGGAATTCACCTCCTCTATGTGGACTTGTACCTCGTCAATCTTATAACATATTTCTGCTCTACCAGCAGCAATATCCAACTTTACAACAGCAAGTTGCTCACTCAATTTCGTATCCAGCTTTTAAAGTTTCTCACCCAATAAAGCTTTAATATCTTCCACCAAAGCTTGTCTTGATGTTTTCATTTGCTCCATACTCGAAGTCGAGACTTCTTCTTCAGAAACTTCCTCACTTTCCACAAAGTTTTTTTTCCGTGTTTTTTCCGTGTTGCTTTAAGTCCCTTAAGAAGTGTGGGAAGTGTGGGAAGATTTCTTTTCGGGTACCATCTATTGGTCATTTAAAATTTAAATTAAACCAGATCCTTTCTGCAAAAAGTATTAGGGTATTTCACTATACTAAGCAAAATAAATTTGAATTTGGTGACAAACCACATAAACTACTTGCATGCTCCTAGATTACAGTATAATAATCGGGAAGAAATTGATATTAAAATTTTGGAAAGGCCCTATAACCCCCACAATTAAAATGTGGATTATGGAAATGTCGGAGACCCTACACCTGGAAAGAATCAGATTTGCCTTAATGGACAAACAATAACTTTTTGTTAGAATATGGTCTTCTTTCATCGATTACTTGAAAGGGTAGATTGGTTTGGCAGGGGAACCTAACTGAAACTTGGACTCAGGATCAGATGAAAAGTTATACTCTATATTCCTTGATCTTATCTCCAATGATGTATTAATGGTAAATTATTCCATTCCTTATGATTTTTTTTCTCTTTTTTTCTTTCTTTTTTATTACTCTTAATCTATTAAAAAAAATATTAGAGGCAGAATGATTCAATTGATAATATTAATAATGTATGATTGATGTACACAAAATATTTCTACCATAATATGTTTGCCAATTTATTGTTTACCTCTAATAAAAATATATTGAAAAAAAAACTACTTGCACGACAGCTCCTTAAATTAGAGGAGGATCATACTATTAAAAAAATTCGATCAGAAAAAGGAGAGCTGCTTACACTGCCTAAAGATAGTAATGAAAGATTCTTAAAATTCTATCAAACACTATATTCATCAAAAACAACAGCCGATCCAGCAAAGATGAAAAGCTGTCTTGAGAATTGAATAATGCAATTCAGAGATCCCATTAATGAGGAGGAACGGGAGGAATTAGGGGCAGAGATAAAAACAAAAGACATTGTAGAGACTATTAAATCATTGAAAAGTGGAAAAATGCCGGGTCTGGATGGGTTTAGTAATGAATTTTATTAAAAAATTAATGATTTAATTTCCCCACGATTACAAGGCCTTTATATTCAAGCACTTAAAGAACAGACTTTACCACAAACTCTTGCTGAATCAACTATTACATTGATCCCAATAAAAGATAAAAACCTTGAGGAGCCTGGATCATAAAGGGCAATAACCCTTTTAAATACAGATCAGAATTTCCCCTTGATATTACCTTCCCCGATTTATTCTGCCAAACTGGGATGAACATTTTGTAGTTCATTGCAGTCTTTAAATGTCTTCCTCGTCCAACCCTTTTAAATTAAAGTCAATCTTGCCAATTCACGTCTCATATCAGTACCTTTCTTTAACTCAAAATACAGTCCAGACCAAACTGGCTTTATACCTAATCGACACTCTTTTTATAATCTGAGACGTCTGTTTAATATAATATACTCACATAGAACAACAAACGAGGATCTAAAAAATATTTCTCTAGATGCAGAAAAAGCTTTCGACCAAGTGGAATGGGTTTATCTTTTCAGTGTTGGAAAAATTCCAATTAGGAGAAAACTTCATTTCATGGGTGAATCTGTTATACACTAACCGACAGCCAGAATACTGACAAATCAAATGCTTTCACCTAAATTTCACTTATCCAGGGGTAACAGACAAGGATGCGCCCTTTCACCAATTTTATTTGCTTTAGCCATAGAACCTCTTGCTGAGAGTATTAGGTCACATTCGGGCATTTACGGATATAATACTAAATATACCACCAATAAGATTTCGCTATATGCAGATGACGTACTTTTATACATTACTAATTCCCAAGTTACTATCTCAAATGTACTAAACATTGTAGAACAATTTGGTGCTTTTTCAGGTTATAGAATAAATTGGAATAAAAGTGAAGTTATGCCAATCAAAGTTCAAGACCCTTCCCAACTCCAAACATTTCCTTTCAGAATTGTTACCGAAAAGTTTAGATATCTCGGAATGTACGTGACTAGAAAACACTCCTCTCTATTTAAAGCAAACTTTCCACCATTAATTACTTAATTATATGCCTACATTCAATTTTGGAAAACACTTCCTATCTCCCTTGTAGGTAGAGTAAATGCCATAAAGATGATCTTCCTTCCGATCAATCAATACCGCTATATCTCCCTAAAAGCTTTAAAAAAAAAGTACACCCATTTGTGCCAAATACAAAGAAAATGGAGGACTAGCTCTTCCTAATTTTCGTTTTGAATAAGTCAATGTATGAGCAAAATCCAATCATTCACAGCACTCTACGTATCTGGAAACAGTTGAAATTAAGTCTTAAACTGTGAAACTTGTCCTCTCCTTCTGCGTATGCAAACAATCCCTCGTTTAAAATTTTATTTTTTTTTTTTTTTTTTTTAATTTATTATTATAGAAACAAAAATAACAACCAGTTACTTATATTTCAGTAGTAAATATACATAGTCCTAATAAACTGATTCATACTAATAATATTATTTATACTTCCTTAGTTATAGATTTCAAGATACAACTACTAATACATTCACAATATAGCTAATTTTATTAAGTATAAGACCAAATTTTATGAATTATTGATACAAAAAGTTAGTACATCTTATATAATTTTTATTAAATGTTAACAATATTTATTTTATCGCTAAATTTAAAATTATTGTACCATTAAAAGGGTTCATCATTCTAGTGTGTTTTAAGCTAGTGTGTTTCAATAGAAATAGAAATAGAATAAAGAATAAGAAAGGTTGATGGAGAATAAAATATTCGTCAATAATCCGTCCTTATAGATATATTCATGGTATCTCTTCATCCACTCAAATGTCCAGCCCCAGTCAGGTTCCCGCCGAACCATTACGACCCTGCTACATCATCTAACCTATCCATAAGGACAAGCCTCAATCTCTCCAAATGAAGTGTCTCCGTCATTTCTATATTCCACATTTTGATTGTTATGCAGGCCTTTCCAAAATTTTAATATATAAAAATAGCTATATTAAAACCATAATCAATAAAAGTTCATTCGTTGTTAAAAGTTTCAATTATTCCAAATATAATCACAGGGATTATATTTATATTAATACAGTCGAGATTATTTTTTAAATATTTCCTTCCAGTATTCTACAATTATGCATTTGAAACATGTAATATTTAATAAGAGAAATGTTTAGCGTTTAATGAACAATAATGTATATGTTGACATTTTCTGTCTTATTAGCCTAATTCCTTTTCCCTTCTCTGTATATTTCTGTTGATGGAGTATCGTTTTCCAGTATGATATCATTTTTTCCATAATGTCTAAATTCATATATATTTACAGAGGCATAGTCTAATTTGTAATATCTGTATGTAGCCCATAAATTTGTTGCAACTCTTGAAAATGAAAGAAAAGTATTTTCCTTATAAAGATCACCATCTTAGAAATTCCTTTATTTTCCATTGTAAAAAAGCCTTATCCAAAATCGAAGTTTAAACATAAAATTATTAACAACTTAATGCTTTCTTTAGTTTCCAATCTATTATGGACTTTCTTAGCTACAGTTCTAATGGAGAAATTATCTATTTCTCCAACCAAAAATTCATGTTTTTAAAATATTAACTGCCCAGTAATAAAACATCAAGTTTGGTAACGCTAATCCTCCATTTATTAAGACTTACATAATAAATGTTTTTTATTTATTCTATGATCTTATAATCTCTACTTTTTTTAAAAAAAAAAATTTTGGAAGATATATCGGATTAATTGAAATAAATATAATATATTTGTGGAAGAAAAATCATTTTTATTGCATTAATTTTCCCATCATCGAAATAGGTAATACTTTTCCAGTATGAATATTCTTATTTAATTTATCTAGTAATGGGGGAAAAACAAATATTTAATATTTAACAAAATCAATTGTTATCTTAAAAGGATATTGTTGTAATATATGTAAAACCTTATCAATGCATAAGTTCAATCCAATTAATACGTATCCTGAAAGTGATCCGAATAAATTTTAGATAGGGTGTTTGTTCAATGGAAAAACCTGGACATTAATACTGTGGGAGACCTCTATATGAAGGGGACTCTCGCCTCTTTTCAAGAACAACAGGAGAAATATCACTTGAACGCAAACAATCTTTTTAGATACTTTCAAATCCGAGATTATGTGAAAACATACACACAAGATTGCCCTTTTATGGGTCCAGATATATTAGACAACTGTTTGAATAGACATGCCGATTAAAGTAAGTTGATATCTTACATTTATAATACTCTCTCAAATATTGATACCCCACCTTCTGAGATTTATAGGCGAGCATGGGTAGACAAGTTGGGTTTACCTATTTCAAAAGACATATGGGAGGAAAGCCTATTAGACATACATTACTGTTCTTTAAATATCAGGCATTGCCTGATACAATCCAAAATATTGCATAGGCTATACTATTCAAAGAACAAAATGGATAAGATTTTTCCACTGTCTCCCCTATCTGTGATAAATGTCATATCCAAGAAGCTACCTTAACCCATTCCTTTGCATCCTGTATAAAGATACAAAACTTCTGGATGGGAATATTCAATATCATTTCTAAAACACTTAAAATTCAATTGGAGTCAGATGCAAAATGAATAATTTTAGGAATGTCCGAGGGCCGCTCTAAATTAACGACATTCCAAAGACGTTTCCTTGACTACGGCTTAATAACCACGAAAAAACTTATACTCAAATTCTGGAAAAAGATAACAGTTCCCACAATGAAGATGTGGATTACAGAAATGACCAAGACACTACATTTAAAAAAAATAAGGCTTGTTTTGGCTGATAAATCAGACCAATTCTCCAAAACATGGTCTCCTTTCAACAATAGAGTGGTCGAACACAGATTGGCATATCTCTGTCTTCTTCTTCGGCAGTTCAGGGGTCTTTTCTTCTATCTTTTTTGTATTTTTCTTCTTTCTCTTCATTCTTTCCTTTTTACTTTTTTTTTCCCGATTCACTTATCAATTTATAAAATGTTAAAAATGAAGCTGTACAAAAATTATATAATTGTTATGCCGATTGCTTTATTCTTGTACAATTGCTTCTAATAAAATAAACATTAAAAAAACAATACACAAATACATTTTGTGTAACGGTTGTTGCATGATGTCCACCAGTGACCTGGTTGGCACAGTAAGCAGGGCTCGAAAGTAACGGTTGCCCGGGTGACAATTACTACCTACAGTCCCACCGGGCAACCTAAAAGCCGAGCCATCTTGCCCAGCTTGGCAATCACCCGGGACACCTATCATTCAACTCTGAACGTCCCCCACCCCCCTCTATTTCTCTCTCTGTCACTCTCCGTCTCCGCCCGCCATCCGTATTCGTGTCTGGGCCGCCAGTTCTCCACTCTCCGCTCTCTGGCCACTCATCAGCCGGCAAAGCCAACCGCCTTGCACATGCGCACTGCCACGGCCTGCACATCCTCCCGCTACACATGCGCACAACCATGGCCAGCACATCATCGGCCGCCCTGCACATGCGCACTGGTCAGCACCGGGCACTTTCGCCCTCCCTTTGTATTGTGGGAGATCTGGCCGCCATTGCTGTCCAGTCGCCGACTCGCCGCGACTGCTGAAAACCAACGCAGAATCACTACTTGGAGCTGGACTAACTCCCTGGAGTAACTCTTGCTTCTTGGTTTCCTGGTCCTCCAAAATATTCCAAATGGAATTTAAACTGGAGTGGACCCTCCACCACCAAACTCCAAACTCTGAAAAATAACAGCCTATTGCACTTTATCTGTTTATTTATTGTGTATATATTTGTTCTATGGTATAAAGACACACTGAACTTTTATCTTCTGTTCTATATTATGTTTACATATTCTATTGTGCTGCAGAATTTCATTGTCCTATCTGGGACACATGACAATAAAACTCTCTTGACTCTTGACTTGGACTTAAGCAAAAAAGGATTCTTGGGGGAAAAAAGAGCTACCTTAAATTTAGTTGCAACTGGTTGGGTAACTATGGTAGGGTGATGACTATTCCATGCTTTAATTGTGCGGAGGAACTCCATGGAGCAGCCAGCATCTCTGGATAGAAAAAGTTGGGTGACGTTTCGCGTAGAGACCCTTCTTTAGATTTCCTCTGGTTTTAGTGTTTTTAGTTTAATTTAAAGAAACAGGCCCTTCGACCCACCGAGTCACGCATACACTAGTTCTATCCCACACATTAGCGACATGTCAAGAGTGAAGATTGTTTTATTATTTGTTTATTTTTATTATTATTATTTCCTTTATTTCGAACGATTAAAAAAAAAAGAAAAGAAAAGATGAAAATTAATAAATAAAAGGAAAATTATACATATACATATATATACATAAATACATACACATACATAAACATGTACATATATATATATACATACATATACACATATACACACATACACACATATACACACATACATAACATATATGTACATACATAAATAAAAAAAATAAAAAGCTAATTTCAACATAATACACATTAGACTCGTTCGAAAAGGGATAGGAAGAAGCCTATGCTTGTCAAGCCCTACCCCCATTCTTCACCATTAACAAATGCAAACTTCAATAAAATAAACTAAACAGACAATTCAAATAAAACTACTCCAATGAAGCTATTAATTAAAAAAAAAAGAAAAGAACAAAAGAACAAGCACCATTAACATCTGTGAGATTTACATTCTCCTTCCTCGTTACTGTACTTTTCAAAGATATATCTTTAGTACATTTTTTTAAATTGCATTATATTCATACTTTGTTTTAATTCGTCAAGACCATTCATACTTTCAAGTTAGTTTCCCTCTAAAATTTGTTTAACGCTCGATCCCCCCACGCCCCACTCCTTTCGTCAATACCAATTATAACCATCCACAAAACCACCAACCCAAAATTATAACCCCCACCCAACCACACAAATGTAATACACCATAACCCACCACCAACATACCCATAACCATTTAACCCTTCGCCCAAAATCCCCGATCACGTCCACCCCCAACCCCAACCAACCCTGCACCCCCTAATACGCCTAACACCCTTTCGCCCACCCACCCCAGTTCACAGTTCCCCAATCCCCCCCTCTAAATTTTAACCCCCCTCTCTGTCTTTGAACAGTTTTTGTATGTTTACAGGTAGCAGTTTATTTTTTGCTTTATAAATTATTTGTGCAGTCTTAAATTCTACTAGATCCTTAATCTTTAAGGTGTGCTAATTTTAAATACAGTATATTGGTGTGGTCATGATATCCTACATTGTTTACTATATGAATAGCTCTTTTTTGTAGTGTGCTTAGTGATTGTAAGGTGGTTTTGTAGGTGTTTGTTTCCCCATACCTCCACACAGTAATCTAAATACGGTAACACAAGTGAGCTGTGCAGAATATACAGTGCTCTCTCAATCAAAACATGCCTTGCTTTCCCCATCACTCCAATACTCCGTGCTACTTTTGCTCTCACATGTTTTATATGGGGTTTCCAGCAGATTTTGTGAAATTACTGAAGTTGTGACCGAAAAATTCGCAAGTATAATGGAAGAGCTGCATGAAAAAATTGAAAAAAAGGTGGAAAAAGAAATGGAACCAGTGCTGGAAGAAATTGTGTTACAATCAACAACCATAAAAGAACTTGAGGAAACAGTCCAAACAAATACTCAGACTATGAAAACTATCGTCAAAGAAAGTCAACGACTATCTGACTTACTGGCCAAAGTTACTGATAAGTGTACTGAGTTGGAAGGACGCCAGAGTGGCAGAATCTAAGGATCGTGGGTATTCGAGAAGGGAGAGAAAAGAATCAAGATACCCGAGAATTTACTGCAAACTTACTACAAAAGGTTCTATCTCTGGAAGAAAAACCTTTGGATGGCCCGAGCACATAGAGTTATGGAGACGTTATATAAAGCACGATGCTCTCCAAGACAAATGATAGTCAAAGTCCATATGATTATGTTTTTGGAAAGATAATGATGAATAATAAAGTGGTAAAAAGCAGAAATTTAAATATGAAGAAGACTCAATCAGTATCTACCGTAGACTATCCAGCAGAGGTCTCTAAGAAACGGAATGCGTTTAATGAAACCAAAAGAATCCTGAGGCAAGTGAAGAATCTGAAGTATACTTTGAGCTACCCAGAGGCAACACGGAGAGTTACTTACAATTCAGGAAGAGCATTACTTCAAAAACCCAGAGAAGAACGCATTGAATTTGCCCAAGGGATTAAGAACAGCGAAGAAGATTGAATGAAACCTTCATAGTTGAATTAAAGGAACAATTAAACTGTATTTTCAAGATTGTGTTGAAGCTTATAATAAACTAATGGACTTGTTTCATCTAAAGAAGACGGGGATGGAGGAGACGGATGGGAGAATCGATGAGTTGATTTGGATTGAAGACTGTTCCATGAATACTAAATATTTAGAATAGTAATACTACTAACCTAATAATTAACATATATTAACATACAAAAACATATCTTAAATTTATACACACTCGGTAACGAAGATAATTAGAGCTAGTAATTGGTTGATTTATTGATTATTGATAGTTGATTTTTGATTAATAATTAATAATTAATTATAACCGACTAACCTAGAATTAAGTAAATAGTAAATATAAATATATATCTTATTTAACGTTAGACTTTTTTTCTTTATTATATGTTTATATTATTATAAATTTTCTATTAAGCACTACGTAATTTTATCATTATACCTGACTATGAACTTTTTATATATCATAGTTTAATATCCCTGGTTTAAATAATAATCTCCTTTTTTTAGTAATAGTAATTTTACTGAATCATGGAGATGGATAACATTTAACATTCAATACGGAAGTCCTTAGACTGCTAGCCATGTTAGTATGGCTAACACTAACTACACACACACTAGATGTAGTTTTTTTTTCTTTGAGCACTTTACTAATCTCTTATCTATCCCTTTTTTACTACCATTTCTAATTATTTTTACTATTAATACTTTACATCTGAGTGGAATCATCAATTAATACAAAGGAGATATATATATATATATATGAGAGAAAATCAAGAGTCTTGAAATTCGTCTATTCAGGGTTCAGGTGTATGGGTCTGGTATGTCGAACGTGTACCATTTTGCTCTAAGTATACATCCTTTTAGATAAATGATGCAAGACCTACATACAAATATGGGGAATGGAGGAATAACGTTTTAAAATAGATGTCGCGTTTATCCAAGAGACACACTTGAAAAAAGAGGCAGAAATAGATAAAAAGCCATAATGGATTGATAAAGTATATCACTCTTCTTTTACACACAAGTCTAGAGGTTGTAGCAATATTAATTCGTAAAGGTACTGCATTTAAACATACTTCAATAATAACAGATAGTGACGGTAGATATATTATTGAAATAGGAGAATTATATACACAAAAAATGATTTTTGTTAATGTATAGGCCCAAATTTTGATAACCGAGATTTTTTTTTTAATTATTTTAATACAATCCCTGAATTATCACAACAAATATTCTAATAATTGGAGGAGATTTAAATTGCACACTTGACCCTTATTTGGATAGATCATCAAAACAACGAAACTTAAATCAGACTCCAGTGAGTTTAAATGCATATATTGACACTAGTAATATTAAAGATGTATGGAGATTGCACAAATCCAACAGGACGAGTGAATACTCATTTTACTCAGCCGTGCATAAAACTTATTCAAGAATAGATATAATTTCTGGTAGATTTTTAAAACTTCGGTGATAAACCACATAAACTATTGACTCGTCAGTTAAGAAAACTGGAAGGAGAAAAAATAATATTTAGATCAAATCGGATAAAGGAGAATTACTAATACAAACTAAAGAATATAAACGAGAGAATTTTTGGCAATATTATAAAAATTATACTCAGCTTAAAACAAAAGAAAATCGAATAGGAGTAGAAACATTTTTTAAAAAATTTAATCTAAATGGACTAGCTTTAGAAGATAGGGAATTATTAAATGTCAAAATAACTACTAAAGAAATTGAAGAAACTATTAGATCATTAAAAAATGGTAAAACTCCAGGACAATGTATTGGAGCAGAATTTTATAAAAATATTTTAAGATATGATAGCCCCACGTTTGAAGACACTATATGAACACATTATATACACAACAGAAATTACCAGATACACTAAATGAATCTATTATTAACCCTTATACCTAATTAGATAAAAAATCTTCGATGACCCAGGGTCATATAGAGCTATATCTCTTTAAATACCGATCAAAAAATATTACAAAAATATTACACAAAAACTAAACGAAGTGATTAATAAACTAATTCATTCAGATCAAACTGGATTTATACCAAAACGATACTCTTCAAATAATCTGAGAAGATTTTTAATATTATGTAGTCAAAAAATAAATATTAATAAGGGACATATCAATTATCTCGTTGGATGCAGAGAAAAGCATTTGATCAGATTGAATGGTCTTACTTATTTTCGGTTATGGAATTTTTTTCAATTGGGAGAGAAGTTTATTAACATGAGTTAAATTACTATATACTAGACCAACAGCTAGAAAAATATTAATTAACCAAGTGTTAACAACTAAATTAACTTGTTCCGAGGGTTGTAGACAAGGTTGCCCTTTATCTCCACTACTGCTTTTGCACTTGCAATAGAACCATTAGCAAAATCTGTGAGATCAAACTCTGAAATATAATGGGGTATGAAACTAAGGAAACTGAAAATAAAATCTCTTTGTACGCAGATGATGTAATTACTTTATATCACAAAACCAGAAATTAGTCTTCCTAACTGCTTGTTTAGATTTAATAACTCAATTTGGATCGTTTTCAGGTATAGAGTTAATTGGAATAAAAGTGAACTTATGCCAATAATGGGAAATAATTTACATATATTACAACAATACCCTTTTAAGATTGCAAATGAAAAAAATAAATATCTTGGAATTTATGTAACAAAAAGATTATGATTCATTATTTAAATCTAATTTTTTACCCTTATTGAATAATAAACTTATTTAAGAATATTCAATATTGGAAAACATTACCTATTTCAATGCTAGGTAAGATTAATGCGATAAAAATGATTTTTCTTCCACAATTACTATATTTGTTTCAAATGATCCCGATATATCTTCCTAAAATTTCTTTAAGAAGTGGATCTCCATGGTTACCAATTTCATTTGGGATTATAAGAATCCTAGAATAATTAAAAAAAGCATCTATGTAAATCAAAATAAACGGTGGCTTTGCACTGCCGTTTAAAATTATTTTATGTTTTATTATTGGGCGTAAATATAAAAAATATTTTTTGATTTCTGGTTGGGTGAACTGATAAACAACCAAATTGGTTAAAAATGGATAAAGAAGACTGTAGGGTCCCCCCCTTTTGAAATTAGTTCGTTTTATTGGTGCTAATACTCCATATACATAAGAAAACTTATAAAGGAAACCAATAATAGAAAGTGGAATACGTATTTGGAAACAAAAAAAAACATTAACATTACAGAATGTACCACTAGCTCTTCCATGATAGTAAACAATATTTCTTTTAAACCTTCACTGATGGACAAAGGTTTCATAAAATGGAAGAACTATGGACAATAAATATGATTGTGATCTTACATGAGGGAAAACTTATTTCTCTCATTTCAGGAATTACAACAAAAATTATGGATTACATTTTAAAGAATATTTTCGATATCTACAAATTAGAGATTATGTTAAATCAAATACACTGGATTTTAGGAATAGAAAGACAGAAATTTTAGATGAATGTTTTTTTAAATAAACATCCGAATACAGAGAAATAATATCATATATTTATAATATTTTAAATTGGATAAATTATTTACCCAAATACTGATAAATATAGACAAGCATGGGAAAATGAACTAGGTCAAGTAATCAGTTTAGTAGAGAAGTATGGAATGAAAGTTTACAACATATACATTATTGTTCATTAAATGCTAGGGAGACACTCTTGATACAAATTTAAAGTTATACATAGATACATCTCTCAAAGTCCAAATTAAATAGAATTTTCTCAAATGGTGTCCGCAATATGTGATAAGTTTCAACAATTAGAAGCTAATTTAACGCATTCATTCACAAAAATGTATAAAAAATTACTAACTAATTTTTTTTGGATAGAAATTTTTTAAGATAATCTCAATTGTAGTTAATGTAAAGTTAACTCCTCAGACTCAAAACTAATTATATGGGGAATTAGAAACAAATCAGAATTAACAGCATAACAAATAATTTTTATCGGTTAGTTTTAATAATTGGTGAAAAAATTAAATACTAAGAGTTTGGAAAGGTCCTACTTCCCTACAACTAAAATGTGATTACAGAAATGTCGGAGACATTACACTTGGAACGATTAAGGATGCCCTGATGGACAGGCTAGGTGACCAATTCAGAGGAATATGGTCTCCATTTATTGAATATTTTTTAAAGGGTCAAGATGGTCCGGTTCGAAGCCATGACGGGAAGCCTGAATGTATGAATGGATGATGAATTATAGACAATAGATCATAATATGTCTCCAATGAAGAATATCTTGTTTATTATTACCCAATATCACCCATCTGAGGTATTGCTTTTATGAAATTGTATTCCTTCCTTTTTACTGCCAGCAGCGCTAACAGGGGAATACTTTTCTTATATTCCCTTTTCTTTCTAGCGAACGCCTATGGACTTTACCTGTTTAAACAGCGGGAATATAGTCTTATATTCCCCTGGTCTCACAATCCGGAACTTGGCAACGTGACGCTAGCGTGACGGCAACGTGACGCTGCGTGCGATGAAAATTTAAAATTTAATTTCAAAACAAACAAAATGGCAGCCGGTTGCGAGAAGAGGTTCGCGATTTAAAAGTTCGACCTTCACATTGTCCCATAAATCAATTACATAAATTACATAAATGAAACATAAATGTTACAACATTGTTTTAGTACCCTGTATTTACAATGTTGCAATGTTTTAGTACCCTTATTTACAATGTTGCAATGCCTATTGCAAAATGTATAGATACTACATTCATATCAATATGAGATGTTCAGATTTTCCTCTAAGATGTCTGATAATGGGTAATAATAACCACATATTGGACTGTCCCCTCCTCTTTCGGGAGATACGACATATATTAGCCCTCACTAGATCCATATTGCCCTCGGTCTTCGACTCGGCAATATGAATCTACTTCAGGCAATATATGTCGTATCCCCCTCAGGCCAGTCAATATTCTATTAATATTCCACTTCAATTAGTTTATCTCTCTTTTTTTTCCTCTTTTTCTTTTTTTTTATTTCCTACTGCTATAAAATAAAAAGAAAATTATAGAAGTACAAATAAGATTGATTGTAAATTTTAAAAATATTAAGAATGTATGTAACGATAATATTTAATTGGATTTTATATTTCCTCTTAATATGTAATTACTTCTAATAAAAATATTTTACAAAAAAAAAACATTTTTATGTACACTTTTTAACATAAAATCCTTCAATCCCCCCCCCCCCCTCCCCACACCCCCCCCCCCCACAACACCCCACATCACTCACACACACACTCACTCATTTTGCGGCCTCATGCTGGCCAGACACCATAACGGCAGCTGCTGCAGCGCTCACTCATTTTGCAGCCTCCTGCTGGCCAGGCACCATAACTGCAGCTGCTGCAGCTCGCTCTCCCCCAAAAACGTCGCAATTTATTTTCCCCGCGGCCGATTTTCGCGACTGAAGCACGTTCGGGGACCAGACCCAACGGGTCTGCACTAGGTCTAGTATATATTTAAAACTGTGTGTATGTGTGTGTGTGTGTGTGTGTGACATTCCATTTGATTCCATGGTCCGCCAAAACCAGATGCTCAAACACCATGATTTTTTCTATTTTGCTAAACATTACACATTTACATTCACTAATGCACTCATTACATTTAGACATTTGTCCATTTAAAATCCTTCCACCCCCACCCCCCCAATATTTCAAAATGTTAAATCAAACTGCTCTCACCCATATAATGTTGGTGAACGTTCCATTGTGTGATGTCACAATGCCATCCCTCACAGGTGTCCAATCGGAATGGATCTCATTTACATATGCCTTTGCCACAGCCTCCACCCCCCCCTCGCAGCCTGCGAACCGCGTGATCACGTGTGCGGGAATGGAGAAATGAGGAAGAAGGGAATAGTGATAAGCGGAAGTGGGGGAAGTAGAAAAATAGGACTGACGCCCCGTACCCCTCCTCCTTCCACTCTGGACTACACCCAACTCTTATCCCCTCTCCCCCACACCTCTCTCCCCCTCCCTCCCTACCCATCTCCCTCTCCCCTCCCTCCCCCAAACCCCATTCCCCCACACAAACTGGAACGTCTCCCCCTTCCTCTATCCCCTCTCTCCTCCCCCATCCTCTCCCTCTCCCCTCTCCTCCTCCCCGTCCTCCTCTCCACACACCAACCCTCACCTCCCCCAACCCCACATCCCTCTCCCCCGAAGATAGGAAGGAACCCCCTTAAGCCCTCTAAGGGAAAGAAAGCTGCACACTCTTCCCTCTCCTCCCCTTCCCCCTTTCCCTCCTCTCTTCCCCTTTCCCCACCCCTTTCTCCTCCCCCACCCTTTTCTCCCCCCTCCCCCCACACCCCACCCCCTCCCCCCCGAACTCTCCTCTCGTCCCCCCTCCCCCACTCCCCTCTCTCCCCCTCTCCTCATCAGCCTCTCCCTCATCTCCTACCACCCCCCTCCTCCCCCCTCCACCCACCAACGGAATACCCCCATCTCCCCCACCCCCTTTCCCTCTTCTCTCTTGCACCACTCCAGCTCCTCTGCCCACTACCCTCCCCTCCCCACCCTCTCCCTCCCCTTTCTCGGAGAAGGAGGAGGACTCTCTCCCCTCCTCTCTCTACCCTTTCCACTCTCCCTCTCCTCACTCTCACCCTCACACCTCGCCCCTCCCTCCTCACCTCTCCCCTCCCCCTTTTCCTCCCTCTTACCCTCCTCTCACCTCCCACTCTTCCCCTCTCCACTCACTCCTCCCCCACCTCTCTCTACTACCCCCCTCACCCGACCTCCCTTACCCTACCCGTTTCCTCCTTTACCCGTCCCCCGCTATCCTCCCCTCCCCCTCGCTCCCTTCCCCCCTCACCTCTCCTCCCCCCTCTCCCCATCCTCCTCACCCTCTCCCCTCTTCCCCACCCCTCTCTACTACCCCCCTCTTAAAAACCCACCCCCTTAACCTAACCCCTACCCCTGTCTCCTCCTTTACCCTCCCCCACACTCCTCCCCTCCCCCATCCTGATACCGCTCTTTCCCCCTCCCCACTCTCTCCCCATCTCCCTCTCCACCCCCTCACCCACACCTCTCTCTCTCCCCACCTCCCCGCTCCCCATCTCCCCTCCTTCCCCCCTATGCCTCTTCCCCACCCCTCTCTACCACCCCCACATACACTACCCACCCCTTTACCCCCCAACCCATCTACCTTCCCGCACTACTCCTCCCCTCGCCATCCTCCATACCCCTCTACCTTCCCCCTCCCCACTCTCTCCCCATCTCCCCCTCCCCACGCTCTCCCCCTCCCCCTTCCCCCTCTCACCCATCCACCCACCCCCCACCCCCTCTCTCCCCCAACCCCCTTCCCTCTCTCCCCCACCCGCTTCCCCCGACCCTCTTCCACCACCCCCCCCCTACCAGTCTCCGCCCCCTCCCTCCCCACTCTTCCACTTCTCTCCTCCTTCTCCCACCCCCCCTTTCCCTCCCCACCCACCCCCCCCCCCCGTTCTCAAAATGCTCTGCCGATCGGAGGAGAGAGATAAGGCGTCAGTTCCGAGTGGGGGTGATACGGAGCGGGAATAGATGGACTAATACCCCCACCCATCCGCCCCTTCTTCACCTCCCGTCCCTCCCTCCCCACTCTTCCCCCTCTCCCACTACCCCTCTCCCCCTACCCCATCTCCTCCTCGCTCCCCACTCCCCCCCTCTTCCCCTACCCCATCCCCTCCCCACCCTCCCTTCACCCCCACCTCCCCCCCTCAGCTCCCTCCCCTCTCTCCTTCGCCCTGTCCCCCAAAATCTCACTCACCCCTCATCTCCCCCTCACCACCCTCCATCCCTCACCCAACCCCCTCTCCCCCTCCACCCCCTCTCCCTGTCTCTGCCCTTTCTCATTCTCTCTCCCCCATACCTCTCTCTGGCTCTCTCTCTACCCCCCCTCTCTCTCTCTCTCCCCATGCTCTCTGCTCTCACTCTCTACTCCCCTCGCTCTCTCTCCCTCTCTCCCCTCTCTCTATCCCTCCCCCTTCGCGCTCGTCTCCTCTCTCCTCCTCTCCCTCTCCCTCCCCTCTCTCTCTCTCCATCCCCCCCCTCCTCTTTCAACCCCCCTCTCTCTCCCCTCCCCTCCCTCTCTCTCCACCTGCCCTCCCCTAAACGCCCCTTCCCCCATCCTTCCATACACTCCCCTCCACCCCTCCCCTCCACCCATCCCCTACCCTTCCCCCTCCACCCCCACACCCTGCAATCCACCCCTCGCCTACCCCCTTCCCTCCACACCCTCCCCTCTCCTTCCCCCCACCGGCCCACTCCCTCCCTTCCCCCCACCCCTCCCCCTACCTTTCTCACCACCCCATCTCCCCTTCCCCATCTTCCCCCCCTCTCTCCACCCATCTCTCTCTCCACTCCTCCCCCACCCTCCCTCTTTCCCTTCTGTCTCTGCCTCTCTCACTATCTCTCCCCATTCTCTCTTGCCCTCACTCTCTACCCCCTCTCTCCCTCTCTAGACACACCTGCGATTTGGGGGCTATGCGTCAGAGGCTAGAGCGGTTATGGAGTAAAAGGATCTAATTAATAATATTTATATAATATCAAGGGGGTAGTTAGTGTGGGGGTAGTTAGTGTGTGATGCCGCATGCACCCACCCCCTCCCGCAAATGTGCGTTGGGGGAACAGACCCAACGGGTCTGCACTTGGTCTCGTATATATATTAAAACTGTGTGTGTGTGTGCGTCGGCTTTGTGGGTGTATGTCACATTCCATTTTTTTTTTCAGATAACATTTGTGCCCTTTGATTCCATGGTCCGCCAAAACCAGAAGCTCAAACGCCGCGATTTTTTCCATTTTGCTAGGCATTACACTTTTACATTCACTCATGCACTCATTATATTTAGACATTTTATGTACACATTTCAAATAAAATCCTTCCCCCCTACCCCCCCCCACCCCCCAAATATTTCGAAATGTTAAAAAAAATCAAACCGCTCATACCCATAGAATGTTGGTGAACGTTCTATTGTGTGATGTCACAATGTCCAATGCTCACAAATGTCCAATCGGAATGGATCTCATTTACATATGCCTTTGCTCCAGCCCCAGCCCCCCCTCCCCCGCCTGATGTTGCCAGCACATTCCATTGTGTGATGTCACAATGCCATCCCTCACAGATGGCCAATCATGAATGGATCTCACTTACATATGCCTTTGCCCGGCCTCAGCAACCCCCCCCCCCCCCGGAGGCTGTGTTGAAGAAGTGTGATCACGTGTGTGGGAATAGAGAGGATTGGGGGTGATAGGGAGTGGGGAATAGATGGACTCCCCCTACCCGTCCACTCTACCTAACCACCCCACTCTTTCCCTTCTCTCTCCCTCCTCTCTCCTCCTCCTCCCCACCCCCATCACTCTCTCCCACACCCCCTTCCCCCTTCCCACCCGCCACCCCCCTTTTCCCTCCCTCCCCCAACCCCCTTCCCTCCCTCTTTCTCTCCCTCCCCCATCCCCTTCCGTCTCTCCCCCAACCCCCTTCCTTCTCTCACCCGCACCCCCTTCCCCCTACACCTGTCCCTCTTCCACCACATCTCCCCTACCCGTCTCCGCCTCCCTCCCCACCTTCTTCACTTCCCTCTCCCTGCCGACCCCCCCCGCCTCTCCCCCCTTCTCCCACCCCTTTCCCTCCCCACCCCCTCTCTCCCCCACCACCTCCCCCTCCCCATCTCCCCTCGTCCCCCCCTCTCCACTTCCTCTTCTCTCTTCCCCCCACCCCCCTCTTACCCCCTCACCTACCCACCACTTTACCCCAACCAGTCTCCTCCTTTAACCCTCCCCACTCTCTCCTCACCTCACCATCCTCATACCCCTCTCTCTCCCTTCCCCCCCCCCACTCTCCCCATCTCCCCCTCCCCCCCATCTCTCCCCCTCCCCTCCCCCTCCCCTCCCCCTCCCTCTCCCCACTCTCTCCTCATCTCCCTCTCCCCCCTATCACCCACACTCCACTCCTCCTCCCTCTCACCCCCCCTCTCCCTCTGTCTCTTGCCTTCTGTCTCTGCCCCTCTCTCTCCTGTGCTGTGTATCCCATACACACCCCATTCTCTCTCTGCCCTCACTCTCAAGTCGGCTCCCCCCCCCCCCCCCCCCCTCTAGACACACCTGCATTTTGGGGGCTATGTGTCAGTGGATAGGGTGGTTATGGGGTAAAAGGAGCAAATTAATTTAATATAATATCAAGGGGGGTAGTTAGCATGTGTGCGGGGCGGTAGTTAGTGTGTATGACGCGACATGCTGCCCCCCCGCAACCGCATGTTGGGGGAACAGACCCAACGGGTCTGCACTTGGTCTAGTATATATTATATGTGTGTGTGTGATTAACATAGATACCCACACACACTCACACAATTTCCCTCCTGGGATTAATAAAGTTCTATCATATAGTATTGTTTGTGTAGGAAGGAACTGCTGATGCTGGTTTAAACTGAAGATAGACACAAAAAGCTGGAGTAAGTCTACAGGTCAGACAGAATCTCTGGACAAAAGGAAAATATTATGTTTCGGGTTGTGTCTGAAAAAGGTTCCTGCACACCTTTGGAATGTGGAAGGAAACAAGAGCACCCATGGAAAACACAAGCGATCAAAGGGAAAATGAGAAAATTCCTTACAGACAGCACCAATATTCAGGATTAATTCCGGGTCTCTGGCACTTTTAGGCAGCAACTTTATGGCCAATGTACTGCCCCATATTCTTGAACTAAATTGAGTAAAATTGCCCCTAATGTTTAGGGAGTGGATGAGGGAAGCGGGATAACAGAACTTGTGTGAATGGGTAGACAAAAATGCTGGAGAAAGTCAGCGGCTGAGGCAGCATCTATGGAGCGAAGGAAATAGGCGACGTTTCGGATCAAGACCCTTCTTCAGACTGATGTGAGGTGGGGGGGGGGGGGGGGTGGGTGGGTGGGAAGAAGAAAGGAAGAGGTGGAAACAGTGGGCTGAGGGAGAGCTGGGAAGGGGTGCAGAAAGCAGGGACTACCTGAAATTGGAGAAGCCAATGTTTATACCGCTGTGGTGTAAACTACCCAAGCGACATATGAGGTGCTGCTCCTCCAAATTACGGTGGGCCTCACTCTGGCAATTGAGGCCCAAAAGGGGCAATCACGGAGCAGATTTACTTGGTCGGAGAGATGGGCCTGTAGTATTGGAGGGAGATTGTGTTGGAAGTAGTATTTGATAGATAGAAGTGCAGAGCCACCGGGAGATCGGGTTGGTTATTGTGAACTGAGTGGAGGTGTTGTGCGAAGCGATCGCCATGCCTGCGCTTGGTCTCAACGAGGTTGATCATATGCAGAATAATCCAATTGTTTTGGTGTCCTAGTAAAAACCAAGCATTTTCACTGATGCGATCTAAACAGTACATTTTACTTCGGAGTCACGTGAGTGATTCCGTGAAGAAGGCGCAGCATTATGTCAGCCGCATTGGCGCGAGCACCAGTCTGGCAGGACAGAGCTCCTGCCGGTGGTAAGTTAAACTTTAAGGTAAGGTTGGTTTTTACTTACCAGGTTTCAGGCAGGAGCCTCTTTTCACAAAAGGTTTTACCTGCCAGTCTTACAGCCCGACAACTTGCCGGTTGAACAGTGGGGAAACCCCATTCCGACCGCAAATGCGGAAACCGGCTAAATTGATCGGGTTGTAAGATTAGGAGCCGCCCACAGTATAATCAGCGGCTCACAGACTGCAGAAATGCCGTATTAACGGCAAAACATTTAAGCTGAGTTGCTGACAATATAGTCAGCGACTCACAGACTGCAGAAATGCCGTTTTAATGGCTAGAAATTTAAACAGAGTCGCTGATAGTTAGTCAGTGGCTCACAGACTACAGAAATGCCGTATTGACGGCAAACATTTTAAACAGTCGCAGACAGTATAGTCAGCGGCTCATAACCTACAGTAATGCTGTTTTATTGCTAGAAATTTAAACAGAGTAACTGACAGTATAGTCAGCGGCTCACTGACTGCAGGAATGCCGTTTAACGGCAAGAATTAAAAACAGAGTCGCTGACAGGGGGGGGGGGGGGGGGGGAGTCCAGCGGCTCCCAGCCTGCAAAAAGGCAGTTAAAAAACAACAGTTTATTTTTGGAAAAATCACTGACAGATGGGTCAGCAACTCCAGCCTATGGTTTGCCGTTGGAACGGCAAGGAAGCAACACTGGAGTCACTAACAGTGGGGTCAGTCGCTCGCAGATGTTGGTATCCAGGTAAGAAATAACTGGGACTCATTTAGCCCTATTTTTGGGGACTCGGGTGAGTCGAGCTATAAGGGTTAAAAACTAAAGTAAATTGTTTAAGCACGTGTTTGCTATGAATTATTTTTCCTTTCACAGATAAACTGTACATTAAAAATGTTGTTTTAGTGAGGTTACACTGCAATTGTGCGGGCCTATGGGACAGGCTGCGCTAGCAGCGCCTGACAGTGCTGCTTCATGTGGAATATGTGCTGGCCTATGGGACAGGCCGTGCCAGCAGCACCTGACAAGGCCGCTTCATGTATATAATTACCGGTCTACGGGAGAGCCGTGCCAGCAGCACGTGTTTCAGGGCTGTTCACTTGTAACGTTACCGGCCTACAGGTGAGCCGTGCTAACAGAGCCTGATTGGGCTGCTTTATGTGTGAAGTGTCGGCCTACGGAAGAGCCATACCAGGAGTGCCTGATGCAAGGCTGTTTCATGTCATAAACCGCCGGACTTTACAAAGCGGCACCAGCAACGCTTGGGACAGAGTTGCTTAAATTCACACATATCTGCTCGCCCACGGAGTCGGGAGATGATTCTCCACCGGGGCTAGAGAGCAAGGCCCACGGAGTCGGGGGATGAATTCCTCACCGGGGCTGGATAGTGCGTTGGAAACGACTATCCCAAATATAGCAACTGTTGCATACAGTGCTACGGAGGTTTCCCTCTCGGAGGCAGAGACTAAGATGGGTCAGTATCCTGCTGACACTGAGTCTCAGGGTATGACCTAAGGCATACCCCAAGAGATGAAGGGCACATGTCAGAGGTATTTTTCCTGACAACAAAGTTCCATTCCAGTAGAATATTCTATTGGGTTAAGGCCAATGGATTGTATCCGTATTTGTATCCTGTGGCAATGCCTGTTAGGGTTGCCTACGAATCACCCTCTCTGAGGAGGGAAGAGCAAAAGGTCAAGATAACTCAGGGCTCTAAGACGTCATTAAAACATACTCAAGCACATATGTGCCGGCAGTGAACAACGCGTCGGGGGGATGTGAGAGCCAACCACTGAATCTGTTATTCAGATAGGTCTATTCTACAGGAGAAGCCTGGCAGACGATTCAATTAGGCTGACGACGGGCTAAGTTATCGTTCAGAAACACACCCCAGATGTTCATCGGCAGTAGCGGTTCGCTGCAATTGAGCAGCATGATAGCTCAGAAATCCTGAGCATTTCCAAAATGGGTAGTGCACCATTCACAAATTGTAGTATCTACATTTGTTTTGTACAACACACTAAGGGTTTGGATTATGGCCAAGGTTGGAAATTGGACAAAAGTTTTCATGCAAACCACCCATGTATTAAGGCTGGAGTGGCATATGAACTTTCCAAATATAAAACTTATTTCCCGACTACAACAGATTTATAAGGTAAGAGATACATGTTATACAAATCCCATTACAAAGGTTATCTAAGATAATATAAGGGTACTATAACAGTAAAGTTTATGGATGGGGTAAACTGTTAGTTGGTCATTGGGATTTACCTTTAATTATTTTAATTTGTCTCTGTTTTATGGCAAGGGATTGGAGTTATTTCATTAAGAGTAATTGGCAATATTGCAGCTGTGTTGCAGCTGAGCAAATCAGCTGAATCTATTATCAGCCACTATGATTAAGTAACAGTATTTAGCATTGCTAAATATGAAAATAAATCATTGAACTTGAACTTGAAACTCGCTGCAGTAGTGTGGTTGGTTAATTCAGTTATTATGAATTGATGTTTAGAACTCTAGATAAGAAATTCCAAATACCATCATCTACTCTGAGGTATTGGAGATTGCATGAGTTACCAATTCTTCAGTTGTTAATATCAACTAAATATATACACTAAATGCACCGTTGAGTAAGATTTTGAGTGAATATACATATTGTTCATGCATATTAAAATTAATACTCTGGTATTATTATTAATTTAAGCTAATAACTACCAATTAATGATTAACAACTAACTATAGCTGATTTACTCAAGATTAAGTAAATAGTAAATATAAATACACAAAATATAAACTTTGATTTTATTTATCCCCCCTGGTACTTTTTATTATTTTTTTTTACTTTTTCTATATTTTTCTTCCCTTTTTCTTATTTTTTATTATTACTTTATTTTTTATATTTTCTTATTATTATTGCTTTTAATAAGTATTAAGTATAGATATTATCAAATACTTGACTGATGGATTTTGTACACATCAGAGTTTAATACTCCCCGTTAAATATTTGTATGGAATAACAATTTTAATGAATCATGGAAATGGATAAGTTAGTAACATCGACTACGGAAGTCTATAGATTGCTAGCCATAGTAGTATGGCTAACACTAACTACACCAATAATAGATGTAGTTTTTTCTTTCTTTGTGCACCCTATTAATCTCTTAATCTATCCTTTTTTTTAATATTATATCTTGTTATTATTATTTTACTTTTGAATGGAGTTATAAATTAATGAAAAGGAGGTATATACGTGAGAGATACTCAAGGGTCTTGAAATTCATCTATTCGGAGTTCTGGTGTAAAGTCGGGTATGTCGAGCTGAACCATTTGCCCTATTATATATTCCTTTAGATAAAAGATGCAAGACTTATAAATGAATATGGGGAATGGAGGAATAACGTTTTGTAGCTGGAATGTTAAAGGTATTAACAAACCAATTAAGAGAGGTAAAGTATTAGCAACTTAAAAGCACTTAAAGCAGATGTGGTATTCACCCAAGAGACACATCTAAAAAAAGAGGCAGAACATAGATTAAAAGCTAAATGGATTGACAAAGTGTATCATTCTTCTTTCACACACAAATCTAGAAGTGTAGCAATATTAATTCGTAAAGGCACTTCATTTAAACACACTTCAACAATAACTGATAGTGATGGTAGATATATTATTGTAATAGTAGAATTATACACACAAAAAATGATTTTTGTCAATGTATACGGCCCAAATTTTGACAGCCCACTGTTTTAAAAAAAAATATTTAATACTATTCCGGAATTATCACAACACAACTTAATAATTGGAGGAGATTTAAATTGTACACTAGATCCTTATTTGGACAGATCATCAAAACAACGGAAACTTAAATCGCATTCCAGTGATCTAATAAATGCATATATAGATACTAGTGATATTAAAGATGTTCGGAGAATGCAAAACCCAGCTGGACGGGAATACTCATTTTACTCACCTGTGCATAAAACTTATTCAAGAATAGATTACTTTTTGGTAGATTTAAAACTTATCCCATTCACATAATTCAAAATATTATAATATTATAATTTCAGATCACGCACCTTTAACTTTTATGATGAAAATAACTGGTAAAACGGAAAAACAGGGACAATGGAGATTTAACCCACAAATTTTAAAAGACAAAATAAGTCAAGAATACATCACAAAACAGATCAAGATTTTCTTTGAAATAAATGATACGCCAGAAATATCTTCGTCCCTATTATGGGAAACTTTTAAAGCGTATCTTCAGGGAATTATGATATCATCTGAAGCATTTTATAATAAAGAGAATCGGAGGAAACAACAGGCATTGGAAAAGGAGATCAAACAATTAGATACAGAAAACGCTGTTAACCCAACCATAATAAAACATAATCAAATCGTTGCATTGAAATGTAAATTAAATAAAATACAGTCGGACCAAGTTGCAAAACTATACCAATATACTAAACAAATACAATTTGAATTCGGAGATAAACCACAAAAAATATTGGCTTGTCAATTACGAAAATTGGAAGGAGAAAAATTAATCCATAGGATTAAATCAGACAAAGGGGAATTATTAGTACAAAGTAAAGATATAAATGAGAGATTTTTGCAATATCATAAAAATTTATATTCAGCTAAAAAACGACAGAAAATCGAATAAGAGTAGAAACATTTAAAAAAAATTGTAATCTAAAAGGACTGGATTCAGAAAATAGAGAATCACTCAATGCTGAAATAACTACTAAAGAAATCGAAGAAGCTATTAGGTCATTAAAAAATGGTAAAACTCCAGGACAGGATGGTATTGGATCAGAATTTTATAAATCATTCTATGATGTGATAGCTCCACGTTTGAAGACACTTTATGAACACATTTATGTACAACAGAAGTTACCAGAAACATTAAATGAATCTATTATAACACTTATACCTAAATTAGATAAAAATCTGGATGATCCAGTGTCGTATAAAGCCATAGCTCTTTTAAATACTGATCAAAAAATATTAATCCAAAATACTAGCACAAAGACTAAATACAGTGTTTAATAAAGTAATTCATTCCGATCAAATAGGATTTATACCAAAACGATACTCCTCAAACAACCTGAGAAGATTATTCAATATTATATACTCGAAAAGAAACATTAATAGAGATTTATCAATTATTTCATTGGACGCAGAGAAAGCCTTCGATCAGATTGAATGGTCTTATTTATTTTCGGTTATGGAAACTTTTCAGTTGGGAGAAAAGTTTATGACATGGGTTAAGCTACTATATACCAAGCCAACAGCTAGAATATTAATAAACCAAATGTTAACAACTAAATTTAATTTATTCCATGGCTGTAGACAAGGTTGTCCTCTATCTCCACTACTGTTCGCACTGGCAATTGAACCATTAGCACAGCGCGTCAGATTACATCCTGAAATATACGGGTATGAAACCAAAGAAACTGAAAATAAAATCTCTTTATATGCAAATGATGTATTACTTTATATTACAGAGCCGGAAATTAGTATTCCTAACTTATTAGATTTAATAACTCAATTTGGATTGATTTCAGGATATAGAATTAATTGGAATAAAAGTGAACTTATGCCAATAATGGGAAATAACTCACATATATTACAACAATATCCTTTTAAGATAGCAAATGAAAAAAATCAAATATCTTGGAATTCATGTAACAAAAAGATATGATTCTTTATTTAAATCTAATTTCCCACCCCTATTGAATAAACTACTTAAGAATATCCTATATTGGAAAACATTACCTATTTCAATGCTAGCTAGAATTAATGCGATAAAAATTATTTTTCTTCTGCAATTATTATACCTGTTTCAACTGATTCCGATATATCTTCCTAAAAATTTTTTTAAGAAAGTGGATTCTATAGTTACCAACTTTATTTGGGATTATAAGAGCCATAGAATAAATAAAAAATATCTATGTAAATCAAAAATGAATGGAGGTTTTGCATTGCCTAATTTTTATGTTTTATTATTGGGCAGTTAATATTAAAAATATGAATTTTTGGTTGGAAGAAGTAGATAAACAACCAAACTGATTAAAAATGGTAAAGGAAGATTGTTCACCTTTTGAAATTAGCTCGATTTTATTTGCTAATACTAAAATACATTAAAAAAGTTATAGAGGAAATCCAATAATAGAAAGTGGCATACGTATTTGGAAACAATTAAAGAAAACCTTAAAATTAGAAAGTATACCACTGGCTCTTCCCATTGCAAATAACATCACTTTTAAACCTTCAATGATGGATAAAGTTTTTTTTAAATGGAAGAACTATGGAATAAATAAGATGGGTGATCTCTACAGGGAAAGTTTATTCCTTTCATTTCAGGAATTACAACAAAATTATGGATTACACTCAAAAGAGTACTTTAAATATTTACAAATTAGAGACTATGTTAAATCAAACACTCAGGATTTTAGAAATAGAAAGACAGAAATTTTAGATGAATGTCTAAATAAATATCCGAATACAGAAAAATTAATATCATATATTTATATTTTACTGGAAAATGATTTACCAAACTCGGAAATATATAGGCAAGCATGGGAAAACGAATTAGGACAAACAATTAGTGTAGAAGTATGGAATGAAAGTTTACAACATATACACCACAGCTCATTAAATGCCAGACACTCCCTGATACAATTTAAAGTTTTAAACCCCTGTCTCACGGTGCAAGTTGACCCACGAGTGACCCAGAGTTGTCACTCGCGGTAATCACGGACACTAAACGTAGTGGGAACGTCGGAACTCTTGCGAGCAACTTAGCGATTTGTGGCGTTAACGGCAGGTACCCGTGAAACTTGGTAACTCGTGAAAAAATGCCCTTTCTTGTGTATGTCATTATTTGTATCTACAGTGCCTTGTGTCTTGGCAATTCATGATTCACGACACACAATGCTGAGGTAACACACACACACACAAACACACAATGCTGGGGTAACACACACACACACACACAATGCTGGAGTAACTCACACACACACACACACAATGCTGGCGTGACTCTCACACACACACAATGCTGGGGTAACTCACACACACACACACAATGCTGGGGTAACTCTCACACACACACACACACACACACACACCACACACACACACACACACAATGCTGGAGTAACTCTCTCACACACACACAAACAATGCTGGAGTAACTCACACACACACTCACACACACAATGTTGGAGTAATTCACACACACACACACACACAATGCTAAGGTAACACACACACATACACACAATGCTGGACTAACTCACACACACACACGAACAATGCTGGAGTAACTCTCACACACACACAATTCTGGAGTAACTCAGCGGGATAGGCAGCATCTCTGGAGAGAAGGAATGATGATGTATCGGGTCGAGACCCTTCCTTAGACCACTACCCAGAGATGCTGCCTGTCCAGCTGAGTTACTCCAGCATTTCGTCTATCTTTAAACCAGCATCTGGACACATAATAACCAATGAGATTCCCCACTAAACCTCCATGTCCTCATTGTTCCCCTCTCTATCTTCACACCGCTGGAAGTGGGGCTGCTGAGAAAATCAATGTCGAACCATCCTGAATACGAATCCACGAGTACCAGGTACTGCTTGCCATGCCATTCAAATAAATCAGCTGCCACTGTTGAACATGGAAGCGCAGGTACAGGATGTGGCAGAAGTGGTTGCTTTTGTTGATGCGGTGCCAGGCTATTGCACACAGCACAAGCTGCCACATTTTCATTGATGTATTCGGCCATGCCAGGCCAGTAACACATGCTTTCCGCCCGTTGAACAGTGCCTTCAGCACCTGGGTGTCCTGCATGAATAGCGTCAAAATACCGGTGATGCAGCGAAACGGGAACTACGGCCTTGTGTCCTTTTAAAGCAATGCCGTCTTGTAGCACTAGCTCATCTTGAACAGGGAAGAATGGTCGGACTGGCAATGGAACATTGTAGTGTTTGTCTAGCCAGCCGCGCTTAATGACAGAAGTTAGCGACCGTAGGGTCTTGTCGGTGGCAGTGTGGGAAACCAGGTCCTCCATCCAAGATGAAGGGATGAAGGATACAGTCATCACGATAAAGTCATCATCCTCCGAGGGCAGATCCTCGCAGGTCTTCTGAGGTGCACGTGAAAGAGTGTCCCCCAGGTGCATATCCTTACCGCGTTTGTCGGACGATGTCATATTTTTGTAGTTGTAGTAACATCTGTTATAGGTGCGCTGGAGAGCTATGAATAGGTTTATGGAAAATGCTAATCAGAGGTTGGTGGTCAGTTTCAATTGTAAAAGTTCAAAGATGAAATCATTGAACTTTTTGCAGGCAAACACAACCACTAACAGCTCTTTTTCGATTTGGGCGTATCGTTGTTCTGTGTCAGACATGGTGTGCGAGGCATAGGCGACAGGTTTATTACCATGGCCATCATTCTGAAGGCTTGCAGCGCCCAGACCGCGTTGTGAGGTGTCACATCTAAGTGTACTAGGTAGTCTAGGATCAAAGTACGCTAGAGTAGGGGTGCCAGACTTCTGCCGTTTAAGAGTGTCAAAAGCTGTCTGTTGTTGTTCATGCCAGGTCCAAGCAGAGACTTTGTGTGTGAGATGGCGCAATGGGGCTGATATTTCGCTGAAATCCGGAATGAATTTACTCAAATGTTCCCCATGCCAAGGAACCTCTGCAAGCTGGGCACATCCGTGGGTGCTGGAAGCTCATTAATAGCACTGGTTTTCGCTGGATCCGTTTTCAGGCCGTCCTTTGTAAAAATATGGCCTAAGTATTTTACCTCATTCACTCTGAATCTGCATTTTTTCGTTTTGTGCTTGAGATGGATGGCCTCGGCACGCTTCATTACTTTTGTCAGATTGGCATCGTGTTCCTCGACCGTTTTTCCAGCAATGAGGATATCATCCACTACGATGGTGCATGGGTATCGACAAACCCAAGAGAGGCCCACAGGAGCCGTTGGAGGAAGTGAAGGAGGGGGAGGAGCGACACCCGACCGGTAGGTTAAAAATCGAGCGCGGGGCTTGTTTTTCCAGAGGCCCACAGGAGCCGTTGGAGGAAGTGAAGGAGGGGGAGGAGCGACACCCGACCGGTAGGTTAAAAATCGAGCGCGGGGCTTGTTTTTCCAGAGGCCCACAGGAGCCGTTGGAGGAAGTGAAGGAGGGGGAGGAGCGACACCCGACCGGTAAGGTTAAAAATCGAGCGCGGGGCTTGTTTTCCAGAGGCCCACAGGAGCCGTTGGAGGAAGTGAAGGAGGGGGAGGAGCGACACCCGACCGGTAGGTTTAAAATCGAGCGCGGGGCTTGTTTTCCAGAGGCCCACAGGAGCCGTTGGAGGAAGTGAAGGAGGGGGAGGAGCGACACCCGACCGGTAGGTTCCAAAAATCGAGCGCGGGGCTTGTTTTTCAGAGGCCACAGGAGCCGTTGGAGGAAGTGAAGGAGGGGGAGGAGCGACACCCGACCGGTAGGTTTAAAATCTAGCGCGGGGCTTGTTTTCCAGAGGCCCACAGGAGCGTTGGAGGAAGTGAAGGAGGGGGAGGAGCGACACCCGACCGGTAGGTTTAAAATCTAGCGCGGGGCTTGTTTTCCAGAGGCCCACAGGAGCCGTTGGAGGAGTGAAGGAGGGGGAGGAGCGACCCCCGTCCGGTAGGTTTAAATCTAGCGCGGGGCTTGTTTTCCAGAGGCCCACAGGAGCCGTTGGAGGAAAGTGAAGGAGGGGGAGGAGCGACACCCGACCGGTAGGTTTAAAATCTAGCGCGGGGCTTGTTTTCAGAGGCCCACAGGAGCCGTTGGAGGGAAGTGAAGGAGGGGGAGGAGCGACACCCGACCGGTAGGTTTAAAATCTAGCGCGGGGCTTGTTTTCCAGAGGCTTACCCAAATCCATAACGTTCCATTTGGAGAAGTGGGTTTTTTTTTTGAGGAAGCCGCTGATTGGTGGAAGAGGACCCGAGGAAGCAGCTGATTGGGTGCAACCCCGGGTTTACTATTTTACATTTCTGCCTTCTGGGAGTGAGGGATTCTGGGAGTTAGGGATTCAGTATTTAGTAGTAAAGTTTAAAGGATAAGTTTTTGTGTTTTTTTTTAGTAATTTGGGAGTAAGGTATGGCAGTAGAGGATTGGCCCCGTGGTTTGTTCAGCCTGCAACATGTGGGAGATCAGGGAGATGGTCGGTGTCCCTGGTGACTACGTTTGCAGGAAGTGTGTCCAGCTGCAGCTCCTGGCAGACCGCATTGAACGATTGGAACTGCGGCTGGATTCATACTGGAGCATCCACGATGCGGAGAAAGTCGTGGATAGCACGTACAGTGAGTTGGTCACACCGCAGGCAAAAGGTAGGAGGACAAGAAGGGAACGGGTGGCCAATAGCCAGCAAAGCAGTAGGCAGGTAGTGCAGGAGTCCCCTGCGGTCATCTCCCTCCTAAACAGGTATACCATTTTGGATACTGTTGAGGGAGATGGCTCATCAGGGGAATGCAGCAGCAGCCAGGTTCATGGCACCATGGGTGGCTCTGCAGCACATGAGGGGGGAAAAAAGAGGGGAAGGGCAATAGTAATAGGGGATTCAATTGTCAGGGGAATAGATAGGCGTTTCTGCGGCCGCAAACGAGACTCCAGGATGGTATGTTGCCTCCCTGGTGCAAAGGTCAGGGATGTCACTGAACGGCTGCAGAACATTCTGGAGGGGGAGGGTGAACAGCCAGTTGTCGTGGTGCATGTTGGCACCAACGATACAGGTAAAAAAAAGGGATGAGGTCCTACAAAGTGAATTTAGGGAGCTAGGAGATAAACTTAAAAGTAGGACCTCAAAGGTAGTAATCTCCGGATTACTACCAGTACCACGGGCCAGTCAGAGTAGAAATAGGAGGATAATGCAAATGAATACGTGGCTTGAAAAGTGGTGCAAGGGGGAGGGATTCAAATTTTTAGGGCACTGGGACCAGTTCTGGGGGAGGTGGGGACCGGTACAAACAGGACGGTTTGCACCTGGAATGGAATGGAACCAATGTTCTTGGGGGAGTGTTTGCTAGTGCTGTCGGGGAGGATTTAAACTAATGTGGCAGGGGGTTGGGTACAAGAGCAGAGAGGCAGGAGGGTGTAAAATGAGGGTAGAAGCATTAGGTAGCAAGGTGAAAGGTAAAAGTGGCAGGCAGACAAAACCAGGGCAAAAATCAAAAAGGGCCACTTTTCAGCAAAATTGTTATAAGGGGTAAATGCGTTGTAAAGGACAAGCCTGAAGGCTTTGTGTCTCAATGCAAGGAGTATTCGTAATAAGGTGGACGAGTTGAACGTGCAGATAGATATTAATGATTATGATATAGTTGGGATCACGGAGACATGGCTCCAGGGTGACGTAGGCTGGGAGCTGAACATCCAGGGATATTCAATATTCAGGAGGGATAGAGAGAAAGGAAAAGGAGGTGGGGTAGCGTTGCTGGTTAGAGAGGAGATTAAAGCAATGGAAAGGAAGGACATTAGCTTGGAGGATGTGGAATCGGTATGGGTAGAGCTACAAAACACTAAGGGGCAGAAAACGCTGGTGGGTGTTGTGTACAGGCCACCTAACAGTAGCAGAGAAGTTGGGGATGGTATCAAACGGGAATTAGAAATGCGTGCGACAAAGGCAAAAACAGTTATAATGGGTGACTTCAATCTACATATAGATTGGGTTAATCAAATTGGCAGGGGTGCTGAGGGAAGAGGATTTTTTTGGAATGTATGCGGGATAGTTATCTAAATCAACATGTAGAGGAACCAACGAGAGAGCAGGCTATTTTAGACTGGGTTTTGAGTAATGAGGGAAGGGGTAATTAGCCGTCTTGTTGTACGTGCCCCCTTGGGCAAGAGTGACCATAATATGGTTGAGTTCTTCATTAGGATGGAGAGTGACATTGTTAATTCAGAAAACAATGGTTCTGAACTTAAAGGAAAGGTAACTTTGAGGGTATGAGACGTGAATTGGCCAAGATTGACTGGCAATTAATTCTAAAAGGGGTTTGACGGTGGATATACAATGGAAGACATTTAAAGACTGCATGGATGAACTACAAAAATTGTTCATCCCCAGTTTGGCAAAAGAATAAATCGGGGAAAGGTAGTGCATCCGTGGATAACAAGGGAAATCAGGGATAGTATCAAAGCAAAGGATGATGCGTACAAAGTAGCCAGAAAAAGCAGCATACCAGAGGACTGGGAGAAATTCAGAGACCAGCAGAGGAGGACAAAGGGCTTAATTAGGAAAGGAAAAATAGATTATGAAAGAAAACTGGCAGGGAACATAAAAACTGACTGCAAAAGTTTTTATAGATATGTGAAGAGAAAGAGGTTAGTTTAAAACAAATGTAGGTCCCTTGCAGTCAGAAACAGGTGAGTTGATCATGGGGAACAAGGATATGGCGGACCAATTGAATAAACTACTTTGGTTCCGTCTTCACTAAAGAAGACATAAATAATCTGCCTGAAATAGCAGGGGGACTGTGGGTCAAAGGAGGAATTGAGTGAAATCCAGGTCAGTCGGGAAGTGGTGTTGGGTAAATTGAATAGATTAAAGGCCGATAAATCCCCCAGGGCCAGATAGGCTGCATCCCAGAGTACTTAAGGAAGTAGCTCAGGAAATAGTGGATGCATTAGTGATAATCTTTCAAAACTCTTTAGATTCTGGAGTAATTCCTGAGGATTGGCGGGTAGCAATGTAACCCTCTTTTTAAGAAGGGAGGGAGAGAGAAAAACGGGGAATTACAGACCAGTTAGTCTAAACATCGGGTAGTGGGGAAACTGCTAGAGTCAGTTATTAAAGATGGGGATAGCAGCACATTTGGAAAGTGGTGAAATCATTGGACAAAGTCAGCATGGATTTACAAAAGGTTAAATCATGTCTGACGAATCTTGTGGAATTTTTCGAGGATTGTAACTAGTAGCGTGGATAAGGGAGAACCAGTGGATGTGGTATATCTGGACTTCCAGAAGGCTTTCGACAAGGTCCCACATAAGAGATTAGTATACAAACTTAAAGCATACGGTATTAGGGGTTCAGTATTGATGTGGATAGAGAACTGGCTGGCAAAACAGGAAGCAAAGAGTAGGAGTAAACGGGTCCTTTTCACAATGGCAGGCAGTTAACTAGTGGGGTACCGCAGGGCTCAGTGCTGGGACCCCAGCTATTTACAATATATATTAATGATCTGGATGAGGGAATTGAAGGCAATATCTCCAAGTTTGCGGATGACACTAAGCTGGGGGGCAGTGTTCGCTGTGAGGAGGATGCTAGGAGACTGCAGGGTGACTTGGATAGGCTGGGTGAGTGGGCAAATGTTTGGCAGATGCAGTATAATGTGGATAAATGTGAGGTTATCCACTTTGGTGGCAAAAACAGGAAAGCGGACTATTATTTAAATGGTGGCCGATTGGGGAAAAGGGGAGATGCAGCGAGACCTGGGTGTCATGGTACACCAGTCATTGAAAGTAGGCATGCAGGTGCAGCAGGCAGTGAAAAAAGCGAATGGTATGTTAGCTTTCATAGCAAAAGGATTTGAGTACAGGAGCAGGGAGGTTCTACTTCAGTTGTACAGGGGTCTTGGTGAGACCACACCTGGAGTTATTGCGTGCAGTTTCGGTCTCCAAATCTGAGGAAGGACATTATTGCCATAGAGGGAGTGCAGAGAAGGTTCACCAGACTGATTCCTGGGATGTCAGGAATGTCTTATGAAGAAAGACTGGATAGACTCGGTTTATACTCTCTGGAATTTAGGAGATTAAGAGGGGATCTTATAGTAACTTACAAAATTCTTAAGGGGTTGGACAGGCTAGATGCAGGAAGATTGTTCCCGATGTTGGGGAAGTCCAGGACAAGGGGTCACAGCTTAAGGATAAGGGGGAAATCCTTTAAGACCGAGATGAGAAAGACTTTCTTCACACAGAGAGTGGTGAGTCTCTGGAACTCTCTGCCACAGAGGGTAGTTGAGGCCAGTTCATTGGCTATATTTAAGAGTGAGTTGGATGTAGCCCTTGTGGCTAAGGGGATCAGAGGGTATGGAGAGAAGGCAGGTACGGGATACTGAGTTGGATGATCAGCCATGATCATATTGAATGGCGGTGCAGGCTCGAAGGGCTGAATGGCCTACTCCTGCACCTAATTTCTATGGGTTTCCGACAAACAATTGCTCCATGAATTGTTGACATACTTCACTGGCAGAATTTATACCAAAAGACATCCTCAAAAATTTGTGACGTCCGAATGGAGTACTGAAAGTTGTCAGCTTGGCGGATTTATGATCCAGTGGAATCTGCCAGAATGAACTCATGGCATCTAGCACTGTGAATACAGTTGCTTCAGCCATCTGCGACGCAATCTCGTCCACAGAGTGCATTGGATAATGCGGTCTTTTAATTGCTGTATTTCAGTCCTTGGGATTGATACAAATCCATATCTCATCTTTATTCTTCTTAGTAGCGACAACCATTGAGGAGACCCAGTCTGAGGGTTCAGCTATGGGAGTAATCACACCAAGAGCCACCTTTCTGTTAAGTTCACTTTGTACATGATCCCGCATAGCATGGGGAATCCTGTGAGCCGGACGAACAACTGGGATTGCCTCAGGGTCAATAGTAATCGTGTATCTCACAGGCAACCTGCCCAGCTCGTCGTTAAACAAATCCTTGTATGGTATTAAAATGTGATGTGTAAAATCACAGCCTATAGTCAGTGGACAGACTGAAGGGCTGAAGGAAATCAACCCCATGTCATGGCATTCATCGGCACCCAGTATGGATGGTACCTTCTCGCGTACCCCGTGGAAATCCAGGATGTGGTCACGCGAGTTGAGACTGCAACGTAACTTTACTTGGCCGATAGGGTGTAGTGGAGCACCGTTAAACGAGATAAGTGATGCAGGTCTCAGTTAGAGTTTCTGTGTTTTTGCAGCTGTTGGAAAACAGCCAGTGAATTGCTTTGCAGCGAGCCCCACTATCAACCTTGACATAAAGAGTTTTGCCGTTAATTAGCAAACTGACCTTGGGATCCAGCTTGGACGCTGAGCCAGACAAAGCATGCACATTAACCTCAGTGCTGTCACCTTCTGTTTGTGTGAACTCGGACCTTGGATATTCATCCTGGTTTAACGAGTTGACAGACTGTCTCATTTGAAATCTGTTGCTGCGTGACCTGCAGCATTGACTTCACGAGCAGCAGAACATGTTACTGATTTAATGTGAGCATTGGTTAATTCAGCTATACGACAGCGGTTTTCAACAGCCTCTAAGGTCAGGCCAACTTCTCGCAACAATTCATCACGTAGTTTATCATTCAATATGCCATGTATCAAACGATCTCGTATCAAATTACTTTCAATCTCTCTGAAATCGCATCAACTAGCGACATGCTTTAGTGCACTGACATATAGATCGACAGGTTCTCCTTGTTTTTGACACATTGAAAAAAATGTATAGCGGTTCAATGCTCACATTCATTTTTAATTCACATAATTGTCAGAATTTACGTAGGAGACATTCAGGATCACGGTCAGATTCTGCTGGAATCTGTACACCATTAGCGTCGACTCCAGCCGGTGCGTAGTGGAGTCTTCTGGCACGTCGAGCAGCCTCAGTGCCTGCCATGTTTAGTAGAATTGATGCACGGAGAGCAGGGGTAGGAGCTGGATACGCCGCATCAATATAGATTGATAAATCCTCCTCGAATACACGCCATCGCTCTGCAAGGTCTGCATCAAACACCAAGCTTCCTGGGAGCGGCAGCCATAACCGCAGAAAAAAAATAAACTAAGATAAAAACAATATAATCAATTGAGGAGTGAGTCCATACACTCTTACACCATGTCGATTTGTAGTCCTTATAATAACAATGGCCTTACACCATGTCAGGTTATATAGATTTTATTGGTTACAAGCAATACAACTTCTCACTTAAGAGTTCACTTTAAACTAATGGAATGCAGCAGACCGTGACGCTAACAAGCCAGTGGGCGTAACTACAAAAGCATGACTCATAGCATGTCACTAATCTACAGACACTGAATTTAGTTCTTGAATACTGAACTTTGTCTCATCCACAGGTTTCCAGCAAAAAATATACGCTGCAATTTGAGAGCAATTATCCAAAAGTACATAATTAGTGAATCACCTTATTTGATTGATTGGTTGTTTGGTAAATATGCGATTCCAATTAGTCCAGTTTTTTTGAAATATATGGTCTTGCTTCCAAATGTATTCCTAAATAAAATAAAATAAATTTTAGCTTCATAAACTGAAGGAACAGCACCTCATATTCTGCTTGCATAGCTTACAACCTAACGGTCGGAAAACATAATTTTCCAATTTTTGGTAACCCACCTACAAATAATACCCTCTTCCCCCTTCTGCCCTTTGCCCCGCTTGGATGTGCACCCATATCCGTTTCTTTCCCTCAATTACCCCATCCCTTTACAGCTATATTCCTTCCTCTAGGTTCACATTTGGCGAGTCTCTATCCTTATCGCTTAACCTCACACTTTTTATCTTTTCACCTCTGGTCTTTGTCCAACCATCTGCTAATCAATACCCTCCTCTGTATCTCCAAATTATTTCCTATTTAAGTAATCGGTTCTTACTAAATTAATTCATTTTTTAAAGCATTTTTGTCATCATTAACATCATTTACTCAAAAATTAATTTACATCAATTAACATGGTTGGTTGTAGAAAGATAATGCCTGGCCAAATTGTGATGAAGGTTTTGAGGAGGTAACAGCACGTCTACATGGATGCAAGGCGTTTGACATCCCACATAGTAGTCCATTACATTCCAGGCCACAGTGGCCTCCTCTAGTTTGGTAATACTAATAATAAACTAAGCGACCATTTTGCAGCGTACCCTTCTCTCCCCACCCCCACCTTATTGAGTCCATCTATCATATTCTGTCTCAACCTTCTTTCTCACTTCTAGATACTAGCTACCTTTCTTCAAATTCTTCATCCTGTTGCAGGATCTCAACCTGAAATGATAATCCTTTTGCCTCCACTACAAAATGCAGCTTGATCTGCTGAGTTCATACAGCATTTAACTTTTTCCCCACGTTAGCTAATGTGTAAAATGAGCACCCATGGATAACAAGAGAAAGGGGCTTGTTGGATCCAAATCTGGCTCAACCATGATTAGGGTAACAGATGTTGGCAGACCCGCATGAGTACCGGAGGTTGGGTGGGCCGACGGAGGAGGCCACATGGGTGCAGATCGGAACGTTGTTGGCACCCTATATGTGGCAACTCTTTGCATACCTTGTGTATGTAAAACATAGAATCTCACTTTGACAGGTCACATATGATAATAAAGTATAATTCATTCATTCATTCACAGAGAAGGTAAGACTACTAAAGGATAATGCAAGGAATCTGTGCCTGGTGTCAGAGGCTGTTGGCAAGGTAAATAGGTATTTTGCATCTGTATTCACCAAGGAGAAGCCTGTGGAGGACAGTGAGGTCAGTGTCGAGAATACTAATATGAAAGGGCTGTTTCAAATTAAGGAGGTGGTGTTGGTGGTGATCACTTCATTACCGGAAGGATGTAGAGACTTCGAAGAGAATGCAGAGGTGGTTTACCAGAATGCTGCCTGAAATAGATGGTATTACCTATAAGGAGAGGTTGAACAGACTTTGAACAGGATTGTTTTCCGTGGAACACGACAGATTGAGGGGAGACTTGATGGAAGTATATCAAATTATAAGAGACGTAGTTTGGGTAGACAATCAAACCCTTTTCACAGGGTGGAAATGTCAAAGACTAGAGGGCATAGATTTAAGGTGAAAGGGGCAAAGTTTAAAAGAGATAGGCATGTCAAAAAGGCTGTTGGTACATTGGTCTTCATCAATTGGGATATTGAGTATAGAGATTGGGATGCTATATTACGATTGTACAAGACGTTCGTGAGGCCACACTTGGGAGTACTGTGCTCAGGTTTGATCACCCTGCTATAGGATGCATTAAGCTGGAGTGCATAGATTTACGAGTATGTTGCCATGACTTGAGGGACTGAGCCATGAGAAGAGGAGTAGGCTAGGACTTTTTTCATTGGAGGGCATGAAGCTGAGGGGTGATCATGTACAAAAATCATGAGGGCAATAGATAGGGTGAATGCACAGAGTCTTTTACCCAGGATAGGGAAATCAAAAGCAAGACAGCATACTTTAAGGTGAGAGGGGCAAGATTTAATATGAACCCGAGGAGCAACGTTTTCTACTCAGGGGGTGGTGGGTGCATGGAACAACTGCCTGAGGAAATGTTTGAGGCAGATACCATCACTGCATTTAAAAGACACTTGGACAGGCACATAGATGGCAATGGTTTAAGGAATATGAGCCAAACACAGGCAAATGTATATGAGCCAAACGCAGGCAAATGGCAACAGCTTATATGGAGCATCTTGGTCGGCATGGACAACTTGGACCAAAGGGCCTATTTCTTTCCTGTATGACTATGAGATATGTGGGGCAATTATTTATTTATGCAGTGGGTGGAGAGTGCTTGGAACACATTGCCAGGATGGTGGTGGAGGCATATATGATAATGGCATTTAAGAGGTTTTTAGCCAGGCACATGATTATAGAGGGATATGGATCATGTGCAGGCAGATTAAATTAGTTTTTTCAAGGGCAGACATTGGTGTTCAGCAGATATTGTGGGCTTAAGGACCTGTTCCTGTGCTGTACGTTTCTAAGTTCTATGTTCAGAGGTTACACAGATTAGGTAAAGGGTCAATTCTTTGCCATGAAATATATTAATATGGCTCTGCCCAACTTGCGATTTTGTAGATTCGACAAATTAAATCTCTGCTACGAATTTCTGGCTCAAGACATCAGTGCTGATTGCCATCATGCTCAATTCTAGGCACACTGATTCTCCCTTTCCCATCTACCGACTCACTTCTTTTCAGATATCCAATCCGGAAACCTGAGTGGGAGATGGTGGAGACTGAAGGGGTTTATATATATTGGAATCTGTATCAGGCTCAGATCAAGACAAAATTATGGACTTGGTAGACCTGCCTTCCAAAATATTTGGAAACCTGAACAGCGAGTGAGCTGTGGTCAACTTACCAGTAGCGACTGCTCTCAAAGTTGGATAAAGATGAATGTTGGGGTCCTGCAAGAGGTGCAAGAGAGAACAAAAGAACACCATCCCCACTCAGACTAGCAGCGCTGACTGCTACCTGGGGTGGGAAGAGGGAAGAAAGCTGGAAGAGAGGAGAGGCAGGATAGAGTGTGTGAGTTTTTGATAAGCAGATGGGTGTAACAAAGGCCAGAGATAAAAATGGACGGTGTGAGACAGGATTGAAGAGTCAAAACATGGTTGTAGTGTTAGAAAGCAGCAGGAATCAAGAGGGGGAGCAGTGAGAGAGGGTTTCACAGAACTCCCAAAGAGAGAGAACTTCAAAGTAGGCATACCTTGAGGATATTTCACAGTGGAGCAGTCAAAATGTAGAAACAAGGAACTGCATATGTTGGTTTAACAAAAGGACACAATGTGCTGGAGTAACAGGGAGCATCTCTGGAGAACATGGATAGGTGACGCTTCAGGTCAGGACCCTTCTTCAGAATAGCATTTAAAGAGCGAGCAAGAAAAGTTTGTGATACATTGTATTACATTTCCTAACTGCAGTGTTTAGTCTTTATTCAGTTAAATATAGTTGCATGTTTCTTTAAAATTAATTCTTTACTGCTTTTACCAAAATAAGGAGTACAATTTACCGCATGAAGTGGAAAAGCTGAATGAAATATCTTGTGCTTTAATAATTCGTGAAGACCACCTATTTTCAGAAAGTACAAAAGCATTATATACAAGTAGAGCAAAGGAAAATCATTCTAATGTAACTATGAATCCAATAGATAAAATACATTCTTCTGTCAATAGGCATATTTATTTATGTCAGAACTTATGCATATAAGTATTTTGTTACTGAGAAAAACAGGCAGAAGGCCAATAGTTAAATTACTCAGCAAAATCAGATGGGATAAATCACCCAGAGCTGGAATTGATCTCAAATTTAAAATATGCATTCTATTGGTTAATTGACATATAATCGTTTACATTATGAAGTTGGAAGGCCTTGCATACTAATTTAGATTGTTTTCCTTCACCAAGGCTTTTGCTCATGTAGCAGCCATTGATAAATTGCACCATTAATAAATTTTGACCATTAGAAGTGACTGTAAAAGTGCCTTTTTTAAAAGATTTTTGCAGTATACTAGCGCAGACTAATCACCAGGTGATGCCATTCAAAGACCAATGGATTGACATGGAGGCCAGAGAGCTCTACCTGCATGTAGACTATAGCTTCTTGCTGGTTGGTAGGATACATCTTATATACTTTCTTGATGGAACTAATGACAAATCCAGCAAAGGAAGTCTTACTGGGATGCTTCAACCAAATGTATTATTGTGCTCAGCACTGGCATTATGAAGATGCCTCCAGAGCTAAGGAATTGCCTGGACAGATCTAGAAACATCTCTGCCCACTCATCGGCAAGACTGTATTGTAAGTTTAAGTCAGAAAGGAAAGGATATTAAGAAGATTTTTGGTAGTGCAATTTATCAATGGCTGCTGCATGAGCAAAAGCCTTGGTGAAGGAAAACAATCTAAATTAGTATGCCAAGGTCTTCCAACTTCATAATGTAAATGATTATATATCATGTGGACTATTCAACAGCCCAGACTTTGCACAATTAATTCAACTTCTAAATTAAAACTGCAATGGGATAGAATGATTAACTAAAGGTAACTATTGGATAACTAGACCAAATTAGGCAGTTGGCTTGGATATGTAGTGATTGAATTATGAATGCTGTTTGTGAACTTAAATAGTTGATTTTAAGGAAAATTCCACTATCGGAAATCATTGAAAATGTTGATGAGAAACTATTTCTAGTTTCTTAGAGGCTTAAGATATACAGTGCAGCTACCACACTATATTAACTCAGTATTTCTTTTTCCATGTAAGATATTTTGATCAGCAAGAGGAAATTGTAAGAAAAACTGGAGATCTGCAGTAATCCCTGCTCAAACATAATTATTTCAAGGAACTGTGATGAGTCCCACTCACCATAAATCCCTAGTAGTACATAGTGTCCTCCTTCGGGCCAGTATTTAGATAAGCAATATAAACTCTAAAGGGCCTGTCCCACTTGGCCGTCATTCGCGCTCCATTTACGCGACCTGCTAGCATGTGGGTAACGTGTGGGAAGCGCGGGACGGGTGCATGGAGTGGTGTGGAGGAGTGTGGAGTGGTGTGGAGGAGTGTGGATTTCGTCCTGCACGAAATCTTCGCGCGCCACCGGCCTGTCGCGTAACTGACGGCAACGTCTCACCTCCAACAACAGCTGAAGCACGCAAACGATCGCTGAGCTCGGCCTGGGGCTCATCGCCATTGCGGATCCGGATCCAACCCCGCTCCTACTCCCAGAGCGGGGCCAAGACAATTGGAGATTGACACAAAATGCTGGAGTAACTCAGCGGGACCCGCAGCATCTCTGGAGAGAAGCAATGGGTGACGTTTCGGGTTGAGACCCTTCTTCAGACTGAAGAAGAGTCTCGACCCGAAACATCATCCATTCCTTCTCTCCAGAGATGCTGCCGGTCCCGCTCAGTTACTCCTGCCTATCTTCTCCACGCGCTCCAGAGCTGCATGATGACGAACAGTCACTACCGGCCATCAAATGACGGCCAAGTGATTGCAGTGGCCATTGAAAAACATCTTCATTCATTCTGAAACCCAAATAAATAAAAAGCTATGGAAACTATGAGATTCACTGACACAGTCTCCAGGTCCTGACAGGATATTCCTAGCAGGAGCTATGACAGAAATATTTCAAATGTCATTAGAAACGGGAATAGTGCCCATGTTGTTCCATTGTTTTAAAAGGGTTCAAGAATAAACCTAGCAATTATAGCCAGGGTCTGATCAGGAACAGTTGGATTTGTGCCTGGAAGGTCAAACCTTCTTGAATTTTTTGAAGCGGTAACTAGGGAAATTGATGAGGGTAAAGCGTCTATATGGATTTCAGTAAGGCCTTTGACAGGTTCCCCATGGAACGTTCAATCTTTGGTGTTAATGGCGGAGTAGCAAGATGGATTCAACAGTGGCTGAATTGGAGATGTCAGAGAGTAATGGTGGATGGCTGGTCAGGTTGGAAGCCGGTGACCAGTGGGTGCCTCAGGGATCTGTGTTTGGGTCCACTGTTGATTGTCATGTACATCAATGATCATTGGATAAGTATGCAGATGATACTAAGATAGTGGTAATTGTGGAAATGAAGTAGATTCTCAAAGTCTACAGAGAGATTTGGGCCATTTGGAAAAGTGGGCTGAAAGATGGCAGATGTAGTTTAATGCTGATAAGTGTGGTGCTACACAGGACAAATCGACGTACATGGTAAATGGTAGGGAATTGAGGAATGCGTGGAACAGAGGGATCTAGGAATAACTGTGCATAGTTCCCTGAAGTGGAATCGCAAGCCGCTTGCCTTTATAAATCAAGCATTGAATATAGGAGTAGGGAAGTAATGTTAAAATTGTACAAATAAGACCAATTCTGGAGTATGGTGTACAATTTTTGGTCGCCGTCACGAGAGAGTACAGATTTACTAGAATGTTGCCAGGGTTCCAGCAACTATGTTACAGAGAAAGGTTGAACAAGTTAGGTCTTTATTCAGCGCAGAAGGTTAAGGGTGACTTGATTGAGGTCTTTAAAATGATTAAAGGGATAGACAGAGTTGATGGATAAGCTTTTCCCATTGAGGGTAGGGAAGATTCAAACAAGAGGGCATGACATGAGAATTGAAGTTTAAACGTGAGGGGAACTTCTTTACTCAGACTGTGTGGAATGAGCTTCCGGCAGATGGAGGCAGGACGATTTTATCATTTAAAAGTAAATGTATATGGACTCTGAGTGCAGGTAGATGGGATCAAATGGTCTGAAGGGCCGAGACCGTGCTGTAATTGTTATATGGTTAATAAATACTCTTATTAGACTGAAACATAGGTTCTGATTTAATATAACATGAATATAAATAAACAAATAGAGTATAAGAATTAATTATTTATTCATAATACATAAATTAATAAAATCACTCATATCTAAATTAGATTGCTTTATTTGAATTTCAATGTGGTCAGATATAGAATATTGCACCTCTCCAACCAATTTTGAATACGCTGCCAATCTTTGGCAAGGTTGTACATGATTGAAGCCAAAAGAACATTTAACATCTACAGAGTCTCATAACAGTGTATATCTGTTGAAACTCAACTGCAGCCAACCTGTCTTTGGGATTTTCTACAAAGTATACCATACAATTATGTACATGCTGAACCAAAGGGAGCAAGAAGGTCTGAAACCTTATACAGAAAGATAACCTACTCCAGCTGAATTTGGCACCCTGCCAACCATAACGTCCGTTTTCAACTATAGGGTAGTTGGACTAATGAGAAAAAGTTTAAAAATAATTGGATGAAATGCAATTTATTGCAAATTCAGAGCAGAGTAAATATTTCAGCAATGCTCAATATGATGAAAAGTGAAGGGCATTAACCCTTCGAGCCAGCACAGCCACAATACCTGGTGCAGGAGTAGGCCTATTTAACTCTCTCTTGAAAGCATCGATTTGCCTCCACCCTTTGAGGCAGAGAATTCCACAGATTCACAACCGTTTTTCCTTATCTCCGTTCTATATTGCCTACCCCTTATTCTTACACTGGTTCTGATCATGGCCCTAGCATGTCCAATCCCTTAATAATCTTATCAATAAGTACCCCTTTCCCATCATTCCAGTTAGTATATAGCCTCCCATCAGTCTCCATTTTCCCTTCCCCCAGCCCAGTACATCTGGGAGATTGTTTGTGTCTTCCTTAGTGAAGAGTGCTCTCTTAAGAGCAAAGTTTGTCTCAAGAGAAAAAATATAATTGTTAAAAATACATTTTGAGCCTACCTATTGGTGCTAAGTACATAGTGGTCTCAAATTGGTTATTCAAAATTCTGTTTCCATCACAGTAAACTACATAAAATAAAATAAAATTGCTGAGAAATATCTTTGGTTGGTAGTTCTAATCATGCATTTTAGTAGGTGCTAGTTATAATTTACATCAAAATTTTAACTCCAATGGTAGAAGTGAAATAGATTTTGTGAGGCAAAATACAAATTGCAAACTAAGTCCTTACCAATGCCTGGAACAAATGTTTTCCTGAGAATAAAATGTATAATTCGAATTCTGAAATAAACAAAAAAAAACTATTATCTTCAGTTGACTGTGTCAATAGTTAATTGTTCAGCTGCCCTTGACACATGGATTAATCTTTGCAGAAAATAAGTTACATTTACATTTTTTCATTCTGCCACAACTATAACACCAGTCCATTGAATTTCTATTTAGATTCACCAATCTCTGTGGAACTTGTTGGATGCAGGCAACATAGCATAAACAAAATGGAATCTGTCATAATGTATTCCATAAATGCTCACTCAAAAATGCTGAAAACTGCAGTTCACATAGCGCCATATCGTATCCATTATCCATCTCTCAGCCCACCCAATCAAGATACGCTCAATGTTTGACAACCATCTTCAACACCACCCACTTTCGTATCACCTATAACCTTACTAATCATTGATTTACGTTCTCATTGATATAGATGACAAACAGCAATGGCCCCAGCACCGAACCCTGAGGCACACAATTGGTCACGGGCCCTGAGTCCAAAAAACACCATCACCCTCTGCTTCTTTCCATGAAGCCAATTTTCTATCCAGATGGCTAGCTCTTCTTGGATACCGTACGATCTAACTTTAAAGAGCAGCCTAACGTGCGGAACATTGTCAAATGCCTTGCTGAAATCCAAATCCATATATACATCTACAGCTCTGCCTACATCAACTTTTTTGGTTACATCCTCAAAAATCTCAATCAGATTTATGAGATTCGAGCTCCCACAAACAAAGCCATGCTGACTATCCCTAATCAGCCCTTGTCTATGAGATGCATGTATATCTTATTGCTCAGAATATTTCTCTGGTAACTTTCTGACCATAGATGTTGACCTGAACATCAGTCTTATCCTGTTTTTTTAAAAGGAAAATATATTTTACACATGTAATCAGGCATCCGTGGTGCCATTGCAGTAGATTTTCTGACAATTTTGAGTCTATTGATATCCCTGTACATTTACACACTTTAATTGACATCTTTTTAAGATGTTACATGCTCGTATAATAATTTTCCATTGTACCAGGTGAGTTTAAAAGGAGCATTCCCCCTCTGTATGGGAAAAAGAGTGCCAGCAAATTAAGGAATGTAGTGTGGGAATGCGGACCCAATGAATTTAAAAGGAATGTAGAAAAGGGGTCACCGTGAAGTCAAATGGAGCACAGGAAAGAAATCCCAGTGAAGTTAAATGGAACGCAAGAAGATGTCCAAGCAAAGTTAAATGAAGTGCAAGAAGGGGATCCAGTGAAGTTAAATAAAGCCCATGGACATCACCGGTAAGACTAAAATGAGCATGGGGAACGGGGTTCCAGTAAATATAATTCAGGAAAGGGGCCTCAGTGATTAACAAGAGTTTGTGAACGGGCCTGGTGCAGTTCAAAAGAGTGGTGGAATGGTGCAGGAAAGAACTGCAGATGCATGTTTAAATCGAAGGTAGACACAAAATGTTGGAGTAACACAGCGGGACAGGCAGCATCTCTGGAGCGAAGGAATGGGTGACGTTTCGAGTCGATACCCGGTGGAATGGTACCAGGGGGGAGTCAAAGGGAATGCGGGAACGAGCCTCTGGTACGTTTAAATATAACATAGGAACGGGTCTCCAATCATGGAAAGGATGTGCAGTAAACAGGGCCTTCATGAGTTTATAGGAAGTGTGGGAATAGAGTTTCAGTGAGGTTAAAGGGAACAAGTGAGCTGGGCCCATTGAAGTTAAAAGGAACAGGAACGGTACCCAATGAAGTTAAAATGAGCATTGGAATGGTGCCCTATAAAGCTAAAACGCGCAATGGAATGACTCAGTGAGATTAAAAATAGTGCAGGAACTTGGCCCTGGTGAGTTAAAAGGGAGTGCACAAATAGGACCCTGTGAGCTGGGAGTGCAGGAAGAGGGCCTGAATAGGATTAAAAGTGTGAAAATGAGGCCCCAGTGAATTTAAAAGGAGCACGGCTGTGTAAGTGTGAAAGGAACTTGATATCATGGTCCACAAAAGGCTGGAAAAACTCAGCGGGTGCAACAGCATCTAAGGAGCGAAGGAGATAGGCGACGTTTCGGGTCGAGACCCTTCTTCAGATCATGGTCTCTGTATATTTAAAGAGAGAATAGGAAACATTCAGGTGAACCAGATACTGAACTGCCGGGATTGTCAAACAACGGGACAGCGGATTATCAAACCTTTGGCATAAAATACAACAGCATTTTAAAGAAACACCAAAGAATTAAAACCAATCATATAATGTGCTTAGATATTTAAAAGTAGCAATTAGAAGGAATGCAAATTTCTCCAAGTTACAAGAGGGAAACTGCACATAAATAATAATAAGATTTGGCAGAGAGGATGGCAGACAAACAGAAAAAAATGAACAGATAATTTATCTATTAACATATCTGCAGAAGGATTCAAGTGATGCAGAAGTCTATTGATGAGAAGGGTAATACAAAATAAATATAGCAAAAACAAGATGCAAGACAAACTCAAAAATAAAACAAATAAAACATTTAGAGGGATAGTAAAAAGATTAGAAAGATTTAGGATGAATTGAAAAAAAAAGTCTGAATAAAGTATTCATGTTTGTAGGTATACAAGTGGCTAAGAATAATTAAATAAAGAATTGTGTCAAATCGAAACAAAAAAAATCCCTTTCATGAAATTTTCTGTGGGTTTCCATCAAAACTAGATTCAAGTTTCAAGATTCAATTTAATTGTCACATGTACCAATTAAGATACAGTAAAATTTGATTATTAGGAGCACTTGGAAATCCACACACCTTGTACTTTGCAAAAGCATGTGACAGTAGGAATAAAGGATATTTTAAGGGCAGGCACGTGCCGTCAGGGTAGGCAAGGTAGGCACTGCTTACCCTCACTAAAATTATAACATAGTAATTATTAAATATAAATTTGTAAAGGCATGGGAGAATTATGCCTGTGTAAGAGATCGATTTCTTAGGTAGGCATAATTCTCCGTGCCTTTCAGCGCTTGTAACACGAGAAGTTCTGTGCAGCCCACGTGCCGTCAGCGCTGCTGGAAGCCGTCAGTTTCAAGCAGGGCTGAAGGCAGCAGAAATTCTGCCTTTGCTGTACTGCACATGCGCAGCGCTAGTTTCTTGGCGGGGGTTTCAAGCATTATTTTAAGTGTATCTTAGGAAACGGGGAGAGAAGAATGGAGCTCGTGTACCAATGATGTGGTAAGTACATTTCTTGGTGATGTTTTTAAATACCGTATTTCTCGGGATGTGGGAGGTGAGCTCCCTTCACAGCATTTGGGGTGTCTGGCCCAGGGTAAAGTTGCGAGGAGGGCACGAATGTTGTGAAGGAGGGGTCGGGATCATACCACTTGCGACACTCCTTGCACGGACACGTGCAATGCCACTGCATTGAGGCCGGGGGGAGAAGTAGCTCGGGTGGCTGAGCGGCCACAGGGCCGGACAGTGGAACCGGCAGCCACCTTAGCTCCTTCTGCCGGCCCCCACTCACCTCTGGCAGCTCTCCGTCTAAAAACCTCTCTCCTGCCGCTCGCTGGCCTCACTCATGTCCTTAAATTCCGACAGCGCGATTGAGGTTACTCGGCTGTGGGAATTTAAGGATTTGCAGGAAGCCGCTGACATGAGCGAAGTAGGCGAACGGCAGGTGTTAGGTGTTCCGACGGAGAGCATTGCCAAAGGTGAGCAGGCCGGCTGAAGTGGCGTCCAGTTCTGCTGTCGGGTCCCGGCAGCCGCTCGCAGCTACCCGAGCTGCTTCTATCCCTGGCTACAGTGCGGAGGCTTCGTGCCCGGAGAGCTGCAGCAGCGGTGAGTGAGTGAGTTACTGGCATTATTCCCCACCCCCTCCTTCTCAAAATTCCTGCCCTCCCCACAACTTTACCCCTGGCACAGACTCTCCACATGCTGTGAAAGGAACTCTCCCCCCAATTGGTCCCTTGAACATGTATTGTCATTCAATTAGATGACAACTGATTCAGCTTGTCTCTGTACTCCTGTTTTTCCCACCATCTCTCCACCTGCCATCACCCTTCACCCCCCCCCCCCCCCCCCCACCCATTTAGTAATTCAGAATAAAGGAGACTAGGAAGCCTTGGGCAAATTGAATTGTTACTGTTTTTATTTTATTTTTTATTTTTACGGCGAGAACAATCTGCGCATGCGCGGTTCAAATTTTACTTCGGAGTCACGTGAGTGACTACGTGAAGAAGCCCCACCAGATGCATGCGCGTCATTACGTCCAACGCATGGCGCACCGACGGGCTGTAGAGCGCAGCTCCACCAGCGGTAAGTAGCAAACTCGCAGGTAAGTGATCTAAAACTTTCCCTGCGAGTATTTAAACTCTGTAAGTCTGGCTCGGAAGCCAGCGGGAGTTAGTGGTAATGGAGGGTGTTGTTAAGAAAACTGTCCGGAGTAGGAGCGGAATGCGCGGGCCCACGGTTCCAGCTCGCAGATTGAGTCGAGAGATAACGACTGCGGTAACGCCGGCTCCGATACCGGCCGCTGTTCTCCGGAAGCTCAACTGCCTCCATCAGCTCGTGCTTCAGGGCACTGAGGCCACTCCACCAGGATGGAAGGCCAAGAGAAAATCTCTCAGGCCCGTTTTCTGTGACGGGTCTGATGATGAAGAAGACTTCCCTCCTGATAATAAAAAGGTATGGGGACGGCTCGACCAAATGGAGAGGATGCTCCAAACACTAATGAGCCATGAGATTTCAATCGGGGTCGAATGCCCCTAGGATTCCCCAGGCAGCCTCACATAGAGGCCCATACAGTGAAGATTACACTGCCTATCAATATCAGTGGGAATCACCCTCTCCAGCACCTCGCTTAGGGCTGGAAGAGACCTCCCTGGAGCAAGACTCGGGAGAGCCAGGGCAGGAGTAGTCTGACCCTGAAGCTGGTGTCACTGCTTTTGAGCACACACCAGAGCACATGAGCCATGCGTCAGCTGTCCCGGACATAGCGAGGAACATTTCTATTCCGGAAGGTACTGGTGAGGCCATGGAAGAAAACCTGGCTGCCAATGTCAATTACATGGCCTCTCAGAAGCTACAGGGTACAATCATGGAAGAGACAACCACCAGATACAAAACACCTGTCAATTGTGCGTAGCTCAAAGTGCCCACTGTGAACTCTGCTATATGGGCACAAATGAGTGCAACGATGCGTGGACAAGAAATCCGTTTCCAGCGGGTCCTCAAATCACTGCCTTTGGAAAAATGGTCCGAGGGGCACCAATGTCTGGCACACAGCAGGATATGCTGGCCCTGTTGTGTAACGCATATTTCGAGGTAAACTGTATAAGAAAAATAGCCATAAAACCTACGCTGAACCCGAGATTTGCAGCTTTGTGTAGGTCCACCAATATCCAAGCCCCAGATTATTTATTTGGGGTGGACCTCCTCAAACAAGTCAAAGACCTGGAGGAAGAGGCCAAGACAATCGGTCTCATGAAGACATACGTCCCTTCCACCAGGATACTACCTCGCAGGTCGTTTTCAGTGCAAAGAGGGTCAGATCCAGGGGCAGGGCCAAGCAGAGTGGGGCCAGTAGGACGACGGTATTACCCACCTGTATATCCCAACTACAACCCCAGTATGGCGAAAAGGACATGGACTCCGAGGTAGACTGTAGAGGTACGGGTGATACATTCTGTCAAGGATAACATTTCTGGGGAACTACCTCCGGTTGGGGGTAGGTTGCAGTTATTTTATTTTGAATGGTGCTGCATAACATCTGATCCGTTTATACTGGATACTGTGTCAGGATCTCGAATAGAGTTTATGTCAGGAATTGATCCACCTGTACAAAATATGCCTAGTCGGGTATTCGTTTTTTCTGGACCAGAAACTCAGCAGGTAAAAGAAGAAATTACGGTTTTGTTCCAAAAAGGGGTAATTGAGAAGACGACATATCATCCTCAACAATTTGTGTCAAATATATTCCCCAGACAGAAAAAAGATGGGGGATGTAGAGTCATTCTGGATATAACCCAGTTAAATTCCTATGTCCAGTATAGGCATTTTAAAATGGACAGCTTCAATACTGCTAAACAGCTGTTTTCACAAGGCTGTTATATGGCAACCATATATCTGAAAGATGCATATTATTCAGTACCAATTCATCATCAATATCGGAGATACTTGAAATTTAATTGGATGAGACAACTGTGGCAATTTAAAGCATTATCCAATGGGTTAACCTCAGCTCCTAGGTTGTTCACGAAATTGTTCGTGCTCAGAATCACATTGTAATGGCTTATCTAGATGATATTTTAATCATAAGTAACATTCAGGAGGCAGCTGAGGGGTCGGTTTCAGCAACCAAACACCCGTTTTAAAGGTTAGGGTTTCTGGTCCATCCAACAAAATCCAAGCCATCCCAAAAAATTGATTATTTGGGGTTTGTCATTGATTCAGTTGATAGGTCAGTGACTTTGCCTACAGCCAAGGCTGTGGAAATCAAGGAGGTCTGTACTAGCCTCGCTGAAAAACAACACCCCTCCATCCGGGAAGTAGCCAGTGTTATTGGCAAATTGGTGGCGGCTTTCCCTGCAGTGGAGTTTGGACCCCTGCACTACCAAAGTCTGCAACGAGCTAGAGAACAAGCACTTAGAACATGCAGGTCATTTTGTTAGACCTATGCAGTTACCAACCAGAGCCATCGCTGAATTTCAATGGTGGATTATCAATATTGTACAAACTACCAAAAACATTTTGGTTCAGCAACCATCAGTGGTTTTACAAACAGATGTCAGTACTCTGGGATGGGGAGCCACGGACAGCGAGTCTAGATGTGGTGGTAGATGGAGTGTGCAAGAGGATTTAATCTTGCACAGGCATGGTATAAATTACTTAGAATTGCTGGGTGCATTCTATGGATTAAAAGCTTATTGTTCAGCAATGAATAATTTACATGTTCAACTCCAGATTGACAATACCACGGCTGTTGCACATATCAATCACATGGGAGGAATAAGGTCAGTATCATGTGATAATCTGGCAAACCTCATGTGGCACTGGTGTATTTCCAGAAACATCTGGGTCTCAGCTATCTACCTACCAGGTAGAGATAATGTGGTGGCAGACAACAGGTCACGAAAATGTAATGACAACATAGAATGGATGTTAAATCCTGATGTTTTTAAAATGATTGTCAGCCGCTATGGTTTGCCAGATATTGATCTGTTTGCATCCAGGCTAAATCACCAGTTGCCTAAATACGTTTCGTGGGAACCAGATGCAGGAGCAGTAGCAGTGGATGCATTCTCGCTACATTGGGGACGTACATTCTTTTATGCTTTTCCCCCATTCTGTCTGATTAGGCAATGCCTCACCAAAATAGAGCAGGACTGCCTCAGGCGTTTTGGTGGTTCCGGACTGGCCTACACATCCATGGTTCCCATTGGTGCTCAGAATGATGACTCAGCCATTCATGACTGTCCCGAACTGCAGTGATTTGTTGGTGCATCCAGTAACAGGAGAAAGTCATCCATTACATGATCATATTAATGTGTTAATCTGCAGGTTCTGACCAGATCGTTCCAAAGCCTTGGACTGTCGAATAGGACCATGGATGTGATAACTGCAGCTAGGAGAGATAGCACTAAGAAACAATATGTGTCTCATATTAAGAAATGGGAGATGTTTTGCTTGCAGTCAGATATATCTTATCATACTGCAAGCATACCGGATGTATTGGAGTTCCATGCTACATTGTATTTTGATGAACACGAGCTATAGTGCCATTAATAGTTCTCTGAGTGCTTTGTCCTCCTATTTAGGGAAGTTTTCAGAACAACAATCTATCAGGTCTCATCCGTTAGTGTCCCAATTCATGAGAGGAATATTTAACAAGAACCCTCCTAAGCCTAGATATACAGAAATCTGGGATGGCAGTAGTTCTCACACTGCTTCGGCAATGGGCTCCAATGACGTCACTGTCTTTTCAAAAGTTAACACTTAAAGTGGTTATGCTCATGGCGCTAGTATCAGCGCAACGAGTGCAAACATTGCAAAAGTTACGACTAGATAGCATGTATTCTTCTGCAGATAACATTACATTTTAGGTGAATGATTTAATCAAACAAAGCAGGTCAGGAATGGCCAGAACCAAAGTAAGCTTTAAAGCATATCATGTTGACCAAACGTTATGTGTAGTTAAGCCCCTGAGTCAATATATCGAGGTAACTAAGAGTCTCTGAGGCTCTGAAACAGCAATGCTCATCAGTCACAAAAAACCTCATAAAAAGGTGTCAGTACAAACTATTTCTAGATGGTTAAAACAGGTTTTGGATTTTGCTGGAGTAGACACTCAAGTGTTTAAATCTCACTCCACCAGGGCGGCATCAACATTCGCAGCGAAGGCGCAGGACGTGCCGATAGATCAAATCCTCGGGGCCGCAGGATGGTCTAAGGAATCAACGTTTTCAACATTTTATGATAAACCTGTCCTGACAGTGCCAGGGTTTGGGCATGCTGTTTTGGGTTCGGTTTGATTTTCTTTGTCTTCATAAATTTCATTTGTAATTTCCCCCTGGGACAGAGGGGTTATTATTGTTTTGTTTGTTATTATTATTAAAATAATTATTGGATAATTTGAAGCAATGTTCATACATTATTTATTCGCTACTATGTCAACTGAAGCAGTGTGTCGTATGGAATGGACCTATGGCATGAAATCACAGAGCTTTGAAATCTTCACGTAGTCACTCACGTGACTCCGAAGTAAAATAGTAAGATTAAACGAGAACTTACCAGTTTGAAGTTTGATCTTTATTTTATGAGGATTTACAATTAGGATTACGTACCTTCGCTCCCGGCCCACATATTCGCAAAGACCATCTGGTAGTTCTAGTCTTCTGAGTCTTACTATATCACTTTGACTATAGTTTCTGTTTCACGCCGCTGCTTTGAAGTATGACGCGCATACGCCTGGCGGGGCTTCTTCACGTAATCCCTCATTGTAACTCCTCATAAAATAAAGATCAAACTTCAAACTGGTAAGTTCTCGTTTAATCTTACTGTTTTTTAAAAAGCCAACTGTGTGCTTACCCTGAGTAATTACTCACGGCACGTGCCTGTTTAAGGGGTTGGGCAATTGGCAGATAGAAAGTGTGTGCACGGGGTTAAAAACATGGTGGATGCCAAAGCAGTAATGAACTTGGCCTTGAATGTATCCTATCCTAGAACTGAGAAAAGGGGAAAGTGAGGAAAACCAATTTTGAGAGGAAAGGAAATAAGCATAAGAAGAATTATGTGGATAACCACTAAGAAAATTATGTAAAGGAGGTAGATTTCTAAGGGACCAGTACAGCCTTGATATGACTGGAAGATAACTGAAGAAGAAACCTTTCCGTCTGAAGTCTCAATCCAAAACATCACCCATGTTCTTGGTTGCACCATATGTTCTAAGGTTCTTGGTTGCACCATATGAAGTAAAGGTATTAACATGATTCATAATGCAAGACGATAAACAAAAGAAAACTGGAGGAATCACATTTTGTAGTTGGAATATAAGGGGCGCTAATGAACCAATTAAAAGGGGTAAGATCTTTGCCCAATTAAAAGCCTTAAACAGTGACATTATTTTCTTACAAGAGACGCATCTGAAATATCAAACACAGATAAGACTGAAGGCAAATTGGATTGGGCAAACATACCACTCTTCATTTACTTCTAAATCTAGAGGCACGGCTATTATCATCCGTAAAGGTATACCATTTAAATTAAAGAATACTATAGCAGATAAGGAGGGGAGGTACGTCATAGTCACGGGAGAAATGTATTCTACTCCACTTACTTTGATAAATATTTATGCCCCTAATTTTGACAACCCCCAATTCTTTAGTAAAATTTTGGATATAATTTCAGAACTTAATCATCAAAATGTGATAATAGGGGGGAGATTTGAATTGTGTTTTAGATCCATATTTGGATAAACCAGCAAAACAAAAAAGGACTAACATAAAATCTAAAACGAGTGAACTCCTAAATACATACATGAAAAATACTAATATAACAGATGTATGGAGGATCGCTAACCCAGTAGGTAGGGAATATTCATTTTATTCAACAGTACATAAAACATATTCACGTATTGATTATTTCTTAGTGGACACAAAACTAATTCCATATACATATAATTCTAAATATCATAATAGTATTATTTCTGATCATTCCCCGTTAACTTTTTCTTTAAAATTAGAAGGAATGCCTGATAAAAATTCGTTTTGGAGGTTTCAACCCCCAAATTTTAAATAACTTACAAGGTTGCACATATTTAAAAGAGCAGATGAGATTCTTCTTTGAGACAAATGATACACCAGATATTTCACCCTCCTTATTATGGGAAACTTTTAAGGCATTTATTAGAGGAACTATAATCTCATATCAAGCTTTCCAAAATAAAAAGAATAATACTGAACAATTGCAGTTAGAACAAGAAATTAGACAATTAGATTTAGAAAATGCCGAAGAACCAACTACAGATAAACATAATAAGATAATAATACTAAAATATAAATTAAATAAAATTTTATCGGCCAGAATAATAAGATTATTTCAAATTACAAAACAAGAAAATTTTGAATTTGGTGATAAACCTCATAAACTCCTAGCACGCCAACTGAAAAAAAGGGACACAGAAAATACAATTACTAAAATTAAATCAGACAAAGTGGAATTACTAACACTACCTAAAGATATTAATAAAAGATTTGCTCAATTTTATCAAAACTTATATACATCGAAAACCTCTGCAAATAATACTCAAATTACAAATTTCTTAGATAAGTGTAATCTTCCAAAATTAAATATGGTGGAACAAGAGGCATTAGGAGCTCAGATTACACTACAGGAAATAGAAGAAACAATTAGTTCGTTGAAGAATGGCAAAACGCCAGGACCAGATGGCTTTAGTAATGAATTCTATAAAAGATTCTACGAGATAATTTCTCCACAGTTGCAAGATTTATATATATACACTTTTAAAGAAAATAAACTACCAGAAACACTAACTGAGTCAACTATTACACTTATACCAAAAAAGGATAAAGATCTAGAAGACCCAGGCTCATATAGAGCTATTGCACTCCTAAATACAGACCAAAAAATATTAACAAAGACCCTAACGAGAAGATTGAGTAATTATATTAGTAAACTAATAAATCCGGACCAAATAGGGTTCATACCAAAGAGATACTCATTTAACAATTTGAGACGGCTGTCTAATATAATGTACTCACATAGTACTGAAGAAGAACTAGCAATTATCTCATTGGATGCAGAAAAAGCTTTTGACCAAGTAGGGTGGCAATATTTATTCAATGTATTGGAAAAATTTAACATGGGAGATAATTTTATTTCATGGGTAAAATTATTATATGATAAGCCGACGGCTAGAATACTGACTAATAATATACTATCCCCGAAATTCCAATTCGCAAGGGGCAATAGGCAGGGGTGCGCGTTATCGCCCCTGCTATTTGCACTAGTGATAGAACCTTTAGCTGAAAGTATAAGAAGCCATCCGAATATTCATGGGTATATTACTAAACACTCAAATAATAAAATTTCATTATATGCAGACGACATATTATTATATATTACAAATTCGCAAATTAGCATACCAAATATACTAAATTTAATAGAGGAATTTCGTTCTTTTTCAGGATATAGAATAAATTGGAACAAAAGCGAAATTATGACGATAAAACCTCAAGAGTCGACACATCTGTTGAAATTCCCTTTTAGAATTACAACAGAAAAATTTAAGTATTTGGGCATCCAAATTACTAGGAACTATAAATCATTACTCAACGCAAACTATATGCCCTTATTAACTAAATTAAATGGGTTGATTAAATTTTGGAAGACACTGCCGATGTCTTTAATACGCAGAATAAACGCGATAAAAATGATCTTCTTACCACAAATATTGTACCTATTTCAATCAATACCAATATACTTACCTAAAAAAATTCTTCAAAAAATTAGATTCTGATATTATAAACTTCATACGGGATTATAAATCACACAGAATTAAAAAAAAACACTTGTGTAAATCTAAAGAATCAGGGGGACTGACACTCCCTAACTTATTGTATTATTATTGGGCAGTGAATATTAAAAATATAATCTACGGGTTGGACAGTTCTGCCCAACAGGTAGATTGGATAAGAATGGAGAAAGAGGATTGTTCCCCTTATAATATAGGAGCGATCCTTCTTTCCCCGATAAAACTGAACAATGTAATATACAAGAAGAATCCAATTATTCATAGTATAATACGAATTTGGAAACAAATAAAATTAACTTTAAAATTAAGAAAATGATCGCTTCTTTCTCCAATTGCTAATAATCCCTCATTCAAACCATCCATTATTGATAAAACATTTATCCTTTGGGAAAGAATAGGAATTAAAACGATGGGAGATATGTATAAAATGGGAAATTTTTAATCACTCCAACAACTACAACTAAAATATAATTTGAAAAGTAATCAATATTTCAAATACCTTCAAATTCAAGATTATTTGAAAAAGTATATACAAGGATATCAAACTTTAACCCCAGATCTATTGGAGGAAGGAATGAATAGAAAGGCAGAATCAAGCAATTTAATATCTTACTTATATAATATAATTCTAAATATAGAAACACCAACGACAGAGGCAATTAGAAGAGACTGGGAACAAGAGTTATTGATAAAAATTCTGAACGATAGGTGGGATAAACATTTATTATATGTAAACAAATGTTCAATGAATGTAAGACATAACCTAATTCAATTTAAAATTTTACATAGATTATATTATTCGAAAACAAGACTGAATAAAATATTTTCAAATGTTTCCCCCATCTGCGACAAATGTCTAACTCAAAATGCCACTATAGCACATTCCTTTGTCTCTTGTACAAAATTGTATACATTTTGGAATGAAATTTTTGGAATTTTTACAAAACTATTTAACACAAAATTGAACCCCAATATTGAATTGATTATCTTTGGATCAATGGAAGAGGGAAGTAAAATAACTATATTCCAAGAAGCTTTTCTTAATTATGGTCTAATAACAGCGAAAAAACTTATACTTAAATTTTGGAAAAACGCACCTACGCCATCATTCAAAATGTGGATCTCAAACATGTCTGAAACGGTACATCTTGAAGAAATGAGATTCCTCTTACTAGGCAAAGTAGACCAATTCTTAAAGATTTGGTCTCCGTTTATCAACTTTTTACAAGCATATGGTGCAACATAACATAACCGTAGAAATTAAATGGTTCAGAACTGGGTGACGGATGGGTAAAAATATGAGATAGGTAGATTTCTCCTAATCTCTCTTTTTTTAATTTTTTTACTTTTTCCTTTTCTTTCAATCCTTTAACTTCTCATCTCTGTCCTTTATTTCTTTTGTTTTCTGTTTCTACTCGCTTGTCTATCTATTCCAACACTCTTTATTTCTTTTTTCTCTCACTGTTCTTTTATTATTGAACCAAAAGTATGAAGTTGTGCAAGAATGAAAATATGTATTTATGTATTAGGTACTTAAGTACCAGACGACTGTACTTACTTCGAACAAAAATAAAAAAATAAAAAAATTAAAAAAACATCACCCATTCCTTCTCTTCAGAGATGCTGCCTGTCCCGCTGAGTTACACCACAATTTTGAGTCTACCTTTGATTTAAATCACCATCTGCAGTTCTTTCCTACACAAGAAACCTTTCAAATACCCTTGGACGTGGAAGTCATATCAGAGGATTGTCAAAAGTAATACCACTATAAAAGAAGTGAGAAACTATAAATTAGCCCAATGTTAATAGTAGGTATGCACTTAAAGGATGCTAAGCAGGTAGAATATTCCAGATCTTGGCAGTCAGTGGGGAAAACTCCTGTAGATTGTCTAATAATGATTTTAAGCAAGAACACAGTATCATTATGCCAGTTTTAAACCACGGGTTGAACTAACACACATATAACTTTATCGTGCATGTTTAGCCTTACCAACCGTTTTCTGTGCAAGATCAAAACAGATCATCTTAGGAAAGTATTCAAAATATTTGGTGAGAATATGGTGAGAATCTGCTCAATATACTTTTGATTGTGCTGTACCAGAAAAAGGCCCCTGTCGCACTTGGGCGACCTCCACCGCAACCTCTGGCGACCTTAAGCGACTGAAAAAAAATCAAGATTGCGGTGACCTCGGCCTCCTAAGACCTTGCTCGACTATGTGTACGATCTCCTACGACTATGTTGAAGACCTCCCTCGACTATGAAGAAGACCTCCTTCGACCTCCTTCAACTATGTTGAAGACTGGCTTCGACCATGTACGGTTTACTCGAGGATGGTCTGGCAAATTGGTCCATGAATGAGCACGACCCCCTTCCACCTCAGAGGACCACACCGAAAACCAACAACGACCAGTGACGAGTGTCTACAGCTCAAATGATCACCTGATAAAATTACGTCTTGTCTGCATTTTCTTTCTCACTAGGTTTATTTTTTAATATTCTGAACCATGCAAGTAAGGAAGGAACTAGTTTGGAGGATGTTAGTAAAAATACAACTACTGCTGCTTGCAGTAGTCATTTCGCTTCAGCAGCCTTTGAAGAAATGCAGAAGGGGAAGAGCAAGGGTGAAGAGGAAGCACAAGAAGAGGTCTCAATGGGTGAATGGAGATGATGTGATGGACTGTCCCAGTACACCAGATGACTGGAAGAAAGTGGCGCTGGGCTTTGACAAAAGATGGAACTTTAAGCACACATGTGGGGCAGTGGATGGCAATCATGCCATTCCTGTCCTGTCCCTGTACCCCTAATTTCCCTTTTCGTACAGGATGGCATTCTGCTGGAACCATTCCTCAAGGTCGCCCTCCTGCTGCCTGGTGAAGGTGTACGTCAAAAGCTTCCTCCAGCCCTCCCTCACAAATAATGGGGCATCTGCCTCTGATGCTGTGTCAGACACAGGAGAAAGGGCTGCTTTGCTTCCTTCAAATGAGGAAGTGAATGATGGGGTGGTGGTGGGGACATATATACCACCCTGGTCTCCTCCTCCAGGGGTCTCTTTTGCAGGGCTACCTCCTCCTGCACTACCACCCCCTGTGGCATCACCTCCTGCCACTCCTCCTCGTGGGTGGGCAACACCTGCATGGCAGGATTTTTTTAGAGTTGTGCCCTGCCCTGTGCTGCTGCCTTTTTGGTTCCATCTCTATATCACACAAGTCTCCTCTCCTCTCCAGCTATGAATGAACATGCCTTGGGAAAAAGGTGATGTTCTTTTTTTTTTTTTTTTTTGATATTTTGTATTATAGAAACATATGTATGAAAATTGCAATATTTTACATAAACGAAAATACATCATTAAATACTTTCATAATATTAATAATATTAATATTATTACTAATATTGAGATTTAGGACTATATGCTTCTATACACTTTTTAAATTATTTTTTATAAAGTAAGAAAAGATAGAGATAAATAATGAAAAAAATATGAAAACGAATGGAGTATTAATCGTTATTCCGTCATTGGAGATATAGGCATGATTTATTATATTTCTTTCTTCATCCATTCTAATATTCAGGCCTCAGTCAAGCCCTCGTACCGATCCATTAAGACTCTGTAAATATTTCAATATATGGAGACCATATCCCTCTGAAGAGATCTAACCTGTCCATTAAGACAAGCCTCAATCTCTCCAGATGAAGAGTCTCCGACATTTCTGTATTCCACATTTTGATTGTAGGGGATGTAGGGCCTTTCCAAAATTTTAATATTAATTTTTTCCCAATTATTAACCCATAATCAATAAAAATTCTCTGGTTTGTTGTTACTATTTGTTCTGTTTCCAATATTCCTAGTATTATTAGCTTTGAATCGGGTGTCAAAGATATATTAACAACATTCGAAATTATCCTAAATATTTCAATCCAGAATTTTGTAATTTTTATACAATTTGTAAATGAGTGTGCCAGATTGGCTTCTAAATGTTGACATTTATCACATATAGGAGATACTTTTGGGAACATATTATGTAATTTGGTTTTTGAATAATATAATCTATGTAATATTTTAAACTGTATAAGAGAGTGTTTAGCATTTAGCGAACAATGATGTATATGTTGTAAACTATCATCCCATATTTTATGGTCTAATAGTTTGACATAATTCATTTTCCCACGATTGTCTATGTATTTCTGTTGATGGAACATCACCTTCCAATAAGATGTTATATATATATATATGAAATCATTTTTTCTGTATTTGGATGTTTATTCAAACATTCATCTAATATTTCTATCTTTCTATTTCTGAGTTATTGCGTATTTGCTTTAACATAATCTCTAATTTGTAAGTATCTAAAGTACTCTTTAGATTGTAGTCCATAAATTTGTTGTATGTCTTGAAATGAAAGGAAGTTTTCCCTATAGAGATCCCCAATCTTAATAATTCCATTATTTTTCCATTGTGAAAAAGCTTTATCCATCATTGAAGGTTTAAACGTAACATTATTTACAATGCTAAGAGATAGTGGTATAGATTTTCATTTTAATTTTTTCTTTATTTGTTTCCAAATACGTATTCCACTTCCTATTATTGGGTTATCACTATATGTTTTCTTAGCTAAATTAGTATTAGCGAATATTATAGAACTAATTTCAAAAGGAGAACAATCTTCTTTTTCCATATTTAACCAAGTTGGTTGATTATCTATTTCTTCTAACCAAAAATTCATATTTTTAATGTTAACTGCCCAGTAATAAAACATAAAATTTGGTAGAGCTAGACCTCCATTTATTTTTGGTTTACATAAATGTTTTTTATTTATTCTATGGCACTTATAATCCCAAATGAAGTTAGTGACTAAGGAGTCCACCTTTTTAAATAAATTTTTAGGGAGATATATCGGGATTGATTGGAAAAGGTATAATAATTGTGGAAGAAACACCATTTTTATTATATTAATTTTGCCTATCATCGATATAGGTAAAGTTTTCCAATATATAATATTCTTATTTAATTTGTTCAATAATAGTGGAAAGTTAGCTTTAAATAAGGAGTCAAATCTTTTTGTTACAAAGATTCCAAGATATTTAAATTTTTCATTTGTTATCTTAAAAGGGAATTGTTGTAATATATGTAAATTGTTTACCGTTATTGGCATAAGTTCACTTTTATTCCAGTTAATACTATATCCTGAATAGGATCCAAAATCAGTTATTAATTTTAACAAATTACGGATACTAGTTTCTGGTTTTGTGATGTAAAGTAGCACATCATCCGCATATAGAGAGATTTTATTTTTAGTGTCTCTAGTATCGTATCCATATATTTCCGGATGTGATCTCACCATCAGGGCTAACGGTTCTATTGCCAATGCAAACAATAAAGGGGATAAAGGACAACCTTGTCTGCAACCACGAGATAAATTGAATTTAGGTGATAACATTTGATTTGTTATTATTCGAGCTGTCGGATTTGTTTATAGCAATTTGATCCAATTAATAAACTTTTCTCCCAGTTTAAAAGCTTCCATAACCGAGAACAAGTAAGGCCATTCCACTTGATCAAAGGCTTTCTCTGCATCTAATGAAATAACTACTAGGTCTTTATTATTATCTCTTTTCGAGTATATAATATTGAATAACCGTCTCAAATTATACGAAGAGTATCGTTTTGGTATAAATCCTGTTTGATCAAGGTGAACTAATTTAGTAACAACTAAACTTAACCTTTGTGCTAATATTTTAGTTAATATCTTTTGATTGGTATTTAGAAGAGCTATTGCTCTAAATGATCCTGGTTCATCCAAGTCTTTGTTTATTTTGGGTAAAAGTGTTATAATAGATTCATTTAATGTTTCTCGTAGTTTTTGCTGTGTATATATATGATCATATAGTAATTTCAAACATGGTACAATCTGATCATAAAATACTTTATAAAATTCCGAGCCAATGCCGTCTGGTCCCGGTGTTTTACCCTTTTTTAGTAATCTGATAGATTCTTGGATTTCTTTTATCGTAATATCGGCATTCAATAACTCTATATTTTGTGAATCCAATCCTTTCAAGTTACATTTTTTTTTAAATGCTTCAATTCCTATTTTATTATCTGTTGTTTTCGCAGTGTATAAGTTTTTATAATATTGCATAAATCGTTCATTAATATCTTTAGGCTGTGTTAACAGTTCGCCTTTATGTGATTTAATCCTATGAATTATTTTTTCAGCTTCCATTTTCCTTAGTTGACGTACAAGTAATTTTTGAGGTTTATCACCGAATTCAAACTGTAATTGTTTAGTATGTTGATAAAATTTAACGACTTGGTCTGTAAATATTTTGTTCAATGCTGCAATTTTATTATGTAATATAGTAGTTGGATTCATTGCAATCTGTATATCTAATTGTTTAATCTCCTTTTCCAAATCTTGCTGCTCCTTACGTTTCTTTTTATTATAAAATGCTTGAGATGAAATCATGATTCCCCGCAGGTATGCTTTAAATGTTTCCCATAATAAGGAACAAGATATTTCCGGTTTATCATTTATTTCGAAAAAAATCTTAATTTGTTCTGTAATATATTCCTGGGTAATTTTATTTTCTAATAACCATATAACCATATAACAATTACAGCACGGAAATCTCCACTGTTCTGATTTTTGTAGTTTACCATTTATTTTGATCTTGAATGTTAATGGTGCATGATCAGAAATTATGATATGCTGATATTGGGATTTATAAGTAAGCGAGATAAGTTTAGCGTCCACCAAAAAATAATCTATTCTTGAGTAAGTTTTATGTACTGACGAGTAAAAAGAGTATTCTCGTCCAGTAGGGTTTTCAATTCTCCAAACATCTTTGATATTAGTAGTTTCCATATATGCATTTAATAAATCACTAGAGTGTGATTTAACTTTCCTTTGCCTTGTAGATCTATCTAAGTATGGATCTAGTGTACAATTAAAGTCACCTCCAATTATTAGATTATGTTGTGCTAATTCCGGAATATTATTAAATACCTTCTTAAAAAACAATGGGCTATCAAAATTTGGTCCATATACATTAACGAAAATCATTTTTTGTGTATTTAATTCTCCTATGATAATATGTCTTCCATCTTTATCAGTTATAGTTGATGTATGTTTAAATAAAATACCTTTACGAAATAATATTGCTACACCTCTTGATTTATGTGTAAAAGAAGAGTGATACATTTTATCTATCCATTTAGCTTTCAATCTATGTTCAGCATCTTTTTTTAGATGTGTTTCTTGAATAAAAATCACATCAGCTTTATTTGCCTTTAAATGTGCAAAAACTTTTCCTCTCTTAATCGGTTCATTAATACCTTTAACGTTCCAACTACAAAAAGTTATTCCCTCATTCCCTATATTTATTTTTGGGTCTTGCATCTTATGACTATGGAGGTCTGCAATAGAGTCTATGGTTCAGCACATCAGACCCGACCTTACACCCAAACATCGAATAGATGAATTTTAAGTCTCGTGCATGTCTCTCACGTATATATCTCCATTGATCCAGTATATAACTCCATTCTAATTGAAAAAAAACCATAATAGATTATATAAGAAAAGAACAAAGGATAGATTAAGATGTTAGTAATGTGCAAAAAGAAAGGAAAAACTACATCTAGAGTTGCTGTAGTTAGTGCTAGCCATACTAGCATGGCTAACCATCTACCGACTTCCGTCGTTGATGTTGGTAACTTAACCAGCTCCCAGGTTTTTGGAATTGTTATTCCATAAAAATATTTTACCGGGGGTGTAGCATTAGAAAAAAAAAAATAAATAAAATAAAAAGGAAAGGGAAAAAAGAGGGATAAAAATAAAGACTTATTTAGTAAAGGCATATTTAAATTATAACAATTAAAGGTATAGAAATACAATTATTTAAGACTTATTTAAAAATCTAATTATTATAAACAAGAGGAACAAAAAAAAGAAGATATCAAAATACATATTTAGAACTTAATTAAAAATCTAACAATTTTAAACAGAAAGAACACAAAAAAAAAGATAAAAAGAAAAAAGAAAAAAATCCATCCAACAAAAAGAAAACAGAAATTAAGAATGAAAATAAAAAATTGCTGGCAAAAAAGAAAAAAATCTCCAAATGAAATCAATCCCTAATTTTAACTCTATTCATTCCAACATAGAAAATCATTAATTATTAGTAATAGTGATTAATATTAATTAGTAAAAATGGTGTTAGTAAAAATACCGCGGTGTGTCTGTAATATGTGTTAGTTATTTATATTAATAGTGTAATGATGTTAGTTTTAGTATCCAAGTGAAGTTTTCCGATCCACTTCTTTCTCCGACTTCCATCCAACGTTGCCCAGTTCAGTCCAGTCCTGCATTGTTTTGTGGAGTCTTGCGAAGTTTTGGAGATTCTTGTAGCATTCTTAAGAGTCAATATATTTGAAAGTAGCTGCTTCTCAGGTCTGGATCTGGCGCGCAAAGTCCATTGCTGCTGCTGGGTTGGAAAAGAAATGCTCCTCGTTTTTGAAGGTAACTCTGGGTAATTCAGGCCATATTTCAGGTGTGCCACTCCTCTCATAAGACTAGCCTCGTTGAATGCTTTCCGTTTCCTGGAAACCTCTGCAGGATAATCTCGGTAGATACTGATCCTGTGACCTTCAAATTCCAGATTTCTATTTCTCGAGGATTTCCGCATTATCTCATCCAAGACAAAGTCGTATTGTAGCTTTATAATCATTTGTCTTGGAGGGGCATTTGCTCTTGTCTGACGTCTTCTGACTCTGTGAGCACGGGCTAATAAAGGCTTTTGTTCCAGAGATAAAACATGTTGTAATAAGTTTGCAGTAAATTCTCGAGGATCTTCATCTTTCTCTCGTCCTTCAGTCAGTAAGTTCGTTAGACGTTCGTTTTCTGTAATCAGCTTTGCTGTAGTCATAGCACTGGTAGCAGCTAGTTCTTCAAGGCCTTTTATACCGACCGTCTGTTGTTCCAGTACCTCTTCCATAGGCTTCAGCCTTTTTTCAAAGTCATTTTTGACCTTTTCAATTTTATTATCCATCTCCTTTCTCATTTCGTTCATCATTTCTGTAATTTCCTTCTTCAAATCTTCTGATATTTTCTTGGTATTATTAATATTTGAATTTGTTTCCTGTTGAAATTCTTTCATTTGAGTATTCATCTGGTTTATTTCTTCCCTTAAACCAGCAATCTCGCGAGAAATGAAAGTTTTCAATTCTTCACTTTCCGCTTTTTTCCCTGTTCTTTTCGATACATCGTCCTGGGATGAGGTCCTACCTGAGTCCGAGGCTTCAGTTGGGCCTTCTGCCAGTCTCTGCCGGGTTGGTCGACTTTTCTGTTTATCGGTAGGGCTGCGTGTTGTAGACATAACTAGTCACACGTCTGATAATGCCACTCACAACAATCAGTGCAGAAACGGCAGGCAGCAAGCAGCAGGCAGCAGGTAGGTCCGTTAATCCCCCGTTTTTTTCACGGAGCTGGCTGGCGTTGTCCTCTAGCCCTCCATAGCGCCACCGAAAGAGGTGATGTTCTGCTGTTTAAATGACCTTTTATTTCTACTGACCTTTTTTTCACCCTGGAGCTATTACCTTCGACTACCTTCGACCATATCATATATCATCGCCCCTTCCAGCTCTGTGATGAACCTACTGCAAGCTTTAACACTCCCGGCCCTCCTGGCCATTAAGTGCCATGCCCATACGAGTGGCCATGACAAAGTCTTCCAAGGGAATGCCCTTGCTGACATCACTGCACGCACGGCAGCTTGCGAATCCTGCACCATGGTCCCCACAGAACCAAATGCTGTAGTGGACAGAACGGCCTTGCCAGACATGGGTGATGTAAAGTTAATGCAGGGGGATGCTTCTGCCACGCAACACGATCTTTGGCCTCCACTGCCCATTTGTGGCAGGGAATTCCATAAATTCACAACTCTCAGGGTGAAAAAGTTTTTTTTCTCACCTCAGTCTTAAATTACCTCCCCTTTATTCTAAGACTGTGGCCCCTGGTTCTAGACTCGCCCAACATTGGGAACATTTTCCTGCATCTAGCTTGTTCAATCCTTTTATAATTTTATGTTTCTATAAGATACCCCCTCATCCTTCTAAACTCCAGTGAATACAAACCTAGTCTTACTGAAATACTCTTGTAATGAAGGCCAACATTCCATTAGCTTTCTTCACTTCCTGCTGTACCTGTAATCCAACTTTCAGTGACCGGTGTACAAGGACGCCCAGGTCTCGCTGCACCTCCCTCTTACCTAACCTAACCCCATTGAGATAATAATCTGCCCCCTTGTTTTTGCCGCCAAAGTGGATAACCTCACATTTATCTATATTATACTGCATCTGCCACGCATCTGCCCACCCACTCAACCTGTCCAGAGATTTCACAGGACCCTTGCTCTAGTCATAAAATAAAAGGTACTATTTAGCACTGGTTCATCACTTTACCTACTGGGTAAAGGTATTCCCATGCCAGGATGGAACAGCTAGAATTGTGATATGGAGTCAAAGAGATAATATTTAGGTGGGGGTCCATCTTCAGATAGACTCTGATCAGGGGACACATTTCACAGGGAAGGTGATGAAGGAGGCTTCTGCGTTGCAAGTAGTTAAGAGTTATTTCACATCCCCCATCACCCGCAGAGTTCTGGATTAGTGGAGGGAATGAATAGGACACTAAAGAGTTTAAGTAAAGACTTGACCGAGACTGGACAGGAATGGGTTAAGGTATTCCCAGCCATTCTGATGGTTCAGAACAACCCCAGCTAGAGACAGGGCTAATATCTTTTGAACTGATAATAGGACGTTATGAACCTACCAGAAGACGGCCTTCCTTGAAAAGTGGGTGACCCCACACGGTGCTACTAAACTAACAATGGCCGAAATAATGTATGGCGGCCGCTACGTATCCCCTGAGGTACAACTAAAAGTGATGAAGTTAGTTTTGACCAACAGGCCCTCAGCGGTGAATTAATTACATATGCACAGCAATTATCGCATGCCTTGCCAGGTCTGCATTCCCAGGTACGAGAGGCAAAGAAGCCACTACCAGTTGAACACAGAGACGAGTCCATACTACCAGGAGACTACATACTGATAAGGTACTGGGATCAGAAGAAATTGGGACTGTGTTGGAAGGGACCGTACCAGGTGCTACCAACAACACCAACCGCCGTGATAATTGAAGACCACCCCCGTAGGATACATCTGACTGACTGTAAACGGATCAGAGAACCAAGGAAGGACATTGGGGCTGTTGGCCCTCCTTTTTGTCCTGGAGTTGGCCCAGGTGGGCTGGACCTGAGGAAATAATGAGTTTCTGTCTATGAGTTAAGAATTCGCCCTCCGTGATAATATAAGTGCATGCTGGGTATGTATGCACATCCCAACAATACCCCTTAATCTTATTGAGATTCTGGCCTTACACTGTTTTCGCAATAAAACAGTAGCTGCACCAAGGTTAGTGCTGGGGACCCAATGCGTCCAATAAATGGGATGTATTTTGTATGTGGAACCTGGGCAGACCCATGGCTGCCTGGTATGCCATCTGAGGATGAGAAGAACTGGGAACCACAACTGGGGGGGGGGGGGGATGCTGTTATTTAGCCTTTGTTATCCCTCACATGTGAGCTGTGTAACACCAAACTGAATTGTCTACCCCATGAGGGCTAAGCGAAGTATATCGGAGTCACAGCGATTCTGGATGATTGCCTTCCCACTCTACGGGACAGGCCGCATCACATGGGAATTGATTAATATGGCCTCTGTACTGGAGAAATTGGCGAATGAAACTGCGGACGCCTTTACCTACACGCAAAAGGCCCTCTCATCCATGACAGTTGAAATGGTTGCACTTCGCGCTAGAGCCCTGCAGAATCGGTTGGCCTTGGATTTTATTCTGCCAGAAAAAGGAGGGACCTGTGCTATAATAAGGTTGCACCTATGTCCCCGATGAGTCCTCTAACTACTAACCTAGCTGCCCACATTTCCCGGGAAGTTAAACAAATCAGGAAAATTGGGAGCCAGATACATAGCTACAATGATGGGGGCAGCTGGTGGCCATTTAGCTGGTTTGGGGGTCTCTGGGGGACCATACTAAATTACGGCTCTTTTTTTCTGTTGGTGCTTGTGTTGATATTTGTTGTACAGTGTATCCGACCACTCTGTGCTTCGCGGAAACTTTGATTGTTATCAAGTAATCATAAAAGGAGGGTATGAAAGAATTTAGAACTGAAAAGCTTAAGGGTGGACAGACAGAGGAACAGCGCATGCAGGGCATATAGTGGATACAAAATAAACTGCTGTTAGTAAGTGAAAATGATACATGACAAAGGGAATAGGTTTGTAAAGTGATACATGACAAAGGGAATAGATTTATGATGTGGGAACTAAAAGATAAGGAGCCAAATGGCTAAGTCAAACCATTTTGTGAGACAAGTCTGATCTAAACAAGATAAGTAGGATAACTGGGGCTAACACAAAGGGGTATACTGACACAATGTGTTAAGGAATGTACTGGTTGACTGTGTGATTAATTGCCGGTGCAAAAGCAAGAATAAATGTACTAGTTGTGCTTAATGCAATTCACGTAGGGCCGCGAGGGGCAATGAGTATGCAGCCATACTCGTGTGTTCTTACCCACTCCCACATATATAATAAAAAGGAATTGTTACATCCTTAAAGTGACTAATGTGGTTTGATGTCTCTTCTTCTTGCGTATGGCGTGCACTGCCTAAAGTTGTAGAACAACTTGTTCTATTTGATCTTATTTGATTGTATACGCCAGGTTGATTGCATTCATCGAAACAGGGAGGACCACGTGAAGGTTGCCATCTCCCACCCCGTTTGTTGGCTGATAGTGTGAATAGAACTTTAACACTAGTAAATAACTATTCAAAGCTCGGATTAATTCAACAGCATCATGGATACGTAGAATTCCTATAATCCCTCCCATCAATGCATCATCCAACTGCAAACAATTCCAATGCTCTCCTTATCACTTAAAACTCAAAAGATAACTATGCACAGCAATCTCTCTTCACACTCAGAAGTTAAAATCAGTAGAAGTTTGAAGTTTGGTTCTATTTGAAATATTATCTTGACTGTGTCACTATTTTTTATATTGTTTTGTAATGTTCCAATGTATATCTTTGATCATATCCACATTTTTATAACTTAGTATTTTGATTAGTCCACTGAGCCACCCTGCATAACTGTTCAGAGCTTTGCATAGGTATTCTCAACATTCTGGATGGTGGGTTTCCCAATCATTTAAATTTAACTCAGTTCTGTGTATTGTTTCTTGGGGATCATTAAGATATCGCTTAGCAGCTAAGCTATTTCAACACCCATAAACAGTTTGCCACTGTTAACGGTATATGTAAACTCAAAGCTTATTAATGGGATAATTCATTCTCAAACCTGGAGTCAGAGTTATACAGCATGGAAACAGGCCTTTTGACCCAATTCGGCCATGCCAAACAAGCTGCCTACCTGAGCTAATCCCATTTGGCTGCTTTGGCCCATATCTTTTCTGCGCCCTTTCCAGCTTAATGACAACCTTCAATAAGCTCAATGGCTAGAACTGTATAAAATGCTTCGAGTGGTCTCACCAATGTCTCGTTAAATTGTAACACAACATCCCGACTCTTGTATTCAATGCCCACTCGTTCCGGAAGTGGCGGCGCTGCGTGGCAGCTGCGGCTCACCTGCAGTCCGTCTGTTTTTTTTTCTTTTCTTTTTTTTGTCTTTTTGTGTCTGTTTTAGTTAGAATTTTGGTTTATTAGGTTGTGTTTGTGTGTGTGTGGGGGGGGGGGGGGGGGGGGGGGGGGGAGGGGGGAGAAACAAGGTTTTAGTCTCTCCCTTCGGGGGGGATGCGACCTTTTCTTGTCGTGTCCCCCGTCACAGTCTCCATCTGTGCTGAGGCCTAATGGCGGAGGCCTAATGGCGGAGGCCTAATGGCGGAGCTGGCGGCCTGGGAGCTGTGGCGAGCGTTCAGAGCACCAGCGTTCCAGCGGCGGCAGCGGCCCGGCTTCAGAGCTCCGGTGCTCCAGCGGCGTTCCAGTGGTGCTTCAGTGGCGGCACGGCTTCAGAGCTCCGGTGCTCCAGCAGTTTCTCCAGCGGTGGTCCAACGGCAGCCTGGCTTCAGAGCTCAGGCGCTCCAGCAGTTGCTCCAGTGGTACTCCAGCGGCGGCCCGGCTTCAGAGCTCCGGCACTCCAGCGGCGTTCCAGCAGTGCTCCAGCGGCGGCCCGGCTTCAGAGCTCCGGTGCTCCAGCGGCAGCAGGGCTTCAGAACTCCGACGCTCCAGCAGTTGCTCCAGCGGCGGCCCGGCTTCAGAGCTCCGGCGCTCCAGCTGCGTTCCAGCGGTGCTCCAGCGGCGGCACGACTTCAGAGCTCTGGCGCTCCAGCGTTGGACCCTGATTCAGAGCTGTGGTGGTGTTCCAGCATTCCGGCGACGGCGGTGGTGGCAGCATGGCTTCGGAGGCTCGGCCGTGGGCCTAGTGGACGATAAAATCGAAGGTCTGGATCGCCTCAGCGCAGAGGGGGAACAAGTAGGGAAAAAGACAAAGACTTTAAGACTTTTGCCTTCCACCACAGTGAGGAGGTGCCTGGTGTACTCACTGTGGTGAATGTTAAATATGTGTTTATTGTGTGTTATGTTTTAATTTATTATATGTTATGACTGCAAGGTAACAAAATTTCGTTCAGACCGAAAGATCTGAATGACAATAAAGGAATCTAATCTAATCTAATCTAACAAAGGCAAGCATGCCAATAAGCGAGTTTAGTATTCTGAAAAACGCAAGGAATCATGGGATTTGTCAAAGGTCACTCGCTATGAAGAAAAAGCGAACTAAGCGCTGGCTGTACAAACTGTGTATAAATTCTTATCTTTATTTATGTTTTATGTGTAAAAATATATTCAATCTGAGGAACGGGGGTGTCAGTAGCAGGAGAGTGGGGTGTAACAGTGAAAGAGAGGGGGCAGATGCGAGTGGGAGACAGGGGGGAGACTGGACCGACGGAGACACATTCTTGGCAGCTGCGCGCACACAGATCCGCACCTCATCCGCAGCCAAGATCGAACCCAGGTCCCCGGCGCCGCAAGCTCTGCCGAACCGCCGCTGGACCGTCCGTTCCCCACCCCCCCACCGAGTGTCCCATCCCCGCCCAGGGAGCGGCTAGCGAACCCCAACTGACGGGACAGCGGCCCGGGGCATCGGCAAACCCCAGGCCCATAGACAGCAGCGCCATCCCCAGCTCAACTCTGCCGGGCCAACCGACACCAGCCCGGTGCAGCAGTGGCCCCAGGCCCACCACCAGCGCAGAGAAGAAGTGCCAACTCCAGCCCAACTCCACTCCAACTCACGAGGAACCCGCTCCCCGACGGGTCGGGGACCACCAGCTGCAACCCCGCGGCGGGGTTGTGGCTGGCGGTCCCCGACCCGCCGCAACCCACTCCCCCCAGCACCGGCGACAGACATCAACGTGGACACACACAAAACGATGCAGCAACTCAACGGGACAGGCTGCAACCGAAGAGAAAAGAAATGGGTGACGTTTTGAACCGAGACCCTGCTCCAGAGATGTTGCCTGACCCTCTGGAGAAAAATAAAGTAAAAGTAGAAAATCAAAAAAAAGAAATGAGTGGAGTGTTAAACAGGTTATCCATCATTGGAGATATATCCATGAATTGTCATATATGATTCTTCATCCATTCCTTTATTCAGGCTTCAGTCAGGCTCTCGCACCGAGCCATTTTGACCCTTTAAATATTCAATAAACGGAGACCATATCCCTCTGAAAAGATCCAACCTGTCCAGTAGGACAAGCCTTAATCTTTCCAGATGAGGTGTCTCCGACATTCCTGTAATCCACATTTTGGTTGTGGGGGGTGTAGGACCTTTCCATAATTTCAATATTAATTTTTTCCCAATTATTAAATATTCTTTGATTCGTTGTTATCAGTTGATCTGTTTCTAATATTCCCAATATTATTAATTTTGAGTCAGGGATCAAATTCATATTAACATTCGAAATTATCTTAAATATTTCTGTCCAAAATGTAGTAATTTTTATACAATTTGTAAATGAATGCGTTAAGTTAGCTTCTAAATGCTGACATTTATCACATATGGCAGATACATTTGAAAAAATACTATGTAATTTGGATTTTGAATAATGTAATCTATGTAATATTTTAAATTGTATAAGAGAGTGTCTAGCATTTAATGAACAATGGTGTATATGTTGTAAACTTTCATCCCATACTTCTAGTCTGATTAATTGACCTAATTCGTTTTCGCATGATTGTCTATATATTTCTGTCATTGGAACATCGTTTTCCAATAAAATGTTATAAATCTATGATATCAATTTTTCTGTGTTCGGGTGTTTATTTAGACATTCATCTAAAATTTCTGTCTTTCTATTTCTGATTTCTTGTGTGTTTGCTGTTACATAGTCTCTAATTTGTAAATATTTAAAGTAATAACCATATAACCATATAACAATTACAGCACGGAAACAGGCCCTCTCGGCCCTTCCAGTCCATGCCGATCATTTGTTTTCCCCTAGTCCCATCTACCTGCACTCAGACCACACCCCTCCATTCCCTTCCCGTCCATATACCTATCCACTTTACTTTTAAATGTTAAAATCGATCCTGCCTCCACCACTTCTGCTGGAAGCTCATTCCACACAGCCACCACCCTCTGAGTAAAGAAGTTCCCCCTCACGTTACCCCTAAACTTCCGTCCCTTAATTCGGATGTCATCCCCTCTTGTTTGAATCTTCCCTACCCTTAATGGGAAAAGCTTATCCACGTCAACTCTGTCTATCCCTTTCATCATTTTAAAGACCTCAATCAAGTCCCCCCTTAACCTTCTGCACTCCAAAGAATAAAGACCTAACTTGTTCAACCTTTCTTTTGAATGCAATCCATAAATTTGTTGTAATTCTTGAAATGACATGAAGGAGTTTTCCCTATAGAGATCGCCCATCTTATTAATTCCATAGTTTTTCCATTGTAAAAAGCCTTTGTCCATGATTGAAGGTTTAAATGTAACGTTATTTACAATGGTTAGGGCTAGTGGTATACATTTCAATTTTAATGTTTTCTTAATTTGTTTCCAGATACGCATCCCACTTTCTATTATAGGATTTTCACTATAGATTTTCTTACCTAGTTTAATATTAGCGAATAAAATCGAGCTAATTTCAAAAGGCGAACAATCTTCTTTTTCCATTTTTAACCAGATTGGTTGTTTATCTGTCTCTACTAACCAAAAATTCATATTTTTAATATTAACTGCCCAGTAATAAAACATAAAGTTTGGCAGTGCTAGACCTCCATATATTTTTTATTTACATAAATGTTTTTTATTTATTCTATGGTTCTTATAATCCCAGATAAAGTTGGTGACTATAGAATCAACCTTCTTAATTGACCTTCTTAAGTAACCTTCCACACAGTCAATTATACCAACAATATTAGTTTCATTTAAAACATACTAATCATGAGAACCATACAGACTAATAAGAACCATACATTCGCATTAAAATCATTATTTTACTTCACGTGAGTGACTACGTGAAGAAGCCCAGCCAGGCGCATGCGCGTCATTACGTCGGACGCATGACGCACCGACGGGCTGGAGAGCGCTGCTCCACCAGCGGTAAGTGGTAAACCGGCAGGTAAGTGATTTAAAACTTTTCTGCGGGTACTTAAACTCCGTGAGACTGGCTCAGGAGCCAGCGGGAGTCGTTAGACAATGGAGCGAGCTGTAAAAAAGTCTAGTCCGTAGTAGGAGCTTAACTCGCGGGCCTGCAGTTAGTGCTCGCAGATCGGGTAGGGAGATACCAGCTGCGGTAACGCAGGCTCTGACACCGACTGATGATCTACCGGCAGCTCAACTATCTCCATTAACTCCAGAGCTTCAGGGCGCTGAGGCCACTCCGGCAGGGAGATAGGCCAATCGGAAATCTCTCAGGCCCGACGAGTCTGATGAGGAAGACTCCTTCTAACAAAAAGGTCTGGGGACGGCTTGATCAAATGGAGAAAATGCTGCAAACAATGATGAGCCACGATATATTCCCATCGGGGTCAAATGCCCCTAGGATTCTCCAAACAGCCTCACGCATAGGCCCATATGGCAAGGAGAACTTTACCACCTATAAATATCAGTGGGAATCACCCTCGCCAGCACCTTGTTTAGGGCTGGTAGAGACCTCCCTAGAGCAAGACTCGGGAGAGCCAGGGCAGGAGGAGTCTAACCCTGAAGTTGGTGTCACTGCTCTTGGGCACACACCAAGGCACATGAGCCATGCTCCAGGTGTCCCGGATGTGGCAAGAAATTTTGCCATTCCGGAGGGTACTGGTGAAGCCATGGAGGTAAATCTGGCATCAACTACATGGCCTCTCACCAGCTACAGGATTCCATTATGGAACAAACGACCACGCGTTACGTAACACCTGTTAACTATGCGTCGCTCAAGGTGCCCACTGTGAACTCTGCTATCTGGGCACAAATGAGTGCAACGATGCGTGGACAAGAGATTCGGTACCAACGAGTCCTCAAATTGGTGGGGGCAGGGATCACAGCTTTCGGCAAAATGGTCCAAGGGGCACCGATGTCCGGGACACAGCAGGAAATGTTAGCACTGCTGTGCAATGCATACTTTGAAATCAACTGCATCCGGAAAATTGCTATCAATGCGACACTGAACCCACGATTTGCAGCTCTGTGCAGGTCATCGAACATTCAAGCGGTAAATTTTCTATTTGGTGAGGACCTGCTCAAACAGGTCAAAGACCTGGAAGAAGAGGCCAAAACGATTGGCTTCATGAAAACTTACATCCCTTCGGCCAGGATGCCACCTCGCAGGTCCTTTTCGAAACGACGGGGGTCAAATCCTGGGGCAGGCCCAAACAGAGTGGTACCAGTTGTACGGCGTTATTACCCACTTGTGTAAGCCAACAACAACCCCAGCATGGCAAGGAGAACAAGAAAAAGTTCAAGGTCTGGACTATGGAGGTACCCTTAAGAAGGTAAGATTCATTCAGTCCAGGATAAATCCTCTGGGGAACAACCTCCGGTTGGGGGTAGGTTAGTTATTTTATGATGAATGGTGCTGCAGAACATCTGATCTGCTTATACTGGACACTATCTCAGGTCAGCTTAGTGTCATCTTGAATAGAGATATTATGTCAGGGATTCGTTTATCCACTCTTTGCTTCCTGTTTGCAGCCAGTTCTCTATCCACATCAATACACCCCTAATACCGTATGCTTTAGTTTGTATACTAATCCTACCTTGTCGAAAGTCTGGAAGGGTATTGTTTTTTTTCTGGACCAGAATTTACCTTTCGTAAATCCATGCTGACTTTGTCCAATGTTAAATGTGCTGATCCCATCTTTAATAAACTCTAGCAGTTTCCCACTACCGATGTTAGACTAACTGGTCTGTAATTCCCCTTTTTCTCTCTTCCCTTCTTAAAAAAGGGGTTAATTTTATCCTCAGGAACTACTCAGGACAACATGCCATCCTCAACAATTTGTGTCCAATATATTCCCCAGACAGAAAAAATATGGTGGGTGTCGAGTCATTCTGGATCTAACCCAGTTAAATTCCTATGTCCAGTATAGGCATTTAAAAATTGACACCTTCAATACTGCTAAACAGCTGTTATCAGAAGGTTGTTATATGGCAACCATAAATCTGAAAGATGCATATTATTCAGTACCAATTCATCATCAGTACCGAAGATAATTGAAATTTAGTTGGATGGGATAGCTGAGGCAATTTAAGGCATTGCCCAATGGGTTAACCTCAGCTCCTAGGTTGTTCACAAAATTGTTAAAACCAGTTCTGGCGCTACTTCATGCCCAGAATCACATTGTGATGGCTTATCTAGATGATATTTTAATTGTAAGCAACACTCAGGAAACAGCTGAGGAGTCGGTTTCCGCAACGAAACACCTGTTTGAGAGGTTAGGTTTTCTCGTCCATCCAACAAAATCCAAGCTAGTGCCATCCCAAAAAATTGGCTATTTGGGGTTTGTCATTGATTCAGTTGATATGTCAGTGACTTTGCCTACGGCCAAGGCTGTTGAAATCACGGAGGTCTGTACCAGTCTTGCAGAAAAGCAGCAACCCTTCATCCGGAAAGTAGCCAGTGTTATTGGAAAATTGGTGGCGGCTTTCCCTGCATGGGAGTTTGGACCTCTGCACTATCAAAGTCTGCAACGAGCTAGAGAACAAGCACTTAAAGAACATGCAGGTCATTTTGATAGATCTATGCAGTTGCCAGTCAAATCCATCGCCGAATTACAATAGTGGATAATCAATATTGCACAAAGTACCAAAAACATTTTGATTCAACAACCTTCAGTGGTTTTACAAACAGATGTGAGTGCTTTGGGATGGGGAGCCACGGACAGCGAGTCTACCTGTGGTGGTAGATGGAGTGTGCAAGAGGATTTAATCCTGCAAAGGCATGGTATAAATTACTTAGAATTGCTGGGTGCATTCTATGGATTAAAAGCTTATTGTTCAGCAATGAATAATTTACATGTTCAGCTCCAGATTGACAATACCACGGCTGTTGCTTATATCAATCACATGGGAGGAATAAGGTCAGTTTCATGTGATAATCTGGCTAACCTCATTTGGGACTGGTGTATTTCCAGAAATATCTGGGTCTCAGCTATCTACCTCTCAGGTAGAGATAATGTGGTGGCAGACAACAGGTCACGTAAATTTAATGACAACATAGAATGGATGTTAAATCCTGATGTTTTTAAAATGATTGTCAGCCGCTATGGTTTGCCAGATATTGATCTGTTTGCATCAAGGCTAAATCACCAGTTGCCTAAATATGTTTCGTGGGAATCAGATCCAGGAGCAGTAGTGGTGGATGCATTCTCGCTACTTTGGGGACGTATGTTATTTTACGCTTTTCCCCCATTCTGCCTCATTAGGCAATGCCTCACCAAAATAGAGAAGGACTCCGCCACAGGCGTTTTTGTGGTTCAGGACTGGCCTACACATCCATGGTTCCCATTGGTGCTGAGAATGATGATTCAACCATTCATGACTGTCCCCAAGTGCAGTAATTTGTTGGTGCATCCAGTAACAGGAGAAAGTCATCCTTTACATGATCGTATTACTCTGTTAATCTGCAGGTTCTGACCAGACAGTTCCAAGGGCTTGGACTGTCGAGTAGGACCATGGATGTGATAACTGCAGCTTGGAGAGATAGCACTAAAAAACAATATGTGTCTCATATTAAGAAATGGGTTCCTTGTTACATTGCATTTTGATGAACACTTGAGCTATAGTGCCATTAATAGTGCTCGGAGTGCTTTGTCCTCCTATTTAGGGAAGTTTTCAGAACAACAATCTATCGGGTCTCATCCGTTAGTGTCCCGATTCATGAGAGGAATCTTTAACAAGAACCCTCCTAAGCCTAGATATACAGAAATCTGGGATGTCAGTATAGTGCTCACACTGCTTCGGCAATGGGCTCCAATTACGTCACTGTCATTTCAGAAGTTAACACTTAAAGTGGTTATGCTCATGGCGCTAGTATCAGCGCGACGAGTTCAAACATTGCAAATGCTACGGCTAGATAGCATGTACTCTTCTGTAGATAACATTACGTTTTATGTGTATGATTTAATCAAACAAAGCAGGTCAGGAATGGCCGGAACCAAAGTAAGCTTTAAAGCATACCCCGTTGACCAAACGCTATGTGCAGTCAAGCACCTGAGTCAATATATCGAGGTAACCACGAGTCTCAGAGGCTCTGAGACAGCTATGCTCATCAGCCACAAAAAAACTCATAAAAAGGTGTCAGTACAAACTATTTCTAGATGGTTAAAATAGGTTTTGGATTGTGCTGGAGTAGACACTCATGTGTTTAAATCTCACTCCACCAGGGCGGCATCAACATCCGCCGCGAAGGCGCAGGATGTGCCTCTAGACCAAATCTTCGGGGCCGCAGGATTGTCTAGGGAGGCGACCTTTTCAAAATTCTATGATAAACCTGTCCTGACAGTGCAAAGTTTGGGCATGCTGTTTTGAGTTCGGTTTGATTTTCTTTGTCTTTATAAATTTCATTTGTAATTTCCCCCTGGGACAGAGGGGTTATTACTGTTTTGTTTGTTATTATTATTAAAATAATTATTGGATAATTCGAAGCAATGTTCAATACATTATTTATTCACTACTGTGTCAACTGAAGCAGTGTGTCGTATGGAATGGACCTACGGCATGAAATCACAGAACTCTGAAATCTTCACGTAGTCACTCACCTGACTCCGAAGTAAAATAGTAAGATTAAACGAGAACTTACCAGTTTGAAGTTTGATTTTTATTTTATGAGTTACGATGAGGGATTACGTGCCCTCCACTCCCGGCCCTCATAATCGCAAAGATCATCTGGTAGTTCTAGTCTTCTGAGTCTTACTATATCACTTCGACTATAGTTTTTGTGTTTTCACGCCGCTGCTTTGAAGTATGACTTGCATGCGCCTGGTGGGGCTTCTTCACGTAATCCCTCATCGCAACTCCTCATAAAATAAAGATTAAACTTCAAACTGGTAAATTCTCGTTTAATCTCCCTATTATGGATGTCAATCCGGCACACAGCGGGTCACAGACTTCCAATCTACCAAGCCAATTTTGTATCCAATTGGCTAGTTCACCCTATATCTAATGTGATCTAACCTTCGGGACCAGTCTATCATGAAGTTTATGTAGTCCATGGAGAAAGCGTGTTTTAAAGTACTTTTGAATGTAGGACGGGAAAATCCATGCACATTGTGGGAATACCTATACAAAACCATCACTAATTTGAGCAACTTTGCCTATTTGGATTAAGTAAACATCTCAAAACCATTATTAAATATGCAGCAATTTAAGCAAATAAAACTCTCAATGCAGTCAGGATTCCTAGAGGTGCAATCTACCCTCAGTTTTATTTATGACTAGACTAAGTCACACAGGAGGATTGGTCCCCCAACGCAATAATCCACGACTCACCCATAGCCCCCAACTGCACAGGCGCAGCTCATTTTCTCATCCCTAGCACTCTCTTCCTCTCCTTTTCACCCTCCCTCTCCTCCTCCCCTCCCCCAATCCCTCCCTCACCTCTCTCCTCCTTTCCCCTACCCTCAGTCACTCCCTCCCTTCCTCCATGACTCCTCTCCCCTCCCTACCCCCCTCATATCCCTCTATCCCCACCCCTCACCTCCCCATCCCCTCCACTATTCTTCCTCACCTCCCCCACTGCCCTCCTCTCGCTCTATCATGCACTGCCCTCCCTACTCCTCCCCCACTCCCCCATCCCTCTACTCCCCCCTCCTGGTCCTCTATTCCCCCTCCTCCCCCACTCTCATTCCTCACCTCCTCTATCTTCTTTTCCCTCTCCTACCCTCCCCCAATCCCTCCCTCACTGCTCCTTTTCCCTACCCTCAGTCATTTCCTCCATAACTCCTCTCCATCCGCAGCGTCCTTCAGCTCCAGAAAAGATGCGATGGCGGATCGTCCCAGGGAGTGATGGGAGAAGAGACCAATCCGCACGGCGCTGACTGGCAGGTAAGGAGATCGATCTGCGCACGCGCGTTTTTACGATTTTTAAACCTCGCTAACTTTTACAACATACTATCGATCGGAACGAAACTTGTTGCACTCGCAACAGAGATTAGTGGGCAAAATTAGGGCACATGGCATTAGGGGTAGAGTGCTGACATGGATAGTAAATTGGTTGGCAGACAGGAAACCAAGAGTAGAGATTAACGGGTCCCTTTCAGAATGGCAGATAGTGACTAGTGGCGTACCGCAAGGCTCGTTGCTGGGACCGGAGCTATTTACAATATACATCAATGATTTAGATGAAGGGATTCAAAGTAACATTAGCAAATTTGCAGATGACACAAAGCTGGGTGGCAGTGTGAACTGTGAGAAGGATGCTATGAGAATGCAGGGTGACTTGGACAGGTTGGGTGAGTGGGCAGATGCATGACAGACGCATTTTACTTCGGAGTCACGTGAGTGACTATGTGAAGACCCCGCCAGCACACATGCGCGACATATCGTCGAACGCATTGCGGAAGCGACAGTCGGGAGGAGCGCCGCTCCTCCAGCGCAAGTTTTCAAAACTTACTGAAGGTAAGTCTAACCTTTTTCTGGTGAGCGTGGCGACGCGGTGTGATTTCTTTTTCAGAGGAGGAAGCACCATGGAGTCGCATAAGGGAGAGCAGCAGCTAATACCGCTGTGGAAACAGCCAGCAGCGTGCCGTCTCTCCAGAGCTGCAGGTGCTGCCAGCAGCTCCCGGCTTCTCGCCACTACAGACCGCAGGTGCGCCGCGGTCGGCGGCAAAACCACCCGGAAGTCGGACAGAACCGTTGACTCGGCTGGGTCCGGACCTGAAGACACCCCATTCCCGGATAGGGACGGCGGGCGTCTTTCCCGCAGGAGCGGATGGGGAGCAGTGCTCCAGCGTGACCTGCTTATGTGGGGGCAGAGTCACAGTGGGTCTCCTCGCAGACCCACGGCAGGATCCTTTCAAGGACTGCCAAATGTCTCACCCTCTTTGGAGGGGAGCATTAGGGGTCAGAGCTGGGCTGACCCTGAAGAAGGGGCAATGGCTGAACAGTCAACTATGGAGGGGTGCCAGAAGAGAGAGCAGCAGAAGAATTGTGGGGACACATGCTGTATCAATTCAGGAAGGACTGCCTATACAAAGCTGCAAGCCAGTACAAAATACATGGCTACAAACCAGCTACAGGAGAAATACATTGCTCCAGAGAACTCCATTCTCTTAAAGTACCAGCAGTCTATGACCCCATCTGGGGCAACAGCAGCCCATCTATAAGGAGCCAGGAGGGGAAGCTCCAGAGGAAACTGCTGGCTGCTAAAATCACAGCAGTAGCAGGACAACTGATGGGGTTGATTTGCCTGAAGAGCTACTAGATGCTCTAGCAGACTGTGTAATACTCAGTGGAGATTAACAGTTACAGGAAGAGCATCATCAAGAAGTGCGGAATTATGCAAGACAAGTAGCACACAGGCGCCAAAATTGCTGTTGGGGGACCTCCCGAAGCAGGTGAAAGACCTGTATGAGGAAGCCAAGGCTAAAGGCCTGATCAAGGTGCCAAGCACCTCTAAAACCCACTATCAGCAGCGGCAGCACCCCTACACACCCACCAGACATCGGTACTATGGAAGACCATCTGGTGGTGAAAGCTCGAAGGCCGGCCCACCTGCACAGCGGTCTTTCAGACCATGGCCCAGCCCGGCCTTCATGGAAAATGTGCCAACCCCACAACGCAGCAACACAATACCAGAAGAAACAAGTGCAGAGACAACCCACACAACACCGGTAACCATGGAGGTAGGTGGGTCTGGTTGTCTCAAAAACATTGCATGTCCGATTCATCAAACGTTGGTGGACGGTTGCACTTGTTTCATCATGTGTGCTGCACTTTTACCTCTGAACTTTTACATACTCGGAATATTCAGAATTACAAAATTGAATTTGTATACGAACTACCCGTCCCAGTTCAGCATACGCCTAGCAGGAAGTTCATACTTCACAAAAAGAGAGAACAGCAGGCCATGCTGAACTGTTAAGACTAAAGGAATTGAGAAAACAATCAGAGAATTTCAAGAGTTCGTATCAAATATATTTATAAAAAACTAAAAAGATGGCGGTTGCCGTATCATTACAGATTTGACCGAACTAAATACTTCCGTTCAGTATGCCCATTTCAAAATAGACACGTTTGTCACACACAGGATCATCGTAAATACCTGAAATTTATCTGGATGGGACAGCTATGGCAGTATAAGGCCTTACCCAATGGGTTGTCATCAGCACCCAGGCTATTACAAATTTATTAAAAACCAGCTTTAGCATACTTAAGGAAACATAACCATATCGTCATGGCTTACCTTGATGATATTCTCATTGTAGGTGAAAAATTGGAGCTGGCTACATTGGCAGTATCAGCCACAACACAGGGATTTAACATACATCCAGATAAATCAAAATTGGAACCCTCCACTACCATGGATTATTTGGGGTTCACTATTGACTCTGTTCATATGTCTATCACCTTGCCACCAAACAAAGTGACAGACTTGATGGGAGTATGCAAAAGCCTCACTGGCATCAGGGAACCATCCATTCGGCAAGGAGCAAGAGTGATTGGGAAATTGGTGGCTGCGTTCTCAGCAGCACAATTGGACCACTCCATTATTAAAACCTGGAAGAGGGAAATTTTAGCTCTCAAAAATCATGCAGGCCATTTCAATAGACCTATGCACCTACCAGGGAAAGCAAAATCAGAATTAAACTGGTGGATAGAAATGCTCAGCATTGTTCTAACCCCATCACTATCATATATCCCTAGGGTACATTACAGACTGATGCCAGTGCTAAAGGTTGGGGAGCAACTAATACCACCGCAAGTTGTGGTGGCAGATGAGTGTACAAAAAATTATCCTGTTTAAAGCACTAGGAATTAATTATCTAGAAATGCTGGTAGCATTTCATGGACTCAGGGCCTACTGCTCAGATGAGCACCAGTTGCATGTACGGTACAAATTGTTGATACCACAGTGGGGGATACCACTATATATAATCATATGGGTGAAATAAAGTCGATATCATGTAATAATATCTGGCACTGGTGTCTGGGAGAGAGATTTGGATCTCAACCACTTACCTTCCAGGTAAGCTAAATACAGTGGCAGACACCAGGTCACGTAAATTCAACGACAACATTAAATGGATGTTGGATCGGAAAGTGTTTACAGATATTATAGACCGGTATGGGACACCAGATATCGACCTTTTTTCCATCCAGACTAATTCACCAACTACCAAGATATGTTGCTTGGGAACCAGACCCAGGGGCAGCAGCGATGGACGATTTCTCGCTGCATTGGGGGGGGGGGGGGATTTGTTTTGCTATGCATTTTCCCCTTCTGCCTCATCAGGCGGGTCTTACAATAATTAAACAAGACTCCGCAACGGGTACCATGGTTCCCAACAGTACAAAGATGGCCTCAGAACCCTGCATCTGGATCAACAACGGCCAAGGAAGTTGGTACACCCCGTGACGGGAAAGTTATCCGTGCCATGACTGTATGAACTTGTTGATTTGCAGCTTCTGAACAGGCCATTTCTGGGATACGGACTCTCCGACAGGACGATCAATGCCATCTCAGCGTCGTGCAGGGAGTCCACGAGAAGACAGTACCTGACATATGTCAGGAAATGGGAAGTGTTCTGCACCAGGACGAACACTACATATGACTCAGCCACCAACACTGAAGTGCTGGAGTTCTGGCCACCCTTAATTTCGATGAAGGATTGAGTTACAGTGCCATTATTGTGCAAGGAGTGCCCTATCTAATATCTGGGCAGAGGGAGTGATCACCTGGCTATAGGATCACACCCACTAGTACCTAAACGAATGAGAATGTATTTGTACTCTATCCCCCCCAGGCCCAGATACACCCATACATGGGACATAGGTATAGTATACACCATGTTACGAGGATGGACACCAATATCGGGGATCACTCTGGACAAACTAATATCCTAGATGGGAATGATTATGGCACTTGGATCAGCACAACGGGTCCAGTCCTTACACAAGCTAGTATAGGACGTCATGTCTGTCACAAATGGCAGATAACCTGCTACATACAGGGGTACTTAAACAAGACTGACCCGGTTCCTCTGGCCAATATTAGAGTTCTGGCCTATCCTGCAGATTAGTCGGCCCTGCATAGTGACACATATTTTGCAATATATAGAGTCACCAAGACACTTAGGGGCATGGAGAGAGCTTTCTCATAAGCCATAAATGCCCTCACCTAAGGTCACAGTGCAAACCATATCCAGATGGTTAGGGTGGTATTATATGTGCAGCGGTGGATACTAATGTTTCAAATCTCACTCCACCAGGGCTGCATCTACATCGGACGCTAGGATGATGGGAGTTCCTATGGACCACATCCTTGCCACAGCGGGTTGGAGCAATGAACGCATTTCAATGCTTTATAATAAACTCGTGGCCGCTCCTGAGACGTTTGCAGGGAAAATTTAAGTTCTGTAAAATAAATTACCCAAGGTGGGGCATATTATTTTAGGTGTGAATAATACCTTTATTGTTTTTCAGCACAGTGTCGTGTGTGAAATACGTTCATCCTCCTTCCCAGAAGGCAGTGTGTGAGCATGGTCTCGTTCCAGGGCATGAAATCACAGAGCTTTGAAATCTTCACGTAGTCACTCACGTGACTCCGAAGTAAAATAGTAAGATTAAATGAGAACTTACCAGTTTGAAGTTTGATCTTTATTTTATGAGGAGGTACGATGAGGGATTACGTGCCCTCCGCTCCCAAAACCCTCTATTATAAAGTTCAACTGGTATGGAGGTTCTCTCTTATCTTACTATATTAGTCTACTCTGGTATCTGTGATTTCACACCACTGCTTTGAAGAATGTCGCGCATGCGTGCTGGCGGGGTCTTCACGTAATCCCTCATCGTAACTCCTCATAAAATAAAGATCAAACTTCAAACTGGTAAGTTCTCATTTAATCTTACTAGTTTAATGTGGATAAATGTGAGGTTATCCACTTTCGTAGCAAAAATAGGAAGACAGATTATTATCTAAATGTAGTCAAGTTGGGAAAAGGGGAAGTACAACGGGATCTAGGGGGTCTTTGTTCATCAGTCAATGAAAGTAAGCATGCAGGTACTGCAGGCAGTGAAGAAAGCGAATGGCATGTTGGCCTTCATAACACGAGGAGTTGAGTATAGGAGCAAAGAGGTCCTTCTGCAGTTGTACAGGGCCCTAGTGAGACTACACCTGGAGTATTGTGTGCAGTTTTGGTCCCCTAATTTGAGGAAGGACATTCCTGCTATTGATTACAAGGTTAATTCCCGGGATGACGGGACTGTCATATGCTGAGAGAATGGAGCAGCTGGGCTTGTATACTCTGGAATTTAGAAGGATGAGAGGATATCGTGTTGAAACATATAAGATTATTAAGGGTTTGTTCACTCTAGAGGCAGGAAACATGTTCCCGATTTTGGGGAGTCCAGGACCAGGGACAACAATTTAAGTATAAGGGGTAAGCCATTTAGAACGGAGATGATGAAATACTTTTTCACACAATGAGTTGTGAGTCTGTGGAATTCTCTGCCTCAGAGGGCAGTGGAGGCCGGTTCTCTGGATACTTTCAAGAGAGAGCTAGATAGGGCTCTTAAAGATAGCGGAGTCAGGGGATATGGGGAGAAGGCAGGAACAGGGTACTGATTGGGGATGATCACATTGAATGGCAGTGCTGGCTCGAAGGGCCGAATGGCCTACTCATGCATCTATTGTCTATTATCTATTGTATAGATGCATATGGAGAAGGTGAATATCCAAATTCACGATAGCATAAGACTAACCATTTTTGAATCACACGTCCTACTGAACTCAAAATACCTAATTTCTCATTAGGGCAAGTAGGCTGTTATAATTATGAGCAATAGAAAATATTCTAAAAATAAATATTTAGCACTTGGATATCAGTGATACCTGGTTGACTTTGAGACTGTGTCTAGTCCAGTAGTGCTACTTGTCCGTTCAGTAATAACCAGAAGATGTATATATTTATCAAATAATGTACCAGAGGCTTGAAGTCCAAAGAATATATTGCAGTCATCTTCTTTTTTCTGAGGAAACATAAAAAAACTCATGTGTGATGTTTTGGTTACAAATTAATCTATCACTCCTTCTTAGTACTATCATTCTTTCCTCATTCTCAAGCACTGTACTTCATCATTTGAGACCACCATTGTCAGCACTCATCTTAAAAAGTTCAACATCTATTTTTCTATTTGTATTGGTCCTGGCCTTGTAGAAATTGAAGGAACATCCAACCTCCGAACGACTTGCCTGCCACCAAATACCTCAAGTTCAAGTTCACATTTATTGTCACATGCATCAATTAAGTAACAGTGATATTTGAGTCACAGCCATACAAGTAAAAAGAACACAATACACAATAAAATTTAACATAAACATCCACCACAGTGGAATCAACATTCCTCACTGTGATGGAAGCCAATAAAGTTCAGTCATCTTGCTCCTTCTCCTGCTCCATCTGCCATTAGAGTGGACGCTATCCTCAATCCATAGGGACTTCCAAATAAGTGAAATATAAAGCCAGAGGGAAGAATATGGGTGGATGGAGACGGGGGAGAGGGGAAAAAATGGAAATGGAGGACACAAGGATGGGAGATGAGTGTGGTCAGGAGAGGAAAGGAATAGGATGAATCGGGCTGGGGGAATGTTGAGAGAAATGTGTGCACATCTGGGTAAGGGGGAAAGAAAAGGGCGTATTACTTGAAATTGGAGAATTTATGTTCTTACCGTTAGATGGCAAGTTACCCAAGCAGAATATGAGGTATTGTTCCTCCGATATGAGTGAGGCCTCAGTCTGGCAATGACGGACGTTAAGGACAGAGAGGTGTGTGGGAATTAAAATGGTTAGCAACCAGGAGATCCAGCAGGCACAAGTGTTTGCCGAAATGGCACGGAATGAGCACGGAATGCAGTAAAAGGTTAAAATAGGTGCATGTAAACCTCTGTTCACCTGGATGGGATCCTGCTGGGATCCATGGATAGAAGTAAGAGGAAATATATAGGGAGTTACATCTCCTGTGGTCGAGGAAGTAAGTATCAGGGGAGATGGCGGTTGGGTGGAAGGGATGAGTGAATCAAGGAGTTGCAGAGGGAGTGGTCTCTATGGAAAGCAGAATGGGGTGAGATGGGAAGATGTGACATGTAGTGGGATCATGTTGCAGCTGGAGGAAATGCCGGCGAATAATGCGTTGTATGCAAAGGCTGGTGGGGTCGAAAGTGATGACCAGGGGAACCTTGTATTGTTGGGGGTGCGGGGAGATCAACGAGAACACACTTGCAGAACACAGAGGAGTTACGGATATGGGTTCCATGCACTACAAGGGTGAAACACTTTTACTGGAAAGACGACATATTGGATGTTCTAGAGTGGGAAAGCCTCATTTTGGGAGCAGATGGGGCAGAGTTGGAGAAGTCAGAATAATAGAATTCTGAGGTATAATACTCAGCACAGCAGGCTCCACACACAGCAGATTGACAATAACTAGATAATCTGCATAGAAATGTTGAGTAAAGGCAAATGAAGATTACTATATTTCTCTTCAAAATTGTTCCATGGAATTATTTTTCTTCTTCTGAGATAAAAGGCAGGATAATCAGTGAGGGAGGTAAGAAATGTTTGTAAACCAGCATCTGCATTTCCTTGTTTCTAAAAATGTTTGGACGCAAAAGATGATGTATACCAAATGTGTAGGAATGAAGTGCAGATGCTGGTTCACACTGAAGATAGACACAAAATGCTCTCGACCCAAAATATCACCCATTCCTATCCATAGATGCTGCCTGTCCCACTAAGTTACTCCAGCATTTTATGTATAAATACAGATGATGAATACCAAGCAGCATGAAGCTGTTAAAATATCGGCAAAATCAGAGATGTTGGAGGTAACAGGTGTTGTTAGAAATTGGTCAGCAGGTCAACATGTGGCAACTGGCAGTTAACATAGATATGTCTCTATAGATATAGAGAGGCAACACAGATTTAAGTGTGTAAAATCTAAAGTGAATGAAGGAAAAGGGAAATAATAGGTTTCATAAACATAATATTTTGAAGATGGTGGGACATATTGAGAAAGATATAGCAGATAGGATATTTGGCTTTGTAAATAAGGGAATTCTGCGTAAAAGCAGAGAAATATTGCTGAACTGCTACTAAGCTCTGATTTAACTTCAATTAGAGTACTGCATGATCAACAAACTCTACAAAGGATGCAAGGTCCTTTGAGAGGGTGAAGAGAAGGCTTTCTAGCATAGTTTTATGTAGAGAATAGTTCTCATGATGAACAATTTAACCTCGGTTTAGTTTAGTTTATTAAAATAACGTATTCATGGGAATAGTGACAAGCTTTTGTTTGTGTGCTATCCAGTCAGAAAAAGACAAAACATGAATACAATGAAGCCGCCAACAGCGCACAGATAAAGGATACAACATTCAGTACAAGATACAACATTAAAGTCCGATAAAGTCCAATTGAAGATAGTTCAAAGGTCTCCATCGGGTTAGATGGGAAATCAGGACTACACGCTAGCTGATGACAGGACCGTTCAGTTTTCTGATAACATCTGGGAAGAAACTGTTCCTGAATCGGGAGGTGTGTGTTTTCAAACTTCTGTATCTCTTGGCTGTCAGGGGAGGGGAGAAGAGAGAGTGACCAGGGTGAGACTGGTCATTGATTATGCTGGCAGCCTTGCCGAGGCATTGTATGTGTTGGGTTGGAGAAGCTGATTTTTTTTAACTTGAAGCAAAGGAAGCATGGGGTAGATTAAGTAGAAGTGTAGAAAATTATGACTTTAGATAAAATAGACAAAGAATAAAGCTGTTCCCATTGACTAATTTCAAAGACGAGTGGAAAACAATTAAGTCTTGGGCAGGAATTAAAATGGAATGCGAAGAACATTCTGTTGAAAAAAAAAACAAACAGTAGCGCCCTGGAACTCTGCCTGCAAGAATGGCAGAACTGGTTAGAAGTTGGAAGGTCATGATGCAGTTGTATAAGACGTTGGTGAGACCGCATTTAGAATAATGTGTTCAGTTCTGGGCACCATGTTATAGGAAAGATATTATCAAGCTTGAAAGGGTTCAGCGATGATTTATGTGGATGCTGCCAGAATTAGAGGGTGTGAGCTATACGGAGAGGTTGAGTAGGCTATAGCCTACTCTATTCCTTAGTGCACAGTAGGATGAGGGGTGATCTTACAGGCCCGTACAAAGCTTTCCAAAATGGGGGGGGGGGTGGCATGATAGGATTACAAAAAATTTAATGTGAAATAATGTGCGAGCTGTGCACATCACGAGCGCAAAGCGTGAAGTCCCTCGATGCCGGGTCGGGCCCTGGAAGCTCTGGGGTTTTAGATGCTCTCTGATGCATTCTGAGCCTTATTTTGGAGCATTTCTGCACCAAATTTATGACCAATATTTCAGAAATTAACAGGAATCAGAGATAGCTTTTTCACACAAAGGGTGGTGGGTGTATGGAACGAGCTGCCAGAGGAGGTAGTTAAAGCTGGCACTATCCTAATGTTTAAGAGACATTTGGACACGTACATGGATAGGACAGATTTAGATGGATATGGGCCAAACGCGTGTGAGTGGGACTAGTTTAGATGGGACATCTTGGTCGGTGTGGGCAAGTTGGGCTGAAGGGCCTGTTTCCACACTGCATCATTCTATGACTAAAAAGTTAAGAAGAAATAGCATGTATATAAGTAGAGCAGATTTGAAAGAGGAGTGAAATGTAAAGGCATAGAGAGGTTTATGGGTGGAAAGAATGGGCTTGGGCAGGTAGGTGAAGGGAAAATAGACACAAAGTACTGGAGTAACTCAGTGGGTGAGGCAGCATCTGCGGAGAATAGAGGTGATCAGAATGCTGTAAAGCGGGTCAGGCAGCGACATGGATAGTCGACGTGACGTTTCAGAGTGCTGGAGTAACTCAGTGAGTCAGGCAGCATCTCTGGAGAAAAGGTATACATTATAGTTCGGGTCAAGACCGTTCTTCAGTGATATTCATGATGTGACATGCATAGACATTCCTGAATGTTACCCAAACCATCGTGAGCTACTGTGTTACGGTGCTTGCCCTCTCCTATAACATCTCGGCTGCCTTGGATGATGCAGGACAGGACACAAGCTTTGGGACACGGTGTGAAGCTGTTGCCGTCTGTCCCAGCCTGGTAAAAACCTGGATGGAATGGATGTGGAGAGGATGTTTCCACTAGTGAGCGAGTCCAGGACCAGTGGCCACAACCTCGGAATTAAAATACAGGAAGGAGATGAGCAGGAATTTCGTAAGTCAGAGGGTGGTGAACTGTGGAATTTTAGCCATAGACAGCTGTGGAGGTCAAGTCAATGGACATTTTTCAAGAGGAGATTGATAGCTTCTTGATTGATACAGGTGTCAGAGGTAATGGGGAGAAGGCAGGAGAATGGGTTTGAGAGGGAAAGATAGATAGAGTCATAGAGTGATAGTGTGGAAACAGGTTCTTCGGCCCAGCATGTCCCATCTGCACTAGTCCCACCTGTCCACGTTTGATCCATATCCGTCCGAACCTGTCCTATCCATGTACCTGTCTACCTGTTTCTTAAATGTTGCTATAGTCCCTGCCTCAACTACCTCCTCTAGCAGCTTGTTCCATACACCATACACCCTTTGTGTGAAAAACATACCCCTCAGATTCCTAATAAATCTTTTGCCCTTCACCTTAAACTTATGTCCTCTGCTCCTCGATTTACCTACTCTAGGCAAAAGACTCAACCATATCTATTCAAATCATGATTTTATACACCTCTATTAGATCAACCCTCATCCTCCTGTGCTCCATGAAATAGAGTCCCAGCCTACTCAACCTCTCCCTATAGCTCTGGCCCTTTAGCCCTGGCAACATCATCGTAAATCTTCACTGTACCCTTTCCAGTTTGATGACATCTTTCCTATAACATGGTGCCCAGAACTGAATACAATACTCTGAATGCGGCCTCACCACCTTCTTATGCAACTACAACATGACCTCCCAACTTCTATACTCAGCCTGACCCGCTGAGTTACTCCAGCACTCTGTGAAATGTCACAGAACAGGGCAAGATTAGCAGGTTTGCTGATGATACAGAAGTGAGTGGTTTTGCATATAGTGAAGATGGTTGTGAAAGATTGCAGCAGGATCTGGATCAATTAGCCAGGTGGGCAGAGGAATAGTTGATGGTTGCATGGTTCCTTGAAGGTCGTGTCGCAGGTATATCAGGTGGTCAAAACGTATTTTGGCTCTTTGGCCATCAGTCAGAGTATTGAGTATAGAAGTTGGGAGGTCATGTTGCAGTTGTATAAGGCGTTGGTGAGACCGCATTTATAATATTGTGTTCAGCTCTGGGCACCATGTTATAGGAAAGATGTCAAACTGAAAAGAGTACAGAGATCCCCATCCTGGATCAGTCCAATCAGGGTTGTGTCATCCACAAACTTGAGAAGCTTGACAGAGGTGTCTGTAGAGGTGCAGTCATTGGTGTGGCAAGAGTAGAGGAGAGGGGAGAGTACGCATCTTGCGGTGCTCCTATGCTGAGCATTTGCGGGTCCGAGATATGCTTTCCCGTCTCACATGCTGCTTCCTGAACGGCAGAAAGTTGGTGATCCACCGACAGAGGGGTTCAGGCACAGTCAACTCAGAAAGTTTGGAGCGTAGTAGCTCTGGCACAATGGTGTTGAATGCAGAGCTAAAATCAACAAACAAAATCCTTGCATAGGTCCCCTGGCGGTCTAGGTGCTGGAGGATGAAGTGTATGCCAAGACTGACTGCGTCATCCACAGATCTATTGGACCAATATGCAAAATGCAGAGGGTCCAGTAGGGGGTTTGTGATATTTTTCAGCTTGGCCAGCACAAGCCTTTCAACAGTCTTCATGACTACAGAGGTCAGTGCAACAAGCCTGTAGTTATTAAGACCAGTAATCCTTGCCTTTTTGGGTACAGGGACAATAGTGGAGACTTTGAAGTAGGCAGGGTCAGTGCATCTTTGAAGGGACTGGTTAAAAATGAGTAATTGGGTGTGAATTGTTGATTGGGGTGGGAAAGGGTCCACTTTTTTCATACTGGAGTCTTGCCTTAAGTAGGTGTGAAGTGGTGAATGGGAAGGAGAGGGTGCAGGGTCCATTTGTTGCACACTGGGGTCTGGCTGTGTTTGTTAAGGAGGGGGTACCAGGGTTACGTTTCTGATTTTCAAACCTGCAGTAAAACTCATTCAGGTTGTTCATCAGTTGACGATTGTCCAAAGAGCAGGGGGCTTTCCTCTTACAGCTGGTGATTTCTTGCATGCCCTTCCAAACTGAAGATGAGTCATTAGCTGAGAACTTGCTCCTCAACTTCTCAGAGTACCTTTCCTTGGCAGCTCTGATTCCTCTTCTCAGCTCTTTATCAATTAGGCTATCTTTTAACTCTTTAGGCTATCGGCTTGACGCATATTTGCCCCTCCCCCCCCGATCTTGAAATGGAAATGTTACATCTGTATAGAATTATCCCATTAAAATGTATATTTATGTCACAAACTATGGGATTCATATTTTTCAGTATTGTTATCAAGGAAAGGAAAGCAGTTTCAATTGTTTGATATTATTTGATATTGTTTAAAATTATTCATATGGAGGAGAAAATATAATAGCTCTAAAACCTACCCTAATTTTGCAATCTCACTAAAGATAATCCCTTTCCTCCCCATCTCTCTCTCCCCTCTCTCTCTCCCCTTCCCACATTCCCCCCCCCTCTTTCTGGCAGGGGGGGAGATGAAGATGAAGGTGGCGGGGGGCCAGCGGCGGTCAGCGGGGGTGGCGTGGGCCCAGTGGGGGTGGCGTGGGCCCAGCGGGGGTGGCGTGGGCCCAGCGGAGGTGGCGTGGGCCCAGCGGGGGTGGCGTGGGCCCAGCGGGGAAGAGACGGCGTCATTTTGCGTTGCTTCCCCAACTGCGCAGGTGCAGATGGTCGCATTTTTTTCTCCCAAATCATCCTACGGCCGGAACCAGAATTTCGGGCGCTTTTCCGACAAAGTGGAAATGCTGATTTTTTTTTTTTCCTCTGGATTTTTTCTTACTCTGGGGGAAAAAAGGGGGGGGGGGGGGTGCGGCCATGACTTATAGAGGTAGACAAAATAGATGCAGTGTCTCTTGGGGAATCGAGGACCATAGGTTCAAGGTGAAGGGGAAAAGATTTAATAGGAATCTGAAGGTTAACTTTTTCACACAAAGGGTGGTGGGTGTATGGAACAAGCTGTCGGAGGAGGTAGTTGAGGCTGAAACTATCCCAAGGTTTAAGAAACAGCGAGACAGGTACATGGATAGAGCAGGTTTGGAGGGATATGGATCAAGCACAGGCAAGTGGGACTAGTGTAGCTGGGACATGTTGGCTGGTGTGGGCAAGTTGGGATGAAGCGCCTGTTTCCACACTATATCACTCTATGACTATGGTTACCCACATGAAGGAAATAAAATGGCATAATTATGAGTATAAAGTGAAGGAATAGTACCAAATATATTGCTCTGTAGAGTAGCAACATAAACTCAAGGGTCCAAATGGCTTCTTTCACCAGTTTGTGATGATATACAAAACAATTAGGGATTTGAGTTAAAGATCAGAGAATTTGCTTGTTTAAGATTGTTATGTACTGGCAGGAATAAATTCACTTACAGTGAAAGGTAAAAAAAAGGTTTAACCCAATTTTTAAAAATTCATACCTCAATTTCAGTTGGTATCTTTATATTATGGCTTTAATATGGCATTTGACTTTTCTACTTACCATTATCCTAAAGCCTCGCGCTCTCAACTTATGCAGGTAAAACCCCCTATCCAGTTCACTTCTGCCAGTGCCAATATCTGATTTTCTCGTCACTAAGACAAATTCAACATTAGCCTGAAACAAAAAAAATCGACCATATGAAGAGTGCACATATAACAAGACAGTTTTGACAATTTTCTATCTGTGTCAAGACTTAATTTCAATCCTATTCAAGCCTCAGCTATCTTTAGCATGTTTAAGTGGAGCAGTGAGAAAGAGCTTAATGCTACATCTGTCTTACTTGGAAAAAGATAATAAAAACTGGGATAGTTCAGAGTCAAATCTTTTCATTCCTGTACTGTCATCTGTCATGGCGACAGCCTGACACTTCAGAAACATTTGTGTTTTGATGCAAGATTGTTCATTTAATTACACATATGATGTTATTTCTAACTTCTCAAGTACCTGATAGCACTACTGTAGAAAGATTACACTATGCTACATCAAAGAGGACAAAGGCATATCATGCATGGAAGACTTGTTGTTACCAACTATCTGTATCATTGAGGCAGATGAGAGGGATGTTCTGTTCATACCCTCAGTGCAACGTTGACAATAATGGTACCAAAGGAATCAAAAACTCTAAAGAGAGCAGTTCATCTCCACAGTACAATAAAACATTTATGAATGTATTCTGCTGTAAAAAGTATCAGGATGAAATATTGATCTCGATATCAGATCCTGCCTCACATGCTCAGAATCTCCAGGTATGCATAACATATCACAAGAAGTAAAAGTTTAGGGATGCCAATTTCATGCCAATATCATCAAGCAGGAGAGCAATAAAAAAAGTGACGTATGTCTTCATGCAGTGAACTTTTGAGGTTTAGAACTGCTGAAGGACAATGAGTCCATTAACGCCCTATGGAAAGAGCACTTCCAGGAACTCCTCAAACGTGACAGCACAACTGAACCAGAAATTACCCACCGCATCCCCCAGTCCCATCAGAGAAGACATGGAAGAACCTCCTACTACGACAGAGGTTCAAGATGCCATCAAGAGCCTTAAGAACAACAAGGCCATCAGTCCAGATGGATTCCCAGCTGAAATCTTAAAGGAAGGTGGACCAGAGTTCCTGCACCAAATCCACGCCCTACTCCTCAAGGTCTGGGAAAAAGAAGAACTTCCCTCAGGGATGCTCTAATAGTGATCATTTTCAAGAAGGGGGACAAGGCTGAATGTGGAAACTACAGGGGCATCTTGCTCCTGTCAACAACAGTCAAAATCCTTGCTCGTATCCTCGCAAACCGACTTCTACCACTGTCTGTCAGTGTGGCTTCCGCCCATCCAGAGGAACAACAGACATGATATTCAGAGCACGCCAACTCCAGGAAAAATGCCGTGAACAAAGGCAACCTTTGTACATGGCTTTCATAGACCTGACAAAGGCTTTTGACTCGGTAGACCGCCAAGCTCTTTAGAGCCTACTATCAAGGTACGGTTGTCACAACAAGTACATCAGAATATTGAGGCTTCTACACGATGGCATGTTGGTCACAGTGCTCAGCAACTGCGGCTCTGAGTCCGAGCCCTTCACTGTAGAAACGGGGGTCAAATAGGGATCCATCATCGCACCCACCCTGTTTGTCGTCTTCATTTCTGCAATACCTCACCTCACATCATTGGTGAAGAGCTGCCACAGGGGATCCCAATCCTCTACAATCATAATAGGTTGAAGGCCAAGAGCAAAGTCAGTAACACCGCAATCATGGAGCTTTAGTAAACCATTGCAGCACACTCTGCAGAAGACCTCCATACTGAGCCATGGGCCTAGCCTCAAATATCAAGCAGACCCAGGTCCTACATCAACCTCCACCCAACCAGCCGTCTACCCAGCCTACTATAAAAGTGGACAACACCACCCTTGATCACTTCCCCTACCTTGGCAGCATTCTTTCCTCAAAAGCTGACATCGACTCCGAGGTCAACCATCGCATGAGTTGTGCCAGCGGAGCCTACGCCAGACTCAGGAAAAGCTGCTGATCTACAGAGCGTTGTCCTCTCCACCCTGTTGTATGGAGCCGAGTCATGGACCACCCATAGCAGGCACCTGAGAGCCCTGGAATAATACTATCAAAGATCCTTACAAAAGATTCTGAGGATCAGCTGGGAGGACAAACGCACATGACCATCATCGCCAGTATCACCACCACAATAACACAGCACCAAACTTCGATGCACTGGCCATGTCATCCGCATGTCCAACACAGGTCTCCCGAAACAAATCCTGTACTCTCAATTGAAGGAAGGTTGGCGAGCCCCCGGCGGGCCAAAGAAACGCTTCAAGGACATCAAGAAAAGTCTGAAAAAGTTCAACATCACATCAAGCAACTGGGAACATATTGCACTGGACAGGCGCTCCTGGAGGAAATCCGTGCAGGAAGGAGCTGCACTTCGCGAAATAGAACTATGCCGTGTCACGGAGACAAAGCGACAACACCGTAAAGAGAGAGAGAAGGGGGCTCGACGAGTACCAACCACCGCCAGTCTCCACTGCACACGTTGTGTAGCAGGTGCGTGGAAAGCCCAGAATGAAGGCGAGTAGCTAGGTGAATTCTGTAAAGGCTTTAATTAGTACAGCACACTACTCTCTGCTTCAGTGGGAGACTGAAGACGAACTGCCACTCCTCTTATACTCGTAGCTTGGCCCCGCCCCCAGACCAGTCCATTATGTGCCAAGGGGGGTGAACCAGGGAGTAGCCCACGTCCCAGGAACCGCCACAGGACCCCACCCAAGACCCACAGGCGCGAAACAGACAGGTATGCACCCAATGTCCAACCTGCTTGCGCAACCCGTGCCACATGAAACGGGAAGCCACGATGGCCGTCGTCGCCCGAATGGAAGGGTGGGCCAGCCCGTGGAGCACCTCAAACACTTTGCGCCGCCAGGCGACGGGGACAATGGGCCGCTGCTGACCAGTCGAGACGTCGCACAGCAGCCTCACACCTCCAGGGCCACATGGAACGTCCTCCAACCGCAGGCCCAAAACTGCGGTATGATAGGCGGACATCCCCTCATCCGTCAGCTGGGCAGCAGCCAGGGCTGAGTAGTCAATGCCATCGGACACCTGCAAAACGACATTGACCGCGGGACGGGACAAGGCGTCAGCTACTCTGTTGTCTTTGCCCTCGATGAAACGAATGGACGTAGTGTATTGCGAGACGAACGGCAACTGCCGCTGCTGGCGAAGGGCCTGTGGTCCGTGCAAGCTGTAAATGTCCGTCCCTCCAAAAAATAACGAAGTGGCGCATGCTGAAGTAAAGGGCGTGGAGCTCGCAGTCGAAGGCGCTGTAGTGCCGCTGTGCGCCACTGAGGTGCCTGCTGAAGAAGGCCAGAGGCCGCCAACGCCCGTTGGTCAGCTGCTCTAGCACCGCACCGCGTCTACCTCGGCCGGGAGTGGCACCACACCCTGCAGAGTTACTTGGTGGCCCAAGAAATCAATTGACGCCACCCCGAAACGGCATTTGGCTACATTGATGGCCAGCCCATGATCGCTGAGACGCTGGCATAGCTGGCGGAGATGGGTACAATGCTCCTGCCGCGAGTGGCTTGCCACCAAAATGTCATCGAGGTACACAAACGCAAAGTCCAGGCCACGGCACACGCAGTCCATAAGCCGCTGAAAGGCCTGTGCAGTGTTCTTAAGCCCAAAGGGCATGTGCAAGAACTAGAAAAGGCCGAATGGTGTTATGATGGCCGTCTTGGGCACATCGTCATGGTGGACGGGAATTTGATTGTATCCACGCACAGGTCGACCTTGGAGAACACCGCAGCCCCGGCAAGGTGCGCACTGAAATCGTGAATGTGTGGGACCGTGTACCTGTCAGCGATGGTGGCATCATTAAGCCGACGATAGTCCCCACAAGGGCGCCAGCCGCCGTCCGCCTTGGGGACCATATGGAGTGGGGACGCCCAGGGGCTGTCCGAGCGGCGCACGATACCCAGCGACTCCATAAGCCGAAACTCCTCCCAAGCTAGACGGAGTTTGTCCGGTGTAAGACGCAGTGTTTATACATAGTCAGCCCATTTCAGGGCACCATAATGTTTGGGACACAGCAATGTCATACAAATGAAAGTAGTCGTGTTTAGTATTGTGTTGCATATCCTTTTGCATGCAATGACTGCTTGAAGTCTGCGATTCATGGACATCACCAGTTGTTGGGTGTCTTCTCAGGTGATGCTCCGCCAGGCCTGTATTGCAGCCATCTTTAGCTTATGCTTGTTTTGGGGGCTGGTCCCCTTCAGTTTTCTCTTCAGCATATAAAAGGCATGCTCAATTGGGTTCAGATCGGGTGAATGACGGCCACTCAATTTACCATTTTTTAGCTTTGAAAAACTCCTTTTTTGCTTTAGCAGTATTTTTGGAATCATTGTCATGCTGTAGAATGAACCGCCGGCCAATGAGTTTTGAAGCATTTGTTTGAACTTGAGCAGATAGGATATGTCTATACACTTCAGAATTCATTATGCTACGACCATCAGTTGTATCATCTATGAGGATAAGTGAGCCAGTACATGTCCAGGCCATAACACCCCCATCACCGTGTTTCACAGATGAGGTAGTATGCTTTGGATCTTGGGCAGTTCCTTCTCTCCTCCATACTTTGCTCTTGCTATCACTCCAATATAAGTTAATCTTCATCTCATCTGTCCACAAAAATCGTTTTTCCATAACTGTGGTTGCTCTTTTAAGTACTTCTTGGCAAACCATAACCCAGCCATCCTATTTTTGCGGCTAATCAGTGGTTTGCATCTTGCAGTGCAGCCTCTGTATTTCTGTTGATGAAGTCTTCTGCGAACAGTGGTCATTGACAAATCCACACCAGACTCCTGAAGAGTGTTTCTGATCTGTCGGACAGGTGTTTGGGGGGGTTTCTTTATTATAGAGAATTATTTTGTCATCAGCTGTGGAGGTCTTCCTTGGCCTGCCAGTTCCTTTGCGATTTATAAGCTCACCAGTGCTCTCTTTCGTCTTAGTGATGTTCCAAACCGTTGATTTTTGGTAAGCCTGAGGTTTGGCTGTTTTTGCCTGCCAGACCAATAAATCTCTGACAGTTTTATTCTTGTTTTTTCGGTCTCATAATGGCTTCTTTGATTTTCATTGGCACTACTTTGGTTCTCATGTTGATAAACAGCAATAAAAGTTTCCAAAGGTGATGGAAATACTGGAGAAAAGACTAGGTGCTGAGAGCTCTCTTTTACCTGCATTAAGGAGGCAATTCCACACACCTGAGCAATTACAAACACCCATGAAGCCATGTGTCCCAAACATTATGGTGCCCTGAAATGGGCTGACTATGTATAAACACAGCTGTAATTTCTACATGGTGGAACCAAAATGTATAAAAATGGCTATTAAAATCTGACAATGTGCGCTTTAACAACGTGTGTTTTTTTTTCTATTACAAATCTCAAATTGTGGAGTTCAGAGGAAAATAAATAAATGATGGGTCTTTGTCCCAAACATTATGGAGGGCACTAGAGCTTGGACATGCTGGCCAGTGTGGGCAAATTGGGCCAAAGGGCCTGTTTCCAAACTGTATGACTGTTACTAAAACACAAGAAAAGGAAATATTGAAACTGAACTACCTAACTAATTAAATAATCTATCACCAATGTAGTTTAGTCGAGGGACCTTATTTCCACTACACCAATAATTTCTGCAATGGTATCTTCATTCATTTAGACAGCAGGTTGTTTTCTTGTGCAGTATATTTATAACAGGGATGACCCTGACGTATGTTGTACCTCTCAGGGAATCATATTCAGAAAACTTTGAAAACGGATGAGAACTTTGGTGACTTATTTTGCTTGATACAACAAGCAAGCCCCAACTTGTTTCGTTATAAATGGGGAACAAACAAAAGACCCATATGTTTTTTTCAGTCTATGTTTTAACATGCATGCTTAAATTGTAAATGATGAAATCTAAAACAAATGCCAACAATTTATCTTCCACAATAAAGTTTAGAGCGGGTGATTAATCCACAACAGAAACTGTTGAGCTAGAGAATGAATGAATGGAATTGCATTACCAAATATTCAGGTATTAAGTAGTCCTCTTCATCGTCAGTTAAATGAACAATATGAACATTCTGTAATTAAAAGAAATGTTATTTACATCCATCCAGTCATTAGTTATAATGAAGCAGCCATATGAAACATCTAGAGGCATCAGGTAATAAAACTAACAGTAAGATGAGGTCAAAGTTACAACAGGTACAATATTAACTCATTAAAAGAGTTGCATGTAAAGGTAGCGAACTCCTGATTATTGGGGTCTACTTAACATTCAATAGCTGTGGATTGACGATGCCAATGTAAATCTGATTTTCTAGAACACTAAGTTTGTTGGACGTGCAACTATCATGGCAGAGAAACACCTATAGTTGAACAGAGAAATCATGGAACTCTCATGTGAAAGATATTTTTTCCAAAGGGCAACAAATCAATGCCTTCCCTTGCTCAATGTGTCCCGAAGTCATGGACCATTAATTATACAGCATTAGAGATCCAGGTTCGATCCTGTATATGGGTGCTGTCTGTGTGGAGTTTGTACGTTCTCCCTGTGACTGTGTGGGATTCCTCTAGGTGTTCTGGTTCATTCCCACATTACAATAATATGCATGATTGTAGGTTAATTGGCCTCTGTAAATTGTCCCTGGTGCATAAGATAGAACTAGTGTCCAGTTGATTGCTGGTTGGCACGGACTCGGTGGGCTAAAGGTTCTGTTTCCTCTCTGTATCTTGAAACTATAGATTTGTAAACTACAGAACCCTTCAACAGTACAGCCCTCACTGTGCAGCTCTTTATTTTGTGATTATTTAGTTTAGTTACAGCACAGAAACAGGCCCTTTGGCCCACCGAGTCCACGCTAACCAACAATCCCCACACTTACACTGTCCTACACACACCAGGACCAATTTACAATTATACTAAGCCAAATTAACATATAAATCTGTCCATCTTTGGAGTGTGGGAGGAAACCGGAGAAAACCCACGCAGGTCATGGGGAGAACGAACAAACTCCATACAGACATGCGTAGTCAGGATTGAACCCAGGTCTCTAGCGTTGTAAGACAGCAACTCTACTGCTGCGCCACCATGCCGTCTTAATGTGGTGCTGTCATCAAGGATATTGGACCCATGATTTAAGTAATCAGGTTTATATTTTTCCTGCTCAGCTGAGAATTCTTTCAATAAATACAACAGGGGCAGAACCCTGGGTTCAATTCTGTCCTAGGGTGAGGTCTGTGTGGAGTTTGCACCATCTCACTGTGACAGCATGGGTTTCCTCCTGGTGCTCCAGTCCTCCTGCATCCTAGACATGCAGTTTGGTAGATTCATTGGCCATTGCAAAATAAAAATGCCTATCGTGTAAGGAGTGAATGAGAAAGTAGGGTTACATAGAACTAATGTGGATGGGTGATTGATGGTCACCGTGGGCCACTGGGCCTGCTTCCATGCAGTATTTCTAAACTAAACAACGCTTCAACTGACTACCCCTCATTGAGTAGCTGCTTATTCAGTGATGCAAACAGGTGAACATTTGGCCTACAGTTTAAGTGATCAAGTTTGCATTATTCCTGCTCAGCTGCCAATTGTTTCATTGTGTTAGACCTTGGTCATATTTAACACATAAATAGGAAAACTGATCCGAATACACACTACAGAGTTATTATCCGGCGCCCGCTTTTTAATTGTCTCCATCTTCATTTGAGCTATCCTGTTCAGCCTCGAGGCTTTTCTGAAAGTAGACGCAGCTCCTCTCTTGATTCTGGACTTGAACGCTGCTCGTAACCGACTCGATTGCCGCATGTTGCTACTAGATCTCACTGGAGGGTCTGGCTTCCACCCCTCTGGCGACATCATCTTAATATCCTAATCTCCCTCACACTTGCGAGCTGGTCTCCCGCTTTCCCCCCAAACCCGTGCCTCCCTCCCTCGACCGCCCAGCTCTCCCGCTCCCGCTCCCGCCCGTTCGCCGCCACCGGCCCAAGCGCGCGCGAAAGGCGCGCTCCCCAACTCTCGCGCGTCATTGCAACCAAAGATCTTTGATTGCAACGGCTGCGGGCGGGGCGAGGAGCCTCCACATTGATGGAGAATTTTGAAGAGGGCTGAGGAGGAGAGTTAGGGTGGGAGAAGAGAGTGGAGGGCAATGGGGAAGGGAGAGATTTGTGGAGGAGGAGAGAATGCTGTAAGGGGGCAGAGATGATGGAGATTAAAATAGGAAGAATTTGTGGAGGGAGGCTGAAAGCGGGGAGGGGAAGGGGAGAGTATGTAGAAGAGGTGGGTGAGGATATAAACTAGGTTAGGGAAGAGCACGGGGAGAGTGATAAGATGGGTAGGAAAGAACTGCAAATGCCGGTTTCAATCGAAGGTAGACACAAAATGCTGGAGTAACTCATCGGGACAGGCAGCATCTCTGGAGAGATCCCGCTGAGGTACTCCAGCATTTTGTGTCTACCTTCATGATAAGATGGGATGTGGGGAAAAAGGCGACAGTGAAAGTTAGGGAGAATGAGCGAACAGTATGCGAAGATGTAGGAGGAGGATAGGGAAAAGGGTGGGATAGTAGAAGAAGGACAGATAGAGGGCAGGGTGAGAGGATGGGCAAACATAGAAAAGGGACGGTTGGGGTTATGGAGTGGGAGAAGAGAATGATGGGGAGAAAGAGTTGAGGATTTGTGGAGGAGGAGACAGGTGCAATGGGGGAAATAATGCAGAAAAGTAGAAGGGACTGGACGAGGAGATGGAAGTTGGAATAGGGAGAAGATGGAGAATTTGTGGAAGGGGAAGGAGAGAATGTAGAAGAGAGGTGATGATATATGTTAGGTTGGATAAGAGTAGAGGGAAGGTGAGAAGATGAGATGTGGGGGAAGAGTGAGGATAGTGCTTTCTGTTATTTACATGGAAATCAGATAATAAATTCCATCAAATGAACATGTAGTAATCCAGAGTTCACCTGATATTCCAAAATTATCTTGAAAACTGATTTCAATGACTGTTTATATTGAGGTCAGAAATATCAGAAAACATTGGTACTCCTGCAACCCAGTGCCACTGCCAGGACAATGGACCTTTATATCCAAACTAATTCTTTACATTTTGGACTTGAATCATACAAAATGGTGCCTTAAACATGGCAAATCTTTTGTGTCTCGGTGCAATCTAGTATTCCTACACTCCTGTAATTAAATATGATTGTGCCTATGTACCGTAAAATTTTTACTGAACTGTATGCAGAAAAGGAATTTCACTGTTCCTACGTACATGTGACAATAAAGTACCATTGAACATATTTAATTTTATGCTATTTCCTAATCAACCCGAAGCAGGCATGCTGAACTAAAAAATCGACGTTTTTTTTCCACCAGATTTTAATCCTGTTGACGTTAAAATATATTTTTTAACGTCAATCTTTCCTTTCCTCCATGCACTTTTCAGTGTTACAGTAAATATTTCTAGTTCACAATCTGTGCTGATTATTAATAATTCTTCTATATGACTGGCCTTATAAAAACATTCTCAACTTATTTCCCTGCTTGTGCAGAACAAATTGAGTGACATATATGGCCATCCACTGGAGCCTGTGCACAATGTACATAGTGAATGGTAGGCTGTTTAAGAAGGAACTGCAGATGCTGGAAAAAATCGAAGCTGAAGAAAGTCTGAAGAAGGGTCTCGACCCGAAATGTTACCTATGTAGTGGCACCATACGTGGTGAATAAAGGTGAGACGTCAGGTCGGTTCAAACGGTTGTTTATTCAGTAGTGACACGTTAGATGGGTGCGCTAACCATATTACAATGTTGCTGTAGCCACACCTACTCCTTTTCTCCATAGATGCTGCCTCACCCGCTGAGTTTCTCCAGCATTTTTTGTCTAGTGAATGGTAGGGCTCTGGGGTGTGTTGTAGAGCAGAGGGATCTAGGAGTGCAGGTGCATAGTTCCTTGAAGGTGGAGTCGCAGGTAGATTGGGTGGTGAAAAAGGCTTTTGGCACATTGGCCTTCATTAGTCAGAGTATTGCGTATAAAAGTTGGGAGGTCATGTTGCAGTTGCATAAGACGTTGGCGAGGCTGCATTTAGAGTATCGTGTTCAGTTCTGGGCACCATGTTATAGGAAAGATGTTGTCAAGCTTGAAAGGGTACAGAGAAGATTTTCGAGGATGTTACCAGGACTAGAGGACCTGACATATAGTGAGAGGTTGAGGCTGGGACTCTATTCCTTGAAGCACAGGAGAATGAGAGGTGATCTTATAGAGGAGTAGAAAATCATGAGAGGAATAGATCAGGTGGATGCGCATAGTCGCTTGCCCAGAGTAGGTGAATCGACTACTTAGGTTCATGGGGAAGAGGAAAAAATTTAATAGAAATCTGAGGGGTAGCTTTTTCACACAAAGGGTGATGGGTATATGGAACAAGCTGCCAGAAGGGGTAGTTGAGACTGGGACTATCCTAATGTTTAAGAAACAGTTAGACAAGTTCTTGGATAGAACAGGTGGAGGGATGTGGGCCAAATGCGGGCAGGTGGGACCAGGGAAACATATAAGATTATTAAGGGTTTAGACACGCCAGAGGCAGGAAACATGTTCCCAATGTTGGGAGAGTCCAGAACCAGGGGCCAGTTGGGTAAGCCATTTAGAACGGAGATGGGGAAAAACTTTTTCACACAGAAAGTTGTGAATCTGTGGAATTCTCTGCCTCAGAAGGCAGTGGAGGCCAATTCTCTGGATGCTTTCAAGAGAGAGTTAAGGGGCTGTTCCACTTGCCGATATTTTCATAATTGACTGACATATCAAGGTCGGCAAAAGATTTTGAACATTTCAAAATCCAGCGGCGACAAAAAAATGTTGCGATACTTGAGGAAACACCGCGCGTCAATACATCACCATGCCGCGACTTTTTCGGTGACCTGATACGTCAGTCAGAGATGCCGGCAGTCGCCGAAAAAATCGCCAAGTGAGACAGGCCTTTTCGATAGATCTCTTTAAGTTAGAGGAGTGAAGGGATATGGGGAGAAGGCAGGAACAGGGTACTGATTGTGGATGATCAGCCGTGATCACAGTGAATGGCGCTGCTGGCTCGAAGGGCCGCATGGCCTACTCCTGCACCTATTGTCCATTGTAATTGGAACATGTTTGCTGGTGTGAGCAAGTTGGGCTTGTTTCCACACTGTATCACACTGTGATTAACAATCACTAGAAGCAGAACTATATTTCAATTGGTGAAAATGCTGAAAACATCCAGCAACTCAGGCAACATCTGTGGAAAGCAGAGTTAATATTTGGGATCAATCAGCTACTGTGTTTTTAACATTTCTATTTTATTTCAGATTTGTAGCATTTGCAGTTTTTGTTTGATTTTTCAATGCATTCTGTAACCTTATGTCACTACGTATCCCTTGATCTATCATTACCATTGAGTTAGGAACATCACCCGAAACGTCACCTATTCCTTCTCTCCAGAAATGCTGCCTGTCCTGCTGAGTTACTCCAGCTTTTTGTGTCTATCTTCGAATCAGGGAACAATCGTGATTCAATGAGGAGACTTGAAAGCAGACCTGGAAAATTGAAAGGAAGAAACTATAGGGGAATTAACATAACATCGCTCATTAAAAAAATGATGAATTCATTATTGAAGCAGTAATTGGAAGAAGTATTTAGAAAATCAAATGGCAATCAAACAGAGGTAACATGGTTTTGTGCATGGGAAATAATGTTTGACAAATTTGGTAGAATTATTTGAAAATGTTACAAACAGGTTAGATAAAGGGGAATCCGTAATGGTGGTGTATTTGGATTTCCAGAAAGGATTCAATAAGGTACCACTAAAACATTTATGCACAAAATAAGAACATAGAAAACTGAAGATAATATATTGGTGTAGATAATGTATTGGCTGACTGACAGTTGGGATAAGCAGCCCAGTCGTGAATTGGTAACCAGTAGGGTTCTCTGTTAATCACAGTCAATAGTAAAGTTTTGGATAAAGGGACTGAGTGCATTAAAGCCAAATTTGCTGAAGATACAAAGGTAAGTGGTAAGTTGTGAGAGCACAAAGTGATGTTGTGGGGTTATGTGAGTGGGATCAAAGTTGGTTGATGGAATATAATTGGAGAAGTTGAGTTTTTGGAGATTTAAATAAATAAGAAAGCAAATTAATATTTAAGTGGAATGAGATGATAAAATGTTGAAGTACAATGGAATCTATATCCTAAAACATGAAACAGAAAAAAAGGCATGCAGGTATAGCAAGTTATTGGGAAGGCCAATGGAATGTTAGATTTTATTGCAAAGATTATAGAGTATACATTTTGGGAAGTTTTGATCCAAAGTTACAGGGCACTGATGGGACTGAATCTGGAGTACCTCACACAGTTTTAATCTTCATACTTAAAAAACTATGTGCTTGATTTCAAGGGGCGGCCGGAGGTATCGGGCCGGGCTTGCAGCCGGCCCGGGGAAAAGGCGCTGGTTCCGGCTCCCGGGAGGGCCGTTGCCCGGCGGGCCAGGGACCGTTGGCTGCGCCTCTCACCTTGTCCAGTTGCTGTCGGTTGGCTCCCTCAGTGATGGACGGGGGCCGAGCGCCGTTCATCGGTAGGGATACACACGGGGTGCTGCGGTTGCTCGGAGGGTCAGGCGGAGTTGAGCTGGGGTTGGCGCTTGTTCTCCGCGCTGGCTGTGGGCCTGGGGCCGCTGGTGTTGTCGGTCCAGTGTCTCCGGTTGAATCCCGGGCAGGGATGGGACACTCAGGTGAGGGGGTGGGGCAGTCCAGTGGCTGTCCAGTGGCAGGTGGGGGGGTCCACTTGCAGCGCCTGGGACCCGGGTTCGATCCTGGCTGCGGATGAGGCGCGGATCAGTGTGCACGCTCTCGTCTGTCTCCCACTCGCATCTGCCCCCTCTCTCTCGCTGTTACACCCCACTCTCCCGCTACCTGTTCCTTTAGGGGGGATGAAGAGTTGACCATTTATGGGAGACTCTCTGGAATCGGGAATTTCATTGCTCATTCGTATTCATCGATGAGGCTGAAGAATTCCATTGCCTAGAAATAGCAGAATAGTGAAATTCGACTGAAACTTTTATCGTGTGTTCCAGTCTGGAATGCATTAATTTTCCCATAATGTGATACACGGCACCCCTATTCCTCCGATTAAATATAATTTCACACGTAAGTTATGAATAAAGATAAGAATTTATACATAGTTTCTTCAGCCAGCTTCAGTTCGCTTTTTCTTTATGGTGAATGACCTTTGACAAATCCCATGATTCCTTGCGTTTTTCGGAATACCTAACTCGCTTATTCTCTCCCCCAGAAAACTAGCGATGGAGTAGTTAAATATATTCAAGGCAGAGATTACTAGATATTTAAATTTATAAGGGAGTCAAGGGATGCAAGGAAAGCATAAGACGATGGTTTGAATGCTAAGATTAGATGAAATACGATTTCATGATTGGCAGAACAGATTTGTTTAGGGAGGGGAGGTGGTTAGGCTATTGGTGTATTTCTGCTTTGGTTGCACATATTTTTAGCATTTGCTTGGGGTACTTGCAATGAGGTGCCAATCTTGTAAAGTTGTAATACAGGTCTGTGGGTATTCCAAATAATGGAAGTAGCATGCTAGTTAGGCAGTCTTACACATTCATTCATAAATGTACACATTTAACTAGGAGAAGGAATTTGCATGGTCCTCAACAAGAGTTTTTCCAGACCTACAAATCTTGTCATGGGACATTTCAGATTTGTAATTCAGCAATATAAAACACAGTCTTGTCAACCATATTAAACTTTCATCACGGGCACTTACTTAAATGTGTGTCATCTTCATATACAGTAATTTTCCAAAGTTGATTCCGTATAACCATATAACCATATAACAATTACAGCACGGAAACAGGCCCTCTCGGCCCTTCCAGTCCGTGCCGACCATTTGTTTTCCCCTAGTCCCATCTACCTGCACTCAGACCATACCCCTCCATTCCCTTCACGTCCATATACCTATCCATTTTACTCTTAAATGTTAAAATCGATCCTGCCTCCACCACTTCTGCTGGAAGCTGATTCCACACAGCCACCACCCTCTGAGTAAAGAAGTTCCCCCTCACGTTACCCCTAAACCTCTGTCCCTTAATTCTCATGTCATGCCCTCTTGTTTGAAACTTCCCTACCCTCAATGGGAAAAGTTTATCCACGTCAACTCTGTCTATCCCTTTCATCATTTTAAAGACCTCAATCAAGTCCCCCCTTAACCTTCTGCGCTCCAAAGAATAAAGACCTAACTTGTTCAACCTTTCTCTGTAACATAGTTGCTGGAACCCTGGCAACATTCTAGTAAATCTCCTCTGTACTCTCTCTATTTTGTTGACATCCTTCCTATAACTAGGCGACCAAAATTGTACACCATACTCCAGAATTGGTCTTACCAATGCCTTGTACAATTTTAACATTACTTCCCTACTCCTATATTCAATGCTCTGATTTATAAAGGCCAGCACACCAAAGGCTTTCTTTACCACCCTATCTACATTCAGGGAACTATGCACAGTTATTCCTAGATCCCTCTGTTCCACAGCATTCCTCAATTCCCTACCATTTACCATGTACGTCCTATTTTGATTTGTCCTGCCAAGGATGTAGCACTTCACACTTATCAGCATTAAACTCCATCTGCCATCTTTCAGCCCACTTTTCCAAATGGCCCAAATCTCTCTGTAGACTTTGAAAATCTACGTCATTATCCACAACACCACCTATCTTAGTATCATCTGCATACTTACTTATCCAATTTTCCACCCCATCATCCAGATCATTGATGTACATGACAAACAACAGTGGACCCAACACAGATCCCTGAGAATTTCACCGCAGTGCCCCACTGGTCACCGGCTTTTCCACGGGCACCTGACAAAGCAGCCAAAGTTTCCGATTCAAGTACATATCGTCCCCCAGACCCTCAAATTCAATTATTTAGAAGAACAAGGCACAATGGCACATGGAATTTTCTCCATATGGAAATTCCTCTCTGTCACCTGCCACTGGAAATATATTCACATTCCTTAATTGCCTCCGTCAATATCCTAGAACTCCTGACTCAATAGCATCATGATAATATCTGCATCACCTTCTCAAAAGCAATTACGGCTGGATATTAACTGTTAATTAACCTTGCCAGAAATCACTTAAGTGAATTTAAAAAAATGTAGTCCTTGATATGCTGTAGAAAAGTCACATTTTTTAAATAAATGGCTGACATATGTCCAGTGTATAAAGCTGTGGAAAATTGTATGTCTAATGAGGTTTACCACTCATAATAGAATTCAGTCTGTGAGTAATTTATCCAACACCACTCATTTGATCTTGGCAGATCGACATTTTGATTGATCTCTGCAAGGGCTGTCTTAACATGCTAGAAGAAATCAAATGATAAGGTCCCACATAGGAGATTAGTGGGCAAAATTAGAACTTATGGTATTGGGGGTAGGGTACTGACATGGATAGAAAATTGTTTGGCAGACAGGAAACAAAGAGTAGGGATTAACGGGTCCCTTTCTGAATGGCAGGCAGTGACTAGTAGGGTACCGCAAGGCTCGGTGCTGGGACCGCAGCTATTTACAATATACATTAATGATTTAGATGAAGGGATTAAAAGTAACATTAGCAAATTTGCAGATGACACAAAGCTGGGTGTCAGTGTGAACTGTGAGGAGGGTGCTATGAGGATGCAGGGTGACTTAACAGATTGGGTGAGTGGGCAGATGCATGGCAGATGCAGTTTTATGTGGATAAATGTGCCATTATCCACTTTGGTGGCATAAATAGTAAGGCAGATTATTATTTGAATGGTGTCAAGTTGGGAAAAGGGGAAGTACAATGAGTTCTGGGCGGTCCTTGTTCATCAATCACTGAATGTAAGCATGCAGGTACAGCAGGTAGTGTAGAAAGCTAATGGCATGTTGGCCTTCATAACAAGGGGAGTTGAGTGTAAGAGCAAAGAGGTAATTCATCAGTTGTACAGGGTCCCAGTTGAGACCACACTGGAGTATTGTGTGCAGTTTTGGTCTCCAAATTTGAGGAAGGAATATTCTTGCGGGAGTGCAGCATAGGTTCAGCATAATTCCCGGGATGGCGGGACTATCATATGTTGAGAGCATGGAGCGACAGGACTTGTATACACTCGAATTTAGAAGGTTGAGATGGGATCAAGTCAAGAGAGTTTATTGTCATGTTTCCCAGATAGGACAATGAAATTCTTGCATGCTGCAGCACAACAGAATATTGTAGGCATAAATTGCAGAACAGATCAGTGTGTCTACATACCATAGACCACATATAAACACATAAATAAACGAAATAGGCTGTTATCGTTCAGAGTTTGTTTGAGGTTGTGTTTAATAGTCTGATGGCTGTGGGGAGGAAGCTGTTCCTGAACCTGCATGTTGCAGATTTCAGGCTCCTGTACCTTCTACCTGATGGCAGCAGAGAGATGATTGCGTGGCCAGAATGGTGTGGGTCCTTGATGATGTTGGCAACCTTTTTGAGGCAGCGGTGCGATAGATCCCCTCGATGGTAGGGAGGTCAGAGCCGGTGATGAACTGGGAAGTGTTTACACCTTTTGCAGCCTTTTACGTTCATGGACGCTCAAGTTGCCGAACCAAGCCACGATGCTACCGGTCAGCATGCTCTCCACTGTGCAGTTTGAGAGAGTCCTCCTTGACATACTGACTCTCCGTAATCTTTTCAGGAAGTAGAGGCGCTGATGTGCTTTCTTTATAATTCTTCAGTGTGCTAGGACCAGGAGAGATCTTCGGAAATATGCAAGCCCAGGAATTTGAAGTTCTTGACCCTTTCCACCATCGACCCGTTGATATAAACGGGATTCTGGGTCCCTATCCTACCCCTTCCAAAGTCCACAATCAGTTCCTTGGTTTTGCTGATGTTGAGAGCCACGGTATTGTGCTGGCACCATTTGGTCAATCGGTCGATCTCACCTCTATACTCTGACTCGTCCCCATCAGTGATACGTCCTACAACTGTGGTATCGTCGGCAAACTTGATGATGGAGTTCGCACTATGTCCGGCTACGCAGTCATGAGTATAGAATGTATATTGCAGGAGGCTGAGCACGCAGCCTTGAGGTGCTCCCGTGCTGATTGTTATCGAGGATGACACATTTCCACCAATACGGACAGACTGTGGTCTGTGAATGAGGAAGTCGAGGATCCAATTGCAGATACCCAAATCTGAGAGCTTGGTAACCAGCTTGGAGGGGATGATGGTATTAAATGCCCAGCTCGACTGAATAACAGCCTGACATATGAGTTTTTGTTGTCCAAGTGGTCCAGAGCGGAGAGGAGAGCCAGTGAGATCGCATCCACCATTGATGTGTTGTGGCAGTAAGCGAACTGCAGTGGGTCAAGGTTCTTGTCGAGGTAGGAGTTGATATGCGCCATGATCAACCTCTCAAAGCACTTCATCACCACAGACGTTAGTGCCACTGGTCGATAGTCATTGAGGCACGTCTCATTGCTCTTCTTGGGCACCGGTATTATTTTTGCCCTTTTAAAGCAGGTGGGAACCTCAGACCTCAGAAATAAGAGGTTGAAAATGTCCGTGAAGACTCCAGCCAGTTGGTCTGCACAAGTTTTTAAAACATGACTGGGTATACCATCAGGTTCAGGCGTTTTCTGAGGGTTCACCCCTCTGAACATATAAGATTATTAGGGATTGGATAAGCTAGAGACAGGAAATACATTCCCGATATTAGGGGAAGCCAGAACCAGGGACCACAGTTTAAGAATAAGGGGTAGGAATGAAGAAAAACGTTTTCACCCAGAAAGTTGTGAATCAGTGGTAGCAGCACTTGCAGTCATTAAACACAAAGTGCTGAAATAATTCAGTGGGTTAGGCAGCATTGGTGGAGGGAGCTGACAGAAGACATTTCAGATCGGGACCCTTCTTCAAAAGGTCTGTCCATTCCCTCCCCAGTTACTGCCTGACCCCCTTTGATCCCTCAAACACTGTGTTTAGCTCAAGATTCCAGCGGCTGCAGCTTGTGTCTGTGCATTGATGCTTTGAGATCATTCTCAACTTCCACAAACGGGGTTGGTTGGCCAGGAATGTGCAATGCAATTGAGATGGTGTTAACCTTGCAAATACAATGCACACAACAGTACGTCTACCACTAACCAGAGCCCAGTACAGATCTCAGGAACTATCCTAGGCGGCCATGATTGAGACAAGTGCTGAGAAGCAACCTCCCAAACATGCCACAAATTCTAGACAACGCTATGCCATGCTGTTGATGAACAGTTATGTCAAAATGTTCAACCCTTTTGTTAGATGTACACGCAGTTTCAGGATTCCCAAATTCCTAGCAAGTGAATTATTACCACTTGGAGTATGCCCTTTACTGCCGAGCTCCTAGATAAACTAACAAGACCCTATGGATATAACAGGGAGCAATTGCTTCATCAGTTACGTGTTCCCAAGTTTTTCCAACCATTGAATTTAGAAATATGTGCACCAGCAGACTGGCTCTGAAGATGTAGGTCTGCTTTTAAGATAGGCAGTCAGAATTGTCTGTAACTAGGATGAGTGTCAAAACTAACACTTTCTTTATGAGAGAATAGGCTCCTTAGATTTGAGAGCGTGAGAAAACAACCCACTGACAATTAAATTATCCATCCAGATTGTGAGACAATAAGCGGCCTCTGCTGGTCGAATGGAATATTACCATCTCAGGCCATCTTGTTCAGGCACAGGAAGAAAACCAACTTCATGTCTCGTTGCAGCATTGGCATCCACAACGATCATTACATTCAAAGAATTGTCATCTGGAGAAAGTAGTATTCTTAATATGTTTCAAATGAATGTCAGAAAAGCAGAAAGTGAAAGTATAATGGTTGAGAAAAAAGGAAACAAACTATATATTTTTTAAACACTGGAGTTTATCTGTAGAAAAACAAATTCACTTTATACAAAGCCAGGATTGAAATCAGTTATACATAAAAATGCAACTTACATTTATAATATAATTTTATTGCTAACATTTTTGAAATATTATACAATGAAAATAAAATTCAAAATAGCTGGTTTGACACTTCATTTCACTCATGTTCATACATGTTAGCACATGATCGTTCCCCAGACAAAGGTTTTGAAAGGTTAACTCATGCAAAAGAGCACACATCCCCATACCTAGGACACATGCACTCATACGACTTTAATTCACCTGCTGCAACAATGCTCATATAGTATTCCAAACCTAGAAGTAAGACCAGAAGATGGGAAATATAACCTAATGCGGTGCTTAGCTGGGAAAACAATTGATTTTTCTAAACATTTCATGTAAGTGCCAAAGTAATCATTTTGTTCGTCATTAATTAATCCTAGTTACTATTACACTTTTAGCCGCTTTATTTAAAAATATTTTGCTCACACTTCTTAAAGAATTTTCCAAACAAAAGCTTTCCATGAAGAACAAAAAATAGGAATAATCAATGATGCAAAGCAGTTGAATCATATAAAACAAATTTTAAAAGCTGGAGAAACTCAGCGGGTGAGGCAGCATCTATGGAGCGAAGGAATAGGTGACGTTTAGGGTCGAGACTCCCACCATAACCACCCTCTCCCTAGGTACTTTCCCTTGCAACTGCAAGAAATGCTACATTTGTCGCTTTATCTGCCCCCTCGACTCCATCCATGGACCCAAGCAGTCTTTCCAGGTGAGGCAGAGGTTCACCTGCACCTCCTCCAACCTCATCTATTGCAGCCGCTGTTCTAGGTGTCAACTGCTCTACATCAGTGAGACCAAGCACAGGCTTGGTGATCGCTTTGCCCAACACCTCCGCTCAGTTTGCATTCACCAGCCCGCTCTCCCAGTGGCTCAGCACTTCAACTCCCTCTCCCATTCAGAATCTGACCTTTCTGTCCTGGGCCTCCTCCATGGCCAGAGTGAGTCCCACCGCAAATTGGAGGAGCAGCACCTCATATAAACTCACCCGCTGAGTTTCTCCAGCATTTTTGTCTACCTTCGATTTTCCAGTATCTGCAGTTCCTTCTTAATCATATCTCACTTGGGTAGTTTATACCCCAGCAGTATGAACATTAACCACCAATTTCAGGTAGTCTTTGCTTTCTCCCTCCTTCCTCTCCCCCTTCCCAGCTCTCCCACAGCCTACTGTCTCCGCCTCTTCCTTTCTTCTTCCCGCCCCCCCCCCCCCCATCCCACATCAGTCTGAAGAAGGGTTTCAACCCGAAAGGTCACCTATTCCATCGCTCCATAGATGCTGCCTCACCCGCTGAGTTTCTCCAGCATTTTTGTCTACTTTAGATTGTTCAAGCATCTGCAGTTCTTTCATAAACAATTAAAAAACTTAGTTTGATTATATACTGAGTGTGTATGTATCAAGAGCTTTGTTGAACACATGGCTTTTTTCTGTTATGGTTAATTTTGGGGGGTTTTGGCACTAATTACAGATACAGGAGTGGATTTGCAAAAGGATGCTACCCTCAGCAATCATTCAACATACTTAAAAACTCAGATCCTCAGCAATATTTAACTGAGACTAAAGGTTGAATTTTGATCAATGACTCAAAAAAAGAACATGCATTTTCCTTTAGCTCTTTTTTTTATTGTCTGCATTGTTCACAGTAATCATAAATGTAATGAAATTGCATGATTTATGTGACTTCCACTAATAACAGTGACAACCACTTAATATTCCTTTGGTGTCTTTTTCATTAATACTTCCAAATCGCCATTGTCACGGTGGCGCAGTGGTAGAGTTGCTGCCTTACAGTGAATGCAGTGCCAGGGAGACCCGAGTTCGACCCCGACTACGGGTGCTGTTTGTATAGAGTTTGTACGTTCTCCCAGTGACCTGCGTGAGTTTTCTCTGAGATCTTCAGTTTCCTCCCACACAGCAAAGATGTACAGGTTTGCAGTTTAATTGACTTGGTGAATGTAAAAATTGTCCCTAGTGGGTGTACGATCGTGTTAATGTGCGGGGATCATTAGTCGGCATGGAACTGGTGAGCCGGAGGGCCTGTTTCCACACTGTATCTCTAAACTAAACTAAAGGTCTGAGTCTACACTGTACAAATAAAATTGAAATATTGGGTATACAAAATGTAAAATTGATCTAATGCCACCTACCAGCAATGGAGAAGCTATAGTAATAGTTGAACACCTGTGAAAACCTGTAAAAACCTGTGAAAGAGGACCTGGGATAAAAACTTGGACATCGATTGGCTCATTGTGTTACATATGCAATGGATGGAGAGGGCCATGTACATCTCTGGTATCATGTTGCTGTCCCACAACTATACTGAACTGCTCTTGGTGTTAAAGGTAATAAAGTAACACATTTCACACAATTCTCCCACCACCCTGTTCCTTTCCCTTCCTCCTTATCCTCATCTCCCTGTTCCCCAATTTCTTTTCATCACAAATCACTAGCCTTTATCACTTACTCCACCAACATGCAAATGCTCAACTATATCCATTGGCCAGGTTTTGCCCTACCCCTACCCCACTTCCAGATTTCTCTCCACCACTTCATTAGTCCGAAGATGGGTCCTGATTTGAAACGTCATATGTCCATTCCCTCAACAGATGCTGCCTGACCTGCTGAGTTCATCCAGCTCTTTGTTTTTAAAATTCCAGAATCTACAATCTCTTCAGCCTCCGTATCACATTTTTACCTAAGTGGCTAGAAATATTCAAAATTTACTTGGCAAAGAAATCGTTCAAGTTCTGGAGTACAGAATACAAGTTCTAAGATTCTTCTTGTTGGGTATTGAAGGCATACAGATTTTCAAGGAAGACATTTGTAGGATTGTACCTGCTTATAGGATTCACTGTTGATGTAGAATTGTGGAAGTCTACTTCTCTGAGTTGTTGTGAAAATTAGGATTTAGGGACTTACTATTTAATCAGTAACTCTGACCATGAAGAAATAAGAGCAATGATCCATTTGATCTGCATGAAACTGATTTTTGTTTTGGAAATTTTTTTTTTTTGGATTAACAATGAAGATCATGATTAATTAGGATGTCCTTCATCGAGAAAAATCAGCTGTGCAAACTGTGATTTTTTTTCTTCAAACGCCTCCTCTTTACAAGTGATTTTGATCCAATGCAACAATACACCAAAATATATTATCGATACTTCTGAGCCAAGCGGAAATTGTTAAATCTTTACTGGCACACAATTTTTCAAGCTGTTCACACAGTTGTTGACTGATATCTGCACCGATTAGGCATCTGATTATCAGGAATGTCTCTGTTGGTCATCCTGAAAGAAAGATTTTTTTTCAATTAACAAACCTTCAGAAATGTTAATCAATTTATTTTGCATTCTTCCCCCTGCAGTGTCAATTTTAAGCTAGTCTCTTGTGCTAACCAATAGGCCGACAATAAAATACCATCAATAGAGGTGACCCCTGCAATATGGCAGGGGCAGGGGTGGGAAGATTGTATTCTTAGATAATGGTCTTCTCAAAGTGGGATAATTTGGGCACGCGTCATAAGTTAGAAATAAAATAGTAAGATTAAATAAGAACTTACCAGTTTGAAGTTTGATCCTTATTTTATGAGGAGTTACGTTGAGGGATTATGTGAAGATGCCCCGCCAGGCGCAAGCGCGTCATACTTCACAGCAGCAGCGTGAAAACACAGAAACAAATAGCCAAAGTAACATAGTAAGGCTTTTAGAAGACTAGAACTACTAGATGATCTCTTAGATTATGAGGGTGGGAGCGGAGGGCACATAATCCCTCAACATAACTCCTCATAAAATAAGGATCAAACTTCAAACTGGTAAGTTCTCATTTAATCTTACTATTTTAATTTGGAGTCACGTGAGTGACTACGTGAAGATTTCAAAGCTCTGTATTTTCATGCCGTAGATGCACTCCATACGACAATCTGCTTCGGTTGACACAGTAGGGAATAAATAATATATTGAACATTGCTTCGAATTATTCAATAACTATTTTTAATAATAACAAAAACCAGGAATAACCCCTTTGGCCCAGGGGGAATTACAAACAATGATAGAAAACAAAGCAAATGAATTAAATGGAACCCAAAACAGCATGCCCAAACCGTGGCACTGTCTGTACAGGTTTGTCATAAAATTGAGAAAATGTTCCTTCTCTAGACCATCCTGCGGCCGCGAGGATTTGGTCTAGCGGCACGTCCTGAGCATTTGCCGCGGAGGTTGATGCCGCCCTGGTGGAGTGAGATTAAAGACATGAGTGTCGACTCCAGCACAATTGAGAACCTGTTTCAACCATCTAGAAATAGTTTGTGCTGACACTCTTTTATATGGCTTTTTGTGACTAATGAGCAGTCCTGTCTCAGAACCTCTGAGACTCCTTGTTACCTCAATATATTGGCTTAAGTGTTTAACTACACATAACATTTGGTCAACAGGATAGGCTTTAAACATCACCTTGGTTCCTGCCATACCTGGCCTGCTTTGTTTGATTAAATCATAAACATAGAAGGTAATGTCATTTACAGACAAATGCATACAATCTATTCGTAACAATTGTAATGTTTGTACAGGTTGTGCTGAAACCAGCGCCATTAGCCTAACCACTTTAAGAGTTAATCTCTGCATAGTAATTGGAGCCCATTGCCGAAGCAGTGTGAGAACAAGATTGATATCCCAGATTTCTGTATATCGAGGTTTCGGAGGGTTTTTATTAAAAATTCCTCTCATAATCAGGATACTAACGGATGAGACCTGATAGGTTGTTAGTTCTGAAGACTGCCCTAAATAAGAGGACAACGCACTCCAAGCACTGTTAATGGCACTATAACTCAGGTGCTCATCAAAATGCAACTTAGCTAGGAACTCCAACACATCACATATGCATGCATTATGATAAGATATATTGGATTGTACACAGAACAGCTCACATTTCTTCATGTGAACCATATATTGTTTTTTAGTGCTATTTCTCCAGCCTGCAGTGAGAACCTCCATGGCCCTGTTCGACAATCCAAGTCCTTGGAATGGTCTGGTCAGAACCTGCAGACCAACAAATTAATATGGTCATATAAAGGGTGACTTTCTCCTGTAACCGGATGCACCAACAAATTACTGCAGCTGGGAATCATCATGAATGGCTGAACCATCATTCGATGCACATTCAAGTCATGCTCTATTTTGGTGAGGCATTTCAGGATGAGACAAAATGGAGGAAATGCATAAAAAAAATGAGTGCCCCCAATGTAACGAGAATCCATCCACGGCTACTGCTCCTGGATCTGGCTCCCATGAAACATATTTAAGCAACTGGTGATTTAATCTGGATGCAAACAGATCAATCTCTGGCAACCCAAATCGAGTGACAATTGTGTGAAAAATTTCAGAATTCAACATCCATTCAATATTGTCATTAAACTTACGCGACCTATGGTCTGCCACCACATTGTCTATATCTGGTAAATAAATGGCTGAAACCCAGATATTCCTTGAAATGCACCAATGCCACATGACGTTAGCCAAGTTATTAAATGATCGTGCTCCTCCCATATGATTAATATATGCCACTGCTGTGGCGTTATCAATCTGGAGTTGAACGTGTAAATCCTTCATTGAGGAGCAATATGCCTTTAACCCATAAAATGCCCCCAATAACTCCAAATAATTTATCCCGTGTGTGGAGAATCAACCCTTCGTGTTCATGCCATCTACCCCCACAGCTAGACTCGGTGTCCGTAGCCCCCCATCTGAGAGCACTTACATCAGTCTGTAAGATCAGTGAAGGGTCTTGTACCAAAATGTTATTGGTAGCTTGATTTACATTAACAATCCACCACTGCAATTCTGCAAGAGCTGTGGTTGGTAACTGCATAACCCGATCAAAATGGCCTGCATTCGATTTTAGTGCTTGTTCTCGTGCTCTCTGCAAATGTTGATAATGCAAAGGCCCGAACTGTACTGCAGGAAAAGCTGCTACCAATTTCCCAATGGCCTTAGCGACTTCAAGAAATGGAGGGATAAAGTTTTTGTGTGAGGCAAGTACAGACATCAACAATATCCACAACCTTGGCTGTTGGTAATGTTACTGTCACATCAACTGAATCAAAAAGATATACTAAATATTTTGGATTGGCTGTAACTTGGACATAAGTTGGATGGACCAAAAACCCTAATGACTCAAACACATTTTTTGGTTGCTGCAACCGACTCTTCAGCTGACTCTTTAGTGTTGCTGATAATTAAGATATCATCTATATAAGCCATTACAATGTGATTATGGGCCCTCAATAGCCCCAGCACAGGTTTTAACAATTTAGTAAATAGCCTGGGTGCTGAACTTAATCCATTAGGCAATGCTTTGTATTGCCACAGCTGTCCCATCCAATTAAATTTCAAGTACCTGCGATAATGAGCATGAATTGGTACTGAATAATACGCATCTTGCAAATCAATAGTTGCCACATAACAGCCCTGTGATAGCAGCTGTTTAGCAGTAACGAAGGTGTCCATTTTAAAAACGCCTATAGAGAACTGAAGAATTTAAGTGAGTGAGGTCCAGAATTACTCTACAACCCCCATCTTTTTTAGGTCTGGGGAAAATATTAGACACAAATTGGTGAGGATGATTAATGGCTTTCTCAATCACTCCTTTTTTGCACAAATGTCTAAGCTCAACAGTGACCAGTTCAGTCTCTGGAGCAGAAAACACCAACATTTTATTGGGCTTGTGCTGTTGAGGTGGATCTATCCCTTGGATAAATTCAATGGTAGAACCTGACACAGCATTAAGTATAAACATATCAGACGTTATACAACACCATTCATTATAAAATAATTGTAATCTCCCGCCAACAGGAGGTTGTCCACCAGAAACTTTATTGTTAACAGAAAGGCCCTGTACCTCTCCAGTTGGCCTGAAAGCATGTTCTCTGCCCCCCTAGAAATGGGTGGACTTCATTAAGCCAATAGTTTTTGCCTCCTCATCAATCTCCCGAATTTGCTTCACAAGATCCGTTCCAAACAGGAATTCAGGGGTTTGAACATTCATTGCCTTACACAGTGCAGCACATTTCTGATTTAGAGTTGGCCTGATGGCGATTTTCCGAATGCAGTTAACCTCAAAAACCGCATTGCATAACATAGCCAACATATCTTTTTGTATTTGAGATATCATTGTCCCTTTTACCATGGTGCCAAATGCAGTAATTGTAGCCGCCACCAGTTGGAGGACGTATTGATATCGAACCGCCTGTCCCCTCATAGAAGGACTCATGGGTGCCCATATTGCTGTGTTCACTGTAGGCACTTTTAGCGAAGCACAGTTGACAGGTGTCTTATACTCATTTGTGGTCTCTTGCATCATAGAATGCTGGAGCTGGTGAGACACTAAATAGTTGATGTTGTTGGCAAGGTACTCTTCCATTGCCTCGCAAGTCCCCTCCGGTACAGCAAAGCTCATTGCTATTTCCGGGACACCCGGAGCGTGGCTCTTGTACGCTGGTGTTTGCACATAAGCAGGGACACCAGAATCAGGGTCAGCTGCATCCTGCCCTGCTTCTCACAAATCATATTGTAGGGAGGCATCCTCCAGTCCTAAACAAGGCGCTGGAAGGAAATCCCCTTGCTGGTACTCCATATATTGTTCTTGGTATGGGCCCACTTGGACAGCTGGCTGGGGAACCACTGGGGCCTTGGACCCTTGTGTAATCAAAGTTTGGAGCATCTGCTCCATCTTTTTAATCCTCCCCCACATTCTTTTATTATCAGGGGGAGAGTCACCATCTTCGTCAGACTCGTCTGACAACACAGGTCTGTTAGCCATAGAAAGGCAAAGAGAAAGTCTATCAGTAGCCTCAGGCTGCTGAGTATCTGGAGCTAGTGCGGAAGATTCGCTCGCTATCATAACTGCTGCCGGTAAAACGGCACCCGGCATCGAAACCGGAGTTTCAGCGCTAATCTCCAGACCCGATTGAATTTGTGAATCCTCACTGGACCCACGCTTAGTACAAATCCTCCTACCTGACCGCTCCATTTCTCCAACTCCTACTGACTGCTCGAGCCAGCTTTACGGAGTTTAAATACTTCTGGGTAAAGTTTTTAAAACACTTACCTGATAAGTTCCTACTTACCGCTGGTGGAGCTGTGCCCTCCAGCCCGTTCAGTGCGAAATGCGCGGACGTAATGACGCGCATGCGCCTGCCGGGGCTTCTTCACGTAGTCACTCACGTGACTCCGAAGTAAAATTGTGTTTATTTATTTACTTTTTCACACATATTCCATGAGAGCAAATATTTTTGGATAGTGATTCGCAAATTCTGTAAGGCTGAATTTCTGTTACCTGGACAGCCATAACACACGGGCCACCTGTAAAAACATTATACTTGCCATTTGATTACGCTGTCTGACACGGGCAATAACTGTACCTAGTATTACACTATATCTAGTATGACACATGCCTCACCTGTTACATTATCTCTATTGATTCTGGACACCTGCCCACTGGATAACTGCCATTAGCCATTTTCTTGTATCAAACAATTAACCTGGGCAGTTTTTTATTCACCATCATTAGTTCACATCTACTATTGCTCATCATGCAATATTGTTTACAAACAATGCTCTTCATTATTAATTAGGTATAAAAAAATTGACATTGACATATTTGAAATGAACAGGGGAATTAACAGGAAATTATATATTTTTTTAATGATTGCAGTACTTAAGAGTAGTTCTGATGGGCAGAATGGAGACCATGAACTTGATGCTGGGGTAAATGAACATGTATTTGTCATCTGCATATGAAGCAGTAGCTTCAATGTTTAGGACATCCAGGTGACATTACTTAATGGCCAGTGTTACTGAGATTGCATCGAAATGTGTTTGCAATCAAAATGTGTTTGCATGTTCTTTGCATTGTATCAAAATTGATATCACATGCACACTTGCCTATACAGTTCACCAGAACTTAAATAACTCCAGTAGAATATCTGTGATTCCATCTCATGGCAATTAACTTTAATCGAAGCACAAACTTACTGCAATTCCTTCTGTAGTCGCTCATATGTTTGTTTTAGATTTTGATTTGCCACTGAAGCTGGAACATCAGGAACAAACCAAGCTGCAATATACTTGATGGAAATAACAACATTCTGTAAAGGGAATGAAAACAAATATTCATATTGTGTACAAACTATATATTTTTACATTGCATTCAAAATTATAATTTTATATCCAATAATATTAAATTTCAAACTGCTCAAGTCGTGAAAAGAAACTATCGATCAAGAGGTAAGTGCGTGCAATGTACTAATTTACCTCAAATAAAACAAGAAACCCCAAACGAGCAGCAAAAATATGCCAGAATTGACTTGTGTATTCATAGTCATCACCAGTTCTGTAATCACGATACCTAAGGAGGAGAAACAATATAAGAAATATAAACTTGCAAGCCACAGCTGTCAGAAGTGCAATTAATTGTCCCAAGTATTATTGTGGCCAAAAAAAATCATAGCCATGAAGCCTAGCAATTGCATTAAGATGGAATATGCATTGAACTCTCCTACTTGTAGACATGCTGTAAATTGATAGACAAGATGGGTCCAGGCAGCATATGGTGTGTGAGTCTATAACCATCATGAATTGCTCATAAATCAAGCTTGTGCCAATCTTACACGCAATCCTTGAAGGCAATAATTGTAGAAACTCACTGCACAAAAATTTGGACCCCACCCCATTGAATATTCTGAACACAAACATGCAATTATAAATAGAACATAGACAGTAAAGCACAAGACAGGCCCTTTGGCCCACAATGTCGTACATGATGCTAAGACCAAATCTTATCTGCCCGCACATTATCCATAGCCCGCCATTCCTTGTATATCCATATGTCTGTCCAAAAGTTTCTGAAATGCCACTATTGTATCTGCCTCACCACCATCCTTGGCAGCTTGTTCCAGGTACTCACCACCCTCGGTATGAAAAAAGTGGTCCTACACATCTATATATATATATATTACTAAAAATCTCATCTTGTTTGTTTGTTTGTATGCATGTGTGTGAGATCCCAAAACCCCGCCAAAACGGTACACGATAGCGCTATAATTTGTAGCCCACCTTACTCACCTTTGTCCTACGGTGTCCGTTAGCCAAGTTTCATTCAGATTGATGTTATATTTTACAAGTTCTTGACATTGTTTCTTCTTGGTTTCTTGGTCCTCCAAAATATTCCAAATGGAATTTAAACTGGAGGTGGTGGAGGGAGGACTTAAGCTAGAAAGGCATTAAAAAAAGAAATTCCACTTGCACTGCATGTCAGCTGCGTGTGGGATTTGAAATGACCACGTCTGCGCAATGGGCCTGGTATTCACGTATGCGGATTTTAAAATAACTGAAAATCTCCCTGCGCGTGTGCAGTGGGCCCGGTATCCTCGCTTGCAGGATTTGAAATGACCACGGCGCTGTGGCTGGGGCTAGGTCTGGGGGCGGCGGCGCTGCTGCTCCAGGCCCGCGGGGAGGGAGAGGAGCGGGACTCAGGGCAAGAACTAGGCCACTGCCTCGGTCTCTCCCTCCCCCAGCTCCGGGCCGCTTGGCCCGTTCCCCCCCTGACAGCCCCCGCCTCAAGTACAACCTCATCGCCGACATGGATGGAGAAAACGGCGGTGGTTTACATCGAGAACCTGGGGAGGTAAGGAGGGAGTGAAGGGGGTAGGGACGGAGAGGGGGGGGGTAGAGGGAGGGCAGGGCAGCGGGGGAGGTGAGGAGGGAGAGTGCGGGGGTGGGGAAAGAAGAGGGAGGGTGAAGAGGAGGGGGAGGGAGTGCTGGGGATAAGGGGAAATGAAGGAGGATGAGGGTAGGAAGAAGGATGGTGAGGCAATGATGGGGGGAAGGGAGAGGAGGGGATGGAGGGGTGAGGGGAGGGAAGGAAGCAGAGGAGGATTGGCGGAGGATGGGGAGAGGGAGGATAATGGAGGAGGGGAATAGGGGACTGAAGATGGAGAGTGAGATGTGATCACATTGATCTTATATTTTACGTTATTACCATTTTAAACTTTAAAAACATCGCAGTCACACTCCTACTTGCTGGCCATTCTTGCGCAATTGGACGAGTGTTGCCGTGATTCGCGTCACAACGGGGATCTCTGGCGTCACAATGGGAACCTGTCTGCCGCGCCTGCACAATTGGGAACTATGGGTGAGTGGTGGAATATTGTGTCGGGGACGGGGCCCAATGGGTCCGCACCTGGTCTAGTCTCCTTTAAACTTTGCTCCTCTCACCTTAAAGTTAGGTTGAGAGTAAGGTCGGGTAAAATCGGGATGGTTGTGAGAGGAGGGGTGGTCAACACCGAATTGAAGGTATTATATTTGAATGCATGTAGCACAAGGAACAAAGCGGATGAGCTTGTAGCGCAGTTAGAAATTGGCAGATATGACGCTGGAGGCATTACAGAGATATGGCTACAAGAGGTTCGGAACTGGGAGCTAAATATTCAAGGCTACACATCCTATCGCAAGGACAGAATGGTGGGCAGAGGGGGATGGGTAGCACTGCTGGTAAGGAATGAAATTTAGTCCTTAACAAAGGGTGACATTTGATCAGAAGATGTTGGGTCCCTGTCGGTAGAGCTGAAAAACTGCAAGGGTAAAAATACTCTAATGGGAGTTATTTCCAGGCCCCCAAACAGTAGCCACGATATACGGTATAAGTGCATCAGGAAATAAAATCGGAGTGTAGGAAAGGCAATGCTTCATAGGAGATTTCAATATGCAGGTTGGGAGAATCAGGCTGGCACGGGACTCCAAGAGAGAGAATTTGTAAGAGTGCCTCCGAGATAGTTTCTTAGAGCAGCTTGTAGTGGAGCCTACCAAGGATAAGGCAATTCTAAATTTAGTGTTGTGCAAGAAACTGATTTAATAAGAAAACTTGAGGTAAAGGTACCACTAGGAGGTAGTGACCACAATATGATAAGATTGAACCTACAATTTGAAAGGGAGAAGGTGAAATCGGATGTGTCGGTATTACAGTTGAGCAAAGGGGACTATCAAGGCACGAGGGAGTTGGCAAAGATTGACTGGAAAGGGGCTTTAGTAGGAATTATGGTGGAGCAGCAATGGCAGGAATTTCTGCGGATAACTTGGAAGGTGCAGGATTCCAAAGAGGAAGATTCCAGGGGGAGAATACCAAACAACCATGCTTAACAAGGGAAGTCAAGGACAACATAAAAGCAAAAGGGATGTTTTTTAAAGAACAACTAAAGGTAATTAAAAGGACAATACAGAGAGAAAAGATGAAGTACGAATGTAAGCTAGCCAATAATATAAAAGTGGATTGCAAGAGTTTCTATGAATATGGTTTTATGAAGGGAAGATCTTGGCTGAAGAATCTGCAGGAGTTCTTTGTTGAAGTTAATAGCAGGACAGACAAAGGGGAGGCTGTAGATGTTGTTTACCTAGTTTTTCAGAAGGACTTTGATAAGGTGCCGCACATCAGGATGCTAGGGAAGATGAGAGCCCATGATATTGAAGGGAAGACACTAGCATGGATATCGGGTTTGGTTGGTTGCCAATGACTAGTGGAGTTCCGCAAGGGTCGGTGCTAGGGCTGCTTCTCTTCATGTTGTACATTAATGATTTGGATAAGAGGATTGAAGGCTTTGTGGTCAAGTTTGCAGATGATTCTAAGATAGTGGAGGGGCAGGCAGTGTAGAGGAAGTAAGGACTCTGCAGAAGGACTTGGACAGGTTGGGAGAGTGGGCAGAGAAGTGGCAGATGAAACTCAGTATAGCAAAGTGCAGAGTCATGCATTTTGGCAATAAGAATAAAGGCATAGATTATTTTCTATAATCCAGAAATCTGAGGTGCAAAGGCACTTGGGAGTGCTGGTGCAGGACTCCCAAAAAGTTAATTTGCAAGTCGAATCAGTAGTAAGGAAGGCAAATTCAATGCTAGCCTTTATGTAAAGAGGACTGGAAAATAAAAACAGAGATGCAATGCTGAGGCTCTATAAGGTGCTGGTCAGACCGCATTTGGAGTACTGTGAGCATTTGGGCCCCATATCTGAGGAAGGATGTGTTGGCCCTGGAATGGGTCCAGAGGAGGTTTATAAGAATGATTCCAGGAATGAGTGAGTTAGCATATGATGAACGTTAGACAGCACTGGTTTCTACTCGCTGGAGTTTAGAAGGTTGAGGGGGGACCTCATTGAAACTTACAGAATGATGAAAAGCATAGATAAGAGTGGATCTCGAAAGGATGTTTCCACTGGTAGGAGAGTCTAAGACTAGAGGTGATAGTCTCAGAATTAAAGGGCACTCTTTTATAAAGGAGATAAGGAAGAACTTCTTTAGTCAGAGGGTAGTTAATCTGTGGAGCTGATTGCCACAGAGGGCTGTGGAGGCCAACTCAGTGGATGTTTTTAAGGCAGAGGTAGACAAATTTGATTCAAATGGGTGTCAAGGGTTATGGGAGGAAGGCAGGAAAATGGCATTAGGAGGCAGAGATTAGCCATGATTGAATGGTGGAGTGGACTTGATGGGCCAAATGGCCTAATTCTAATCATATAATTTGTGAACATGTGAATTTGCAAAGCTAAGCCCTATGTTATTTTGATTTTTCCATCCTAGGAAAATGGTTCCGACTCTAGCCTAGATATGCCTCGCATAATTTTATATACTTCTCCAAGATCTCCCCACAACCTCCAGGATTATAGAGAAAACAATCCAAATCTGTCCAACCTCCTGCAGCTAATACCCTCTAATCCAGACATCATTCTGGTAAACCCTCTCTGTACGCTTTCCAAAGTCTCTACATCCTTCCTATAGTGGGGCAACCAGAGCTGCACTTAATACTCATCTGGAGGCCTAACGAAAGTCCTGTAAAGCTGCGTCATATAAAATAGAAGGAAACTAGAATAAAATCCAGTGCATCACATCATTGGTGTTGAATTTTTAAATTACACACTAATGAAATGTTCAATCAAGAGAAACAGGAAGGTGTGACCAATAGCAAGGTAGATATAGGATCCACAAAGTAGCATTGCAGGCGTCTCAGCCATTACATTTGTTCAACAGCTAGGATGCTGTCTAGCCCATGTAGATGAGAGTAGACACTACAAAGTGAATGAGCAACCTGTCCACAGGAACATGTTATTCATAACATTCAAGTTGGGGTGAGGGGGTGTAGAAAGAAATGTAGTGGTAATAGAAGTCAACATAAATAGGGTAATACTTTTCTTTTCAACTACAAATGCGAGTCCTGAAGACTGCAATCCCTGCTGGATACAAAACTTAAGGACATTTATTCAGAGCAGGAACTTGGAATAAGTGGTGAATGATCCAGTTGTTTTGGTCTACCTGGACAGCAATGACACAATTAAGAAAGAAGTTCAGCTGAAGGGATGTAAGCATCGAAGATCTAAATTAAAAAGTAAAACCTCAAAAGCAAAATGGCATAACATTGACAAATTAAATGTATGGCTCAAAATTGGTGTGGGATAAATAATTTGAGCTTTACAGAAGAGATTTATTGCTCCAATTATAAAGGGCCATGTGTTTGAGCAAATAAGAATATTATAAAGACTATTTAGAATATGGTGAACACTTCTAATCTCTGGACCCAAAGGAGGATATATATGAAACAGAGGGAGTGTGTTGAACATTTGATTGATTCCTGGGGTGGCAGGTTGGTCATATGAAAAGTGATTAATTAGACTAGAACTACAGTGTCATGTTTAGAAGGATGAGGGGTCAACTCATTGAAACATACAAACTGTGTACCGGGCTTGATACGGTAGAAGCAGGGATGCTTGGGGTGGGAGATTGCAACCTTCACGTGGTCCACCCTGTTTCGACTAATGCAATCAACCTGATGTGCACAAACAAGATCAAATAGAACAGGTTGACCAACAACTTTAGGCTCTGTAGGTCATATGCAAGAAGAAGAAGATGCTGTTTCCATTGGCTGGATGGTTTATTCAGAACTAAGATAAGACATTTCCTCAGCCTGAGTATGTTGAATCATTGTAAGTTCGGACTAAGAAGACGGTGGAGGCACAGACATCTAATATATTAAAGGCAAAGGAGTTTTTAGATATGGCCCACATTTGCTCCATTTCTAATTTTGTATATTATTTTCTAATATGCTTATTCGCTGCCATGTGTCAGGTTATGATTGAATGAATATTGTAGGACCTGGCCTAGACAATATCCATGGGTTGCACTGTAGTAAATCAATTTGATGGCATCCATATGCCAAGTAAAATTGGCCACCAAATTGTTTTTAAAAGTGCAGTTTTATGAACAAATCATTTTCAAATTATTTAAATCACACACCATGCTTAGACATATATCCTGCAACACTATCAATCACCGAGTCAATGTTTAAGCCTCTCTCACATGATCCCTAGTTAAACTGATATCTGCTTGTATCCATATCTCTCTATTTGCTGCACTTCCATGCGCCTATCCAAAGGCATCTTAAATGCTGCTATAAAATCTGGCAATGCGTTCCAGGCTCCCACCGTTCTGTGTAAAAAAGCCTACTCCACACATCTCCATTAAACTTTTCCCCACTTACTTAATGGTTATGTCCTCTTGTGTTGGAAATTTCCACCCTGGAAAAAGGTTCTGACTGTCTCCCCTATATGCTTCTCATAATATTATATACTCCTTTCGTCTCCCCTCAACCTCCAACATTTCACATAAATCAATCAAGTTTATCCAAACTCTCCATGTAGCTGAAACCCTCTAATCCAGACAGCATTCTGGTAAAGCTCCTCTGCATCCTCTCCAAAGCCTGTAATGAGGCAACCAGAATTGCATACAATACTCCAAACGTGGCATAACCAAAATCCTGTAGAGCTGCATCATGACTTCCTCTTATATTTAATGCCCCTACAAATGAAGACAAGCAGATCATACACCTTTGTGACCAACCTATCCACTTGTGCTGCCACCTTTACTGAGCTATGAACTTTGACTCCAAGATCCCTCTGCACTTCAATGCTTTTAAGGGTCTTGCCAACCACTGTATACACTCTCTACAGATTCTGACAGTCTATTTTATTCTCCATTCTTAAAACCACTGCACACTGTGTGCCATATAAACTAGTAAGGTATGCAGGTCTGACCTCTATTTCTCAGCTGAATTAGTTTTGCTCATTTCTTGATTATTAGCTAGTTGAATGAAGCAGGCTCTGACCTGGTCCCTTGCCTTGGAGCTCACAGTTCCTGCCTATCCATACTGATAGACAATAGACAATAGGTGCAGGAGTAGGCCATTCAGCCCTTTGAGCCAGCACCGCCATTCAATGTGATCATGGCTGATCATCCCCAATCAGTATCCCGTTCCTGCCTTCTCCCCATATCCCCCGACGCTATTATCTTTAAGAGCCAATCTAGCTCTCTCTTGAAAGTATCCAGAGAACCGGCCTCCACCGCCCTCTGGATGGCTAATGAAGCTTAACCTGGGGTGGTATCTGGCAGAGTGTAGCAGTAGTTCAACTGATAATAGGTCTCAAATGGCATATTGTTAGGCTTAGCCTCTGCCCCAGCCCCAGCACACTGTGACAGCATAAAATGTGGTAAAACCCTACCACTCAAATGTAACAAAGGTATTTTACACTTGCCAATATGATTATTTTTAAATGAAAATAAAGAAAAAAGGATTTAAGATCACTTTGCTCCTAATCTTCAGATTGGGAATGCGAATAGATATCCAAGATTAAGTTTGACAAACATACAGAATGAGAGGTACAATCCCCAACATAGTGGTGGTGCTGACGATTGGGCACATCCTCACTTAGATTAAAAACTGGGCCATATTTATATATGAGCTGCAGGTTGCTGGCAGTTCCTTTCAGAGCCACAAACACAGTCAGCGTGGCCTTTACTTAAACATGTAAACGCAAGTCACCCACATAGTAGGACATTCAATAGCTGTCTAGGTCCCTGAGATGATACCTCTGTACTGTAGGTCCGCAGTTTCAGAAAATAAAGTAAGTAATAAAGAGAGATCAGGAAACCTGAACATGTTGGTACACACAAGAGATGGAAAAGTCTGGCCATGTTATACCTGCAGTACTTTACTCGGAATCCCAGTGATTCTGATCCATTGTCCTTCAAACGAGTTTCGTTCTCAAAATGTTTTGTATAGAACACCGACAGACTGTTATTAACATACCCCATCAAACAACTGCAAAGTAAACAAAATATTAACAATATAGTTAACATTGTGAAGAAATAAGTATAAGGATCCAAACAGAGCAAGAGTTTGAAATATGTTTGCCAAGGTATTCAGGTGTCATATATTTTTGGGCTGCCTTTTCGCATATTTCTTTTGATGCATTCATTAAAAGCAAAGCATTAATGTTCCAAAAAGTGCTAAGGAAGCATGCACAGTCAACTCTAAAGATTCTCCTTTAAAACTGTCAGATTGCCTAAAATGTTCCCTCATTTCTATGATTTCATTCTTATCAGTAAGAGTACCAATTTCTTGTTAGAGGAATCGATTTCCAGTAAGGTCTCCAGGGAAGGGAGCATATACATTTAGCATCAGTTTGCAAAATCAGAAAAAAAAAATACGGGTAATACTCAGCAGCAACTGTGATCATGAATTCTTTTTCTGTAGAAGCTACCTGACTTGTTGAGTAGTTCCATTTTTTAATGTTTAAATTTCAGATGCCAGTACCTGTGGTTTACTGCTTTGGGATAGGAGAAATTGGACTTGCATTCCAGTGCTGGTCTAATAAAATATGATGCATCTTGGGCAATTTGTCTCAATACAAAACATCAGCCCTGTATATAACAGATACATGGTGAACTCGCTCCACTGTGTTTTGAGATCTATTTGGCAAAGTTAATAATAATACATGTTTTATACTTACTTGTCAACTGCATTGTGTCCATTTGCGCAGGGACCATATTCATACCTATAAACTAAACGCGGGATGAAATCAGATGTGATTGCGATCACCAGTCCATTTCCAATGACAGCCAGAACGCCAATTGCCTCAAGGATTTTCACCCATATCCCTGCAGTGTGGACACATCTCAATTATTTTCTAGCAGTAAAAACATCAATAAATCTGATTTTGTGAATGCATGGGTGTGTGCCTAATTTCTCTTCTTGTTTTTTAAATGTCCAAATCAATATTTCTGTTGAACCAGTGCATCCCATCGCAAACAATAGGCTTGAGTGCATTTCATGGAAACAGTGAATCACAAGTGATGACTGGGTAAGATTATATTATCATGATGCCAAAATCTATTCAATCATATCCTGATCACACTGTACTGAACTACATCCCAGTTAATGATGTACACTTGAATCTGGATGAAGGAACATAAAAGCCAAATGAACCATAATAACAGAATATATTACTTTAGTTTAGTTTAGAGATCCAGCGCAGAAACAGGCCCTTCGTCCAACGGGTCCGTGTCTACCAGCGATCCTGTACACACTAACACTATCCTACACACTAGGGACAATCTACAATTTTTACTGAAGCCAATTAACCTACAAACCTGTATGTCTTTGAAGTGTGGGAAGAAACCAGAGCACTCGGAGAATACCCACTCTGTCACAGGAAGAACATATAACTCCGTAAAGAGAGCACTCATAGCCAGGATCGAACCCGGGTCTTTAAGGCAGCAGCTTTACTTCTGTGCCACCCTGCCGCCCTGTTAAAAAGTTATCCTGAACTAAAATATAGTCAATTATGAGAAATAAAAGATAACCTATCTAAAAATAATAGATTGAATGATTCCGATCCATTGTCCTTCAAACAAGTGTTGAAGAACACACTAATTTGTTCAAAATAAATCTCTAACAAAGATAGAATTGTTTTACGTCAGCACAAAAAGTGCATTGATGGAAGAGAGTTGACCAGCGTAGTATTTTCAATATCTGTTAGTTTTTTTTTCTTTTTGACAAAATGTTATTAATAGTTTCATGAAAATTTTATATGTAATTCCACTCTATAAGCCCTATCCACAATTTCCTTTACAACAATATCTAAGCTTGTTCCAAATTACACTGTAATATGCCATTATCAATCTTTAATTAAGAACATATGACATGACCTAGTTAAAATATTGACCAGCCATGTTATGTAGTCAATGAACTGTCATTGATAACAATACTTTCAATCCATAGCAAAAAATAATACATTTGCAGTTTCTGCAATCCCCTCATATTCTGTAGTGCCGTAAGATGTCACATTAGATATGCTAATAGAGTGAAATTAAACAAAATTTGATACCAAAGAGTCATTTGGAGATGACCAAAAAGTTATGATTAAGGAATGCCTTAAAGAAAAGCATAGTAGCTTGTAGGAGTAACCGAGGGGGCGCTGTCCTGTACGGTTGCCAGTCCTGCAGCTGTCCGTTTTTTTCAATTCTTTTCTTTATTTTTAGTATGTTAAAAGTGTTAGTTGGGGGTCTAATCTTTTTATATGTTGGGGGTGGTGGGGGGGGGGGGGGAGGGGGAAACTGCTTTCTCAAGTCCCTACCTGGTTAGAGAGGTGGCTTTCCTCGAGCAGCAACTTCGACCCATCCTCGCAGCCTACCAGCGGGGTCTGGAGCGGCATTTTCCTGAGGGGACCTAGCCAGAACCTCGGCTTCAGAGGCGACGCAGCGCTGGAGCGCTATCGCGGAGCGGAGCGGGCGATGCCTTGCCTGGGTCGCCGCGCTGGAACTCCAGTATGTTGCGACTGCCGAGAAAAACATCGCGGAGCCGCGGGTCTGGGGAGCGGCCAGCAGCGGGCGGCGGCGCTGAACTTTACACTTGTGGAGCCTGGGATCTCTCGCCGAGATCATCAGTGTGTGAAGCTCCGTACAGCACGGCCTGTTGGCTTGGAAGCCGCAGTCTCTGGTAAGGAGGCGACTGTTCCTGGCACCCCAAGCCGCTGAGAGGGTCTATCGACGCCGGAGTACCATCACCCGGTGAGAACAGCCGGGAACATCGGGCCTCCGTAGCGGCGACTGTGGAGGCCTCAATAGGCCCAACTACTTAGGGTGGACATGGGGATGGGGGCTGGACTTTGTGCCTTCCGCCACAGTGGGAACCATTGTGGGGGGTTGTTTTTAATGTTTTATGTTAAATTCTTTACTGTTGTGTTTTATCTTTATTGGTGTGCTGCAGATGGCTCTGGAGGCGAGAGTGTACGCTGGCGCGATTGGCTGCCGCTGCTCTCTCTCCGAATTGTGTATGTTGCTGTATATGTGTTTTTGTTTTATGCTTGTGTTAATTGTAAGGTGTCCTTGAGAGTCTTGAAAGGCGCCCTATAAATAAAATGTATTATTATTATTATAGTTTAAGAAGGAAAGAGCATGGTTATCACAGGAGGGCTTGTAAACAAGGATGAACATTTTGAAATTAATGTGTTACTTAAGAGAAAGGAATATCACACTGAGATATTGGATCAGATATGAAATGCAGAGCAGGTTTGAAGGGTAAAATGACTTGCCCCATTCTGATTGTTTTATGTCAAATCTAGAGGTAAAAGATGCATGGTTAAGGCTTCCTCACGAATGCTGAGTAAGCGGCTTTGGCAGGCAAAGTGGGAATTTTAAAAGGATTTTCTAACACCCTTCAGAAACATGATAACATCCACTGTTACCTTGGTATTAATGTGTAACAATTGATATTATAAATAGCAAATTTGGCGTGGGGAGCCGGCAGTGACTAGTGGGGAGCCGCAAGGCTCGGTGCTGGGACCCCATTTATTTACAATATATAATAACGATTTAGATGATGGAATTAAATCTCCAAGTTTACAGATGACACAATGCTGGGTAGCAGTGTGAACTGCGAGGAGAATGCTATGAGGCTGCAGGGTGACTTGGATAGGTTGGGTGAGTGGGCAGATGCATCGCAGATGCAGTATAATGTGGATAAATGGGTTATCCACTTTGGTGGCAAGAACAGGAAGGCAGATAATTATGTGAATGGTGTCAGATTAGGAAAAGGAGAGGCACAACAAGATCTGGGTGTGCATGTACATCAGTCACCTAAAGTAAGCATGCGGATACAACAGGCAGTGAAGAAAGCTAATGGCATGTTAGCCTTCATTGCGAGAGGATTTGAGTTTAGGGGCAAGGAGGTCCTACGGCAGTTGTACAGGGACCTGGTAAGACCACATCTGGAGTATTGTGTGCAATTTTGGTCTCCTAATTTGAGGAAGGACATTATTGCTATTGAGAGAGTGCAGTGTAGGTTCACCAGGTTAATTCCTGGGATGGCGGGACTGACATATGAGGAAAGAATGTCGACTGGGGTTGTTTTCTCTGGAATTTAGAAAGATGAGAGGGGATCTTATAGAAACATAAAATTCTTAAAGGATTGGACAGACTAAATGCAGGAAAATTGTTTCCGATGTTGGGGGAAATCCAGAATCAGGGGGTCACAGTTTAAGACTAAGGGGTAGGCCATTTAGGACTGAGATGAGGAAAACCTCCTCACCCAGAGAGTTGTGAATCTGTGGAATTATCTGCCATATAAGGCAGTGGAGACCAATTCATGGGATTTCAAGAGAGAATTAGATTTAGCTCTGAGGGCTAAAGGAATCAAGGGATATGGGGAAAAACAGGAACAGGGTACTGGTTTTGGATGATCAGCCATGATCATATTGAATGGCGGTGCAGTCTGGAAGGGCCAATGCGCCTACGCCTGCACCTATTTTTCTATGTTCTATGAATGTACTGAATAGTACTTGAATAGGCATGTTCATAGACTTCTGAACATGCCTATGACTTCTGACTGAAACTATCACTATCTAAATTGTGTTAGGTGTAATTATAGATCTGCCACTGAACAAATAGAAGTTTCTAAGGCTATTGAGGATGAATAAAAGTAATGAGGTACTGAACCTCAAAAGAGGTAAAATGCATCACAAATAATAAACCCCACTGTCCATTGATAATTTGTATTTGAATATCTTCAGTTATAATCATACATTCTTTACCTCAGAGGACATACACATTAATATACTTACCTCGTTTTGAAAGATAAAATAGAGATTGTTAGTTGGAGCCTTACCAATATCTTTTCCTTTTCGTGGTATTGGCCGTCTCTGAAGTAGTAACATTTTTCGCGCATCCAGTCGAATTTCAAATAGATTGTTTACAAGTGCCAACAATGGAGCCAATGGGAAGGCTGCCACAAATATTGTGGTGAAACTATATTGAATTGCTGAAAAGGAAAATATATAGATAAATTTGTCGGTAACAAATCAAATAAATCAAAATTTCAATGCAATAAATTCAGTAAGAAACATGCAGTTAAATAAAACTAAAATAAGGTAATGTGATAGACCATATAAATAGGCCATTCGGCCCATCAAGTCTACTCTGCCATTCAATCTATCTCTCCTTCCTAACCCCATTCTCCTGCCTTCTCCCCATAATCTATTTATCTCTGTCTTAAGAATATCCACTGACTTGGCCTCCACAGCCTTCATTAGCAAAGAATTCCACAGATTCACCACCCTCTTGTATTGAATATAGAAGTTGGGAGGTCATGTTGTATAAGATTTAAAATATTGTGGTCAGTTCTGGGCACCATGTTATAGGAAAGATAATGTCAAGCTTGAAAGGGTTCAGTAAAAATAAAATAAACAAGGATTTTGCCAGGATTAGAGGGTGTGAGCTATAGGGAGAGGTTGAGTATGCTGGGTCTCTATTCTATGGAGAGCAGGAGGATCTTAAAATCATGACAGGAATAGATCGGATAGATGCACAGTCTCCTCCCCAGAGTAAGGGAATCGAGGACCAGAGGACATAGGTTCAAGGTGAACGGGAAAAGATTTAATAGGAATCCGAGGGGTAACTTTTTCACAAAGGATGGTGGGTGTATGGAACTAGCTGCCAGAGGAGGTAGTAGCAGCTGGGACTACCCGATCATTTAAGAGACAGTTAGACGTACATGGATAAGACAGGTTTGGAGGGATATGGACCAAGTGCAGGCAAGCGGGACTAGTGTAGCTCGGACATTGTTGGCCGGTGTAGGCAAGTTGGGCCGAAGGGCCTGTTTCCACACTGTATCGCTCTATGACTCTGAAGAAATTTCTCCTCATCTCCTTCCTAAAAGGATGTCCTTTAATTCTGAGGCTTTGACCACTAGTCTCAGACTCTCCCACTAGTGGAAACATCCTCTCCACATCCACTTTATCCAAGCCTTATTCTGTATGTTTCAATGAGGTCCCCCCTCATTCTTCTAAACTCCAGCGAGTTGCCAATAAACACGGTACAACTAAACATGGGAATTACAAATAAGTGACCAGAACATTTATACAGAGGGAGCGGAGGGGGAGGGGGGGGGGGGGGGGGGGGGGGGATGGAAAGAGAGAGAGTGATCAATGTTTCAATGGTACTTTATTGTGAAGTATACCTAGGTGTAGAGAAATTCCTTTTTTGAATACAGCTCAGTAAAAACCTTACTATATGTAGGCACAAGCACTTAAGTACAAGTGTGTGGGATTAGTAGATTACATTACAACAGAACACAATCGCAGGAGAAATCATTAAGAAAAAATAAGAAATGGGTGAGACATTACACAATCTTTTTGATCTGGCATCACAAAGACAATAAATTGAGCAGAAGAAATGATCAAAGAGGAACTAAAAATAATTAATATCACTAAAGAAGTAATACCAGAGAAAGATTAATGGCACTCGACAATTTCTCCAGATTTGTTTACTTCTCAGGTGTAAAGATTGTTATACAATACGACACGATAGAACTTTATTTATCCCAGGAGGGATCTGCCAACAATCATGAAACACAAAATACATGAAATGTGAAATAAAGTGACGAGTGGAAAGGATTGGGGATGTGCAAAATCCAATAATATGTATTGGTAATGATCTTACTAACTTCTGTGGATTCTGCAAAACAATTCCAGCAGGCGAGAAGCAGCAGAAAAAGGTGCCAGTTTTTAAGAGAGAAAGCAAAGATAGGTAATTATAGACCATTCAGCCTGACATCAGTTGTCAGCAAAATGTTGAAAGCCATCATAAAGGATGTGGTAACAAAGCACCTAGGTCATAATATGATGGGCAGTTAACACGTTTCGTAAAATGAAAATATATTTGCTCAACAGAGTGGATGAGGGGAGCTGGAATCCACCACCCTAAACATTCATTTCCTTCAACCACCATTGCTCTGTGACTGCAGAGGGTATTATCTACAAAATGCATTCCATTTATTTGATGCTACTCTGACAGGTCCTCTTGTGGTTCAAGCAGAAAGAGGCTTCTTGCCATTCACTGATCCTGGTGTGCTGAAAAATATTGCAGAATCTGGATGCCTGAAAGGAACTGCCATCCATTGATGCACAGGCCGGGGGATTATACTCCCAGAAGTATGGCAAAGGGCCCAATTTGATGCTGGGTGGAAAATCAGTGGTTTGACAAATACATTGTAAATGCATTCCCCCAATCCAGCAACCTTCTCAACAAAGACAAGCACCATCAGCCTGGGAGAGATTGTTGATCCATGGATCATCAATTTAATTCGACATTACATTTTTCTCAATAAAAATAGATTTTGTCCCCAATTCTCTTTATAGGACAACTCTGATCTATTGAACAAATAATGATGGATGTGACTTGGAGCAGACCCTGCAGGTGCTAATTGTTCTATGTGCCTGCTGCAATTTCCCTTTTTAAAATTAAAGTTTGAGTTTGAAAGATGTTGTAAGAGCAGCATCAAATAAATGGAGCACATTTTGCAGATATAACTGTCTGCAGAAAGAACACCACTGGTGGTTGAGGGATGTGAATGTTTAGGATGGTGCATAGGAACCGATATAATGGGCTCTGGCTCAATCTCAGGGTAAGGGTCTGGAATTAAAAATTAGGAGATTATTTTGAGGGTCTTTTGGGAGAGTAGAAGTTGTGACAGGGGAGGAATATAATGTTGACCTTTGGTTTTATGCTAGATGGAACAATTAATCATTTTAAATTAGGGAAAAGAGAAGAGACTGGGATGTGTTTTTTTTTATAATATGGTTTTCCTCCCAGGTGGACAACATTTAAAACCATGACCTTTAGTTAATATTTTATATAATAGACATATATCGACATCTCTGCATCTTGTAAACATTTATGACAATGCATGCAATCATATTGATTTTTATTATTTTACTATTAAAATTGTTGCACGATAATTAGAAAGCAGGTTAATGAAGAAAGGGGCATTCGGAGAAATAACACAGATAAATAACATTGTTGTGGTACAGATTGATGAGAGAATTGATCACTGTGCAATGAAGTTAAAGTATAAGGGACCTACCCATTTCCAAAAATTCATGGAATAAGCTAAAGGAATCAATACTGCTCAGGCTGTAATTTTTAATCCAATGATCCTTAACTTCATCTTTCACATCTTCCTTCAGGATCTTTTTATGATACCTCTTCCATTGATGTTTCAAGGATCTGTCAAAATTAGATAATTGAAATTAAATAGAAAAATGCAGCCAGTCACATTTAACAACACAGAATGAAAATGCTGGAAATACAATTGGGAGAAAGAATATTTCTAGTCAATTACTCTTTATTTTAGATTTCCGGAGTCAACAGTAGTTTGCTTTTGGTCATGTATAATATGGTGTGCATTCTGCTGAAAGTGCAATTGTTATTTCTGTAACAATTGTTTGGGCTCTGTGTTTCACAACACCCCACAAGACTATGTAATACACGCTCCAAGACACAAGACTATGTGGTGCAATGCTCCAGAAATGCAAAAGAAATGGTCTAATTTGACAGTCTTTTTCTGGGGGACTACACATGGTGGATTGATAGTTATAATTTAGATAAATGGGTGGGAAGCCAAGCAGAAGCTTTATCCTGGTTCTAACTCCTATTTACTTAATCAAATTTCTGATCAATGACCCTTCACTCTCCACCTTGATCAACATTATTATCACAGTATTGGAAATCTTGAGGGAGGTTTTTATTTGGTATCTGCTGACTTTTGAATCTCAGAGACTTTGTACAGTCAACAACATTTAACAACAAACGGAGAACAAACAATCAATACAATAATTGAAACAGTAATCTCATTATTTTTATGTATGAATAATAGCAGAGTTTACGGTCATGTAAACTCTCAGAATTTCACAGTCTGTTTGATAATCTGTTAATCAGAATTTCACAGTCTGTTTGATGGTGGCACAGCAGTAGAGTTGCTGCCTTACAGCGAATGCAGCGCCGGAGACTCGGGTTCTGCGTGGATTTTCTCCGAGATCTTCGGTTTCCTCCCACAATCCAAAGACGTACAGGTTTGTAGGTTAATTGGCTTGGTAAATGTAACAATTGTCCCTAGTGGGTGTGGGATAGTGTTAATGTGCGAGGATGGCTGGTCGGCCGAAGGGCCTGTTTCCGCGCCGTATCTCTAAACTAAATATTACTCTAATCCATAATATGCTCTTTTATATTGGGCTGGACAGTGCTGGCAATCAGCCAGAAGCACTTACCTCCCACTCCCCTTTGCACTTATAACTGAGCCCTGCAATATTTCAAATCTTAGAGAGTTGAGGAACAAAATATATCCATTGTTTTGTACTAGCTTCTTCCATCTAATGCAGTTCCATTTATTTGAAAATCTTAATTGAAAGCCAAGTGAAGCAATGGTTTTGATTATTGATTTTGATTATATTTCATAAAATATAACGTGTTTAAATACTTTCTATCTTTAAAAATGTTTGTAAATTTATTAAATGATCAGGAAGTACCAAAAATCTGAAGAAAGGTTCGGACCCACAACTTCATGTATCCATTTTCTCCTGAGATGCTGCCTGACCCACTTAGTTACTCCAACATTTTGTGTTTATCAAACTCAGAGAATTGGGTCTCTACTCATCTCTATGTAAATGGATCTTCAACTTCCTCACCAGCGGATCACAATCAGTACAATCACAATCACAATAATACTTTCTTATCCAAGTATGTTTTGCAACATACGAATAATTTCATTTGCCAAGTCAGTTATACAAATAAAAAGCAACGGAATACACAAAACACATTTTAACATAAACATCCATCACAGTGACTCCTCCACATTCCTCACTGTGATGGAAGGCAAAAAATAGTTCAATCTCTTCCCTTTGCTCTCCCGTGGTCGGGGGCCTCGAGCCCTCTATTGACTCCCGTAAGCCGGCGGTGGGACTTCTGCGTCATGGCAATCAGCTCCTGCATCAGGGGAAGTCAGCTCCCCTGCGCCGGACGATTGAACCCCGTGTCGGGGCTGATCGAACGTTCCGCGACATTGGAGCTCCCGACATCCACGGCCTCTCCCGAGACTGCGAGCTCCTGATGTAAAGTCCGCAGACGCGGTTGGGGTAATCCCAGGCAAGGGATCGACACCGATGTTAAGTCCACGCCACTGCGGTGGGGCCCAAGGTCAGTCCGAGGAGGCCTCCAGCTCCATCTATGGTAGGCCGCAGAGCGACCAGAGAATGCAATCCGAAAATTAATCGCATCTCCGGGAAGGTAAGAACTGAAAAAAAAGTTCCCCTCCCCCTCCTCCCACATAAAACAAACCGGAGAACATTTACACAGACTTTTAACACACACTAAAAAAATTAAAAACAAACAGATTGTTGTTGAGGCTGCCAATCGTGCGGCGCCCCTGGTGGTAACACAGAATTGGCAACACTTTCTCCTCGATATCCATCGACACAGGAGCACCTCAAGGCTATTGAACAGTTCCCTGCTCTACTCTCTCTAAACCTATGATGGTGTAGCCAGACACAGTTCCAATGCCATCTTTAAATTTGTCAACAATACCACAAATAACCGGTACCGGTGAGTTGGCGTACAGGAGGGATATTGATAATCTAATTGAATGGTGTCAGAACAACAATCTTGCTTTCATTAGCCAAACTATGGAGCCAATTGTTGACTTCTTAAAGGGAATGCCAGAGATCCATAAACCTGCCTTCATTAATGGGATGGCAGTAGAGAATGTCAATGCTTCACGTTCCTGGGACTGCATACCTCTGAAGATCTGAACAGGGTCGAACACAATGATGTAAATACAAAGAAATGCCTCTACTTTCTTAGAAGATGGAGGAGATTTGGCATGATGCTGAATACTCTCGAATTTCTACAAGTGCATGTTAGGGACCATACTGACTGGTGGCATTAGGCCTGATTCAGCAATTTAAAATATATTAATTGGTTTATTACTATCACCCAGTGATGTAGAATGTCTGAAAAAAATATTTTCACAAATTCAGGCTACTGTACAATTAGGTTTCCAGTGATTGATACCATTTTGATATAAATACTCACAAATAACCTGATTCCGGTACAATTGTCATCCTGTCAAAAACATTCTGTAAATTTATTTATGGTGAAGGTTGACTTACGGGACAGCATACTCCATGCAGCTGCTCAGTATTTGTTTAAGTATCATGACAACAGCCATTTGGATGAAGAGATCTGTCATGCAGCCACTTGGATGGCACTGAAAAGATAAAGAACACAGACTATTCCTGATTGTCCAGTCCTGCTAGCATAATGTTTATTTTATTGGACCAATATCCAGGGGCCAGGATCATTGATTCAAGTTCAAGTTCCACAGTGGCTGGTATGGAACTCAGATTCAAAAAAATATAATAGAAATCTGTAATCAGAATATCAGTAATTGAGATTGAATCAAGCAACTAGATAATCATTAAAGCCTATGTAGTTTAGCAAATTCTTCAGGAAAGGACATCTGACAGATTTACACAGTTTTGTGTCCAGACATAGATTAAGTGTTCCTTCGGTGAGTTATTTCCCAATATTATAGTATCTTTACTTCATCGTTAAGATTGACAGGAATATTCATAACTTTCTATCAAGGATGCAATAGTACCCTAAAATACAGCATTTTGCTTCATTATTAACCTGGCATTGAACTTAGTATTTATGGCATAATTATTTTTCATTATACTTTGCAACCTTAATTTGACATAATCTTCCAATACATGATCTTTGTCATCAAAGACAGCAGTCACATAATGGAAATCCTATTTCACATCTGTCCAAAGATGGTTATTTACTACATCATAGAGCAAAAGGGCAGCACAGCAAAGCGGCAGTGAAGTTGCTGCCTTATCACATGAGGCTCGATCCTGACTACGGGTGCTGTCTGTACAGAGTATGTACGTTCTCCCTGTGATCTTGTGGGTTTTCTCTGGGTGCTCTGGTTAGCTCCTACATTCCAAAGATGTACAGGTTTGTAGGTTAATTGACCGGTAAAATAGTAAATTGGCCCTAGTGTATAGGATAGTGCTAGCGTATGGGGTGGTTGCTGGTCAGCGTGGACTCGGAGGGCTGAATGGCCTGTTTCCACGCTGTATCTCTATAGTAAACTAAAGTAAAAAAATTGAAATTTCCTAACATGTGGAAAAAATACCGTCAACATTCAATTAGTATAGTTCAGGGAATCAATTGACCAGATTTAACTAAAAATGCATGTTGTGCCAGTGTTGGTCACATTCCAAGCATAAATATATGTTATAATATTAGATAGTAAGCTGCATAATTTACTTACGGTAATTTACAATTTATGTGGGAGAAAATTGGAGATTCAGGGGAAACCCAGGCAGTCACAAGGAGAATGAGCGAAGTCCATGGACTTGTGGTCAAGTTTGAACCTGCGGCACTGATGGTGTGAAATAACAGCTCCACCATCCATGTCCCTGTATTGCCCTGTGTTCTTTGGAAAATAATTGTCTCCTTCACAGGCAGTACTCAAAATTAATAAGATGTATGACAATACTTTCTCATTTATGTATACCACTCATTCCTGGAAAATATATCTGTTGGGTTGGAAATGGTAAAAAATGAGGCAAATGAGAAAAATATGAGAAACCAATTAAAGGTAAAATAACATGAAGAAAATTAAAACTAATATTTATCTATCCAAGCAAGAGTTTATGAATCAGGACAAATTTATGGATGTGTTCTCGCTTAGTAGATATTATTAATACTTATAACTTGTACTGTTCAGAGTTGTGGACCAATAAATTAGTACTCACCTCTTCTAGACGCCATTGCTTTGCTATTCTTACATAGTTGCTTGGATGACCATTAATCCTAGCAGAGAACAAATCATTTGCTGCAGGTGAGACTCACTAATTTAAGCAAAACAAATGCACATTGCTCAGGTTGAGCATCTCCACTACCACTACATACAATGCAATCTGAAAACAATTTAGCCAAACAAGCATTGTCATTATACACATTATACGGTTATGCAGCATGTACAAATCAACCCAACAGAGTTCAATGGGCAAATATAAATAACATAGCATTATCCAAGGACAATTTCTTGAAATGTATTTAATTATTTAACCACCATTGGAAGCTACAAAAATGTTACACTTCATTTGCAGTTAAAATGCATAGTATCCAGAAAATTCAGACAGTAGCCACCATTGTACTCACAAGACACCACCTGCTACAAAGTAAATACATTTCCATGAAGGTTCACTATAAAATTACATAATCCCAAAATTGTATACCTGCAATATAATTTTCTTCAGACTAGCTCAATATGTAGAAACAGTAATGGATGAAATTATTTTAAATTGTTAAAACTTTGGCATTAGAATCTTTATGATTTTGTTTATCTATTTGTTTACCATTTTGGTTTAGGCGGCATGGTGGGGCAGCGGTAGAGTTGCAGTGGGTTTTCTTAGAGATCTTCGCTTTCCCTCCCACATTCCAAAGATGTACAGGTTTACTAGACTAAGTGGGACCCATTGGGTTCCAGCATCACACTGGAGGGCAATGCAATATTCCACCTCTCCACCAATTCCAATATTGGTGGCCAGTAGGGGGGGAGGGGGGGGGGGGGGCTTTCTGGAGTACTAGTGCAAGCAGGGTGCAAGGCCACCAAATTCAAGTGCAGTTTCATACCATTTCAAGCAGGGTGCAAGGCCACCAAATTCAAGTGCAGTTTCATACCATTTCAAGCAGGGTGCAGGGCCACTAAAGACAGCGAGTTGTGACCTCTCCCTCCACCATCTTGCAGAGACTGAGCCATGCCCACACCTCTGGGTTTTATAGTCCCTCCCTCTCTCACCAGAAGGGGCATGGCCTTCATGGCGTGATTGACAGGAAAGAGAATCTCAACATTTTTTAAACACTAATAACTTTTATTTTTCATCGATGGGAAAAATCCTTGGCACCTGATGAGCAACGGGGACTCTGAGTAAGATGGCCAAAAATCACAGCCGTACGTGGTAGCATTTTTCTAAAATCAATATAAAGCGCAAACTGGAAGTGGTCAAGATTAGACTTTTAATTATATAGAAGGCAAGGCAAGTTTAATTAGGCAAGGCAAGTTTAATTAGGCAAGACAACTTTAATTAGGCAAGGCAACTTTAATTAGGCAAGGCAACTTTAACTAGGCAAGGCAACTTTAACTAGGCAACACAGCGTTAGCATTTCCAAACCAAAGGCAACACAGCTTTAACATTTTCAAGCCAAAGGCAACACAGCTTTAGCATTTCTAAACCAAAGGCAACACAGCTTTAGCATTTTCAAACCAAAGGCAACACAGCTTTAGCATTTCCGAACTATATTTTCAAACCACATTAATGGCACTGACAGGTCAGTAAAACCACTCATGGTTTAGTAGACATGTGTTCAGTGTTATTCACAGCTTAGACTGAGAGATGTGACCCTCTCATTCCCCCATCTTGCAGAGACAGACTGAGGCACTCAACACTTCCGGGTTTTATAGTCCCTCCGGAAGGGGCGTGGCCTTCAGGAGGGAGAATCTCAACATTTTTTAAACACTAATAACTCTTATTTTTCATCAATGGGAAAAATCCTCTTGTCCTGCACAGCAGAGGGGGACTCTCTGAGTAAGATGGCCAAAATTCACAGCAATAAGTGGCAGCGTTTTTTCTAAAATCAATATACAGAACAACAGGAAGTGGTCAAGATCAGACTTTTAGTAATATAGATTTGGCTTGGTATAAAATGTAAAAATAATTGTCTCTAGTGTGTGTAGGATAGTGTTAAAGTGTGTGGATCACACTTTAACACCCGAAGGGCCTGTTTCCGCGCCGTATCTCTAAACTAAACTAAAGCTGTGAACTATGATATGCAATGTTTTCGCACTAGCTTTGCAAAAATTCAATCACATTACAATCCAATACTTTGTACTAAATTAGCTCTTCTCAAAAGTTGGGCTGTTGTGATGCTATATTTGGATTATGTACCTGTAACAGCAAAGGAAAAAATCAGGACTGCTGCTTCTTTAGACTTTAGAGATACAACGTGGAAACAGACCCTTCGGCCCACCGAGTCCATGCAGGCCAGCATCACTCTGTACACCAGCACTATCCAGCACACAAGGGACAATTTACAATTTTACCAAAGCCAATTAACCTACAAACCTGCGTGTCTTAATCACATCAATCAACAGCACTTATCTTCCACATAAAAGTTGTTACATTTACTCGGAACTGCTAGCTTTCTATCAATGCACTATGCTGATGTGGGCCACTTCCTGCAGCAGGGTACTGTGAAAGTTAGTGTGGTTATCCTCCATCTTATTGAGCTTATTTAGTTTTATTTGCTATTAACCTCCATCTTGTACACAGCATGCTGATAACAGTTTAAAATGTTGGCCAATTTAGAAGGCTGCAAAAGCCTGTGAATCTTGAACACAGAGCTTGTAAAAAGACGACCTTCGCTGTCCCAATGAGAATAGAGATAAGGGATGTTCCCGGGCGTCTGGAACTAATACTGATACCAGCAAGGTGTAGGAAGAACAATAGGCCTGTTCTTCTCTTTGCAGCTGCTCTGTTTACCAGACTAATAGTTTATACTTTGTTTCTTCCCCAATATAACTGAGGGGACCTATTGTGTTTAACTGAAGCTTCTTTGTTCTTAACCATGTGCTTATGGCTGTTTTATTAGTATAAAGATGTGTGTAAATCCTCTATATCGTCAGTCTGAACAACACCAGCCTTTGGTGTGGACGCCCTGTAAACATCACTGGCTGTTTTTCTATTTTACATTGGTGACCTAGTAGAGGCTTTTGACAGAGGTTTTTGACTCTTTGATTTATTCTACCATCCGAGTGAAGTGAACTTTAACAGAACCAGGTTTCTGGAGGAAGATGATGCCCAAGTAAGAACAATCTTCAAAGTCAGATGCCCCTCAATTGAGCTATTAGATTATTGCTAATGGCAAGATTTACTTTTTTGATAATTTTGCAGAGACAAAGGTAAATAATCTCTGATTGCCACATGAATCACTTAAACATTTGCATGAATTAGACAAGATCAGAGTTGAATGCATGGCTAAACAATTGTTTTAGGATACTAAATCTTCATAAGTGATAGGCAATGTAGAAAAAGATGTGGCAACTTAAAAATAAAGATATGTTAATGAATCTTAGAAAATCAAGACAGACAAAAATGTTGGAGAAACTCAGCATGTGAGGCAACATCTATGGAGCGAAGGAATAGGTGACGTTTTATAACCTGAAATCTATCTTTAAAAAGTAAACACAATGTTTAATAATAACTAAGGAATGGCCAGTTTAGAAAACTTCCCACAAGTAGCAAAGGTAAATCCATCACTTTTAAGAAAGGAGAAAGAGAACAAACAACTGCCTACCAATTAACCTGACAGATAAAATAATAAGATCTATTCCTAAGGAAGTAGCAGGACACTCAGAAAATAATAATGGCATTATGCAGCATCATTGCAGATGTAAGATAGAAAAAGCATCTTTGACTAAGCTCATGAAGATTTTTCAGGTTTTGAGTAGAATAGATATGGAAGATGTAGTGTACTTGGGAAAGGCTGTCAATAAGATGCCACATTAAGCTATTAAAATTGGACTGCATTGGATTGGGGTAAATGTATTGGCATAGATAGAGAATTAATTAATGCAAATAAATGAGTTGAAGCTTAAGCTGCTAAATGGATCAATAATGGGATGCTAAATGTTCATAACTTAAATAAATATTTTGGGTGAATGGTCAAATGTACTATTATTAAAAGTTGCTAATGGTACAAAACCAGACAGCACAAGTGATCTGTGAGGTGAATGCAGAAAAGCCTAATGGTGGTATAGACAGGTGAAATTAATAGGCAAGCACAGTAAATAGAATATGATGTGGAAAAACTCACCCATTTTGGCAGCAAAATTAGATGGATAAAGCATTTTTAAATGTTAAAAGAGATTTGTTCAGAGATTTGGACAATTTAGTGCCTGAATCACTGAAAATTACAGTAGGGAGTTAGGAAGGCTAATGTTGGTGTTTATTTTAAGAGGATTCAAGTAGAAGAGTATAAAGCTTCTTACTATAGGATCCAGCAAGACCACCTGCTTGATCTCCCTATCCAAGGAAAGATATACTTGCAATAGAGAGGTAATGCATTACCAGATTGATTCCTAGGGTGGTGGAGTATTGCCTTATGAGGACATATACCTACACCCTCAGAAAGAATGAAATTTGCTTATCGAAACATATATAATTCTTATGAGGCTTGACAGAGTGTATGAAGGGATGATTTTCTTGCATGAGGTGAGTTGAACCAAGAGTCACAGAGTCAAAATATGGGGGTACACAAAAAGCTGGAGAAACTCAGCGGGTGCAGCAGCATCTAAGGAGCGAAGGAGATAGGCGACGTTTCGGGTCGAGACCCTTCTTCAGAGTCAAAATATGGGTTGGCCATTCAAGTCAGGAATATAAAGTATCTCTGCACTTTGGGAATCATTTGGTTTTCAGTACTCAAGAGGCCTAGGGAGGCTCAGTTGCGGAGTATATTCAAGGCAGAGATCAATAGAGTTTTGGATATTAATGAAATCAAGGGACATAGAGTAGGTATTGGAAAGAGGTACTGATGTAAATGGTCAACCACAATATTTTTGAATGGTGGAGCTGGTGCAGCGAAGCAGAAGGTTTATGTCTACTATTTCTTACGTTTCTTTGTTATGATTTTATGTGCAAAATAGCTCAGATTCCAGGGAGAGTATCAGCTGCTGTGAAAGTACATAAAAATATTACATTTGGACTTTGTCATAGTGTATATTTACCACAAGACTACTTTACTCACCTCCCCAGGAAAAATGCAATGTAAATGATGGATGAAAACATTGTGAAGAACTGGAATGTGAACATTTTTACAGTGAAGTTGTTTTCGCGTGCCAATGAGGTGCGCGGTCTTTCTGCAAAACACCAGGTGGTTATAAATAACAGCATACTTCGCAAGATCCAATCATTTCCCAGTTTTGTCTGGAAACAGCTCTGAAAGATTAAAACCATACAACTGTGCATAAAGTCAGAAAATGCTGGAAACACTCAGCAAGGAAAGAATTAACATTTCATGTATGGGACCCTTGTTGCTGTGTGTTTCTTGTAAGTTTTTTTTAATTTCAGATTTACAGCATCTGCAGTATTTTTTGACTAACAGATTGTGTATCTATTGATTTACAAACAATGTCTATTTTGTCCGGTATTTATTATATTGTAAGACAAGTTAAACGTCAATACTCATGGTGAGAACTTTGACTCTGTAGCAACTTTCTTTGTCCTTTCAGTAATTTCCAAAATTGAGTCATATGTATGCACACATTTACAAGGCAAGTGGTTCTGATACCATATTGTAAATGTGAACAAATGCACAGTGAACATTCATTAAAAATATTCAGACAGGGAAACTCAGATTACTGTTTTGGATTTTAGTAGAGCAAATATCCTCACTCTTTACCTCACTGTGTTCAGTAGCAGGAAAGAATCTATTTTCCTACTTTGCAACCAGAGCTATTTAATACTATTATCAAGTGCTTAATAGATTAACCGATTGTGTGTGCTTTTGTGGTTACGGGCAAGACTCCTCAAGTTCTTGTTAGAAACATAGAAATATAGAAAGTAGGTGTAGGAGGAGGCCATTCGGCCCTTCGAGCCAGCACCGCCATTCAATATGATCATGGTTGATCGTCCGCTATCAATAACCCGTGCCTGCCTTCTCCCCATATCCCTTGACTCCAGTAGCCCCTAGAGCTCTATCCAACTCTCTCTTAAATCCATCCAGTGATTTGGCCTCCACTGCCCTCTGTGGCAGGGAATTCCATAAATTCACAACTCTCTGGGTAATTTTTTTTTTCTCAGCTCAGTCTTAAATGACCTCCCCTTTATTCTAAGACTGTGGCCCCTGGTTCTGGACTCACCCAACATTGGGAACATTTTTCCTGCATCTAGCTTGTCCAGTCCTTGTATAATTTTATATGTTTCTATAAGATCCCCCTCATCCTTCTAAACTCCAGTGAATACAAGCCTAGTCTTTTCAATCTTTCCTCATATGACAGTCCCGCCATCCCAGGGATCAATCTCGTGAACCTACGCTGCACTGCCTCAATCACAAGGATGTCCTTCCTCAAATTAGGAGACCAAAACTGTACACAATACTCCAGATGTGGCCTCACCAGAGCCCTATACATCTGCAGAAGAACCTCTTTACTCCTGTACTGAAATCCTCTTGTTATGAAGGCCAACATTCCATTAGCTTTCTTCACTGCCTGCTGTACCTGCACGCCAACTTTCAGTGACTGGTGTACAAGGACACCAGGTCTCGCTGTACCTCCCCCTTAACTAACCTAACCCCATTGAGATAATAATCTGGCCCCTTGTTTTTGCCGCCAAAGTGGATAACCTCACATTTATCTATATTATACTGCATCTGCCATGCATCTGCCCACTCACTCAACCTGTCCAGGTCCCCTTGCAACCTCCTAACATCCTCTTCACAGTTCACACTGCCACCCAGCTTTGTGCCATCCGCAAAACTTGCTAGTGTTGCTCCATAATTCCCTCTTCCAAATCATTTATATATATGGTAAACAATTGCGGCCCCAACACCGAGCCTTGCGGCACTCCACTCGCCACTGCCTGCCATTCTGAAAAGGACCCGTTCACTCCTACTCCTTGCTTCCGGTCTGCCAACCAATTTTCTATCCATGTCAACACCCTACCCCCAATACCATGTGCTCTAATTTTAGTCACCAGTCTCCCATGCGGGACCTTATCAAAGGCTTTCTGAAAGTCTAGATACACTACATCCACTTGCACCCCTTCATCCATTTTACTTGTCACATCCTCAGAAAATTCCAGAAAATTAGTCAAGCATGATTTCCCTTTCATAAATCCATGTTGACTTGGACTAATCCTTTTACTGCTATCCAAATGCTCCATTATTACCTCTTTAATAATTGCCTCCAGCATCTTTCCCACCACCGGTCAGGCTAACTGGTCTGTAATTCCCCGTTTTCTCTCTCGCTCCTTTCTGGAAAAGTGGGATAACGTTAGCTATGCTCCAATCCACAGGAACTGATCCTGAATCTATTGAACATTGGAAAATGATCACCAATGCGTCCACTATTTCTAGAGCCACCTCCCTGAGGACCCTGGGATGCAGACCATAGGGCCCAGGGGATTTATCATCCTTCAGTCCCATTAGCCTACCCAATACTATTTCTCGCCTAATGAAAATTTCTTTCAGTTCCTCTAACCCCTTAGATCCTCTGTCCTCCAGTACATCTGGGAGATTGTTTGTGTTCTCCTTAGTGAAGACGGATCCGAAGTACCTATTCAACTCTTCTGCCATTTCCTTGTTGCCCATAATTATTTCACCCATGTCTGCCTTCAAGGGACCCACATTTGACTTTGCTACTCTTTTTCCCTTAACATATCTAAAGAAGCTTTTACTGTCCTTCTTTATATTCCTGGCCAGCTTCCCCTCGTACTTCATCTTTTCAGCCCGTATTGCCCGTTTTGTTTCCTTCTGTTGTCCTATGAAAGTTTCCCAATCCTCCGGCTTCCGGCTACTCTTTGCTGTGTTATACAACTTTTCTTTTAGTTTTTTCTATCCCTAACTTCTCTTGTCAGCCACGGTTGCCTCCTACTCCCCTTAGAATCTTTCTTCCTTTTTGGAATGAAATGATCCTGCTTCTTCCGGATTATGCCAAGAAATTCCTGCCATTGATGTTCCACCGTCATTCCTGCTAGGATTCCTTTCCAGTCTACTTTGGCCAGCTCCCCTCTCATGCCTTCATAGTCCCCTTTGTTCAACTGCATCACTGCCACTTCCGATTTAACGTTCTCCTTCTCAAATTGCAGATTAAAACTAATCATTTTATGATCACTACCTCCAAACGGTTCCTTTTCCTTGAGTTCTCTTATCATATCTGGTTCATTGGAACGTTGCTTCTCCAATTCCGCAACACGGTCCCTCAGCTGTACCTGGATGCACTTCGCACATTTGTAGCAGCCAGAGGCACCTGCAGTGTCCTTGACCTCCCACATACTGCAAGCATCACACTGAATCAGCTTGCTTGACATCTCCTTCTTTCGTCTCTCCCTGTCCAGCAATTTGCATAGCCTCCTCGCCGAATACTGTCGAGCCAAAGACTCGCACTTTTCTCACAGGGCACTTCCCTCACAAGGCCTCTCCCTCACTGTCGCTCCCTAAGAGCTGTCTTGCTTATCCTGTTACTTTATCCTGTTCCAAAATCTTTATAGATTAATGTGACGGATGCTGCAGCCTTTCTGTGTAAGATGTGTACACTACAGTAAAGACATAATCATTTAAATGCTACTGCTCACCTACTGTTCACACCATTAATGTTTCACCTCTAGTTGTTGTGAAGGCAACTATGTCAGAAGTCAAGAGTGTTTGATTGTCCGATGTACAGGGAACGGAACCATGAACAACAACTACTTGCTGAGCCTTTACAGGCCAGTTAATGCATCTGGGCAATTTAATATCAGATTCCTCCATGTTCCTTTATGTTCAACAGAAGTATGCTTAATGGTGCGCATATGTACCAGGTAATTAACACCACATTTTATTGTGGGGAGAATTCAAGAATTGTTGGGGTGCAACTGAATTGAGAAGGTATGGGTTAAATAACGCAGTGGAGTATGATGGTAAACTCACATAGTGTGCAGCGGTCCAATCAAGCGCAATACCACAATGATTATCAGGACCACAGATTGTGGCATCTATTGCATAGATACTGCAATTGTTAATTGGGCTGCTTAATGTAAATCAATGTGCGACAGTCTTTGAGAATAAAAGCAAAGACCGAGAAGGAAACCTTTAGAAAGTAAATGTTGTAGGTTACACATTTTAATCTAAGTTCTCTAAGGTAGAAATGTGTGCCATGCATGTGTTGATGTCATTGACTGTGCAAAATATAACAGGGAAGTAATACCAGCATGAAAATCATCATAATAGACAATATGTCCAGTTTCCCAATGTGTGATCTCCAGTTGAAAACAGCAATACTCTTTAGAATATTTGAAAAATACTTTTAATGCACATAAAAAACATTTTTTCTCTAACCTAAATTAGAGGCATACATACCTAAATCACATAACAACTTGGCAACCCTATGGTTAATCTGAAACACAAAATGTCGACAATTATTTGGCTTAATGCATCGTGAAGGGAATGGAGGGGTATGGTCTGAGTGCAGGTAGATGGGACTAGGGGAAAACAAATGGTCGGCACGGACTGGAAGGGCCGAGAGGGCCTGTTTCCGTGCTGTAATTGTTATATGGTTATATGGTTAATGGAAGGGTTTCTCATTTCTTTAGTACAAGAGTTGTAGCCAATAGCAATTGCTTTAAATAAATTGTACAGCATTATGTATTTTTTGTTTAGTTTGGTTTAGAATTACAGCATGGAAACTGGCCCTTCGATTCTGCACATTAATACTATCCTACACACTCCAGGGACAATTTACACTTGTACTAAGCCAATTACCGTACAAACCTGTACGTCTTTGGAGTGTGGGAGGAGACCAAAGATCTCGGAAAAAAACCCTGCACTCACAGGTAAAACGTACAAACTCCGTACAGACAGCACCCGTGGTCAGCATCAAACCCAGGTCTACAAGCGCTGTAAGGCAGCAACTCTACCGCTGCGCCACCGTGCTGTCCTGTGTGACACAATTTATTATACATACTTTTCCCTGCCTTCGTCCTGTACTTTTTTTTTTTACAAACTCTTCACTCCTTTTTTTAAAGTTTAATTTTTCATTTTTTACCCTGTTAAGTTGTTTTTTTTTGCCATGAAAAAGATTCATAACATTTATCTTACTTTTTCTCATTTCAATTTTAAAGGTTACCTATTTAAATGTATGCAACTAATAAAACCAATAGAATTATTTCATTATAATCTCATAATTTTGAATTTCTGAATCGGATTTCCTTTACAAGTTTGGCAGCTTTGGGATAGATGAGAAAATATTGCCTTTGTGGACAGATATATCACACGCTCCATTTTTTTTGTTAAAACGTAGGCTTTACACAAGATCATTAATCCTTCTCGTATCCGTGCATAAAGGTTTCATCAATGTTGATGTACAATAAACTCTTGGTACTATAATATAGAGATAAAATTTGAACAAAGAAATGTGTCAAACATACCTTAGTCATGATGAGAATCGTTAAGAAATGCAACAAAGCACCGACCATCACAGCAGCTGTGGAGGCATGGTCACTCAGAAACTCTGATGAAGATTTTGTGAACAGGACAGCAATAATAACCCGACATATCACAATTCCAAGTGCAATGCTAATAATAACTGTCAGCTATGGAATAAAAGGAAAACAAAAACACTGAACAATTGAACAACACATATATAGATAAGGCAAATTGGTACAATATGGATGGCAGGGGGGGAGATCGACAACACTGACATAACCAGCATACAGTGCATTCAGAAAGTATTCAGAACCCTTCTCTTTTTTCCACATTTTGTTACATTACAGCCTTTTTCTTTTTAATTACATTGTAAACATTTCTAAACACCTGTTTTCGATTTTTTATTATGAGGTATTGTGTGTAGATTGATGATTGAAAAAATGAATTGAATCCATTTTAAAATAAGGCTGTTAAAATGATGCAACAGATTCTCAAGGTAAAGGTATGAGTGATTTATTATGGCATTCAGGGCTTCCAACGTGAATTTTTAACCACATTAATTAAGTAACTGGTTCATGAATTTATCTGGTAAACATCCACAATGTTTCTGCTGAGGGGAATTGACCGTGCCATTATCATTTTATATCAAAGAAAGTGGTGAGAGCTCTTCTTCAGGCAGTCAATCCCAAACATAATAGTTTGGCATTATGGTGGCCTGCTCTAAAATACTTCAAGTCCATAAGTCTTGCTTGCTCTTGCTGCCAAATATAGAACTCAAAATCTTAATTAATTTTGTTGCCAGCATTGTTTCCAGCATTTGCTGTATTTTATATTTCAGATTTCCAGCATCTACTGTTTTTTTTTTCATTTGGTGATAAGTTATAGACTTCTATGTCCCGTCAGCAAGTCGAGTGGGATCTCAAGTGAATTTAAGGATTGGGAGGCATGCACAAATGATTTGACCTCATCATCATCTTCCAACTTTTTACTCCTCCATTCATTTTCTGCTCCTTATGCTGATAACCATGGCATAATCTCCCCTTCAAACAACTGATTAACCCTACTGCTCCCTTGAAGTGCATACCCGTATAACTGATATTTACTTGATCACTGATTCAACCCAACCATAAGGTTTGATACAAAATGCCAAACCTGCCTGATGTGAACAACTTACCTAATTACAGACTCAACTCATACTTGGGTCTTATCAGGACTATGAAAATGCTGATGTTTTTAAAAAAAAATCAGTAGTCTCAAGGCCAGCTAAATCCAGGTGCACCTTTTATTTACGTCAACTCATCCAAGCATTCATGTACAGCGTTGCAGAGTTTAGATCATAATGACGTTTTACCACTGTAAGACTTTTTCTTAGTGTGGTTTGTGTTATTAATTCTGGTTGATGCAGAACACAATTTACATATATACTTACCAGCACACATGCCAGCAACATGACCGCTGTTGTGCGTTTGTACGAATGACGATATTCCTTAAGTGGTACATTAGGGTTATATATTAACCCAAGAACCAGATCCTCCTGATGTACAAGATAAATACATTTTAAAATGTCACCTTGCATTTAATCAAGTAAAATTAAATTAAACTAACAATCTATAACATCATTAAAATAAGAAATCTCTATCCTTCATTCTGGAATTGAATGAATAGAAAAGGCAATAGCTTGTTTAATCAAGGTTGATAGTTGTGCATAGAGCCATGGATTTTTGTTTTATTTTCAAATGATGAATGTCTGATTCTTATTCAGGTGCATATCTTCACTGCAATCCTTCCTCAGGTCCTCATAGTTAGTGACTGCATGTAGTATATTGGGGGCTTGACAGTTAATGGTGATACATTGCTCACTCAGTCCCATTGCAGACCAGGGCAACTTGAGCCAAGAGTCTGTCCAATGTGAAGAGGACAACCATCTAATACTTGGAAGGAATTCAATGTATAGGCAGACAGATAACAGCCTTTACAATCAGGATTGAGCATCAGATTTAAGGTTGTTCACCTTGTCCAGAAAGAGAGACCATTGATAGATTGTTGTTAGCCAAATCTATCAATGGAATATGGATAAAAGCAGGTATATGGAGTAAAATTAGCAACTAGCAAAGATCGGTTTGAATAATTTAATTATTCTCCAACCACAGAATAACCTATGAAAGTTATCAGTGTTTGAAAGATTAAAAACAAAACTATATAATGACAGGTTAGAAGAATAGATTTATGTTGTGCACATAAAGGCATTCAAAGTGACAAGTCACTATTACCTTTTCAAAAGTAGTCAGGAATAGGGCAATCAATTCTGGCTTGTCAACATTATCCATATCCTTTAAAATTTAAAGAGAGAAAGAAAGAGGGAAAGAAAGAACATACTGAAAAAGAGGAGAGCGAATGAAATTTAAGAATTGATGATTAAAATTTTTTAGAGCCATTTATTAAATTCAGGAACAAGATGGTGCAATTCCAAGTTTTTTTCATTGTTCCGGTTTGGGACAAATGACAATAAAACTTGACTCTTTGGGGCTGTTAACTGTCATTGCATTAACAATCGGTCTTTTGAAATTATCTTAATTATCAGGCTATTTTCCATGGCAAATTTATTGGCTTATTTTATTAATATCCAAATGTTCATAAAATAATTAGAAGTTTTAAGGACTGTTTAACTGAACCAAAAGTCACAAATCAGTAAATCATAGAGGCTCACAACTCATACGAAATCTCATAATCCCCTAGAATTGCAGGGTGATTTGGGCATTAATCATAGCATGCATTATAACTATTGCATTACTTTTCCAGCAAGATCAGGTCCAATACTGTAATCTCATAAAATCTCATCTCATAAAGCATTGAATGTTGCTAATTAAAGCAGTTAAGATTTTACCTCATCTTCATCCCAGTGGTACAATTCCCACAAGCTGACAGCTCTTGCTCGGGCCCTTTTCCATACTTCCAAAAACACTGTGGCTGTATTTTAAGAGAGGGATATTCACTGAAATTACTGATGGTTATTGGTTTAATAACAATGGAATGTTAATAAATGTAATGGGGCAAATCAATATAAGCTTCATGCGATTGGGCAGAATATTGTTTAATGAACCTTCCCAATGTTAAAGTGACAAGTAGTTGGGAACCAGGAAATCAAATTGATCTCTTAAATTATATTACCGCAGCATTGGTAAATGAAACAATTGGCTTCAGTTTCCTGTGTTTGGGTGTAGAAAGATCTGCCTGAGGTTTCATTCCAGGTCACTTACCATATGTGCACTGTATATTTTTGGTCAGATTAGGGCATGGTTGGACTTTGCCTGTAAATCCATTCCGTCAATATGAATCACTGAGTTCAGAAACTGATGCAATGCTACGTACTGTATTATAGTCCAAATGTTTTATTATTTCCATTGCCGTTACCTTTGAATTGAACATGCTGATCACATTTTTATAGAAACAATTAAGTGGAAGATTGGATTGATTTGAAGAGAATACATACCCCAGATTGCCATGAACATTGCAAAAAGAACAGTTATTTCATGGTCAAACAGTTGTGTAACCTGCAGGAATAGAAACAAAGAGGTGTCACATCAGAATTGTTCACATGTGACAGAGTGCATAAAACATCTTAGTTTTTCCAATCTTAATGCACAATCTTTCCCCTTGCAATAACAAAAATAAAAAAAGTGGCAGAGAACATAGGAGGAATATTTTGGAAAGGAGGTACTTGATTCCTCAGGACACAAATGGGCCAAAATTTAAATTTGTTACACAGCAATTCAAAATGAATAGAAAATAAATTGGGCTGCTTCTAGAAAAGGTGGCCAATCTGAAAAGCCAGCAATCACCCATTGTTTTATTCGGAACGGGGTTAAAACATTTCTATCTCATGAACAGTGAGCACCACTGCCTTGCTGTATGATATACAGTACCTTAGCATAGGAACATGTCTCATTGAGCCTCCAGTATTGACAACGTTGATCACATAGTGGGCACATTATAATTTCAGAAGCATTGCAAATTTCCTTACTGGTTTACGGAAAGAAAAGAAAGCAAATTAAAACCGATGAATGACAATCAAAACACTACAGATGCTAGATATCTGTAAATACAGCAGGTCAGGCAGCATTTATGGAAGAAGAAACAAAGTTAACATATCTGTTCCCATGTTGAGATTTTACACACAGTTGCCTCCAAGATATTCTTCTTCTTCCTAAAACATAGCTTCAGCACTCCCATAGCTACCGGTGTTGCACAAATTTCATCTATTTCCCATACCTCTTCTTCCAACCACTGGACAGAGCAAATACACTGTTCCCAAAGTCCTCCCTTTCCACCTCACCAGGCTTCACATTCAGAGAATCATCCTTCATGATTTCTGCTGATTCATAGATTACATTTCAAGAAATCCATATTGTAGGCCTAGGACTGATATCAAAACCTCAGGCTGAATAGAAATATATTCATAATTTAAGCTAGTGCACTTACAGAACAAGTACAAATGGTTAGGTTGGTTCTCCCAGTCCTGGAGTGATATTGATATCCCTTGTAATGTTTCTGATCCAGTTCAAAATCTGAATTTGCTGACAAGACAACTGGTCTGTTACCATTACAAATCCAGATCGAAGGCAGAACATACAAAGTCCAGCATTAACAGTGAGAACCTAGTGAATGTCCCCAAACCTGAAACCTCCTGGTAGCTCTGTTTCTGGCCACCAGGTTGATACAGAAGATCCTACCTCTAACCTGTTTTTTCCCCAATTTTGATTTTTGGCATTTGCAGCTTGGCCTCTGAGAACAACCATTTACTCTTTTGCACTCAAAGTAGAGCTGTTCAATCTCTCAGTATTTATTATATTTATTACAGTGAGAACATTTCTAAATCTTAATCAGCACATTGACCCTATTGTCTGGCCAACTATAATTTAACTGGTGATGTTTACCAAATCTCTTGAAAATTATATGCTATGATCTGAGATATTAACAATCCGTCTGCCCGGCGATTGAAACACATAGCCAGTACTATACCTCACTTGATTGTTTTCAAAATACATTAATCCATACAGGAAGACTAAGACTCCAGATATAGCAGCAGGAATCAGCATGGTGTTGTACCAGCCAAGCCAGGCAAAATACAAGGTGATTCGCTCTCCAAAATACTCCCTGCAAATAGAGATGTGTGAATAGTTTCCATTTCTGCAGTCACATTTGTGAATATATGAAGTAGAAATATCAATAACAATTATTTCTGTAAATATACACTTATAGTTTAATGAAAAGGTTAGATAAACTTTTTATTAGGAACAGAAGTCACCTTAGAGGCTTGCTTGGCATCTTAGAGGCTCGCTTTGTTGTTTTCAAGTGTGTTGAAACATTTCAAATTGATCAATACCAAAATCATCAGGTTTTTCAAGTGAAAGTCAATGCTTTAATCAACTAAACCATTTAGATCCACAGAATTGTGGCAGCCCAGAAAGAGGTACCCCAATCCCATGCTAGCAGTTCATACAAAAGCAATCGAGTTTGAATTGAATTGAATTGAATTTATTTGTCATTCAAAATAAATTTAAACAAAATGTCGTTACCATGCAGTCATAACAATAAAAAGCAAACAAAACACACAATTACATAATTTAACATAAACATCCATCACAGTGATTCTCCTCCAGGCACCTCCTCACTGTGATGGAAGGTAAAAATAATTCTTCCTTGCTTCTTCTCCCGCGGTCAGGCAGTCAAACTGCTGCGTCGAGGCGATCGAGGCTCCCGATAATGAAGCCCCCGCCGGGCGATGGAAGATCCCGGGGCCAAGTCATGCCAGACGATGAAAGGTCCTGCAAACAGGCCGATTCAAGCCTTGCGATTCGGAGTGGTCGAAGCTGCTGTATCTGGAACTCCCGAAAGGTCGGTCACCAACCAGGGACCTGCGAGCTCCCGATGTTACAGGCCACAGGGCCTGCGACCGAAGCCTCGGGAAGTCAAGTCGCAACCACAGCGCCACCACAGCCTCCAAAAGTCAGTCAGCTCCGCGAGTCCATGGGCTCTGCGACCGAGCCCTCAAGGTCAATACCAGCTGGAGAGCGCCAGCTCCTCGATGTTAGACTGCAGCGCAAACGGAGATACGAGATCCTATCTGCTGGCCCTTTACCCCTGACTCTGCATCTCCTTTCCCTTCGAGTATTTATTGACTTCTTTCGTTGAATCTTCTATCACTATTTCAGGTAGCAAAATCCAGCTTATGTTATGAAAAAGATGTGTGACATGTGACCTTTCGTTCTTTTGCCCATAACTTGTTCCTACGATTCTCAACCACACTGCTGTTGCAAACATTTTCACTTTATCTTAAGCCTTCATAATTTTAAAGACGCTATCAAATCACATATCAACATTCCTTGTCAAAGGATAAATCTAGGTTCTGCAGTTTTTTCTTCTAACTCCTGAGGACCATTTAAGCAACCCTTATCTATAGCTGTCCTATGGTCTTCACATCCTTTCTTGAGTACTGTTCCCAGAATTGAGCGAATATTCTACTGCAGATGAAACTGTCAAGCATCAAGAGAGTAATGTTCACTCTTGACCTACAAAAAATGATTACATTTGTCTCTAGTAATCTCCCAAGCCAACGTGCAGAAAAGAGTTGGATCCAAATGTCGGATGAAATGCAGCTGCGATTTCTGCACTGCAGCAGGATCTCCCACATAAATCTCAACGTACAAATGCTAGAATAAACTGTGATCATTGGCAACATAGCCTAACACTGAAAGTTTCCGACATTCAGAAACAGGTAACAATGTCCCAAATCTATTTAACAAAATCAAAATATTTTAAAGAATAAGGAAATAAGAAAGTAAAAACGTGTAAAAGATCTTTTAGAGAAAGGATCTTAGCTCAAAAAATTAAGAAATAGAATCAATTTGGGTGGAGGTAAAAAAAACATTAAGGGGTCAGAGTTGCCTATAGGTCCCAAGCAATAATGCTAATATAGGGTTGAGTTCAAATCAAGGCATTAGATGGTCTGATATTACAAGGTTAATATGGTAATGATGATGGACATTCATTTACATCTTAATGGGCAAAACAACTAACAATGTAAAATATTAGCTAAAATGGTGCACTCAGCTGCTGGAATCCATGTTTATTGGTGCACAGGTGGGAAGTGCTGAAAGGGCCAAAGGGTTAAGGGATATAGACCACATCCAGGCAGATGTGTCGAGTAAATTGACATAATGGTCAGCACAGGTATCATGGACTTTATAACCTGATTCTGTGCTGCCCTGTTCGATGTTTTTGCTCTTTCTGCTAAAATGTTTTACATTGTATTTCTCTATGTGACACTGCACAATTTAATTCTATCACAGGCAGACTTACAAATATAATCCAAAGTTGAAAATCATACACTTTTTTTTTAACCACACCTTATTTCATCAATGGGTTGTTTCTTAAATAAGCATTTCCATTTCGCCCATTCACGTCGCAACTTGCCTTCTTCCTTTTGAGTGCCTTCCTAAATAAAAAAACAAATCACTACTCAAAAGGCTTAGTTTACTAAGTATTCGGAAATTGATACAAAAGTGAGAAATTTGTCCATGAAATCTTCAGTCTGAGCATTTGTTTCTGTTAGTGTTAGGCATTTACATAGAAATTGACTCCCTCCTTCCAGGTGAAAGCTCTATGAAAAACTTAAAACAAAATTTTTACTCAAATAATAAAATATTTTATCACTTAAATATTTACACTTGTTTATAAGTTATTCATGTTATTGAGGATTGACAACTTATGCAAACTCCTCACTTGCGTGTGTCTCTATCATGCTGCATTTACGAAACACTTTTAATGTGACAAGGACTTCCAGAAATATTCAAATAGGCACTGAGCATGAATAGAGTTGATTATTTAAGCCATGATCTTGTTGGTAGATTTTTGAGAAAATTACAGCATGCTAAAAGACAGTAAAATATGCAAATCAAATTGGAGAATCTGGGAATCTAGATTAAAGATAATTAAATGTTCTAACACTGAACGTACAGTAGAAGGAAGTGTGATGAAACTGAGTGTTGACTGAAATGATGCTCAGAAACATAGAAACGTATGAAGGCAGTTGTGAAAGATAGAGAGATACACTAGGGGAACAGGCTGTAAGGCCCACCAAATCCACACCGACTATCAATCCCCCATTCACACCAGTTTTATGTTTTCCCATTTATACGTCCAATCCCTACATGCCAGGGGACAAATTATAGAGGCCAATTAGCCGACAACCCCACATCTATTTGGGATGTGGGAAGAAACTGGCACACCCAGAGGAAACCCATGCGGTCACAGGGAGAACGTGCACAATCCACACAGACAGCACATGAGGTCATGATCGAATCCGTGTCTTTGGAGCTGTAAGGCAGCAGCTCTAGATGCAACACCACTCTGCAGTTCATAGATAGAGCATGGAGAATTTATCAACAAACATGTTCAATGCATTTTTTGCAGAGTGGCTGTTTGATTTTGCCAAGATGAGGATTAATGCATAACCAAGGCACAGGAATTGGACTGCTTACTTTGGTGAAGGTAAATACTGGATTGGAGAAAGAGGCAGATAAATAGATAAGCTAAGTTCTTGAGCTAAAGATAACTCTGCTTGCATTTGGTATTAGACAAATAATGAAAAAGATGAGATTTTCATTTGTTTTTAAGAAAATGTATTTATTGTTATCATTGTGCTGCAGAGTAGTTTTAAAATATACCTGCAAAATTATTTAATTGGTTTAGTGGTGCTTGACAGTGGGCAGTGAAACCAGTTGTATACCTTCAGGTTGAGGCATGTGCAGGAGTTTAGGACTTGAGGGTGGGGGTGGGGGAAGCATGGAACATGTTAAAATATATTATGCACATATATTTATAGTCCTGGCCCCATTTTGGCCCCATTTTCATAACCGGCTTCCGTCACCCAACCTCCGTCACCCGCCATTTTTGTCTGTCATAGCCGAGACCAGGAGCAGGTGAAGGATGACATCAAACGGGTCATGGCAGCTCCCCCTATCGATAAAGTCGGAAAAAATGGTAAGGGGGTAACAATTTTTTAAAACACCGAAGGAAATAGATGTTTAACAAAAAAAGGGGGGGCCGGCGATCGCTCCGTGTCCGAGGGAAGGGGGGGGGTGGGGGGAGGATTGTTTGAGTTCCTCTTTCCCCTGACTCAGTCTGAAGACAGGTCTCGACCCGATATGTCACCTATTCCTTTTGTCCAGAAATGCCGCCCGACCCACTGCATTTTGTGTCTATCCTTTAATCTCTCAGCTGATATAGCAGAATCTCCCTGAATTAGCATGACGCCATGACAGAAGCCGGTTACGGAAATGGTGCTGAAGATTACCCATCACCTACTACGGCTTTTTCGCGGAGTGAACCATCTTGCTCAGTGGAAGAGGGTTAGGGTTAGGTTGTGATTTATCGGACAGTGGGACAACATGCCCTCTGGTGCTTGTTGATCTCCCCCTGGGGATTCCTTTTCACTATGTACTGTCACTTGGTGTTTGGCCCACGGTTTCATCACTCTTGTCCAAATCTATTTGCCTTACACTTGCCCTTCCATCGATTTGTGGGAGTCAGTCTGGATCCACCCTAGGTTTGAGTTTATGCTAGCTTTAGGCCATTGGGCTCTTTCGTCTGTAGAGCTTCTATCCATAGCCTCTCTGCTCTTTTCCATCTCCCTGTTGTCCCAATTTATGTTTTGTTTCCAGGCCCATGATCTCTAGGGACTGGATCCCATGTTGCTGGAAGTGTCTGCTAATGGGTATGGATTGGTTCCCCCTTCTGATGTTGCTGAGGTGTCCTGTCAGTCTGACTCTGATGCTGTTACCTGTTTCGCCTACGTACAGTAGGTTACACTCTTTACATCTAATTGCATACACCACATTTCTTTTGCTCACAGGTTATCCTCTGTGCTATCTGGCCTCTCTTCCCTGTTACCCTGTTCTCTATATTTTTGGCTATTACTAAGTGGGTGCAGGCTCCACACCGTCTCTGTCCACAGTCTGGGTCTGTGTGTAGACTTGTACTGACCAGGATGTCCTTCAGATTTTTAGCCCTCTTGAATGCTGACATTACCTTGTACCCCTTTAGTGTGGCAAATCCCCCTTGGAATTGTTCAAAACGGCCCTTGACTATTTTGTGAAGGCGGCCCTGGGCCAAGCTGAGCAACAGGTGTGGAAGAGAGGGGGTCAGTCAGTCGGTCGGGCTGTCGGCCGGCCAGTGGGTGCAGTGAGGGGTCGGTGCAAAGGCAGAATTTCAGCTGCCTTCAGCTCCCCTTGTCATTGACAGCTTGAAGCAGCATCAACGGCACGTCAGCTGCACAGACATTCGTGTGTTAAAAGCATTATGGATGAAAGGCACGGGGGAATTATGCCTGCCTAAGAGATCGATCTCTTAGGTAGGCATAATTCTCCCATGCCTTTACTATTTATATTTACTAATTACCATTTTATAATTTTAGTCAGGGTAGGCAGTGCCTACCTTGCCGACCATGACGACACGTGCCTGCTCCAGTCGGACTCACAATTATATTCATTATATTATTTTTATATAATACCAGACTAAGTGGGACCTATTGGGTCCCAGCTTCACACGGGACATCCCCCAGCCCCGACGTCGGACTTACATCACCCCGGGGAGCGTCGGGCCACCCTTAGCGGCGACTGCAGGGGGCTCGGGGAGGCCCCGACCACGGGGGAACAGTGGGGAACATTGAGAAGAGACTGACTTTGGTGCCTTCCCTCACAGTGGGAAATTTTGATCCTGCTGTGGTGGGATGTTTTATGTTGAATTCTATCTACTCCATGTTGTGTTCTTTATTTTTACAGTATGGCTGTATGGTTATTTCATTTCACTGTGCCAATTGGCACATGTGACAAATAAATGCATCTTATCTTATCTTATCTTATCTAATAGGCAGAATAAATGCCACCTTTTTAGAACCACATTAAGGGCACTCACAGTTGAGTAGACATGTGTTCATGCTATTCAGAGCTCAGAGAGACTGAGTGAGGCACACCAGTGGTTTCCTCCATCTTGCAGAGACTGAGTGAGGCACACCACTTCCTGGTTTTATAGTCCCTCGCCCTCCCTTCAGCAGGGGCAGCAGAGAGAATGGGGAATATTTAAAAAACGGTAATATCTCTCTGATTTTTCGTCGATGGGAAAAATCCTCTCGTGCTGGAAGGCGGAGGAGGGCTCTGATCGAGGTGGCCAAAAATGACGGCCGTAGGTGGTGCTGTTCTCTCGGAAATCACAGCACAGCGAGCCAAAAGCGGTCAAGATCAGACTTTTAGTAATATAGATAATTATACAAAATTATATATAACTCCAGTCATAGTCACGTCATATATATATATGTATGTGGTGTAATAATATATGGTTTAAATAAACCGCAGCATGGAATTAGGCTTCCCATAGAATAATATGAGCATTGAGCACTAGATGGCGCTTACTTTTTAGATCTAATTTTCTAATTAGCTTAATTACCGTAGTGTGCAACCTTTGGCACTGACGAGTTTTGAATTCCTTGTCAATTATATTTTATCTAAATCTGTGCCAAAATTCAAGTAGATACCACACATGGGTCACAAAAGTTAAATTCTAGACATATTTTCGATGCTCGGCCCACGGCCTACATAGGTTACGGCACACATTTCTCTAGTATGATGCTGAAGAATCCTAGCAAGACTGTTCTCCACCACTGGAGCACAGCAAACTGACATATTCTCTATGCACACCACAACTTCCATTTTTCACAGCATGTGAGTGAAATGCCATGTTTGCTCAGTTTCAACACTTAAACCCTGGCAGGTCCAATTAGAACCATCAGCAAGATCTGGCCCTTATATGCCTGAGACTAAGTACATTTCAGTGGAATCATTTCATGAAATGTAAAACCAGGGCTATAGCTTTTGGTTCAAATGATGATAAAAAGATTTATGCTACTATTTGTCCAAAATCAGATTAAGCAAGAGTCAAGAGTGTTTTATTGCCCTATGTTCCGGAACAAAACAATGAAATTCTTACTTGCATTAAAATTACTTGAAATTAATCATTTGTTTTATTTACTGGTTGTTGGTTTGCCCCATAGGAGAATTGCCTGGTAAGTTTTCCAGCTTACGGTATATAAAAACATTGTTTGAAATGTATAACTGCACATGATAAATGCAAGGATTTTATAGCAGAATTTATTATTTACCTCATGAAGTGGGAAAACTGCATGAAATGCACCATCTTTCAGTAATTTGTGCAGAGAATTGCTGGCTAGAAATAAATTAGAAAAAATGGCACAATTTGATCAATAGCAATGCAACAATGAATCAACTCTTTCTATACAACTGTTAAGAGTTTCAAATTACCTTAATACAAGTTTCTAGATAGAGTCAAAACTTCTAAAATAGGATATGAATATGGTTGAAAAGATTAAGAGGTGATATAATTCAGCAAAACTGTGAAACCAAGCACGGGTTGTAGATTTTATCACAAAGGAAATACAGTTCCTGTGATATAAGATCCCAGTTTTAAAGTAAGAGACAAAGAAAAATCCTGATTAAATAAAGCAAGATGAATCGGGATGGTTACAAAGTGCATATGGATTGGAGGAAAAGAGTTATAAAAAGAGGAAAGAGCAATTCGAGGTAAGTGGGAAGAATGTCATCAAATATTAGTTTTCTCTTTGCATCTTATGCACAGGTAAAAATCAAGATTGGCTTTAGTTTATAAAATTAAGAATTCCAAATGCTTTTGCAATAACTTTAACTTGTCTTGTACCGGAATTCCCCACCCTGAAAATGGCTCTCATCCAATATGATCAGTCCATTTTGTCCTGCATATGCCCTTCTATGAGCTTTGAAGTCATGTCCTATAAACTTATTTTCCAAAAATTCAAATGTTTATAACTATTTCTGACGCAAGGAAACAAAAAAACATTGATCCCTTGAAGCACATTGTCAAGATCAAGATGAAGTTAGTGAACAAGAGAAATAAATCAGGGGCACAAATAAGCGAATGGTAGAGATAGTCTTCTGACGGGCACCCGAAAAAGTGGTAGTCTTCTGACGGGCACCCGAAAAAGGGACCAGATCACCCCGATCCTGGCCTCTCTCCACTGGCTCCCTGTGCGGTTCCGAATAAATTTCAAGACCCTCCTCTTTGTCTACAAAGCCCTCAATGGGCTTGCACCCACGTACATTAAAAGTCTTCTCACCCACCACACCACCTCCAGGTCCCTCAGATCGGCCGACTTGGGATCGCTGAATGTCCCGCGGTCTAGGCATAAGCTTAGGGGCGACCGTGCCTTTGCAGTTGCAGCTCCTAGACTGTGGAACAGCATCCCCCTCCCCATTAGAACTGCCTCCTCCATCGACTCCTTTAAGTCTAGTCTAAAAACATATCTGTTCTCCCAAGCCTTTCCTGACGTCCTCTGAGCGAGGGCTATTTGTACTTATGTATGTAGCCTGCTTGTGTATACTACTCTTATAACAAATGTAACGCACTTTGCTCAACGAGAGTTGTTTTTTAAATGTGCTATATAAATAAATGTGACTTGACTTGACTTGACTATATACAGTTGGGAATCTCTGAATGATATGGTTAATTTTCCTTTATGCCCATTTGGTCTTGGCTGCCTCTCAGTACCATTGGTAGGGATGGTTAGAAAACACTCCTGCTGCTTCTAGCCCAGAAACAGTGCAACTTATTTATCCAACCCTTATCAACTCCAAATACCTTTCATACTTGATTGAGACCGGAGAAACGTAACCAACAGAGATAACAAATAGAAAATATATTACAATAAAGGTGCAAAGGTTACCAGTGGAATGGCTATCGTGACAATTATGGTTATTAGTACAACTAATATATTACAATTTAAGATATGATTTTCAATGAGAGGCATAAATAGCGTAGACAGGCAGAACCTTTTTCCCGGGGTAGAAATGTCAAAAAGGGCGTAGCTTTAAGGTGATTAGGGCAAAGTTTAAAGAAGATGAGTGGGCCGTTTTTTATATGGAGGGTGGTGCCTGGAACACATTCCCAGGGGTGGTGTTGGAGGCAGATAGGATGGTGACATTTAAGATACTTATAGATTGCACGGAATGAAAGGGTATGGATCATGTGCAAGCTGATGAGATTTAGCTTATCTTCGTATCTTGATCAGTACAGACATTGTGGGCTGAAGGGTCTGTTCGAGTACTTTTCTATGTCTTATGATTCGTTTAAAAATTAAAAACAGCCTTCATAACTTCCGAAAGAATAAATGTACTTATTTGCACCTGTGTGATCAGTCAATTTGTCATACAGGCTTCTGCCCATTGTTTAAAATATATGTTGTTTACCAAAAAGCGGATCTTCATTTGGATCATCAATTTTTGAATACCTGGTTTTCCATAGAATAAAGTTTATAATTCGAATTCTGTGATGAACACAAAAATTAAGCTTGATTAATAAAGGATCACACTACTCTAAAAATCAAATCAGATAAAGGTGAATAGCTAATGTTGCCTAAAGACATTAACAAAAGATTTGTTCAATTTTATCAAAATGTATATACATCCAAAACATCAACAGACAGCAATAACATTACAAACTTTCTGGATAACTGTAATCTCCCAACCCATTGGAACAAGAGTAATTAGGAGCACAGTTTTCAATCAAAGAAATAGAAGAGACAATAAAGTCACATGAAGAATGGTAAAACACCGGGACCAGACGGGTTTAGTAACAAATTTTATAATTTAGTTAGTTACATTCAGATCAAATGGGGTTCATACCTAAGAGACACTCATTTAATAATTTGAGACATCTTTTTAATATAATGTATTCACACAAAAATGAAGAAGACTAATCAATTATTTCATTAGATGCAGAAAAAGCATTTGACCAAGTAGTGTGGAAATATCTCTTCACAGTACTGCATGAAGAACGGTAAAACACCGGGACCAGACGGGTTTAGTAACAAATTTTATAATTTAGTTAGTTACATTCAGATCAAACGGGGTTCATATCTAAGAGACATTTAATAATTTGAGACGTCTTTTTAATATGTATTCACACAAAAATGAAGAAGACTAATCAATTATTTCATTAGATGCAGAAAAAGCATTTGACCAAGTAGTGTGGGAATACCTCTTCACAGTACTGCAAAAGTTTCAGATGGGAGAGAATTTTATTTCATGGATAAAATTACTGTATGACAGGCCGACGCTAGAATATTGACCAACCACATACTCTCTCCAAAAATTAAAATTATCCAGGGGCAATAGACAGGGTTGCCCTGCTATTTGCCCTTGCGATCGAACCCTTAGCGGAAAGTATAAGAATACATCCGAACATTCACGGTTATAATACTAAACATTCCAATAATAAAATATCATTATATGCAGATGATGTATTATTCTACATCACCAACTCTCAAGTTTGCATACCAAATATATTCAATCTTATAGAGGAATTTGGTTCCTTCTCAGGATATAGAATAAACTGGAATAAAGGCAAAATCATGGCAATAAAAGCCCAAGAGTCAACACACCTTTTAAAATTTCCTTTTAGAACTGCCACAGAAAAATTTAAATACCTGGGTATTCAAGTAACCAGAAAATATAATTTTACTTCGGAGTCACGTGAGTGACTACGTGAAGAACCCCGCCTGGCGCTGGAACGGCATTACGTCAACGCTGACGGCAGAAGCAAGAGCTGCAGAGGCTAGCTCGTCGACAGCGGTAGGTACGGAACCGGCAGGTAAGTGCAGTTGAAAAACTTTTAGGGTCTGGAAAACTCCGTGCCTGGTGTATTGAACCAGGATTTGAAATGAATTTAAAAACAAAAATAAAATAAAAGAGTAAAATAGAACAAAAATACTCTGTATAATACAACGGAGTTTTTTAAAAAAGAACGTCCCGGGGGAATACCCAGCGATCGGGACGGGAGATTAATTACGGAGCCGGTTCCGATACTGGTGACCGTTAAAAATACGTTAGGGAGTTTAAGATGCTCCATAAACTTTTGGCAGGGGGGGGGGGGGAATTTAAATAAGTCAGAAAAGGCCATAATTTAAAAAGTTAATAAAGGCCTTCAGACGGAAAATAATGGAAATATTCCTAACCTACCCTAAGGGGGTTTCACATATAAAAAGGAAAAAATATGATGAAATATGGTGGGAATATCTACCTCAGATATTTCTGAAGGTAGTCTCCTTGAGGGGAAAAAACTCAGGAGAAACAAGGGCAGTGAAAAAATAAAATGGAAAAACTGACCCTAAAAATGCACTGATAGTGGTGGCTGGTCATGAAGTACCCACCACAGCACCAGAATATATATATATATATATATATATATATATATATATATATACAGGTGTATGCACAACACCTGAATAAAAAGTGAGGGCCAGGAAAATTACCATGGAAACCAAAAATTAGTTGGTCTCTCACTAAAAGCTGTTATGGTTAAAACAGCAGAACTAATGATGAGTGAGGCCATGAAAAATAAACATGGAAACTAAAACCTCAGCAAAGCTGTAGTGATTGAAACAGCAGAATATGATAAAACTTTTATGTTTTATAAAGATATCAACGGTGAATCCGTTTATGATATCCATGTCTCAAATTATATGAGATATGAAGAAATACAATTTCAAAGTATTTCAAACTGGTGCATGGCATTACTATTCAAAAAGAAAAATAAAATAAAATAAAACGTTGTGCAAATAACTAATACTTTTAAAATAAAATAAATTGCCATCAGTTTGTGGAGCTCAATGGGAAGAAATATATATATAATTTACCAAATCTGCACTCTAGATTCGCAGATCAATACAAACCAGGTTATGTTAAACTCCTGATTATTATGGAATAAACCTGCCTTATGATAAATCAAAGATATTGATTACAAAAGAACAGACTACTGATCTTTAAACTTTGGGGAAAAACTATGATCCAATGAAAGATTTGATAATGGATCAAAACAAAGGCAAAGATCTTTAAACTTGGGGGAAAAACTATGATCCAATGAAAGATTTGATAATGGATCAAAACAAAGGCAGAAGTGGTATAATCCAACATAGCCTTATCCAAACCCATATAATTGGGAAAAGAAGGCTTGGAGTACGTTGAAGAGGTGCAAACATCTTGTAACAAAATAAGTTCATGAAATCTCCAATTGTGGGGGATTACAGGTGTATTAATGATCATTAATTTAATATAACTAAGGAAGGATTGGTTTACCTGTATAAGAAAACCTTAAAAATTGATTTTAGGTTTGCACTCAAAAGTAACTCCAATAAAGAAGGGGTACGTACATATATATTATAAAATTACCTCAGTGTAAAGATTTGATGGTATAAACCATACAAAACATCATTTTATATACACTTTCACAGTGTAAGAACATTTATTAAAATGGAAACATCTAGAACATGGAAATACAGTTGCTATTAACAAATTGTTAATCAATATTACAGGTGCTTGAAATTAATTAAAATGGGTCAAGCTGTGCAAGTTAAAACATTGTCCAAAGGATTAAACCAGTTCAAGGCTGTTTAAACAGAATACTGGAGGAACAATTATGCTGATAAAAGATCAGCACTTGCACTAATGAGGTCATGGTCATGGGTTATCTTGATTACATTTAAATTGGAAGGTTATAAGAGTCAGCTGCAAATTAGTGCTGCAATTACAAACCTGGTGGTAGGCAAGGACCTGACCCATTACATAAAGCGTAATGCTTAGGCATTAATAAAATATTCATAAATTACTATTTCTGAATTTAGAAGTAATTCAGCACCATAAGAGGGGAAAATTGTTCCATGATACAAATATGTCTCATGGTTGTTGACCATACTTTGTCCCTCCATTAGGTTAGGTAAAGAATAAATAAAGTTCCAAAAGAAGGAATACAGAAGCTTATAAGAATATGTATGCCTTTGTGAGAGGCTTATGCAAATATCAAATGATAAGTTATCATTATAAAAGTAATGTAAAAAAGGTTCACAAGCTGCTTCAACTATAAGATTAACAGCTGTTGCAAACTGAAGCAAGTGTTACAGATGATGTACAGCTTCTGTGAATGTTTGGGTAAAGATAAGAATATTATCTATTCTTATAAGAATAATTGATACGTCTCTTGTTGGGACTGCGGACAATAATACCAGTGAGCATAAATGGATTGTCCTAAGAAATTTTCCAAACATTTGTATTAATTATTGAAGTATAAGGAGTTTATGGATTAAATATTGATTGTTTTATTATGGAAGTGTCCATGTCGTATCAAGATGAACAATACCACGGCTGTGGCATATGTTAAAACACACAAGATAAGTCAAATAACAATCATGGGATTATCTGAGTAAACAGATGTTGCATATATTTTAAAGTTTAGTCCAGCTGTTTATCTCTAAGGAAGAGACAATGGTATCAGAGACAACAAATTTGGGAGAAAAACATATTGTCATTAATATGGATTACTTACGATTAATCTGGTTGCATACAGATTAAATCACCGATCTTTCGAATGTTTCTTGTGGGTAAACCAAGAACAGGAAAGTGGATGCGTTTCTCTCAATTACATGAGGAAAAGATGTTCTTTTTGTGTTCCTCATTTTGTTTGATAGGGCAGTGTCTGATGAAAATGTAGCAGGACACTGCCAGAGGCATTTTGGTGGCCTAATACGGATCCTTCATGGTTTCATAAATATTGAGTGATGTTGAACCACTTGTGATGAGTTGCAGTAAATTATTGAAGTCTGAGGAAGAACCGAGGCGTTGCCTGTCTCGTTTCGCTCTTTGGATGCTGCTCACCCGCTGGGGTTCTCCCAATTCAGTTAATTTATTGTTGTACAAAGGCATCCATGACATGAAAATATGAATTTGACTATCTGCAGGTTAACCAGACCATTACAACAGCTGATGGTCAAAGAAGTCTATGAATGTTTAACTAATATAACAACATAACAATAAAAAATTAGTATAAAAGGAGTCAATTTGCAGAAATAAGTCTAAAAAACAATATTTTGTTTATAAGAAATTGGAAGTCTGTGTATACAGTAAAGCATATTAGATATATGTGTTTCCTTGTGGATTGCATTTTCTGAGTATCTAATTGATAGAGCCAATAATAGGGGCTCAGAGTGTACCGCCCTATTAACGACAATATACTAACCAAGAAGTTATCAGGTGCATTCATAATATCCCGATATGGAAAGGGATATATATGTGATATTAATATAAATATATATATATGTGTATAAAATTGTAATATATAAGTCGGGAGATAAATAATCCTGAATTGCCTTAGGCAATGGACTCTAACTCTATCAATGATTTTAAAAAAGTTAACATTGAAAATAATAATGCTGATGACTTTAGTATCAATATAAAGTGCAAACATTGCAAATGTTACGTTATTGCATGTGGATACAGATTGCATTATCATATGTTTATGAATTTACCAAACAAAGCACACCAAGAGGAGCTGAAACCAAGGAAAACCTATAAGCATATCCTGTCACCTTAAGTTGTATGTGTGTGTGTGTGTGTGTGTGTGTGAACATTGATGAAATATGTTGAATGTAAGAGTCTCTGTTGTAATGAGACAGCACTACTTATTACACGCAAAAACCACATTAGGTTCAGTAAAAACTGATGGTTCTAGAGGAATGTATTCTAGATGGTTAGAAATTGGATACACTCAGTGGAACTAGAAACTGAAAGGTGGAAAATCACTCTGTTAATGAAGTAGATACTTTCACAGGAATGGCACGGGATGAGCCCGCTCGAGCAAAGATGCAAGGCCAGCAGGAGGGTGTAAATTAATGTTAAAGTAAAAAGGAACCAGTCATGGTATCAGGTTTGGACACGGAGTGTTGGGTTCTCTATAATTGTTGCTTTGTCATACCATCAAAATATATATATCAATTGATATTTTGTGATAAACTTGCCTTTCAATGGAAAGGGCATTACTTTTATTCTTTATAATGTGAAATAATTTATCACATAACTTTTGGCAATGTTTGGGAAAAATGTGTTATTCGCTCGTCACTGTGTTGAATGACCGGACTGTCGTATGGAATAAATTCTACGACATGAAAAACACAGAAAGCTTCAAAATCTTCACGTAGTCACTCACGTGACTCCGAAGTAAAATAGTAAGATTAAACGAGAACTTACCAGTTTGAAGTTTGATCTTTATTTTATGAGGAGTAACAATGAGGGATTACGTGCCCTCCACTCCCCACCCTCATAAAATAAATGATCATCTGGTAGTTCTAAATCTATGAGAAGCCTTACTATCTTACTCCGGCTATTATGTTCTGTGTTTTTCATGCCGCTGCTTTGAAGTATGCCGTTCCAGCGCCAGGCGGGGTTCTTCACGTAATCTCCAATCTTCACGATGTCTCCAATAGGCGGAATAAATGCCATAAAAATGATTTTCCTCCCACAAATTCTCTTTTTATCTCAATCAATACCGATATATCTACCCCAAATTTTTTTTTTTTTTAAACTTGATTCCCGGATTACAAATTTTATTTGGGATTATAAATCACATAGAATTCATAAACGACATCTATGTAAACCCAAAGAAATTGCTGGATTGACGCTCCCCAATTTCATATACTATTATTGAGCAGCGAATATTAAAAATGTAATTTACTGGTTGGATAATGCATGTCACCAAGTAGATTGGTTAGTAATGGAGAGAGAGGATTGTTCATCTTTTAATATAGGCGCGATCCTTCTCTCCCCAATAAAGTTGAAGAACACAATATACAAGATAAAGTACTTTACGAATTTGGAGACAAGTAAAACTTACTCTTAAATTAAGAAATCTATCTCTTCTTTCTCCTAATAACTAATAGCTAATAACTCGTCGTTCAAACCATCTATTATAGATAAAACATTTATTTATTGGGAAAGACTAGGAATTAAAAAGGTTGGAGATTTGTACAAAATAGTTTAAATACAGTCTGAAAGGTAATCAATATTTCAGATATCCTCAAATTCAAGATTATTTGAAAACATATACCACAAGTTCCAAACTCTGTTGCCAGATATATTAGATGAAGGGTACACAAAATGCTGGAGAAACTCCAGCGAAGGAGATAGGCAACGTTTCGGGCTGAAACCCTTCTATCTCCTTCGCTCCATAGATGCTGCTGCACCCGCTGAGTTTCTCCAACATTTTATGTACACTCGATTTTCCAGCATCTTCAGTACCTTCATTAACATATTAGATGAATGTATGAATAGAAACACAGTCAAATAATCTAATATCATACTTGTACAATATCCTTCTAAATATAGAAATTCCATCGTCAGATGTAATTAGAAGAGAATGGGAAGAGGAAATAGACTTAAAACTTTCCAGAGAGAGATGGGAAAAATATCTCCTATATATACACATAATTGTTCGATTAATGTTAGACATATTCTAATCCAATTTAAAATACTACATAGATTATATTACTCAAAAACTAAACCGAATAAGATTTTTCCAAATATATCTCCTATCTGCGACAAATCTCTTTCCCAAGAAGCAACTATAACACACTCCTTTGCCTCTTGCATAAAACTCCATAAATTTTGGAAAGGAATTTTTGAAATTTTCTCAAAATTATTAAAAAACAAAACTGGACTCCCATACAGAATTGATTATTTTTGAATAGCAGGAGCCTGCTCAGAGCTATCAATATTTCAAAGACGTTTCCTTAATTATGGCCTGATAATGGCAAAAAAACGTAATACTTAAATTTTGGAAAAATGCATCTACCCCAACTCTTAAAATGTGGATCTCAAGCATGTCCGAGACACAACATCTTGAAGATATGAGACTCGTCTTAGCAGGAAAATCAGAGCAATTTTCAAAGATATGGTCTCCTTTCATTGATTCACTACAAGGATAGTATGGTGCAACACAACTTCGGAATTAAACAGATTTACGGACCGGGTGATGGATGTGGTGAGAAATGAAGCAGGTATATCAACACATTTTGGTCTTTTTTTTAAATTATTTTTCGTTTTTGTCTTCTTATTCTTTTTTAAGTTTTTACTCATTCACTCTTTGACTACACTCTTTGGTAGTTTAGGAGTTTACACATTCACTATTTCTTTCACTTTCTCTCTTTCTTGCTCTTTCTCTCTTTTTCTATTTCTTTTTTGTTAAAATTAAAATGGACGATGTACAATAAATGCATTTGTCATATGCCGTGGTTTATACTACTGTACACTGCTTCTAATAAAAATATTAATTAAATTTTAAATTTAAAAAATAAATAAATTAAGTAAAATAAATGCCTTTTTTTTAAAGTGTGGAATGCTGCACATGTATGAGTGAAGCTTAAAAATGGAAAGATGCTATCACTTTGATGGGATTACACTATTGGGCATCTCAATAGTCAATGGGAGACAGAGAAACCCTATTATAGGAAGATTATGGAAAGATTTAAAAGCAACAGGGCTGTCGTAGACAGTGACTTAAATGTCCTTAACATTGACAGTGACTTCCTCACTTCATGAGGCATAAACGGGGCAGAGTTTATCAGATGCATCCAAGAAAGTATCTTGGAACAGTATGCAGATAGTCCCACTATGGGAGGGACCTTACTAAAGCCTGCATTGGGATTCTGGCCAGGTGATTAAGGTTTCAGTGGGAGAACATCTTGGAAATAATGATCAAAACATAATGTTTTTAAATAGTCATGGAAAAGAAGAAATTTGGATCTTGGGAGAAGTGCTAAATTTGGGGAAGGCATATTACAACATTATTAAACAGGAACCAAATGGAGTATGATCTGGATGAGTGTTGCACTTTGGAAATCAAGTGTAAGGGGAAAGTATACTGTAAAGGGCAGGACCCAAAGGAACATTGATGTACAGAGGAATTTGGCATGCATGAACTTAGCTCTATAAAAGTGGCAACACCAAGGAGAGGGTGACGAAGAATGTGTATGACATACTTGCATTGAGTATAAAGGATAATAAGTCATATTGCAGCTATATAAAACTTTGTTCAGGCTGCATTTGGAATTTTGTGTGCAGTTCTGGTCACCCCATTACAGAAAGGATGTGATGGGTTTGGAACAGTTATCGAAGTTCCCCACAATGTTGCCTAGATTAGAGAGCATTAGCTATCAGGAGAAAAGGAATGTGTGACGTTTCAAGTCGAGACCCTTCAGTCTGACCTGAAACATCACCCATTCCTTCTCTCCAGAGATGCTGCCTGCCCCACTGAGTTACCCCATCATTTTGTATCTATCATAGGTGTAAACCAGCATCTGCAGTTCTTTCTTACAGATATAGGGAGAAATTGGACAAATTCAGATTGTTTTCTCTGAAGTATATGAGGTTGAGGGGAGATCTGATGGAAGCTTAGAAAATTATGAGTGACATTGATAGGGTAGATAGAATAATTTCCCCAGGGTAGAAACATCGAACACTGGCGGCAGTAGCATTAAGATGAAAGGGGGAAAGTTTAAAGGAGATGTGTGGGGTAAATTATTGTACAAAGAATGTGTTAGGTTGCCGGAAGGTTGGTGAAAGCAGAACAAATTGTGATGTTTAGGAGACATTCAGATAGGTACATGCTCATGCAGGAATGGATCATACTCAGGGACATGGATTTGGCATTATCATTGGCATGGATATAGTGGGCTGAATGGCCTCTTTGCGATACTTGGGTAGGGTAAATCTGAATAAATTAACCACCTCTATTCACTGAACACTTATTATTTGATTTTTTTTCCTTTTTTTACAGATAATTTATTGGTCTTTTAAATATGCTCACACTTCTGCTTATTTGCCTCTTTATGGTAACTTTAAAGTGTTATCTATTTATAATTGTGTGAATAAATCACTGCAGACCATGGGAGAGAGGGAGAGAGGGAGAAAGAGACCCAATAAAGCCGTTCATTCTTGATTACTTTATTAAAAAATGAAATTAAAATGTATTAGTGAGTACACAACTGTTTATATGTGTGAGGGGAGGTGATTTTCTAAGGATGAATACTCAAGGCCGATAGAAATGGTCATCCAAAAATATTTAATTTGACATCTTACGAAGGGCACTTTAAACGGATGTACATTATACATATGTACACACATATATTGATCCTTAAATGTGCTAAATGATTATGTAGACCCATTTCCAGATGGCTCCTTGCATATACCCCTAGATACAGTAGATCATAATGATGTTTAAAACCCTTCAGTATAAAGTGTATCCATTTGCATGATAAATGGAACAAGTGGAGCTGTTCCTCTAGACGAACAATATAATTAGAATCTCAGCAGAGGAGGGCTGTGGGCCGAGGAGCGTTTTCGTTCAAGTTTGTGACGCAACTCATGGAACTACCTGAATTTTTAACATTGTGTAAAAATATTATATAAATCATACCTGAAACTCGTCAAGACCAAAACCTGCACATCTTTTTAAAATATGAGAAAAACCTCAAATTTTCTGAGTCGTAATTGTCCAATCGATGCACATTTGACATTGAGGTCGGACGCAAATTGGCCAATCCCACGCTTTGTTTTATGGTCGCTGGGCAGCGAGGACGCTGGGATCATGGCTGCCTCCTCATTACATCAAAACAATAACAAGGTTTCTAAGGAATAAAGGGAATGCTGACCTTGCTGATAATTTTATTTTTCAATTTGATTTATCTTTATAAAGTTATGATATGAACTGTTAAATAAAAATTATAAATAACAAATGTAGAGCTAGGGTTAGGGTCAGTCAGTCAGTCGGTTATTCAGTCAGTCAGTCTGTCGGTTGGGCTTGTCGGTAGGCCGATGGATGCTGTGGAGGATCGGTCGGGTTGTCGGGCTGTCAGTGGGTGGTGAGAGAGGTTGGACGGCCGGTGGGTGCTGCGAGTGGTCGGTCAGGCGGTCGGTAGGCTGGTGTTACAGCGAGCGAGCCGGCGCTATGGGGGTGCTGAAGGCGGCCCGGGCGACGTGCAGGGCAGTGCTGCTCCCCACCATCATCACCACGATGATCCAGAAGGGTTTGCTGGCCGAAGTGGATGCGCAGAGCGGCCACACTTACGGAGCACACAGCCAGTCCCAAAGCGGCTCCAGCTCCAGCCGTGGGCAGCTCTGGGAGGAGGCCGAGTTAGGGTTATATTACTTTTATATAATAATTATACATTTATATATTATCGCAGTCATATTCACAATATATATATATATATATATATATATATATATATATATATATGTTATTATATATTATATATATATATAATATGGTTTAAATGTACAACTTTTGGCACAGACGAGTTATGACTTCCTTCTCAATTATATTTTTATCTAAATCTGTGCAAAATTTCATGTAGTTCCGAGACATGGATCACGAACGTTGATTTCTAGACACATTTTTGATGCTCGGCCCAGAGCATCACAGCAATAGGCGAACAGTGGAAGGCAATGTTATTGTAGGGCGGAGGATTGATGATCTACATGACATGGGCAAGTATTCTAGAAATGACAAGATCTCTTACAAGAACACTGCAAAGATGAGATATTTAATTTAGCACCTTCAGAGATTTTCAATAATTACAAGTTTGGCACAATGCAACAAAGGAAATGTTCAGTAGGTGTGATTAGAGTACAGACTTTGGAATATGCAGTCCTTTTTAGGTCAGGTTTTCTGAGATCATTTAACACGGAAAAGATGTATGAAAACTCATCCAACACACCTGATTTAATGATCGAGAGACTGTGATGAAGAGACACAAGTCTGGAAACTTGAGGGCCAACAGGGAATAATCCACAAAAAATAGTAATGGCAGTGAAACACTGCAGAGATCCTCTATCAGATTTAAATGCAACATAAGTTATGTGTGGGGATGGAGAAACGCTGTGAAGTTTACAAGTGGTATATCTACCTTCAATAATTCCACCGGATGGCGCCGCGATGGCAGCCTCGCCAACAGTCATTCTGTTTTTTCGATTTTTTTTAATTTTTAGACTGTTTTAAAAATAGGTATTAATGTTGTCTGGTTTGTTTTATGTGGGGGGTGGGCGGGGGGGGGAGGGGGTCAGGGGAAACTTTTTTTCACATCTCTTACCTCTCCAGAGATGCAATTGTTTTCTGGATCGTATCTCCGGTCGCTCTGCGGCCGAACATCATGGAGCTGCGGCCTTGCTCGGGGCTGACTTTGAGCCCCTACCATCGGAGCCGATCCTTTGCCTGGGATCGACGCTCCAACTGCGGCCTGCGGATTTCACCATCGAGGAGCTCGCAGCCTCGAGTGGAGACCGATGTCGACGCAGAAGGTTTTGACCAGCCCCGACCCGGGGACAGATCGCCCGGCGCGGGGGAGCTGAGATTTCCCCCCGATGCAGGAGCTTGATCGCCCTGACGCGAGGGCCCAAACGCCGCCGGCTACGGGAGCCAAGATCGCCCCGTGAACGGAAGGCTCAAGTACCCCGACCGCAGGAAAACAAAAAGGGAAGCGATTTAAATTTTTTTCGCCTTGGAATATGGAGGAGTCACTGCGGTGGATGTTCATGTTAAAATGTATTTTGTGTGTTTTGTTGCTTTTTATTGGTATGACTATATGGCAAATCAAATTCCTCGTATGTTGCAAAACATACTTGTCTAATAAAGTATGATTATGATTATGATTTTACGTAATGTTCCCTGAAGGTGGAATCGCATGTAGATAGGGTGGTAAAGAAAGCCTTTGGTGTGCTGGCCTTTATAAATCAGAGCATATTGAATATAGGAGTAGGGAAGTAATGTTAAAATTGTACAAGGCATTGGTAAGACCAATTCTGGAGTATGGTGTACAATTTTGGTCACCTAATTATAGGAAGGATGTCAACAAAATAGAGAGAGTACAGAGGAGATTTACTAGAATGTTGCCTGGGTTCCAGCAACTATGTTACAGAGAAAGGTTGAACAAGTTAGGTCTTTATTCTTTGGAGCGCAGAAGGTTAAGGGGGACTTGATTGAGGTCTTTAAAATGATGAAAGGGATAGACAGAGTTGACGTGGATAAGCTTTTCCCATTGAGGGTAGGGAAGATTCAAACAAGAGGGCATGACATGACAATTAAGGGACAGAAGTTTAGGGGTAACGTGAGGGGGAACTTCTTTACTCAGAGGGTGGTGGCTGTGCGGAATGAGCTTCCAGCAGAAGTGGTGGAGGCAGGATCGATTTTAACATTTAAAAATAAAGTGGATAGGTAAATGGACGGGAAGGGAATGGAGGGGTATGGTCTGAGTGCAGGTAGATGGGACTAGGGAAAACAAATGGTCGGCACGGACTGGAACGGCCGAGAGGGCCTGTTTCCGTGCTGTAATTGTTATATGGTTATATGGTTATATGGTAATGGAGGGAATGAGTATTCTTCAATGCTCTGTTCAGTGATAAAATACGTAATTACAGTATGAGAGAGTTATGATTTTTAGTCCAATTGCATGTTGTAATTCCCATATGATCTGTCCTATTCCATGAGGTAAATTAATGCTAAATCTGGTTCAATGAAAAGAATCAGATATTCTAAGCCAATTATTAAGTACATATCATTAACAATATAACATCAATACCTGGTTGATTTTAAAATTGTACTTTGTATGCAGCCATTATATCTTCCCGTAGAGATGTTTAAGTGATGTATGTACTTATCAAAGATCTCTTCACGAGCTTGAATTCCAAAATACAGATTGTGGGCATCTTCTTTTTTCTGGGATAGAAGAAAATATGTTTTTATGTTTTCTTTAAATAGTTTGCATGCTCTTACACTTTATGTATACTTTTATAAAAGTAGACTATAGAAATTGTTTTAAACATTTTGGAAGACTAGATTCCACCCTGTAAATGAAATTCATAAAAACTGTAGATGTTGCAAATCGGAGATAAAAACAGAAAATAAAATGCAGGCTCGGCGATCGTTTCGCTGAATACCTCCGCTCAGTCCGTCTTAACCAACTTGATCTCCCGGTGGCTCAGCACTTCAACTCCCCCTCCCAATCTGACTTTTCTGTCCTGGGCCTCCTCCATTGTCAGAGTGAGGCCCAGCGCAAATTGGAGGAACAGCACCTCAAATTTTGCTTGGGTAGTTCACACCCCAACGGTATGAACATTGACTTCTCTAACTTCAGAGAGCCCTTGCTTTCCCTCTTTCTCTATCCCCTCCCCCTTCCCAGTTCTCCCGCTAGTCTTATGCCCCTGTCCCACTTAAGCGATTTTTTAGGCAACTACAGGCGACTAGGCTGTCCCCACATGGTCGCCGGGTGTCGCCTGTATGGTCGTGGGTAGTCTCCTCAGTCACCCAAAAAATCGTAGCGTTTTTCTGGTCGCCGCTGGATTTTGAAATGTTCAAACTTTTTCGGCAACTGTCAGCTTGTCGTAGGTTGTCGCCAGGATGACGTAGCTTGTCACCAGGATGATGTAGGTTGTCTCCGGTGCTGACTTCAGTGAATTCCATTGGCGACTATCTACCTCAACCGGCGACAGATACCAGTGACTGAGTTATCTTACCTTGTTGTAGCTTGTCGTGGGTGGACGTAGGTTGTCGTAGGTGTGGTCGTAGGTGAACATAGGTTGTCGTAGGTGTGGTCGCAGGTGGACGTCCTAATGGGTTGCCGGTTGTCGGTAACTTGCCGCAGCTGGATGTCGTCTGGTTGGTAGACTGTTGTAGACATTGTCGTAGACATTGTCTTGGGGGGGTCAAGTCGCCAGTTTTTTGGCGACCTGCTACAACTATGACAGTCGCTGAGAAAAATCACCTCAGTGGGATTCGACTGTCTCTGACTACATTGTATCTTTGTTCCGCCCACTACCCTGACATCAGTCTGAAGAAGGGTCTCGACCCGAAACATCACCCATTCCTTCGCTCCAGAGATGCTGCCTGACCCGCTGAATTACTCCAGCATTTTGTGTCTACCTTCGATTTAAACCAGCATCTGCAGGTCTTTCCTACACATTCTGTCCGCTCCACTACAAGTCCTCGTGGATTCCAGCTCCAGTTCCAGACATCCCAGTTCGGACCCAACCCGTACTATAGGTTCCGACAGTCGATCTGCCATTTTTCACAAATTCTCATTAGGTGCCCTGCGTTCTACATTGACTGCGATACGCCGGCACCAACAGGCCCTCGCTCTGACACTCCCACAGCTCCGAGCCTTACTCACCCACACCTGCAACGGACCCCAAATACACTTCATCCAACGCCAGGTCCACGACCTCAACAAACGCTTCCTTTCCTACCTGGACTCCACAAAGGATCGCAAACTTGCTCGCATCCACACCGGTACATCCACCGACACTCCACGACTCGACTGCCCGAAGGCCCGGAGCATCACCGCTGGTCCGAGCCACCTGCCCTAGCATCCCGCGATGCCATTGCTGCAACGTAGGAGCAGCACCAACACTCACCGCCTTCCTGGCCGATCTCAGGCCTGGACCACCGAAGATGCCGCCATCGTCGACCTTCACTGCCTCCCCAGCCCATCCCAGACCCAGACCACCGAGTCGTCAACCTTCACGGCCTCCCCGGGGCCGCTGCCACCGACCTTCACCGCTTCCCCGGGGCCGCTGCCGCTGCTGCCGACCTTCACGGCCTCCCCGGGGGCCACAACCATCGCTGCTTCGGACCTTCACTGCCTCAGCGGGACCGCCAACCATTACTGCCTGACCGATAATGCCAACCCTTGCTGCCTTCCCGGCCATCCGCTGACACGGGACTACCGACGCTTCGTCTGCTGACCTGCACTACTGTTCCCCGCAGGCCTCCAACAGCGACTCTGCCGACCTTCGCCACTCCACCGCCCACCAGCGGGCCGCAGCCGTCATCTTACTCGAGTTCCAGGCTCAGCAACGGGCCCACAGTCTCCACGCTGCAGACTCCCACACTACGGGGCCTGACTGTGCTGGGTCGTACTGTTTCCCCCAACCATCCTACAGGGAACCTCAGTGGGGGTTCCACTGGGTCTTCCCCTTCCCCTTTTAGCCAGGTGACCCTAGCTACTCCCCACCCATACAATAGTCCTCCTACCCCCTCCTCTCTGAACACCCACCATCCCACCACCAGACATCGCCTCGGCCTCCATCTACTCACCTGGCCTCATCCGGCCCCCACCCCCCACCCTTGCCTTGTGTTCAGCATCCCCCCTGACCTCCCCCTTTCTGATACAGAGGCCTTGCCTTTCTTCCCCTCCGGCCCCATCTCAACGAGTTCTGGGCCCGCCACAATGTAGAGCTTTTCTTTTTTTGCCTCCGCCTCCGGCCTTTTTCTATGGGATGGAGTCCTCACCACCCAGTGATGTCTCCACCGGACCCCCTCCTCTTGGACTCCTCCGGATGGCCCCCTACCTTCTTTAGACCTATTAATTTTCAACTGCCGGCGAGACATTAACCGCCTCAAATTTTCCACTCCCCTTACTCACGCTAACCACTCCCCCCCTGAACTATAGCCCTCCGCTCACTTTGAAACAACCCCGACAAGATAATGAAACCCACCGACAAGGGAGGTGCGATGGTAGTCTGACACGCTGACCTCTACCGGACTGAGGCCAGGTGACAACTCGCAGACACCTTCTCCTACTTATCCTTGGATCATAACCCTACAGACAAGGACCAGGCCTTAATCTCAAGCACCATTACTAATGTCATCACTTCCAGCTCTCTGCCCTCTGAAGCCTCCACACTTATCAATCCCCAGCCCCGCATGGCCTGATTTTATCTTCTCCCCAAAATCCACAAACAGAACTGTCCTGGCAGACGAAATGTTTCTGCTTGTTCATGTCTCACCAAATTAATTTCCACATACTGCAACTCCATCCTATCCCCCCTGGTCTAATCCCTCCCTACCTATGTACAAGACACCTCACATGCTCTTCGTTTCCACAATGACTTCTGTTTTCCAGGCCCCCACTCCCTCATCTTTACTATGGATATCGAGTCACTCTACACCTCCGTCCAAAACCAGGAGGGCCTTAAAGCCCTCCTTTTCTTCCTCGATCTCAGAACCAGCCAATTTCCATCTACCAATATGCTTCTCAACTTCTTCTACCCCTCCCACTTCCTCCAAATCCAAGGCGTAGCAATCGGCACTCGCATGGGCCCTAGCTATGCCTGCATCTGTGTAGGGTACGTCGAACAATCCCTGTTCCATGCATACACTGGCCCTATCCCCAAACTCTACCTCCGATTCATTGACCACTGCATTGATGCTACCTCCTGCACCCATGCAGAACTCACTGACTTCATCAACTTCACCACTAATTTCCATCCAGCACTCAAATTCACTTGGACCATATCCGACATCTCCCTACCGTTTCTAGATTTCACCGTCTCCATCACAGGAAACAGACTATTGACCGACATCTACTCCAAACCTACTGACTCCCATAGCCAGCTTGGCTACACTTCTTCCCACCTGCTTCCTGTAAAGACTCTATCCCCTACTCTCAATTCCTCTGTCTACGTCGCATCTGCGCCCAGGATTAGATGTTCCATACCAGGGCATCGAAGATGTCCTCATTCTTTAGGAAACAGGGGTTTCCCTCTTCCATTATAGATGAGGCTCGCACTAGGGGTCTCCTCGATATCTAGCAGCTTTGCTCTAGCTCCAGCTCCCCCCATTCATAACAAGGACAGAGTCCCCCCTGTCCTCACCTTGCACCCCATCAGCAGTCGCATACAGCATATAACCCTCCAACATTTTCGCCACCTCCAATGGGATCCTCCAACTGGCCACATCTTCCCAACTCCACCCCTTTCTGCTTTCTGCAGAGACTGTTCCCTCCAAAACTCCCTGGTCAACTCGTCCCTTCCCACCCAAAACACCAGGTATTTTCCCCTGCAACCACAGGAGATGCAACACCTGTCCCTTTATCTACCCCCTCGACTCCATCCAAGGACCCAAACAGTCTTTCCAGGTGAGGCAGAGGTTCACTTGCACCTCCTCCAACCTCATCTACTGTATCCGCTGTTCCAGGTGTCAAGTTCTCTATTTCGGCGAGACACAGGCTCGGCGATCATTTTGCTGAACACCTCCGCTCAGTCTGTCTTAACCTACCTGATCTTCTGGTGGCTCAGCACTTCAACTTCCCCTCGCATTCCCAATCTGACCTTTCCGTCCTGGGCCTCCTCCTTTGTCAGAGTGAGGCCCAGCGTAAATTGGAGGAACAGCACCTCATATTTTGCTTGGGTAGTTTACACCCAAGCGGTATGAACATTGACTTCTCTAACTTCAGATAGCCCTTGCTTTCCCTCTAATATCCCCTCTCCCTTCCCAGTTCTCCCACTAGTCTTACTGTCTCCGATTACATTCTATCTTTGTCCCACCCCCTCCCATGACATCAGTCTGAAGAAGGGTCTCAACCCGAAACGTCACCCATTCCTTTGCTCCAGAAATGCTGCCTGACCCGCTGAGTTACTCCAGCACTTTGTTTCTACCTTTCGATTTAAATTAACATCTGCAGTTCTTTCCTGCATAAAATGCTGGAAATTGTCAACAGAGCAGGCAACATCTTTCAGATACATCTTTCCAACAATAAGTGATTCAACACCCAGTCATCTCTTCCCACCATTCAAGTGAAGCAACACTTCATGTGAACTTCGTTAAATTTAGTGTATTGAATTCAGTACTCACAGTGTGTTGCCCTATAGTTTATGAACGCTTCTCATCCTTAAATTTCTGCAATCATTATCAGGCCTGTAGCCTATTAGCAAAAACTCTAAACTGCTGGAGGAACTCAGTGGGTCAGGCAGCATCTGTGTCTGGAAATGGACAAGCAGCATTTTGGGTTGGCACCCTTCTTCAGACTGAAACATTGTTGGTCCATTTCCTGCCACAGATGCCGAGTCTTCCAGAAGTTTGTTTTTTGCTGAAGATCCACATTCTCTTGTTCTAGTAACTCCAGTCTCTTGTGTTACCTCTGTCTCTTCAACATCAATAAACCTTCACTCCACTAATTCTTTCCACTTGCACTCTTCTGACCGTAATAGCTTTATCAGCGGTAGTATTTGAACACTTAGCCCAATGCTCTGAGATTATCGTCCTCTACCTCTCCTGTTTTCTCCCAATAGATAATATACTACAGGTGCAGGAGTAGGCCAATTGGCCCTTCGAAGCAACACCGCCATTCACTGGGATCATGGCTGATCATCTACATTCAGGACCCCGTTCCTGCCTTCTCCCCATATCCCCTGACTCCGCTATCTTTAAGAACTCTATCCAACTCTCCCTTGAAAGCATACAGATAATTGGCCTCTACTGCCTCCTGAGGCAGAGAATTCCACAGATTCACAACCCTCTGTATGAAAAGGTCTTTCCTCACCTCCGTTCTAAATGGCTTACCCCTTATTCTTAAACTGTGGCCCATGGTTCTGGATTCCCCCAATATCGGGAACATGTTTCCTGCGTCTAGCGTGTCCAAACCCTTAATAATCTTATATATTTCAATAAGATATCCTCTCATCCTTCTAAATTCCAGAATATACAAGCCCAGCCACTCCATTCTATCAACATGACATTCCAGCCATCCCGGGAATTAACCTCGTGAACCTACGCTGCACTCCCTCAATAGCAAGAATGTCCTTCCTCAAATTTGGAGACTAAAGCTGCACACAATGCTCCAGGTGTAGTCTCACTAGGACCCTGTATAACTGCAGAAGGACCTCTTTGCTGCTATACTCAACTCCTCTTGTTATGAAGGCCAACATGCCATTCGCTTTCTTCACTGCCTGCTGTACCTGCACGTTTACCTTCAGTGGATAAAGGATTGCTGGAGAAACTCAGCGGGTGAGGCAGCATCTATTGAGAGAAGGAATCGGCGACATTTCGGGTCGAGACCCTTCTTCTGACTGGTGTTGGGGCGGGAAAAATAAAGGAAGTAGAAGGAGACAGTAGGAATGTGGGAGAACTGAGAAGGGGGAGGCGAAGGAGGAGAAAGCAAGGGCTATCTAAAATTAAAGAAGTCAATGTTCATACCGCTGGGGTGCAGACTACCCAAGCGAAATGTGAGGTTCTGTTCCTCCAATTTGCGCTGGGCCTCACCCTGACAATGAAGGAGGCCCAGGACTGAAAGGTCAGATTGGGAATGGGAGGGGGAGTTGAAGTGTTGGGCCACCGGGAGATCAGGTTGGTGAGGACGGTTCCCCTTTTCCCAACTGGACGCCATTCAGATAATAATCTGCCTTCCTATTTTTGCCACCAAAGTGGATAACCTCACATTTATCCACATTAAACTACATCTGCCATGCATCTGCCCACTCACCCAACCTGTCCAAGTCACCCTGCATCCTCATAGCATCCTCCTCACAGTTCACACTGCCACCCAGCTTTGCGTCATCTGCAAATTTGCTAATGTTACTTTTAATCCCTTCATTTAAATTATGAATGTATATTGTAAATAGCTGCGGTCCCAGCACCGAGCTTTGCGGTACCCCACCAGTCACTGCCTCTCCTACTGTAAACCTAGAAAATACCTCACTGTGTCAGCATACAATGTAAATACGTGCCGTTGATGTCGTTCTATGTTGAGGCATTCACTGACCAACAACAACCTGTCAATGTATTTGTTTTCCCGCAGAGGGAAGATTTAGGTACAGTGGAACAATCACAGCTGGCAGGGTGACTAACAGGAGGCAGGTAAAATGCTATGTAACTTTACCATTACACATATTTCTTAAACTGCAATCGCTGCATCTTCTGCTTGCTGCAAGCTATTTGACATATACTCTGGACTGTGATTACCATAGTAATTTGTACTGATCCAAGGCAATATGCTATTCTTGTTCAAAACTCCAACAGTGGATTCCTAATTTCAACACAACTATGACATATTTGGATTAAAATTATCCACTACCACAATATGCCTTGTTTGCATATCTAATAAGTTCTAACACTTTAAAAATCCCTCTCAAAGTTCAAATGAAGAGCAATTCAATTTCCCTGAAGAGTGTTTGTGTCATTATTTATTTAATCTCTGTCAAAGTCTATTCAACAAATTAGTAATTTCATCGTAAAATGTAATTCATAGTTAAATTTTGTACTTTACATTAATTTTAATAAAATTGATAACATTCTACTCACCAATATTTGAAAGCCGATTTCATTCAATTTTCTCAGATAAAGGTTCCTATTAGTTTTATTTTTGTCCTTGACTTTCTCTATTTTTTTCACTACGAAGACAAAGTCAATGTTATTCTGAAAGATAAAGATATGAAGATTTAGAAAATGCATTAACGTTGTCAAAACATTGCAAATATTTCCTTTTCTTATGGAAGACTCCACCACTCACCAAACTCATATCGCATGTAAACTGGACATATGTTCTGGTGCAAAGATCTAATTTGCATCTTGCTTATCTAATATGAGAATGTCCACGTAAAGGGAGTTCAAATTCCTGCTCATCTTCATCAGGAGTTAATCTTGAGGGAATGCATAGGAAATGTATTTCTGCTCTGATGGTATTTCAGTCACAGTCACAGAGGCCGACGTCAGAAGATCCTTCAGAGGGGTGAACCCTCGGAAAGCACCTGGACCTGATGGTATACCTAATCGTGTTCTCAAAACCTGTGCAGACCAACTGGATGGAGTTTTTGTGAACATTTTCAACCTCTCACTTCTGAGGTCTGAGGTTCCCACCTGCTTTAAAAGGGCATCAATAATACCGGTGCCCAAGAAGAGCAAGGTGACGTGCCTCAATGACTATCGACCAATGGCACTAACGTCTGTGGTGATGAAGTGCTTTGAGAGGTTGATTATGGCGCATATCAACTCCTACCTTGACAAGAACCTCGACCCACTGCACTTCGCTTACCGCCACAACAGGTCAACGGTGGATGTGATCTCACTGGCTCTCCACTCCACTCGGGACCACTTGGACAACAAAATCCCGTACGTCAGGCTGTTGTTTATGGACTACAGCTCGGTGTTCATCCACTCCAAGCTGGATACCAAGCTCACTGATCTGGGTCTTTGCGCATCCCTCTGCAATTGGATCCCCGACTTCCTCATCCACAGACCACAGTCTGTCCATTTTGGTGGAAATATGTCATCCTCGATAACAATCAGCGCGGGAGCACTGTGTAGCCGGACATAGTGCAAACTCCATCATCAAGTTCGCCGACGACACCACTGTTGTGGGACGAGTCCCAGATGGTGATGTCAGAGTATAGAAGTGAGATCGACCGATTGACCAAATGGTGCCAGCACAACAACCTGGCTCTCAACACAAGGAACCAAGGACAAGGAACCAAGGAACTGATTGTGGACTTTGCAATGGAAGGATAGGGACCCACAATCCTCTTTATATCAACGGGCCGATAGCGAAAAGGGTCAAAAACTTCAAATATCTGGGCGCGCATATTTCCGAAGATCTTTCCTGGTCCCAGCACACTGATGCAATTATAAAGAAAGCACATCAGAGCCTCTGCTTCCTGACAAGATTACCGAGAGTCGGTATGTCAAGGAGGATTCTATCAAACTTCTATAAGTGCACAGTAGAGATCATACTGACTGGCTGCATCATGGCCTGGTTCGGCAACTTGAATGTGCAGGAACGGAAAAGACTGCAGAAAGTTGTGACCACTGCCCTGTCCATCACCGGCTCTGACCTTCCACCATCGAAGGGATCTATCGCAGTCACTGCCTCAAAATGGCTGCAAACATCATCAAAGACCTGCACCATCCTGGTCAGATACTCATTTCACCATTGCCATCGGGATGAAGGTACAGGAGCCTAAAATCTGTAACATCCAGGTTCAGGAACAGCTGCTTCCCCACAGCCATCAGGCTATTAAACACGACATTAAATAAGCTCTGAACAATAACAGTTTATTATTGCATTATATCTGTTTATTTATTTTGTCTATATGGTTTATGGTCTATAGACACACTGAACTTTTAACTTCCGTTTTATATTATGTTTACATGTTCTGTTGTGCTGCAGCAAGTAAGAATTTAATTGTCCTATCCAGGACACATGACAATAAAACTCTCTTGACTCTTGATCTCCTGGTGCTCTGTAGTGTAAAGAGATGCATATTCTGTATTGTACTCAAAATCACATGAATGGGCGGTATTCATGTGAAAACAAGATACATGTCATATCTGGTTTGGAAGGATTTCAGTGTAACAGTCCTGTCTATTCCTTGAGACAACATCCCTGACCAAGGCCCTTCTTCCCCGACTGCTCAGTTTGGCCGGGCAGCCAGCTCTATGAAGACTCCTAGTGGTTCCAATGTTCTTCCATTTAAGAATGACAGAGGCCACTGTGCTCTTCGGGACCTGCAAAGCTGCAGAAATAGTTTTATACCCTTCCCCAGATTTGTGGCTCGATACAATCCTGTCTCGGAGGTCTACGGACAATTCCTTCGTCTTCATTGCCTGGTTTTTGCTCTGACATGCACTGTCAACTGTGGGACCTTATATGGAAAGCTCAATTTTGAGTGTCATACTTATGTAAATGTGATATTTCAGTTATTTATTTTTAATTAGTTTGCAAAAAATTTCTAAACACCTGTTTTCATTTCTTCATTCTGGGGTATTGTGTGTATATTGATGATTAAAAAAAAATAATTTAATCTATTTTAAAATAAGGCTGTAACATAACAAAATGTGGGAAAAGTGAAGCGGTCTGAATGCTTTCTGAATGCACTGTAGATTGTTGCTGAGTTGGGTTGTGCCGTATAATTCAAGAGTTGCTGACATGAAGCTGTTCTTGACCCCGGAGGTCACAGTCCTCAGGCTCCTGTACCATTTTTCCTGATGGTAGAAGGGAAATGAAAGTGGTGGCGTAGGGTGGCGTAGGTCTTTGATAATGTTAGCTGCCTTTATGAGGCAACATCTCCTGTAGTTCCCTTCAACAGGAAAGTCAATACCGATGATATACACAAAATGCTGGAGTAACTTAGCGGGACACAGAAGTCTGAAGTTCAGGGTCTGAGAAGGGTCTTGACCTGAAACGTCACCCATTCCTTCTCTCCAAAGATGCTGCCTGTCCCATGGAGTTACTTCAGCATTTTGTGTTGCTCTTCGGTGTAAACCTGCTTCTGCAGTTCCAGTCAGTGTCCACCACTTTCTACCGCCTCCTTCATTCCTGGGCGTTCAAGTTACTGAACCAGGCCATGATGCAACCAGTCAGTATGCTCTCTACTGTACACCTATAGAAGTTCAGTAGGGTATTCAGCGACATACCAAATTCCCTCAATCAAGTAGCTGCTGATGAGCTTTCTTTGTGATTGCATTATTGTGCTGGGAACTAGAAGCTGTTGACTCTCACCACTACCATCCCATTGATGGAACAGGATCATGGATCCTTGGCTTTTCCTTCCTGAAGTCCATGATCGGTTGTAACATTGAGACAGAATTGTTGTTATGGCACTATTGAACCAGATTATCAAACACCCTTCTGACTTGTCACTAACTATTATTGGTCCAACAATGGTGGTATCGTCGGCTCTTTTAAAGATTGCATTAGAGCTATGTCAGGCTACACAGTCATGAGAGAGAATAGAACATTGCATTCAGTGGTGGCATTTGACAGATTATGCGTGCACAGATTGTAGTGGGTCCAGGTCCTTGCTAAGGCAGGAGTTGATATGTGTCACAACCAACCACTCAAAGCACTTCATCACCATGGACCACGGACATAAGTGCCCCCAGTCAGTGGTCATTGAGGAATATCACCTTGCTCTTCTTGGGCAACTGGGATTGTTTCCATCTAACCAATGTTCCTGAATGAGTGTCAAGTTGAGTAAAGAGGAAAGCATACGGCCTACTTATCTAGAGTGAACAGGAATGTCAGCGAGCTCCACTGTGATACCGACAGTTCAACACACAATGGCATGATAGTATTTCTATTTTTCAGTATTATTTATCTTCTCATGATATGTTTAATTAGATTTTTTGAAAATATAGTTACCTGTCCATTACAATTCTCAATTAGTGGGTATTCCTCTTCAATACGAGGTAAAATGTTTATCATTTGAATCTGTAAACAAAAAATGAGAGAGAATATGATACCTTTGCTGCAACATAGTGCACGCATAATTTTCATGGATCTCATTGCCAAAGCTACTGCGTTTCAAAAACTGAGTATCTTAAGGAAGGCAAGACATGATATTTTCTCTTCATTAATTGCTCCTCACGTAAAATATCTGAAGAACGGAAATGCCATTATTAACAAAGAAATAAAAGAAAACTTGCATTCTGTCTGCCACAAAAAATGAAAATAAATGAAGGCAAAAATTATCACTTAAAGGAGGAGGCAAGATTGGGGTGAATTAATTTGGAATTCACTTTGGTTTAATTTGATTTCTTGTCGTAAAGGATCCTTCAGCAATTACACAGAATCAATACACACCTCCTCATCTGAAGTCACTGAGTGGAGCTCTAAGCACAACATACAACTACACTGCAGTTTAAATCCCCACATAAAAGCAGAATTTTTAGTTTATTGTTAAGCTTCCAAATCTCAATATGAAAATCTGATGTTTGATCCAGATTGTCTGAATATGTGCAAGCCTAACATACCTATTGGCAATGAATAATGAGAAGCCTGCAGCTGAAGATTCTACGATGAGATCAAAGGCAGTCATTGAACTTTGCCTGTTGATAAATAAATTCTTGCATACACCCGCCACAACAGAAAAATGTGTTGCCAAAGCCTATTGGGAGCATGATAACTCACTCCCAATGTTGCTTTTTCCAATGGACATCAATTCATCCATAGTAAAGATCTGAGTGTTAAAATTAGAGAAACGTTATCACACCACTTTTGGCGTGGGGAGGCAGTGGAATTGTATATACTACAAGAGAATACACTTAGGTTTCCTGAATGGACAGAGTGGAAGATGCAGTGCAGGATACATAAATACAATAGTTAACATGAGGCAAAAAAACATAAGTACAGAAGGAGCTCAGTGGGTCAGGCAGCTTCTGTGGAGGGAATTGGACAGGCGACATTCTGGGTTGGGACTCTTCTTCTCACAGATGAAGTAGGATCAGTCTGAAGAAAGGTCCCGACCCAAAATGTTGCCTGCCCGCTATCTCTACAGACATGATGCTTGACCTGTTCAATTCCTCCAGCCTTTGTTTTTTTGCTCATGATTCCAGCATCTGCAAACTCTTGTGTCTTAATGATGTATAACATCTCGGGAGTGCAAGGAACTGCATTTTAATAGTAAAGAAATTAAATGGAATATAGAAGCAGACAGCAGGCAAAATCAGTAATTTTGTATCAAAATTCACAATAGATGAAATTAAGAGGATAACGTCAAAAACAATTTCAGCTTCAGCAGCAATACTGAATACATTTCAATATCAAAAGGATTAAAACAACTGGTAGCGGTACAATATAATCTAAGGTCTTAAAATGTTCTCAAGACCTGACTACCAGAAGAGATCAGAATTAAACTTTGCAGTTCACTTTAAGATTGAAAAATAATCATTTCTGCAAAGAGGCTTCAGAGTTTGACACCCATGTCAAGACTCTTTGAACTCTTTAAAAGACATATTTGACCTCCACTTCAAATACAATTGCAAGCAAAAAAAACTCAATCTGCAAAACGGTTTCAATAAATCCATTCTTTAGGGGAGCAGATCATGTTAACTGCAGTCTGTAACAGAAATCAGAAGATGTTCATCAATGGCACATTTTACAAACGTATCAGTGGGAAATTTTACAATTTCCCTTAAATTGCTACCCAGGTTAAAAATAGAATTGCTAAGAAGCAGAAATTTAGCTTTCAGATGTGGTCTTGTATGTTTCTAATTGTGCTGACATCAAATTTGATGTTCAAAACATGATGCAAAACATGAAATGCACAAAGGGAAGTGAAAAGGAGATCAAAAACGCCTTTATTCCTGTTGAGTCAAATCAGTTTGTGACATAGGACAGTTTCCTCATAAAGAACAGAATCTTGTTTTTAGTTTGTGAGATCAGGCTGAACTGATGATATGCAAGGTGTATCTGTAAAACATAACTAAGGCAAGTCACAAAAACGTAATCAAAGACATTTATACTGAAACTCTTCAGGGATTTGCAGAATTATTCAAATTGGAATTATTTACAGGAAAGTTAGAATGCAGAGATTGTCATTTGAGATACTTTTAATAATAGGAATAAAACTCAGTTACAACTGCATTTGAAGCCATTCAGAATTAATTGACAAATTAACTAAATGTATAATACCACATTACCCTTGAAAGCCTCTTATATTGGCCTTCCCTATTTAAAATAATGAGTATTAAATTCAATAATGCCACTGATATAATAATTATAATAAAGATATATAAATATTCTTTATTGATTCTTACAACATTCTGTAATAGCTGCTCATAATGAAAGGCCATTGTTTCTTCTTGCTCTAGATCTGCATTCAAGTCCAGCCTAATAGGATAAATACCTCTTATTTGTTCAAGTCACAATTTTAACCCAAGTTATGTTTAAATTTTAACAATTTTAACCTACTTGTTATGTTTAAAATGATTTTTTCTTTAAATCCAGAGGCAGATTTCTATCAAATGAAGACAGATGGGTAGGCAGACTTTGGAAGGAAATCCAGGGGGGGTTGAGGTTTAGACTTGAATGCACAGATGGTGGGAGGACGAATGAGTAGACAGGACAAAATAAATGAAAAAAAGGTTGAAATTGGGGGAGGAGGAAGGATACATAGATAGGGTGGTGTGATGCATTAGATGAGAATTGACTTCTTCCAAAGAGCAAGTGAACGTCTCATGAGAATATATTATGCTCTCACAGACACAAAGAGAAGGCCTGAAACTAAACTAAACTAAACTGAATGACCTCACTCTGAAGGTGTCAAATGGATTACTGCCTGAACTATTCTACCATTAAGTATAAAACGCAGGCAAGCAAGAAGTGGCAGTGGTTATAAGAAAATGAACGACAAAAGGAAATCAGAAGCTATCACTCTATACCTGGCTCGTTTACTGTTGAACCATGGGGAGTATTCATATGCTTCTTGGTCAATAAGGAATGTTTAAATTAAAAAATACTTATTGTAGATTAACTCTAGCTCTTATTTCACATCCCAATGTACCTCCAAATCCTTTGAGAGGTTGGTTGTGACACAACACAATTGGAGGCATGTCTCCATTTTAACCTCTAAACGCTACATTAAGGGTGACACAATGGCTGGTTGACCTGCTGTCTCTCAGCACCAGAGACCCTGATTAATGTTCCTGTTTGTATGCCTCGTCGTTACTTTCTCCTCATCTAACAATGAACAATTGTACATTTCCTTGGTCATCTTCTGATTTCCCTCTCCCCTGACTCTCAGTCTGAAGAAGGTCTCGATCTGAAATGTCACCTATTCCTTCTCTCCAGAAATGCTGCCTGTCCCGCTGAGTTACCCCAGCATTTTGTGTCTATCTTCAGTGTAATCCAGCAAATGCAGTTCCTTTCTACACATAGAACTAGTGTGAATGGCTTGGACTCAGTGGATCGAAGTGCCTGGTTCCTTGCTGTATCTCTATGCCAAACTATCCTACATTCTCATCCCTGAATAATTTGTTCAAAACAGCATAGATTTCAACTTGGGGAAGATGAACAAGAGTTGTTAGTCAGTTCTTCGACATCAAAAAGGTACTTCCACTAAAGTAATGCTGTTAAAATATCCTAGAAATATGGAATAAACTATTAAATACTACGATAGGAGTATCAAAAACTTTATTCTGGGTTGGTAAACTGGAATGGGGCTTCTTGCCTGCATTATCCATGGTTACTTTGTGAATAGATCTGGCAATTGTGCAAAGCATTGACATGGCGAGACATGTTTTAGAAAATGTTACCGCTGGAAGGAATTTCTTGTTTACCAAAAGTGTTATTTCCCTCACATAGCTTCTTGTGTATGTTTGAAATAAATAGTGTCCATTCAAATCACAATGAGGAGAAAGCAAACCATCCTATTTACTTATTGTCATTAGTGAAAGAATCATGACCAATGAGACATGAATGCAAAATAAGGGGGCAGTCATTTGAAACTGATGTGTTTAGAAATCTGGTCTCACAGAAACAATCTACTTTTCTACTTAAACCGAATCATACTTCAGCAATGAAACATTATGGACCACAATTTTACAATCAACTCAATCCAGTTGTATTTCCAGTACATACCACCTCCCTCCATTGTAAACACTGGAACCACCAAAGAGAATTTTCAGCTCAAAATAGTAAATAGCGGATCAGAAACGGAAAATTCACAAAGATATGTAATGGGGTTGATCCATTACTGCACATCTTACAATAAATGAAATACTTACCAATTATATTGCATGGATCAATAATCTCCAGCTATATCTATTATTTCATTCACTCATCTTTCCCAACAAAATATTTTATCAAAGCACATTTAATTCATGTGAACCACTTCAATTAGGAATTGGATATGCAAATCCTCCATTCTAAGAATGCAAATACTTGAAATGTATTCATGTTAAACATATTTTCCCAATCCTGTGCTCATAATATGCATCATCCTGTTTGCTTTGACATCATCCAGACTCAGCTATTAGAGAACAAGAAATATACTCCTGATCCATCTGGGTTCTCTAATGAAAACAAATTGAAATCTTTTGCACTAAATGCTCAGAAGTATAGTTGGCATAATTTCATCCACGAGATAAAGTTCAATGACATCAAATCAGTTGCTACATTTCCATTGGTGACTGAATAAGCTGATTCTGGAAGTATACTTTCTCAAGTATTAAACCAATAAATCCATAATCAAAATTTGCAAAACCCTTATATCCAATGATAATCTCTACTTAGCTTGAAAGTTGAATATTTAAGAAATTAAGAAATAGAAGCAGAAATTAGCATGCATCGTTTCAAGTCTGTTCGGCCATTCATTGCGATTTGTTTGTTGGCCTCAACTCTACTTTGACTAAATCTGGATTTCCCTTATTATCCATATATCTGTGAAAATTAAAACAAATATGGTGATGGAAATTTGAGATAAGAACAGAAAATGCTGGAATTACTCAGCAGATCAGGCAGCCACTGTGGAGAGAGAATCAGACCCTTCATCAGAACTGGATTAGTAATCCAAATATCTATCTCAGCCTTGAATATGGTTAATGAACAGGATTGTGCTCAATCAGCTGCCATCTGCACTCACCTGCCCTCCCATTCCACACTACTGCAGCAACTCACTCACTTCAGTGAATGTCAGCTAGATATCAGGTGGCTTCGCCCCCAGGATATTTTGTTGGTCTTTGGTCAAAGGCATTTTAAAGTTTTTGGTAAAGTTTCTAATGATCAAAAACATTTTTGAAACTGTTAAAATAAATTTAAATGATTTTATGTAGATTAAAAAAAAATACAAATAAAGATTCACTTACTAGAAATTATCTGTCCTGACTTTGTTACCTTTAACCCAAATCTCTTTAAACACTCACATTTATCAGACTTACATCCTCTATAAGGTATTTCCTATTTTTCCTACAAAATTGGATAAGATCACTTTTCCACACTTAGTATTATTCCCATAGCACTTTGAGGAAAAATGCACCAAAGGCCAGTGTATCCCTATGGAAAAAAAATCGAATTTCTGACTAAAATGGGGAAAGCATTACTTTTTTTTTAAATAGTGACCCCCGTCCTAGTTCTAGATTCTTCCACACCAGGAAACATCTTTTCCATATTCACCATGTCAAGATTCCTCAGGATCTAAAGTTTCAATCAAGCTAATTTTCATTGTCCAAAAATTCAGTGGACCGAAGCCTTTCCTCATAAGACAATCTGTCTGCTCAAGGTATCATTCCAGAATACTGTAAAGGAAGGAACTGCAGATGCTGGTTTTAACCGAAGATAGACACAAAAAGCTGGAGTAAGGACACCAATACCCCTTGAAAGTCGAATTGCTGGCTCCTGAAAATTAGCAACACAAATAGTAAAGACGGCATGTGGTATGCCATCCTTCATTGGTCGGGGCAATGAGTATAAGAACTTTGGCTTGGCCTCATTTGGAGCATTGTATGCAGTTCTGGTTGCCCCATGACTGGAAGGACATGGAGGATTTGGAGGTACAGAAGAGGTTTATCAGACTGTGCCTGGATTAGAGGATATTAGTTTTAAGGGGAGGTTGGACAAACTTGAACTTGAAACATCAGAGACAAGCTGCCAGATGTGGTGGTGGAAACAGCTAGGAGAGTGGTATTTAAGAGGCTTTTAGATAAGCAAGCAAGGTACAGAACAATATCGATCATGTGCAAAGAGGATTAATTTAATTTTGCACAAGGTTCAGTGCAGACATTATGGGTCGATGGGCCTGTTCCTATGCGGTACTATTCGATGATTAACAGCTTCTTCACCACTGTTATCAGAGTCATGGATGGAATTCAGTACTGTGCACAGTACACCAAATGTGGTCTCATCAGTGGTCCATTTGCCAGATCTTTGACTGCTCACATAACGTCCCTCTATATCCCATTCAAGCCTCATCTTGTCTGATTCATAACTTACTTTCCTATCTCTCCATGTCATCAGCAAATTTGAGGACCATACATCTGGTGCCTTAAATTCATTCAAATAGATTGTAAAACGTTGTGGGTCAAGACCAATTCCCGTGGCCCACTGCTCATTACGTGATACCAAGCAGAAAAAGGGGGTGAGAGAGGGGGGGGGGGGGGTTGAGGTGGGGGCTGAGAGGGCTGCATCTTTTGAATAACGGGGGAGGAGGGAGAGGTGGGGGGGGAGGAGATAGAGGCTGGGGGAGAGGAGAGGTGGGGGGTGACGTCACACGAAGTGCGGGGAAGAAGGGCACGCAGATCCATTGTGACGTCATCAGCGAAAGACAGTCATTTTTATTTCAAAGTTTTGTCGGAGTTTTGAACATTTTCATTAAAAACTCGAGAAATATGGCATGAAAATTTAAGATAAGGCGATTTCGGACTCCGGGGAAAAATCTCTACCGGAATATGTAAAATTTTTACCATTAGTGTCGTTTTTGCCAGAAGATGTGATTGTACACAAACACATACACGAACAAACACATCCATATCCAAGATCAGACTTTTAATAGATATATGATGTCAGTCGTTAGTTCCATGTGTTCCCTGGCGCCTTTCACTTATGTTCTCTTATTTTATGTTTCCCAAACTTTAATGATCCTCTTTTTGGCATGTTTTTCGTCTCTTCCGTAAAACCAAATGTACCGGTAATTTATTTGCTTTTTCCTCTTTATTAATTCCCCTGTGTCAGCTTCTAAGAGACCAACATTAACTTTTGCTACTCCCTTTTACAAAGTAGCAGAAAATCTGACACTGCATTTTTATATATGTGACTAGTTTACTTCCATATTCTATTTTCACCCTATTTTAAAAAGTTGTAATTAAAGATAGACCCAAAGTGCTGGAGTAACTCAGCGGTTCAGTCAGCATCACTGGATAAATAGGATGGATGACCCACCCTTTTTTTAAAAAGTTGTAATTTCGGGTCAGGAACCTTCTTCAGACTCCAAGAGGAGGAAGAATGTTGAAGACAGGAGAAGGGGTCATCACTGAGCGGTGAGGATTCCTTCCCATGGAAGAAGACAGAGGCGGAGGCAACGGAAGAAAAGCTCTACTTTATAGCGAATACTGAACTCGAAGAGGTGGGGGCAGAGAGGTACAAAGGTAAGGCCTCTCCTGAAGACAGACTATATCAAAAAGGAGGAGGTCAAGGGGGATGGTGAAAGTGCAACAGTGGTGTCCATAAAGAGGATTTTTGGGGATGGGGCCTTAACCTTTGTTTCTTAAAATGTTTGGGCTTATCACAACAATGAAACCCTTTTTAGAAATCTGATACCATCTTAACTTCTTGAGTTAGCCAAGGATTTTGTGCTGTTTTATTCCTCAATCGTATACATCTTTATTGAGAGCAATATATTTCTTTAATAACCTGTTATTACATATCTACTCCCACACTGTTTACATCTTTGACTGCTCACATAACCTACCTCTATATCCCATTCAAGCCTCCTCTTGTCTGATTCATGACTTACTTTCCTATCTCTCTTCATGTCATCAGCAAATTTAAGACCATACCTCTGGTGCCTTAAATTCATTCAAATAGATTCTAAAAGGTTGTGGGTCAAGACCAATTCCCATGGCCCATTGCTCATTACGTGATACCAAGCAGAAAATGACCTGAAGAAGGGTCTCGACCCGAAACGTCACCCCGTCCTTCTCGCCAGAGATGCTGCCTGTCCCGCTGAGTTTTTGTGTCTATCCGGTTTAAACCAGCATCTGCAGTTCCTTCTTACACAGAAAAAGACCAATCTTGCCGTCCTCGCTGTTTCCTGCTCGGCACCCAACCTTCCATCAATGTCAATATGTTATCCTCTTCACCATGAGCTTTCATTTTCAGTATGGAAACAGGCCCTTTGGCCCGCCGCATCCGCACCGACCATTGATCACTCACACACAAATCGTTAGTTCCATGTGCTCCCTGGCCCATTTTCTCTTATTTTATGTTTTCCAAGCTTTTTTGATCCTCTTTTTGGCATGTTTTTAGTCTCTTCCGTTGTAAAACCAAATGTGCCAGTAATCTATTTGCTTAAAGCCTCTGCCATTTCTTTATTTCTCTTTACTAATTCCCCTGTCAGTTTCTAAGAGACCAACATTAACTTTTGCTACTCCCTTTTACAAAGTAGCAGAAAATCTGACAGTACATTTTTATATATCTGACTGGTTTACTACCATATTCTATTTTCACCCTATTTTTAAAAGTTGTTATTTCGCAATGACAGTCCATTCAAAAAGTATTCAGAATGGATCAATGAATACTTTCTGAATGCACTTTATGAGCCTTTAATTCCTACTTTGTTTCTCCAACCTTTCTGAATCATGTTGTTACATTTGAAACCTGGAGTAAGCCCACGTGGTCACAGAGAGAACGTACAAACCCCGCACCGAGAGAACCCATATTCAGGATCAAACTCAGGTCTCTGGTGTTGTGAGGCAACAGCTCCAGTTTAAACTAGCATCTTCAGTTCCTTCTTACACTCTTTTAGAACCCTGCTGTGCAGACCATCAATTTCAGAAGATATGTCAGCCTTTGTGATCCCTGACCCATTTTCTCTGATATTCTCTTATTTTATGTTTCCCCACCTTTTTTGATCCTATTTTTGTCCAGTCTCTTCCGTTGTAAAACCAAATGTAATTTATTTGCTTAAAGCAAGTAATCTAAGCAAGTAATTTATTTGCTTAAAGTCCCTGACTCAAGCTAAATATTAACAGTAAGTCAAAGAAATTTTCTTGATTACTGTTTGATAATTGGAAAAAAAATTAATATTAAAATTCTGGAAGGGAACATTATCCCCCACAATCAAAATGTGGACTGTGGAAACGTTGGATACGTTGCATTTGGAGAGAATTAGGTTTGTCCTAATGGACAAATATGAACTTTTTGAACAAATATGGTCTCCATTTATTGATTACTTAAAGGGGTAGCTGAGCTCAGCACCGTAACTCAATAAGTACCCTGGTGTAGGATTAGATGAAAAAAGTATTGGTATCTGTATACATGTCTCAATAGATATTGTTATATGTAACTGTTCCATTCAATGTAAAGATTCCTTTTTTTAATTTTTTATTATATAATAATTGTTTTTATTTTTTTTTCTTGTTTATCTTTATTCTTTTTTATTTTATTTGTTTTATTATATAATCATTATTATTTAATCACAACGTCTTGATTATTGATTTATACTTTTACTTTGTTTTTCACTCCCTTACCTTCCCAAAAAAATCAAAAACAGTAGCATATATAAATTATCCCGTAATATCTGTACGTTTGTGATAAAAAAAGTCTGATTTGTATTTGAAGTGCTGTTGTACCTTAGATAATATGCAATACTTCTAATAAAAATATTAAACAAAAAAAAAGCCTCTGCCATTTCTATATAACTCTTTACTACTTCCCCTGTGTCAGTTTCTAAGAGACCAACATTAACTTTAATCTACCCTCACACTGTTTAATCTGATTTTGCACTCTGCATTAGCCAATTCTCTCTTCCTATTTGTGCAATAACTTTCATTTAATTTTAAGGCCCCAGCCTTGGACTGATATTTGTCACTCTAAAACTGAATGTTACAAATTCATTTTTCCAAAGCATTCCTTTACAGTTAGATCCTTACATAACCATTCCTCGTTACCATTTCCAAAATATTCCAAAATTCACTTTGGTGAATATGAAAATGGCCCACAAGGTTACCCCATTACTTGATTGCAAGTCCCTTTTGTATTATAATTGATACTCTGTACAGTGGTATAGCTGATATCAGAGGCCTGCTGACTGCTCTAGTCAATTTCTTTGATGCTTTTGTCCACTCAAACTGACTCCACTGCCCAATTCTCTGAGTCAAAATCATTCTCAATCTTATTCTCATGTCATCCTTTGGTGTCTGAGCGACCCCCACTGCCTTCTACATTCTGCTGATCCTACTTAAATGTAAAGTACCAAATATCTTATCAGCTTTGGTCACATGTGTGTAGATTAATCTATTTTTATTTATTTATGCTACGTGTGCCTTAAATTCACCCATTTTGTCAACAATGTTTTGTGTCCTCGGGTAAATGTCTTTGATACTTTGCGAGTTTTCTTTACTTTAACACGGTTCCATGTTCCACAGTAATTCTTTCCGGGAACACCACTCACGTGTTACACAAGCACCAGTCACTCGCACAAACCTGCAACAACTCTACACATTTAACTCTCCGATCGTCTTTAACCATGTGCATGAAGCTAAGTGATATTGTGAAAAATCAAGATTAAAGGAACTGGACAGACTTTTAAAAATCACAATCTACCTGGCTACATATTTGCAAAGACTGTTTTTTTCCTACTAAGCACCGAGCATATTGAATAAAAGACCACGGGAAATCTAGTTGAGGAGGAACTAGTTGGGGAAAAATCTAGCTGATGGAGAGGCCGAGCTGCCTCCGATCAACTCCTAACCCGATTCGTACTCGGAATGCCCAAGGGTTTGCGAGCAATCAGAGCCCCGTCTCCGACTATCTGCCCTGAAACGTTGTTGTTGCTTCTTTCGCCTCCTTCCCAACAAATCAACCTTTCCAAACGCTCAGAGCACTTTCACAACCGCACATGATATTTCAAACACCGGTCCCCATCGCCGCAACCCGAGAAAAAACACTCAAATCCCACATTCACACGTGTTTGCCTTTTAATTCTTATAAAAGAATGTCGCATTTGCAAACAGACAGGAGGTGTAATTATCTTACTCTCGGCCATTGCGTTCAGAGTACCTGTCACACCCTTACGCCTTTCTGTCTATTCTTTTTTTTAACGTAGGTGTTTGTGCTCACGGGCAGGCATACCGAAGATCAAATACATCAGAATTACCTGCTCCATAATCTCTGGCTGCAATCTCGGGCGACGATTTTTTCTCCAAAGTTATGGTGAAGTTTGAATCCTGCCAATAATCAAGCAGTCCCGCCTCACCAGTGATCTCCCTGTCTGAATTTAGTCTGAATTTAGCAGCAGCTCCCCTCCATGGACATGACTGCTCGTTCACTTCACTGAAAGTGGCTCCTGTTTACTTGCAGTTTTCCGATCACTCTTACGATCTGTTTCCAGTTTTCGGCTACGACTTCCGCATTTCAGAGCCATATAATCTTTGATGCTGAGTAATGTGATGCCTACCTCAGCGCTACCATCCCGCTCGCTGTTTCAGTTTTGCCCTTGGTCGGCTATTTAGGAATTTCCACAATTAACCAAGAATAAGTTATCGGAAGTTTTTCGTAACATTTGAGGCAACCAGCAATATTGAAACCCCACTACCACTTTCAATTCACGTTTCTATCCGGCATTGGGGATGCTGAAACGGCAGTACTTGGAGAGAAAATTGCCGAAGTCACTTCTTCCCAAAGCCAACTGTCTTCCCTCCCTTAAGCAAACCACCACCGCCCATGTCAGCCACCGATTCTTTCCAGGAATTCAAACCCAATTCATGCTTCTTTAGCTATTTCCGCATTGGTGTGGTATTCAGTTTGTACTCAGAGAAACAGAATTAATATTTTAGGTCGATGACCTTCCATTCAACAAATGGGGAGATTTGGAAGTTCAGTAAATGGGGAGATGGATCAAGAGGGAACATTTGTGATGGAATGGAGAACAGGAAAGATTGAATGATGCCATGAGGTGGTGCCAGTTGAATGAGGGTATTTGTAATTAGCAAGATTCACGTCTGGAGGACCAGAGTAGGAAAAGTGAGTATTAGAAATACAAGATGCAAGATTGGGATGGCTGATTATTTAAAATTACATAAAAAATGGAAAACTCAAGGACAGGCCCTTCGGCCCAGAATGTCTGTGCTGAACAAAATGCCAAAAGGAACTAATTTCATCTGCCTGCACATGATCCATACTCTTCCAGTCCTTGCATATCCATGAGCTTATCTGAAATCCTTTATTGCATCTGCATTCACTACCAGCCCTGGCAGGCCGTTCCAGGCAACCACCACTCACTGCGTAAAAAAACCTGCCTCTCCTTTACATTTTGCCATGCTCAAAATTATTGAATTGATCATGGAGTTCTGAAGTCTTCTGTTTGCCAAGGATCTATTCTTCCATTGGTAGTGACAGTGGAGGAGTTTAAGCAGACATTTTGCATCAAAAAGACACTGGAACTTTGGATTGGATGCTGCAATTATGGATTGATCCATGAATAAAGCAATCTAAGCAGAGGAGAAAGGACTTGATAAATATTATGCACGCTAGATCTGGCAAGGAAGGTTGATGGACACATATGAATTTTCAGGCAGTTTACATTTTAAACGATAATGAAGTTAAATTCAGATGCAAGCTTGGATCAGTCAGTATAGTTTTTACACACGACTCTTGATTTGGGTTCACATCTGATCCAAAAAACAGATGTTATCACACTGAATCATCTTAATTGAGCAACTAAATACAGGTAGTTCTACTATAATGCGATAGTTAATTTCCTAGGACACCTTTTGTTATAGAAAATCACATTATAAAGACCTTTATATTGATAGGGAAAATACTAGAGTGTTCCTGGTTCACAATGTAATTTGTCCCACAGGATTTTCAAAACTATAGGTCTTTTCAATACCTGTACTTTCATAGCTTTCCGATACAAACGTTTATGTTCATTTCAGAAGAACCAGTTCTGCTGTAAGTGATCCATCTATGTTCACAATAACCAACCTGATCTCCCGGTGGTTCAGCACTTCAACTCCTCCTGTCATTCCGAATCCGACCTTTCTGTCCTGGGCCTCCTCCATGGCCAGAGTGAGTCCCACCGCAAATTGGAGGAGCAGCACCTCATATTTCGCTTGGGCCCAGCACAGGCCCGTACGAAGCTTTCCAAAAAGGGGGGTGGCCCACTTAAGGGCCCTGGAAGCTCTGGGGTTTTAGATGCTCTCTGATCCATTCTGAGCCTTATTTTGGAGCATATTTGCACCAAATTTATGACCAATATTTCAGAAATTAACAGGAACCTGAGAGATAGCTTTTTCACACAAAGGGTGGTGGGTGTATGGAACGAGCTGCCAGAGGAGGTAGTTAAGGCTGGGACTATCCTAATGTTTAAGAGACATTTGGACACGTACATGGATAGGACAGATATGGGTCAAACGCGTGTGAGTGGGACTAGTTTAGATGGGACACGTTGGTCGGTGTGGGCAAGTTGGGCTAAAGGGCCTGTTTTCACCCTGCATCATTCTATGACTAAAAAGTTAACAAGAATAATCCATGTAGATAAGTAGAGCAGATTTGAAAGAGGAGTGAAATGTAAAGGCATAGAGAGGTTTATGGGTGGAAAGGAACATAGGAAAGGAGGGGGGAGAGTGGACTTGGGCAGATGGGTGAAGGTAAAATAGACATAAAGTGCTGGAGTAACTCAGTGGGTTAGGCAGCATCTGCAGAGAATATGAATAGGCAACGTTTCACAGAGTGCTGGAGTAACTCAGCGGGTCAGGCAGCATCTCTGGAGAACATGGATAGATGACGTCACAGAGTGCTGGAGTAAGTCAGTGAGTCAGGCAGCATCTCTGGAGAAAAGCTATAGATTATATTTCGGGTCAAGACCGTTCTTCAGTAATATTCATGATGTGACATGCATAGACATTCCTGAATGTTACCCAAACCATCGTGAGCTACTTTGTTACGGTGCTTGCCCTCTCCTATAATGTCTCTGCTGCCTTGGGTGATGCAGGACAAGACACAAGCTTTGGGACACGGTGTGAAGCTGTTGCCGTCTGTCCCAGCCTGGTAAAAACCTGGATGGAATGGATGTGGAGAGGATGTTTCCACTAGTGGGAGAGTCTAGGACCTGTGGCCACAGCTTCGGAATTGAAAGACATTCCTTTAGGAAGGAGATGAGCAGTCAGAGGGTGGTGAACTGTGGAGTTCATTGCCACAGACAGCTGTGGAGGTCAAGTCAATGGACATTTTTCAGGAAGAGATTGATAGATTTTTGATTGATACGGGTGTCAGAGGTAATGGGGAGAAGGCAGGCGAATGGGTTTGAGAGGGAAAGATAGATAGAGTCATAGAGTGATAGTGTGGAAACAGGCCCTTCAGCCCAGCATGTCCCATCTGCACTAGTCCCGTCTGCCCACGTTTGATCCATATACCTCCTAACCTGTCCTATCCATGTACCTGTCTAACTGTTTCTTAAATGTTGCGATAGTCCCCACCTCAACTACCTCCTCTGGCAGCTTGTTCCATACACCATACACCCTTTGTGTGAAAAACATACCCCTCAGATTCCTATTAAATCTTTTGCCCTTCACCTTAAACTTATGTCCTCTGCTCCTCCATTCTCCGGGGAAAAGACTCAACCATATCTATTCAAATCATGATTTTATACACCTTTATTAGGTCATCCCTCATCCTCCTGTGCTCCATGAAATAGAGTCCCAGCCTACTCAACCTCTCCCGAAAGCTCCGGCCCTCTAGTCCTGGCAACATCCTCGTAAATCTTCACTGTACCCTTTCCAGTTTGATGACATCTTTCCTATAACATGGTGCCCAGAACTGAATACAATACTCTGAATGCGGCCTCACCACCTACTTATGCAACTACAACATGACCTCCCAACCTCTATACTCAGCCTGACCCGCTGAGTTACTCCAGCACTCTGTGAAACGTCACAGAACAGGGCAAGATTAGCAAGTTTGCTGATGATACAGAAGTGAGTGGTTTTGCATATAGTGAAGATGGTTGTGAAAGATTGCAGCAGGATCTGGATCAATTAGCCAGGTGGGCAGAGGAATAGTTGATGGTTGCATGGTTCCTTGAAGGTCGTGTCGCAGGTATATCAGGTGGTCAAAACGTTATATGGCTCTTTGGCCTTCATCAGTCAGAGTATTGAGTGTAGAAGTTGGGAGGTCATGTTGCAGTTGTATAAGGCGTTGGTGAGACCGCATTTAGAATATTGTGTTCAGTTCTGGGCCCATCCTGGATCAGTCCAGTCAGGGTTGTGACATCCGCTAACTTGAGAAGCTTGACAGAGGTGTCTGTGGAGGTGCAGTCATTGATGTGGCGAGAGTAGAGGAGGGGGGAGAGTACGCATCTTGCGGTGCTCCTATGCTGAGCGTTTGCGGGTCCGAGACATGCTTTCCCGTCTCACATGCTGCTTCGTGTCTGTCAGAAAGCTGGTGATCCACCGACAGAGGGGTTCAGGCACAGTCAACTCAGAAAGTTTGGAGCGTAGTAGCTCTGGCACAATGGTGTTGAATGCAGGCTAAAATCAATAAACAAAATCCTCGCATAGGTCCCCTGGCGGTCTAGGTGCTGGAGGATGAAGTGTAGGACCAGATTGACTGCGTCATCCACAGATCTATTGGCCCAATATGCAAAATGCAGAGGTTCCAGCAGAGGGATTGTGATATTTTTCAGCTTGGCCAGCACAAGCCTTTCAACGGTCTTCATGACTACAGAGGTCAGTGCGACAAGCCTGTAGTCATTAAGACCAGTAATCCTTACCTTTTTGGGTACAGGGACAATAGTGGAGACTTTGAAGCAGGCTGGGACAGTACATCTTTGCAGGGACTGGTTAAAAATGAATAATTGGGTGTGAAGTGTTGGGGAGGGAAAGGGTCCACTCTTTTCACACTGGAGTCTTGCCTTAAGTAGGTATGAAGTGGTGAATGGGAAGGAAAGAGTGCACGGTCCATTCTTTGCAGACTGGAGTCTGGCTGTGATTGTTGTGGAGGGGGTACCAGGGTTACGTTTCTGATTTTCAGAGCTGCAGTAAAACTCATTCAGTTTGGTCGTCAGCTGACGATTGTCCAAAGAGTGGGGGGCTTTGGACAATCGTCACCGCATCCCGCCCCCCCCCCCCTGATCTCGAAATGGAAATGTTACATCTGTATATAATGATCGCCAGTTCATTGGCCCCTTGTGGCTAAGGGGATCAGAGGGTATGGAGAGAAGGCAGGTACGGGATACTGAGTTGGATGATCAGCCATGATCATATTGAATGGCGGTGCAGGCTCGAAGGGCTGAATGGCCTACTCCTGCACCTAATTTCTATGTTTCTATGTTTCTATGATCCATTAAAATGTATATTTATGTCACAAACAATGGAATTCATATTTTTCAGTATTGTTATCAAGGAAAATAAAGCAGTTCCAATTGTTTGATATTATTTGATATTGTTTAAAATTATGCATATGGAGGAGAAAATATAATAGCTCTAAAACCTACTTTAATTTTGCAATCTCACCAAAGATAATCCCCTTTCCTTCTTCCCTCCCCCATCTTTCTCTCCCCTCCCACATCCCCCCCTCTTTCTGGCGGGGGGGGCGAAGAAGGGGGTGGCGTGGGCCCAGCGGGGGTCAGCGGTGGTGGTGTAGGCCCAGCGGGGGTGGCGTGGGGGGAAGATGGCTTGGGCCCCGGCAGCGGGGGGAGGCAAGGGGAGCGGACCCCGCCGCAGTGGCGTCTGGTGTTGGGGTTACAGTCGCTGGGTTCAGATTCATCCACTCCTGCCCGGGAGAACGGTCTCACGCCAGATTAGATCCCCTCATGGGTAGTTTGAACCGAGGATAAAAAACAGACTCCCCCTATTGCAATGCAATATTCCACTACTTACCTGAAGTAGACGACATGAGGCATCGAGCTCTATACGTGGAGTGTAAATGGCAGTCTGATCCCACCCGGGCCCCCTGCGCACGTGCGGAGAGGCGGCGTCATTTTGTGTCGCTTATCCAACTGCGTGTTTTTTCTCCCAAATCATCCAGCGGCCGGAACCAGAATTTCGGGCGCTTTTTCGACAAAGTGGAAACGCTGATTTTTTCTGATTTTCTTTTTCCCGATTTTTTTTTCCTCAGGATTTTTTTCTTACTCTGGGGGAGAAAAAAGTGGGGTGCGGTCGCACTCAACGCACCCCCCCTTCGGACGGCCATGCAGCAATATGTATATTGACTTCTCCAATTTCAGGTAGTCATGCTTTCTCCCTCCCCTATGGTGAATTTTCAAGGTATTCCCTCATTGTCAAGTATATCCTCCTCAATTAAGAGAATAAAGCCTGTAGACTGTATCCTAAGTGCCATCTCACCAAGGCCCTGTGTAATAGCAGTGAGAATATTCTATTGAATACTCTCAAAATAAAGACTTATATACATGTACCTTCCTAACTGCTTGCTTTACCTGAATGTTAGCTTTCAGTTTCCCAAGTTACCACCGTTTAAGGGATTCTCTACATTTATTTTGTGCACTGTGGATGATTTCACATTTTTCAACGACTGTGTTCTCACCTACTGATTCTAACTTGCCCCCCACATGCACACCAAAGACTCTTTGCATCCTCCTCACCACTCACAATACCAAATTGATTTAAATCTGCAGATTAACTTGCTTTGTTTCAGTATTTTTCTCCTTTTATTAGCTTTGTGACAGTGCTGTTTCCAAATTATATTTCATTTGCTCAGAGGATCATGAACAAAGGAAAACAGGATGTTTTTGGGACAGCAAGTAATTATTCCCCACTTCATATCAACAAAATGTTTAAAACAAGTGGCTTTGATGTTTGGTCATCTTATTAATGTAACTCGTTTCAAAGCTGAGGCTAAAGTACAAATATTACATAATATAGAAACGAGGAACTGAAAGTGCTGGTTTATAAAACAAAAAGACACAAAGTGCTGGGGGATCTCAACGACCAGGCAGCATTCCAGGATAACATGGATGGGTGACATTTCTGGTCAGGACCCTTTTTCAGACCCTTCCTGGGAGCACATATTACATATTTTTGTTCATAACATAGATCTTCATATCCAGGTATGGACAAGTGGCTAATATGTTAATTAACAAGGATTCTAGACGATGAAAAAAATGACAACCAAAGCTAATGGAGACTGCTCAATGAAAAGACATAAGCTCCAGCACAGGTTTCAAACTACATGTGCTAAATTGCAACTTGGCAGGACTGCATGTATACTTGCAAAGGAAGATTTTGAAGGGCAGATTGTTGTAACCAAATTAAGCAAAGAGCAGGTTCACACAAGTAACCAAAAGCATGGCTGACCCAAGTTTGGCAGATTTTGTCAGGTTGCAATGGAGGAGGGACTATAATTAAGGAGAGCCACATAATTAAAACACTGTGGATGCTGGAAATCTGAAACAAAAACAGGAAACAAGAGAAACAGTCAACAACTAATGTTTACTCTGTTTTTATTTGAGACACATTAAAATTTGAATCATTGACAATCAAGTAGCAAGGCAGAGATGATTGGGGATTGGGAAATGGGATATGTGGTGATGTTGGAAACAGTCAACAGAGTATTGGATGAGCTGAAGTTTATGGTGGAAAGAAAAAGGTCAGAAGAGTACTGTCATACCTGGAGATAACAAAAGTATGGATAATGATGATAATGAGAATATTAATGTAGCAGATTAAGAGGAAATGGGATGGATCAAATAGGAAGTTAGGAATGCAAACAGTCTGGCTGATCCTCACACAATGGCCAAGGAGTGGAATCAGTTGACCTAGGAATAAAATTTGAGATGGACTCTAAGCAATTGCTGCAACATTACCCTAATTTAATTTGAGAAAGACTTTGCCTATCTAATACCAGGATCTAAAATGGTTAACTCCTGAAAATTGCCAACATTAGACAGGTAATATTCACGCTGGCCACTCATTACATGACTTAAGTGTACACCTAATGCTAACCATGCTATTCATTGGTTTTCTACCTTAGCAGGAGGTTCAATTACACAAGTAGATTATGTGGCATGTTGATAAAGGCACATTTCTACCTATAATGCAAACCTCTTTAGGTTATAATTGACTGCCTTATTTCCTTTGTATTTATTTAATAGAGGTAAATACATCAGTGTACATCGCATATATATTGTTACAATCATTGTACCCCGTAATTTTATGGCTTTTAAAGAAAAAGAATAGAAACAGAGAGAGTGAAGTAGGTGAAAAGAGTTGTGAAAGTGAAAGAGCGTGCCAAAGGGGAGAAAAAAAACCCTTGGTCAAAGGGTTAGAGAAAGGGGATTAAGAGATAGACCCTAGAAAATAAAAAAAGAGAGAAAAAAAAGCCAGTTACTATATTATATATATCACGCAAAAGGAATTTACCAACTCGATAGTTTTTCATCCCCCTTTACCAAGGCCCAAGGTACTCTTGCATCCTATCTTAGTAGCAATTCTATGAATGCAGACCACGTCTGATAGAAACGATCTGATTTTCCTGCCAGGCGGAGTCTCATATCTTCCAGATGTAGTGTTTCAAACATAGTTGAAATCCACATATTTACTGTTGGTATAGGGACATTTTTACAGACTTTTAAGATTAGCTTTTTTCCTATTATTAAGTCGTAATCAAATAGATTCTTATGAAACACATCTAATTCCGAGCCACCTTCTGTTATTCCGAAAATAATCCACTCAGGCTTTGGTGTCATTTTTATTTTAAACAGTTTTGTGAAGATTTCAAAGATTTCAAACCAAAGCCTTTGAATTTTTGCACAAAAGACGAATGATTGCGCTATAGTAGCTTCTTGAGACTGGCATTAATCACAAATTGGTGAGACGTTGGGGAAAAAATTATTTAATTTAGTTTTTGAGTAGTATAATCTGTATAGGATTTTAAATTGTATTAAAGTGTGTCTTACGTTAATTGAGCATTTATGCACATTTAATAAGTACTCTTTCCACCTTTCATTGGTAATTTTTATGCTTAATTCGATTTCCCAATCTCCTCTGATATCTTTAGTTGTTGGTATTACTGCATTTAGTATAATATTATATATATATATGAGATTAAGTTTCGCTGATTCAGCCTTTGTATTTATTGCTTCATCCAGTAAGTCTGATAACATATTGTGAAATTCTTGTGCATATTTTTTCAGGTAATCACATATTTGGAAATATTTAATATACTGATTGTTACCCAAATTGTATTTTAGTTGTAATTGTTTAAATGATAGTAGTTTTCCCGTTTCATACACATCTCCCAAAGTTTTAATTCCTGCTCTTTCCCATTGTATAAATGCTTTATCTATAATTGAGGATTTAAACAGAGGGTTTTTAGCGATAGGAGATAGAAATTAACATTTCTTAATTTTAAGTTATATTTTATTTGTTTCCAAATTCTGATTGTACCATGTATAATTGGATTTTTGTTGTAATTTGTATTGTTCAACGTCATTGGTGAGAGAAGGATCATGCCAATATTAAAAGGGGAGCAGTCCTCTTTCTCCATTATGATCCACTCCGGTTGCTGGGGAGAGTTATCCAACAATTGAATCATATTTCTGATATTTACAGACCAATAGCAATACATGAAATTAGGGAGTGCTAATCCCCCTACTACTTTGGGTTTATTCAGGTGTGGTCTTTGTATTCTATGGGACTTATAATCCCAAATAAAATTTGTAATATCTGAGTCCAATTAAAAAAAAAACGTTTTGGGTAGGTATATTGGGATTGATTGGAACAGGTATAGAAGACTGCCTTATTTCCAAAGAACTCTTGGTTTCCAAGAGAACAGGAATGTGAGAAAGTCAAATGAGGTAGAGAGGAGAGAAGGGGACCAAAAGGAAGTAGAGTTTTGTCTGAATAAGAAAGAAGATGTGTTAATATCAGCAGTCCATTTTTAAGAACATAAAATCTGTTAAATTACTTCAGTGTTAATCAGTCTAATAATACCTCTCCTCACCAATTATAATACATTAGAAAGCCTTTGATAAGGCGCCACATGGGAGGCTGCTAAGGAAGATGAGAGCCCATGGTATCAAAGGGCAGATACTAGCATGGATATCAGGTTGGTTGGATGCCAAGGTACAAGGCAAATAGCAATAAAGGGGGATTTTTCTGGTTGGCTCCTAGTGACTAGCGGAGTTCTGCAGGCCTCGGTGCTGGGGCCGCTGCTCTTCACGTTGTATATTAATGATTTGGATGAGGGAATTGAATGGGGAGAGAATCCAGAAATTGGAGGTGCAAAGGGACTTGAAAGTGCTGGTGTAGGATTCCAAAAAAGTTAACCTGCAAGTCGAATCAGTAGAAAAGAAAGCAAATGCAGTGCTAGCATTTATTTCAAGAGGGCTTGAATACAAAAGTAGGAATGTAATGCTGAGGCTTTATAAGGCGCTGGTCAGGCCGCATTTGGAATATTGTGAGCCATTTTGGGCACCATATCTGAGGAAAGAAGTGCTGGCTCTGGAGAGCGTCCAGAGGAGGTATACAAGAATGATCCCAGGAATGTGTAGATTAACATATGATGAGCGTCTGACGGCACTGGGCTTATACTCGCTGGAGTTAGAAGAATGAAGAGGGATCTCATTGAAACCTACAGAATAGTGAAAGGCTTGGATAGAGTGGATATGGAGACTCTAGGACTAGAGGTCATAGCCTCAGAATTAAAGGTGTTTTTTTAGGAAGGAGATGAGGAGGATTTTTTTTAGTTAGAGGGTGCTGAATCTGTGGAATTCATTGCCACAGAAGGCTGTGGAAGCAAATTCAGTGGATATATTTAAGGCAGAGATAGATAGATTCTTGATTACTATGGGTGTCAAAGGTTATGGGGAGAAGATAGGAGAATGGGGTTAGGAGAGATAGATTAGCCATGATTGAATGGCGTAGACTTGATGGGCCAAATGGCCTAATTCTACTCCTGTCACATGAACTTATGATCTTATTATAACAGCCCATAATACAAAATTCTACTCCTATCAGATCTTATTTATAAATATAAACAAATTATGCCATTTAATACAATATTATAATTTACCTGGTTTAGTAAAGTAGTGTTTCTGCAGGCCTTCCCTTTTAATGTCACAATGCCTGATCAGTCTGAGGGGAGGAACATGAAGCACAATTAAAATTAATTGTTCTGCTGCAGATTGGCAAAAAAATTTCCAATGCAAATTATTAATTTTAATATAACTCTAAAAAGTGATATCTGAAAAGTAATGGATTGATGCTGAATGCAGGGGAAATATTAATATCCACTAACTGTATACTAACTAGGAAAACTGATGAATGCTGCCCGCTTCACCACAGGTAGTTACCTCCCCGCCATCGACAGGATCTATAGGAGGCGCGGCCTTAAAAAAACATTTGATATCATCATGAACCTCTCCACGCTGGCCATGCTCTCATTTTTCTACCACCATCAGGAAAAAGATACAGGAGCCTGAAAACCATGATCACCAGGTCGAGGACAGCGTCTTCCATTAAGCTCTTCAACACCACACAATACTATCCTCATCGGCTATGATCTTCTATGGACAGTGCCTTTGATTGTACAACAGAAGTTTAATTATTGTTATAATTATTAATTTAGTGTATTTTTTATTATTACACCTTGTGGCGGGAGTCTGTCAAAATAGAGGACTCGCTTCCCAAGCGCCACATATATCAACATTGAATTATTTCAATGCATGTTATTTTCTTTAAGGGGGGAGATAGTACTGTGGAAACAGTGTCAGTCACCTCTGCACGCTGTTGTGTGAGCTGCCGGGAAATTATATTGGTGGTCGCTCCATCCTACTGCTGCTGTTGGTCGAAAGGGGGCGGTCTAGAGTTTGTGAATGGACTAGAGCTTTATTGAGTGTCACGCAATAGGCTCAAAGTAAAAGTCACAAGCTGTCCTTTTTCTCCTTCAAATGTGGTGGGACAAGAAGGATTAACTTCAAAATGAACAGGCTGGGAGATCAATGGGAGGAAATGTAGAGGGAGGACGTCTTGGTTGGGGAAGTTGGCATTAGAGGTGGGCATGCCAATTATTTTTTGCACAAAGCCTGCCCCGACATGTGTCGTCAGTGCTGAGAGGAGTAGCCAAGAAGTGAGCAAAACCTAGAATCATCTTCTGAAAAAAACTTGTTTAACTTGTTTCATGAATACAACACAAGAATGGCTGGGCCATTGTGAGATGAGGTGCAGGAAACAAAGTGTAAGGTTTAAAGCAAACATAATCCAAGACATGGAGATTATTATTGCATATTAGCTGAGTCTTTTGCTTGAGAGATCTTAAATAAAAAACACAATTCACTGTACACACTCAGCAGGCCATACATTATCAATGGAAAAAGAAATAGAGTTAGTATCACAGAGTGATACAGTGTGGAAACAGGCTCCTTGACCCAACTTTCGCACACCGGCCAACATGTCCCAGCTACACTCGTCCTCTCTGCCCGCATTTGGTCCTTATCCCTCCAATACTGTCCTATCAACGTACCTGTCTAATTGTTTCATAAACATTGGCATAGTCCCTTCCTCAACTACCTCCTCTGGCAGCTTGTTCCATACATCCACCATTCTTTGTGTAAGATTCACCACTCAGATTCCTATTAAATTGTTTCCCCTTCACCTTAAACCAATGTCCTCTGAGACTAGGTGCATCTACCCGATCTATTCCTCCCATGATCTTATACACCTCTAGAAAATCACCCCTCATCCTTCTGCGCTACAAGGAATAGAGTCCCAACCTACTCTTTTGTTCCCTATAGCTCACATCCTCTAGTCCTGGCAACATTCTCGTAAATCTTCTCAGTACCCTTTCCAGCTTTACAACATCTTTCCTGTAACATGGAGCCCAGAACTGAACACAATACTCTAAACAAGGTCTATTGAATTAGAAGGAGAAACTTGAATGGGTGTTGAGATGTCAGAGTCGATATATTTGACCAATGGATCTATATTGTTTAACCCTTGATGGTAAAGCGGTTTCTATTATCAAGGTGGAAAGAAATTGTCCCTAGATTTGGAATTTTTAATTGGATTTATGATAAAATTGACAATATTTGGAAATTGATTGACTAAATTTGAACAGCTGGGAATTCCACAGGAATTGGAGTGGAATTGTGTTATCGGCCACAATGCTGTTGAATGAGAAGGATGAGATGGACACTGAAATTTTAAAAAGTAAATTGATGGCTGAGACTGAATTTGGTTAAATTGGAACATTTTTCATAGTTTGCTTTAAATAAGAGTCATGCCTGTAGGGAAATCTGGACTGAACCCAGCTGATATTTACAGTGGCTTGCAAAAGTATTCATACCCCTTGAACATTTCCACTTTTTGTCACGTTCCAACCACAAACATAAATGTATTTTATTGGGATTTTATGCGATAGACCAACACAAAGTTCTGCATAATTGTGAAGTGGAAGGAAAATGATACATGGTTTTTAAATTTTTTTATAAATAAAAAACTGAAAAGTGTGGCGTGCAAAAGTATTCAGCCCCCTTTATTCTGATACCCCTAAATAAAATCCAGTGCAACCAATTGCCTTCAGAAGTTACCTAATTAGTAAATAGAATCCACTTATGTGTAATCTAATCTCAGTATAAATACAGCTGTCTTGGAGGTTTGTTAGAGAACATTAGTGAACAAACAATGTTCCTTGGGCATCGTGAAGCCCAAGGAACACACCAAATAGGTCAGGGATAAAGTTGTGGAGAAGTTTAAAGCAGGGTTACGTTATAAAAAAATATCCCAAGCTTTGAACATCTCACAGAGCACCGTTCAATCAATTATCCGAAAATGGAAAGCGTATGGCACAACTGCAAACCTACCAAGACATGGCCGTCCACCTAAACTGACAGGCCGGGCAAGGAGAGCATTGATCAGAGAAGCAGCCAAGAGGCCCATGGTAACTCTGGAGGAGCTGCAGAGATCCACAGCTCAGGTGGGAGAATCTGTCCACAGGACAACTATTAGTCGCACACTCCACAAATCGGGCTTTTATGGAAGAGTGGCAAGAAGAAAGCCATTGTTCAAACAAAGCCATAAGAAGTCCCATTTGCAGTTTGCCACAAGCCATGTGGGGGACACAGCAAACATGTGGAAGAAAGGTGCTCTGGTCTGATGAGACCAAAATTGAAGTTTTTGGCCTAAATGCAAAACGCTATGTTTGGCGGAAAACTAACACTGCACATCACCCTGAACACACCATCCCTACTGTGAAACATGGTGGTGGCAGCATCTTACTGTGGGGATGCTTTTCTTCAGCAGGGACAGGGAAGCTGATCAGAGTTGATGGGAAGATGGATGGAGCCAAATACAGGGTAATCTTGGAAGAAAACCTGTTAGAGTCTGCAAAAGACTTGAGGCTGGGGCAGAGGTTCACCTTCCAGCAGGACAACGACCCTAAACATACAACCAGAGCTACAATGGAATAGTTTAGATCAAAGCATATTCATGTGTTAGAATTGCCCAGTCAAAGACCAGACCTAAATCCAATTGAGAATCTCTGGCAAGACTTGAAAATTGCTGTTCACAGATGCTCTCCATCCAATCTGATTGAGCTTGAGCTATTTTGCAAAGAAGAATGGGCATAAATTTCAGTCGCTAGATGTGCAAAGCTGGTAAAGACATACCCCAAAAGACTTGCAGCTGTAATTGCAGCAAAAGGTGGTTCTACAAAGTATTGACTCAGCGGGGCTGAATACTTTTGCACGCCACACTGTTCAGTTTTTTATTTGTAATAAAATTTGAAAACCATGTATCATTTTCCTTCCACTTCACAATTATGTGTTGGTCTTTGTGTTGGTCTATCACATAATATCGCAATAAAATACATTTACATTTGTGGTTGTAATGTGACAAAATGTGGAAAAGTTCAAGGGGTATGAATACTTTTGCAAGCCACTGTATATGATAAACCATCATTAGGTATACATGTTATAACATTGTGTGAATACGGAGAGGACTGATTAGTGTTGATCCTAGGATAGGAAAGATTAATAGAATAGCGATAGTAAATAGAAAAATGACTTGTGAATGACAGAATAGTAATATATGGGAAAGCAATAGTGCATGAATGGTAACTTGCTTTGTCCCAAGTTTTTCAGGAATTATAGTTATAGGTTTGACTATGGAAAAGGATGGAAGAATGGACAACACAGATGGAGGGAATTCGCGCTCACGAAAACTCGGGAGGTGAAGACTCATCAGACGGAAATTGTGAAGCTACGCCCACACAAACTCGGGAAGGTTGACAAAATTCTGAGAAGAAACATCATCGTCTTGTTGTTGTTAATAGATGGAGAATGTAAAAGACACACATATGTACATCTGGTTATCTGATTATCTGACTATTTGGTTATCAGGTAGGGAAGGAAGCTTGGAGTACAGGTGACCGCGGGGGATGTACCTCTTGAAAATAGGTTCACCTGTTTTCAATAGGAAGCTGTCGTGACAGAAGACACTGCCATTGTGAGTGGGGGACAGGTCTGCGAGTCAAAACGTGGTGCTGAAGCAAAGTTGAAGAGACAGACGTCAGGCAGAGCCGTGGTAATCGCAAACTCCATCGTGGGAGGTACAGACAGGGGTTTCTGCGGCAACAGGCGGGATTCAAGGATGGTGTGTTGCCTCCCTGGTGCTAGGATCTAGGACGTCACGGACCGATTGCTGAGCATCCTCAAGGGTGAAGGTGAGCAGCCGGAAGTGGTAGTGCATGTCGACACAAATGACATCGGGAAGAAGAGGAAAGACATTCTGCAGCATGACTTCAGAGAACTCGGGAAGAAGGCTAAAAAGCAGGACCTCCAGGGTGGCCATCGCCGGTTTGCTTCCAGTTCCTCGTGCTGGTGAGGGCAGGAACAGGGAGATAGAGGATGAGAATGCGTGGTTGAGCAGCAGGTGCGGGCAGCAGGGATTTTGATTCTCAGACCACTGGGATCTGTTTTGGGGTAAGGGTGAATTGTACAAAAGGGATGGGTTGCACCTTAACAGGCGGGGGACCAGCATTCTGGAAGGCAGGTTTGCCACTGCTACACGGGTGGGTTTAAACTAAATAGTGGGGGGGGGGGGGGGGGGGGGAGACAAACTGGAAATACAAGGATGGAGTTAAAGGGAAAGAGATTATAGGAAAAGTTAAGAAATACACCAGAATTAACGGCGCAGAAAGCTCAGGAAGGGATAGGAGAGTATGGCCAAGTGAAATAGCAATCGATGTGAAAGATGAGGGGAGTAATGGATTAAAAGTATTATATATGAATGCACGAAGTATAAGAAATAAAGTGGATGAGCTTGACGCTCAGTTAGAAATAAGCAAGAATGATGTTGTGGGAATTACAGAGACATGGCTGCAAGAGGACCAGGGCTGGGAACTGAATATTCAGGGATAAATGTCTTATCGGAAAGACAGACAGTTGGGCAGAGGGGGTGGGGTAGCACTGTTGGTAAGGAATTAAATTCAGTCCCTTGCGAGTGGTGACAGAATCAGGAGATGTAGAGTCAATATGGATAGAACTGAGGAATTGTAAGGATAAAAATACCCTAATGGGAGTTATCTACAGGCCCCCAAACAGTAGCCTGGATATAGGATGCAAGTTGAATCAAGAGTTAAAATTGGTATGTCGCAAAGGTAACGCTACAGTTATTATGGGAGATTTCAACATGCAGGTAGACTGGGAAAATCAGGTTGGTACTGGACCCCGCGAAAGGGAGTTTGTGAAGTGCCTCCGAGGTGGATTCATAGAGCAGCTTGTATTGGAGCCTACCAGGGAGAAGGCAATTCTGGATTTAGTGTTGTGTAATGAACTGGATTTGATAAGGGAAATCCATTTGATAAGGGAAATAAGAGTAAAGGAGCCATTAGGAGGTAGTGACCATAATATGATAAGTTTTAATCTACAATTTGTGAGGGAGAAGGGAAAATTGGAAGTGTCAGTATTACAGTTGAGCAAAGGGGACTATTGAGCCATGAGGGAGAGCTGGCCAAAGTTGACTGGAAAGAGACCCAAGCACGGATGATGGTGGAACAGCAATAGCAGGCATTTCTGGGAATAATAGAGAAGGTGCAGGATATTCCATTCCAAAGAGGAAGAAAGATTCTAAGGGGAGTAAGAGGGGACCGTGGCTGACAAGGGAAGTCAAGGACAGTATAAAAATAAAAGAGAAGTATAACATAGCAATGATGAGCAGGAAGCCAGAGGATTGGGCAACTTTTAAAGAGCAATAGAAGATAACTAAAAAGGCAACATGTGGAGAAAAGATGAGGTACGAAGAGAGGGAGGGAAAGGGAAAACAGGGAATTATAGATGAGTTAGCCTGACATCGGTGGTGGGGAAGATGCTGGAGTCAATTATAAAAAATGAAATAGCAGCACATTTGGATAGCAGTAACAGGATTGGTCCGAGTTCATGGATTTATGAAGAGGAATCATGCTTGACTAATCTTCTGGAAATTTTTTGAGGATGTAACTAGGAAAATGGACAAGGGAGAGTCAGCGGATGTAGTGTACCTGGACTTTCAGAAAGCCTTTGATCAAGTCCCACAAAGGAGATTAGTGGGCAAAATTAGAGCACATGATATTGGGGCTAGTGTACTGATATGGATAGAAAATTGGTTGTCAAACTGGAAACAAAGAGTAGGGATTAACGGGTCCCATTCAGAATGGCAGGCAGTGACTAGTGGGGTACCGCAAGGCTCCGTGCTGGGATCGCAGCTATTTACAATATACATTCATGATTTAGATGAAGGGATTAAAAGTCACATTAGCAAATTTGCAGATGACACAAAGCTGGGTGGCAGTGTGAACTGTGAGGAGGATGCTATGAGGATGCAGGGTGACTTGGACAGGTTGGGTGAGTGGGCAGATGCATGGCAGATGCAGTTTAATGTGGATAAATATGAGGTTATCCACTTTGGCGGCAAGAACAGGAAGGCAGATTATTATCTGAATGGTGTCAAGTTAGGGAAAGGGGAAGTACAACGAGATTTGGGGGTCCTTGTTTATCAGTCACTGAAAGTAAGCATGCAGGTGCAGCAGGCCGTGAAGAAAGCTAATGGCATGTTGGCTTTCATAACAAGAGGAGATGAGTATAGGAGGAAAGTGGTCCTTCTGCAGTTGTAAAGGGCCCTAGTGAGACCACACCTGGAGTATTGTGTACAGTTTTGGTCTCCAATAGCTAGGACATTCTTGCTATTGAGAGAGTGCAGCGTAGGTTCACAAGGTTAATTCCCATGATGGCGGGATTGTCATATGTTGAAAGAATGGTGCAACTGAGCTTGTATACACTGGAATTTAGAAGGATGAGAAGGAATCTTATTGAAACATGTAAGATTGATTATTAAGGGATTGGACACGCTAGAGGCAGTAAACATGTTCCCGATGTTGGGGGCGTGCAGAACCAGGGGCCGCAGTTTAAGAATAAGGGATAGGCCATTGAGATCGGAGATGGCAAAAAACGTTATCACCCAGAGAGTTGTAAATCTGGAATTCTCTGCCTCAGAAGGCAGTGGAGGCCAATTCTCTGGATGCTTTTAAGAGAGAGTTAGTTAGAGCTCTTAAAGATAGCAGAGTCAAGGGATATGGGGAGAAGGCAGGAACGGGGTACTGATTGTGGAAGATCAGCCATGATCACAGTGAATGGTGGAGCGGGCTCGAAGGGCCTTCTCCTACACCTATTATCTATTGTCTATAAGAGTTCTCATAATGTAAGCGCTTATGTTCTCTGAGTCTTTGTGCGGTATGCCACAACATCCTTAAATATTACTGCCTTATTCTATTTGGCTGGGAGCAGTATCAGAGTACGTGTAACCATGGTGTCTGTTTGATTTGATTGCATGCTTATAAAGAAATGTGCTGATACAAAATCCAGGAGTTGGCATTGATCCCTTGAGATAAATTAGGAAGTAAGTGCTGATATGTGGACATTTTGCAATGCTGATATACATAAAAATTAGATAGACACAAAAAAGCTGGAGTAACTCAGTGGGACAGGCAGCATCTCTGGAGAGAAGGAATGGGTGATGTTTCGAGTTGAGACCCTTCTTCAGACTGGTTGGGGTTAAGGGAAACGAGAGATATAGACGGTGATGTGGAGTGATAAAGAACAATGAATGAAAGATATGCAAAAAAGTAACGATGATAAAGGAAACAGACTGTTTGTAGGGTGAAAATGAGAAGCGAGTGAGTGTTGGATGGGGAGGGATGTAGACAGAGGGAATGCCAGGGCTACCTGAAGTGAGAGAAATCAATATTCATACCATTGGGCTGTAAGCTGCCCAAGCGAAATATGAGATGCTGTTCCTCCAATTTGCATTTAACCTCACTCTGACAATGGAGGAGACCAAGGACAGAAAGGCCCATGTCGGAATGGGAAGGAGAATTTAAGTGTCGAGCAACCAGGTGATCAGATTGGTTCACGCGGGCTGAGCAAAGGTGTTCCACGAAACGATTGCCCAGTCTACGTTTGGTCTCGACGATGTATAAGAGTCCACATCTTGAACAATGGATACAGTAGATGAGATTGGAGGAGGTACAAATGAACCTCTGCCTAACTTGAATGGACCGTTGGGGTCCCTGTACAGAGTCGAGGGAGGAGGTATAGCGACAGGTGTTGCATGTTCTGCGGTTGCTGGGGAAGGTACTTGGGGTGGGGGTTGGTTTGCGTGGGGATGAGTTAACCAGGGAGTTGCGGAGGGAATGGTCTCTGCGGAAGGCGGAAAGGGGTGAAGATGGGAAAATGTGGCAAGTGGTGGGATCCCTTTGGAGGTGGCGGAAATTTCGGAGGATTATGCGTTGTATGCGACGGCTGATGGGGTGGAAGATAAGGACTAGGGGGACTGTCTCTGTTGCAACTAGGGGGAGGGGAGCAAGGTCTAATAAACATTAGACTTTGTTTAGGTGTCTACATCCAAGTGCTCTTCAATGGTACAGTACCTTAAGTCATTTTTTACAACGGGCTATCATACTGGTACAATTTCTTACTGATGTGTGTAGCAAAGAGTGGTTGGCGATGAGCATTTTGCTTACAGGCGACTCCCATACCAATCAGTGGGCTGAGGTGCTGGACAGGGCCCTGCCACACACACGGAGCAGACCAGGACCGGGCCCAACCACTGATGCGCAGTCAACCAAGACCGGGCTTGGTCACCGTCAGAGCAAGGAGAGATGTCAGCGAGCGAGATGGACAACAGTGAGCGAGAGGAACATCGGTGACAGTGGAGGGCCATCAGAGAGCCGTCGTTCGTGAGTGTTGGCAGTCGGCCAAGTTCAGGCCCACGTGAGCCCCAGTGGTCGGTGGAGGACAGCTGCTGAGAACAAGGAAGGATCTGGCGTGGGGAGCCGCCGAGAACAGAGAGGAACCCGGCGTGGGGGGACAACGAGAACAAAGCGCGGGGGAGAAGGAAAAGGGACTACTAGCTTCTCATTTTCACACCACAAACAGCTTACAATGGCTTGTTCCCTTTATCATCGATACTTTTTTGCATATCTTTCATTCATTGTTCTTTATCTCTCCACATCACCGTCTATATCTCTCCACATCACCGTCTATATCTCTCGTTTCCCTGATCCCTGACCAGTCTGAAGAAGGGTCTCGACCCGAAATGTCGCCTATCTCCTTCGCTCCTTAGATGCTGCTGCACCCGCTGAGTTTCTCCAGCCTTTTGTGTACCCTCGATTCTCCAGCATCTGCAGTTCCTTCTTTAACAACATATTGAATACTTTTGTATCTTTGTCAGCACCCTTTACATGGCGACTCTTACATACTTGTACTGTATTCAAAATGAAGTACACACGACAATAAAGTATCAAACAATCATACTTGGCTGATCTCAAACAAGCTCAGGGGACCACTTACCCCAGCAATCATCAGATCCAGGTCTTTATTCTGTTCAGGGATTACACAACTGTACAAGAGTGGTTCCTTTCCTGTATGGAGAGCCAGGAACCTATTCCAGGTGACGTTTACCCACAATTGTGAATGGTGGGTGAGCAGACACATAGTTATTGGATGATTGTATGTAATAGTTAAGTGAGTGAAGTTTTGTATATTCATTCATTCAGAGGATGTGGATGATGCTAGCAATGACAGTCTTGATACAAGATATATTTATTTATCACATGTGCCAAATGGCACAGTGAAATGTGATCACCATCTTGCCCATCCATCCCTAATTGCAAAGGGGCTAAACCACATTGTTGGAGTTGAACGTCACATACAGTGCCCTCCATAATGTTTGGGACAACGACCCATCATTTATTTATTTGCCTCTGTACTCCACAATTTGAGATTTGTAATAGAAGAAAAATCACATGTGGTTGAAGTGCACACCGTCAGATTTTAATAAAGGTAACTTTTACACATTTTGGTTTCACCATGTAGAAAATACACATAATGTTTGGGACACAGCAATGTCATGTAAATGAAAGTAGTCATGTTTAGTATTTTGTTGTATATCCTTTGCATGCAATGACTGCTTGAAGTCTGTGATACATGGACATCACCAGTTGCTGGGTCTTCTCTGGTGATGCTCCACCAGGCCTGTATTGCAGCCATCTTTTGCTTATGCTTTTTTGGGTGGCTAATCCCCTTCAGTTTTCTCTTCAGCAGATAAAAGACATGTTCAATTGGGTTCAGATCGGGTGATTGACTTGGCCACTCAAGATTTGACCATTTTTTTGCTTTGAAAAACTCCTTTGTTGCTTTAGCAGTATGTTTGGTGTAGAATGAACTGCCGGCCAATAAGCTGTGAGGCATTTGTTTGAACTTGAGCAGGTAGGATGCATCTATACACTTCAGAATTCATCTTATTTGGCCTGCCAATCCCTTTGCGATTAGTAAGCTCACCAGAGCTCTCTTTCTTCTTAATGTTGTTCCAAATATTTGATTTTGGTAAGCCCAAGGTTTGGCTGATGTCTCTAACAGTTTTATTCTTGTTTCTCAGTCTCATAATGGCTTTTTTGTCTTTCATTGGAACAACTTCGGTCCTCATTTTGATGAACAGCAATAAAAGTTTCCAAAGGTGATGGAAAGACTGGAGAAAAGACTAGGTACCGAGAGCTCTCTTATACCTGCATTAAGGAGGCAATTAAACACTCCTGAGCATTAAAAAACGTCTGTGAAGCCGTTTGTAATGGGGGGGGGAACTACATATAAACACTGCTGCAATTTTTACACGGTGAAACCCAAAATGTATAAAAATGACCTTTATTAAAATCTGATAATGTGCACTTTAACCACGCGATTTTTTCTATTACAAATCTCAAATTGTGGAGTACAGAGGCAAATAAATAAATGACGGGTCTTTGTCCCAAACATTATGGAGTGCACTGCATAAGCCATAATGAGATGATGAGATTTGAACCTGTGCTTTTGAATCGATGGTCCAAACCCTGAATGCTAATCTTTTATCTTACTGCTATGCTGCCATACTTCTTTGAGAAAGTGGAAGCAGGGCAATTAATGGAAAGAAGGACAAAGTCTACTGCTGAATGCACAGTGATAGACATGGAGAGGCCAGCAAAACAGCAGGATAATAGGGAAATGTGAGAAGGGCAGGCAGATAAGGATAGAATTAGAGAGAACAAGAAGGGAACACATTGCATCTGGGGCATGCCTTTGGAAAAATGCAGAAGGGAAGGGAATAGAGAATGAAGCTCTGAAAAAGAGAATGAATGTATTTTGTAAGGAAAGGTATTAGCAGAGTGTGACTAGAGGTGAAGGGAAGAGCTGTATCTATAATACAAGTTTCACCTTAACTATTCACCCATAATTATCAATGTGATGATATTTCTTAAAATGATGATCAGCAGCGTGGGAATGTTGTTCCCAGCAGAAATCCCCTTGCAATCTTCTGCAGGTAGTAAAACACAAGAGACTGCAGATGGAGGCAACTTGAGCAAAAACCAAACTGCTGGTAAAGTGAAAAATGCTGAGGAGTCAGGGTGACACCATGGTTGAAGAGCAGGACTGCCATAGGGATCAGAGGAGGAGCAGTGAAAGGTCTGATAAAGCTATCTTCGGAAAGGAGAACTTTTTCAAAGTGGGCATACTTTGAGAAGATTTTGCATTGGAGCAGTAAAATGAAGACACAAGGGACCACAGATGTTGGAGTCTTGAGCAAAAGACAAACTATTATTGGAACTCTGAGTCAGGCAGCATCTGTGGAGGGAAATGGACAGACGGTTTATTCCATGATCTTTCCTCCGTTCACAGTTGCAGCCCAATCTGCTTTTTGCTCACCTGCAGGATCAGCGTGGTTCCCACCCTGCTACCTGAAGGTTCCTGACCCAAAACGTCACCTATTCACGTTCTCCAGAGATGCTGCCTGACCCGCTGAGTTACTCCAGCACTTCGTGTCCTTTTGTGTAAACCAGCATTTGCAGTTCCTTGTTTCTACTGCAAAGAGTTTGCTGTTTAGGTCCGTCAGTAAACCTGGGAGCACATCTCTATGTTGTTGCTGAGTATTTTTAGGTGGCACAGATGAATTTTACCATTAAAAAAAAATAAACCTATGAAAAAGTGTTAGAGATAGCCCACTTCCTGCCACAAGATAATGTTGGTCAATTATACATCTAATGCGAGAATATCGACAGTAGCACAGGCAACAGTGAAGCATTTCCCGCACCTCGTCTGTTTGGGAAATCTTATCACCACACACGCTGATCTTTAGCCATACCAGTTTATCCTTTCAGAGGATGTAGAAACATTTAAAATTATGTTTTTTTTTGTTATTAAGCATTTAATGCCAAAATCGAAGTCTTGGTCTAATTCCCAATTTTTAAAAATCTCAGATGGGGAACTTTTGCAGGTAGCTCCACCTGTTGCTGGTGGAGTTACACTACTCCTGCTGCTTTTGTAAATGTGCTGCAACTGCCATCTCAAGGGAGGCGCAGGTAGGAAATGCTTGTGGCGTCTCGAGGGGCTAAGAAAAATGCAACAATATACAATTGTATTTTTGGATTTCAACAATATTTTCTGCACATATACCATTGTACATCGATAGGAGAGGTTTAGAGGAATACGGGCCAAAGGCAGGTAGGTGGAACCAGTGTAGATGGGACACGTTGGTCGGTGTGGACAAGTTGGGCCAAAGGGGCCGTTTCCACGCTGTATGACTCTATATATTTTAAAGAATTATGTATAAATGTAACATTTAAGCTCACTGGATAAAAGGGGGGCAAAAACATTTGCAGCTCTTAAGATGTGAACTTTGAGAACTAGCTGACCCACAAGGGAAATTGTTATAAAATAGCCACTGGCAAAGTGGCTGATAGCTGACTGGCAAAGTAAAAAGGTTGCTTGGGTATGAGCTACCCAACAAATCAAGGGAAAAAAAACATCCAATTACCATCACAACAATCTTTTCCCGCATAATTAACAATGGGATGAAGTTTTAATATTTGGTAGCTTGCTCATTCAATGTTCTTTTTTGCCAGGGCCACTTAGCTCCAAATATCATAACAGTCAATATCTGAACACGGAGAAAGGAGTCTAATTCCAGAGACAAGGTGAAAACGACTTCTTCAGTTGCATTCGCTCAAATGCTACCTTGATAAGGTATAATAAACTGAAGTCAAAGGGGAAAGATTCTCCGATAGCTGAAATCATAGCACATGTTAAAACAAAAAAACATGGCTCAGATTGTTTGAGGCCAGTCAAATCCCAGAAAAATACTGCAGCGATTCCTTAGGGCAGAGTTCTAAGACATTACTAACTTCAGCTGCTTCACAATACTCTTGTATTATTGGAGAAATCGTAACATGATTTAAGCATTAGATGATGGTTTCAGCTCCTTCGCTAATGATGCAAGACAATGAATATCTCTTGTAAGGTGTAGAACAGATCTCCTTGGCAGGGAATTGGGAAGTGGTGGGGGGTTGTATAAGGGGAAGATGGGAAGAGTACCATTGTTCAACAATTTAGCTGGACTAGCCATCCATTATTGAAGGGTACAAGGCAGGAGTGTGATGGAGCAATTGGGTGAGTGCAACTACAACAAATTTCTAAGTTCAACACTATTCAAGCATTACTGATACTAGATCACCACCCAAAGCCAATTAGGGATGGACAATAAATAATGGTCCTATCACCAATACCTATTTAAAAAAAATATATATTTGCTTATATTTGTTAAGCCACAGTGCATTGTTAACACTGTTGGTAATTGGACATTTACTAAAATCTTATAAGAATGAAATACAATTAAATAATTTAGTCTCAATTCCAGAATGTTGCGAATAAAATCTCTTGAAGTCATCACTAACTATTCTCGTCTAGGCTTTTAAAAAAAATTACAGTTCATATGGATAACACAATTCATGACATTCAAAGGATAAAATGTTTATTAATGGTGTACATTTTACTTTTTACCACAGTTCAAGGTCTTACACCATTTCTCGCCAGTCCATCACAAATTTTGGCCATTTAAGTACTTGTATCTCACCCACCATCCAATCTCCCACATACACGTTAACACAAACATTGGAAAGCTGTACAAAGTAATTGCTGCCGTCCTAGAAAACGTAGACATAAAACGAAACATATCCTTTGAAGGAATATTTAACTAAATATTGATTTTAAGATAATCCATTTAAAAACATCAGCACATCAATAGCCTTACAATCAAACGATGTGGACATTAGTCATCCTCTCTGTCTTTATTCAGTTTCATGCGGATATTCTTACGATTTCTCTTTCTTCCACTATGAAATACAACTGACTCTTGCTCCTTCTCCTCCATTGTCATTTGTTTTCTGTCCTTCGACAGCTCTCCTGCATCTTTATCATGCCACCAAGCTTCTACACCATCCACATCCTTGACTTCACTGTAATCTAGGTGCACCAGATCCACCTGCCCAGAATCTACTGGACTGAGCTCACCTCTCTTTTCTCGCTTCTTACTGCCAGGACTGTCCTGTTCTGTCATCTCTGGTTTAGATGGCTTTGTGAAAAGGATTTTACTAGCAACACCATCAGATTCTTGATTGAAAGTGGAAGTGAAGCATTCATTGAAATCCATCGTAGGTTTTTCCTTTCTTTGTTTCTTTAAGCCATCCATGAACTCAAACGCCACTGCTGTATTCTTCTTATTGCTGGTTTCTGGAACATCTTCCAAGCTGTATCTGGTCCAGCGTTCTGGATGCAGAAGATAGTCTGGGACAGACGATGGCTTTTTACACAAGGCACTACTCTGCCTTTCTCTGGGAGGTTCCATGACTATTTTTCTCTTTGAAGGAGAACTGCTTAGGCTTCCTGGAAGAGACCCCTCTATCAGCTTTCTCTGGGGACCTGGATTTGGTGGACGTTTGAATTCTCCTTCAATAATCTTGTCTTTAGGTTGAGATGCATCAAATTTTACAGCATTCTCCAAGCCACTGAATATATTGTGACTACGTGAAGTGAACCCGGAACTAGCACCCCGTAGCTGAAACAGCTGTGATGGAGGACTATTTCCAACAGTGGTCAGAGAATAATCTGACGTGTAATCACATTGGGGCTCAACAAGCGAGTCATCTAGGCCCCAGGGATCTGGATCAGACTCACCAAGAGATGACATGGAATTAAGTGACTGTGGATTAGTCTCTGAATCAGAGTCACTGAGGGATATTACATCACTGAACAATCTGGTTTCATGGTCTTGGTCTCTTTGAAGTAAGAGATCTGTGGAAACCAAGTTGGTCTCCCTATCTGCCATTTTATTGCAACGATGGACTGTTATCTTCTGTGGGCACTACTGCAAACAGGTGCTTCCAGATGTCCAGGGAGCTCACAGCCTGGTAAGGAAAAAAAAGTATTGTAGTACAGTACAAAGTTCATCAGATGGATACTTTAAGTTAACAAACTATTTACAAGACAGTATACTTGTGTATTATAAAGATTATTAAAGTTACTTTTTTTTAAATCCAAGTCTAAATCTAGCTGAAACAGGCAGAGGTTTCTCCTGCACCTCCTCTATTGCATCCGCTGCTCTAGATGTCAGTTGCTCTACATCAGTGAGACCAAGCGTAGGCTTGGCGATCGCTTCGCCGAACACCTCCGCTCAGTTCGCAATAACCAACCTGATCTCCAGGTGGCGCAGCACTTCAACTCCCCCTCCCATTCCAAATCCGACCTTTCTGTTCTGGGCCTCCTCCATGGCCAGAATGAGGACCACCGTAAATTGAAGGAGCAGCACCTCATATATCGCTTGGGCAGTTTGCACCCCGGGTATGAACATTGATTTTTCTAATTTTAGATTGTCCTGAAACAGTGATGGCTTCAGATTTGTCTAATGTATTGACAGCCCACTTTTTGTTTAAATAAAAAACACACTAAGACATCAATTCATTGTAACAATACTAGCTCAGCCAACCAATGAATCATCAGTAATATTCACAAAGGATGACAAATTCCTTATCAGCCTGAGCTCTCTACTGAGAAATATTGCAACCACGGCCAAAACTCTCACAGAACATGCACAGTTAATCATTTGACAGAAGTGATTTCAATTTAGCATGGGCGATTTAAAATAAAGTTACATTGTTAAGATTGATGTACCAATCTAACAAAAATAATTACTTAAATCTGACAGCATATATGAAAAAAGGTACAAAGTGCTGGAGTAACTCAGCAGGTCAGGCAGTAAATATGAAAAAGAGAGACACAAAAAGCTGGAGTAAAGGGCCTGTCCCACTTTCACAACGCAATTCACGACCTCTGCCGCGTTTGCCCTTGACTCATACTCACCGCATGGTCAAGGGGTCGTAGGAGGTCGTAGCAGGCCATAATGCTAGTCGTAGGTACTCATGGCATCAAGTAGTTTCTAGCATGATGAAAAATGTCCACAAGAAAAAATTAGGTCGTGAAAGTGGGACAGGCCCTTTAATCAGCGGGGCAGGCAGCATCTCTGGAGAGAAGGAATGGCTGATGGTTTGGGTCGAGACCCATTCTTCAGATATGAAAATATAGGTAATATGAAAATATACAGTGCCCTCCATAATGTTTGGGACAAAGACCCATCATTTATTTATTTGCCTCTGTACTCCATAATTAAAGGCCATTTTTTATACATTTTGGTTTCACCATATATTACAGCTGTGTTTATACATAGTCCCCCCATAGTTTCAGGGCACCATAATGTTTGGGACACATGGCTTCACAGGTGTTTGTAATTGCTCAGGTTGTTAAATTGCCTCCTTAATGCAGGTATAAGAGAGCTCTCAGCACCTAGTCTTCCCTCCAGTCTTTCCATCACATTTGGAAACTTGTATTGCTATTTATCAACATGAGGACCAAAGTTGTGCGAATGAAAGTCAAAAAAAGCCATTATGGGACTGAAAAACAAGAATAAAACTGTTAGAAAAATCAGCCAAACCTTGGGCTTACCCAAAATCAACTGTTTGGAACATCATTAAGAAAGAGCACTGGTGAGCTTACTAATCGCAAAGGGACTGGCAGGCCAAGGAAGACCCACAGCTGATGACAGAAGAATTCTCTTTATAATTTAAAAAAAAACCCAAACGCCTGAAACACTCTTCAGGAGTGGAATTGTCAATAACCACTGTTCGCAGAAGATTCCATGAACAGTAACACAGAGGCTATACTGCAAGATGTAAACCACTGGTTAGCTGCAAAAATAGGATGGCCATGTTACAGTTTGCCAAGAAGTACTTAAAAGAGCATCTGCAGTTCTGGAAAAAGATCTTGTGGACAGATGAGACGAAGATTAACTTATATCAGAGTGATGGCAAGAGCAAATTATAGAGGAGAGAAGGAACTGCCCAAGATCCAAAGCATACCACCTCATCTGTGAAACACAGTTGTGAGTGTTATGGCCTGTGCATGTATGGCTGCTGAAGGCTCACTTATCTTCATTGATGATACAACTGCTGATGGCAGTAGCATAATTAATTCTGAAGTCTATAGACACATCCTATCTGCTCAAGTTCAAACAAATGCCTCAAAACTCATTGGCTGGCAGTTCATTCTACAGCAAGACAATGATCCAAAACATACTGCTAAATCAACAAAGGACATTTTCAGAGCTAAAAATGGTCAATTCTTGAGTGGCCAAGTTAATCACCTAATCTGAACATAATTGAGCATGCCTTTTATATGTTGAAGCGAAAAGTGAACTAGCCCCCAAAACAAGCATAAGCTAAAGATGGCAGCAATACAGGCTTGGCAGAGCATCACCAGAGAAGACACCCAGCAACTGGTGATGTCCACGAATTGCAGACTTCAAGCAGTCATTACATTCAAAGGATATGCAACAAAATTCTAATCATTACCACTTGTATTTACATGACAGTGTTGTGTCCCAAACATTATGGGGGGTGAAATGGGGGGTGGGGGGTGACTATGGATAAACACTGTTGTAATTTCTACATGGTGAAACCAAAATGTACAAAAATGGCCTTTATTTCAAATCTGACAATGTGTGACACAAAGACAATTACAGCGTTCTCTGGCAAAATAACTAGATTTCCACAAATCGAGGTACAATCAGTTATTTATAGCCAATGCCAATTGTCAGAATATTACTGGTCACCTTTAAAAGTTAAAATTGTTGAGCACAATTGGAATAAAGAACCTACTTATAAATTGAATATTCTACAAAAACACTATCCTCAGTCGCTAATTGAGTTATCAACTTAACTGTTTAGTTTTGGTCCTGACCAGCTTTGACTAAAATGGAACACATTCCAATCCGACACCAGTTTTGGTGTCAGGTAAAAATAGCAGAAGTGTTACCTGCTTTCCCACAAGCTCAAGAGCATCCATTGTTGCACACAATGCACTTTATTTCCCTTCCCTACATAAATCATCCGCACTGAGATTGGTCATTATTGCTTTTGGGAGAAAACCGACATGGTGTTATCAATTTAGTAAATAAAATATGCATAACACAAGTTTCAGAGATGAGATGTAAATCTGCAAGGTCCTATCACAATGTTTCACATAGCATCCCCAACCCTCACTTTTCAATGGCCAGAATAATGTTGAACTGGGGCACATTGCACTGATTGCAAAAAATATCTGCAACCACTTGTGACCTGCTTGTAGGGATTACTGATTGGTCGATCAGCTTGGAACCCAGTTGAAGTCAAAGAGTAAATCAGGCCAGTTTACTGCAACGATAGTGGCCAGAGAATATGCTCTCCCTCCCTGTATCTCAATTGTCCTGTTTAGTCTGACCACCTTAATAGCTGTTCTGCCTTTGACAGGGGCTGTCACATGGGAGAGCCAAGTGCAGACTCACTTCCTAGCAGTACACATGGCAATTAAACAATAAATGCAAGCTCTGCATAGCAACACCAACTAATCAAGTGGATTTTAGTGCAAGAAACTGTGTGCTAAATGCTAAGTTACATATCCCGCATATATCTTTTTGGAAATGTTGTAATGTGAGTGGACTAAAAGGTTAGTAAACTAAAAGGTAAACATCAAAAAGGTGAATATCAATTTCTAAGCAGACAGGTTTGTGGAAGCTACATAAATATCATAGATATTGACGTGGAAATTTTTAAAAACCAAGTATACAAAATATAAAAATGTTAACCGATTTAGGCAATAAAAAGTACTTGTTACCATCATTTTTTGAAGGAATTTTACTGGCCAGGGTAATTGGTGATAGATCCTATATATTCTTACAACGCAGGGTGCACTGATATCTTGATCAACAAAAGACATCCTATGTCAGAGTCAATCATGCAAAATGAAGTAACTCATGTTGCACCAAAAAAGTTATATAAAGGTCATGATGCCGGAACCTTAAAAAGATATACCACTTTATGGGATGAAGCTGTATTTTGTGCAGTGTTAAACAAAATTTATTTCAGTACCATCAATTACCCTTTGGATAGAAAGCACAACAACATTATCCAATCTTGCATCAGTCAACTACTTAGAATCTACTTACTTTGTTCTGAGAATTGGCTAGTTTCCCTCCTTCTCGGTCCGTCAATGCTACCAAGGTTCTGAGCTCGCAAACACTGTAAAAAAAAAACCCATCCAGTTCTTAAAATAATAATTTTATTTGTTGATTTCCTATAAGATAATATCACAAGCATTATGCAAATATCCAAATAAATGTAAGACCAAAAAGTTTTAAAGTATGAACCTGCTATTAGCAATGTTACAAAATTTTGAGATTTAAAAAAATCAAGTCTGCAATTTATCCCATCAGATAAAGCATAAAAAGAAGTTTAATTTGACACCTAATTCACTTTCATATCTTCAGTATTAAAAAGGTTATGGCCATTTTCATACTCAGAAATTAGCATCTTGTTCCCCATTGCCTTTCCATTGACTTAACACAAAAGCTGTGATCTAGGACAGTCAAAAGCCCATAACTTTCTTAAAAATTAAGAGAACTCAATGAAATTTTCAGTTATCATAGATTGAAGCATTCTGAAACAAATATGAAACAATATTACTTGGATGACCTGAAATTAAAGCATATAATTAGTTAGTTACCCAATTGTAGCTAATTACAAAATTCAATTACTAGATCTAAACATCTATCCATTTCTTAAGATAAACTTTTTTAAATTGCCTAAGTGTCCAAATAACATTCACACAATAATTCACAATATAACATGATTTTTAAATCTCATTTTCATGAATTTATAGGCCAAATGGAAGGAATTTAGTGTTTAATTCCTGTAAATGAATGGCCATTTAAATCAACTAGCGAATGGGTTTTAGTGGAACGCGGTGTATTAGAACGTTGCGGTTTGCTGTGAAGTCGGCATGAAAAACACTGCCGGTTCATACATTTTTTTTGTCCCCATTTCGCAACATGAAAATGTGATTAAAGCCTTCCTAAAAACCAAGTTTTAATGTAAAAATAAACTGTGCACTTTATTTTCTCCCCTACGTAAAATCCTTCCCGTTGTCGGCGCTCATGGCTTTAGAAGATGATTTTTAAATTACTCTAGTTATTAAATAATCTAGCGTAATTTAAAAATACCTTCATGAATGACATGTCGGAGCGATTTTTCTTCAGCAACGAAATCGCCTGACATGGATCGATTTGCCCCGTCTGTGGAAAAACAGCACTTTAAACACGCCCCCCTCTGAAAGGCGCCAAAGTCACGCACATGGGGAGCGGCAGAACTGCAGCGCTGCTCAGGGTAGGTTTTGTAACATACCTACTGCTATTTGCCATTCATTTTTCTACTTGCATTTCATAACATTCTTATTAAGTGTTACAGGCAAACTACAGGTGGGCATTCCACTCCAGAAAATGATTCCAAACAACAAAGATCCCCAGCCTTTGGGTTTACAGTTTACCCCCTCAATAAACTACTGAAATAGTTTTATCACACTTAATTTAGTTCAATGTGGTTTATTGTATGCTGTGTTTTAGTGGATTAAATAATTTCTTTTTTATGTTATGTGATACCAGATAATTAAAGATAACCCTTTCTATAACAAATAGTGATGAGCATACATAACTATTTTTTCAGCATATTGTATGCTATAGGTGACCTTTAGCTGTGGTATTAATGTTTGTGCAATTGATCGACATCCATTAAATCACCAATGGCATCAGTGATTATTCCAGAATTTAGAAAGATTCGTTGGCTACAATATCCCAACCATTCACTTGTGGTTTTGAGCTCTTATTTATTGATATTATTTTGCAGTATAAAGAATTGAGACTGGTTTGAGACTGAGAAATGAGACCACAAATCTGCTGTTTAGCACTTGTCATTGTATTTAATCACTACTGCATGTGTACGGTGCAGTAGTGATTAAATACAATGACAAGGAATTTCACTGCACCCTGGTGTATATGACAAAAAAGTAATCTGAATCTGAAGTTTGCATCAATATTCCCTTTTTTCTTACCACAGCCCTTGCACTGTAATTCTCAACCCTGATGATATGAATCTGCCTTTCCGTCCTTGTCTGTTTTCTTTCTCTGAAAATTAACTGACCTCATCTTCTCTCCAAAACTCCTCTTCCTCTCCTTGCTGCAATCCAGATTTATGACCATCTCCCATGGCCCTGTTTGCTGGGCATTGATTACAAACAGAACTCACTCCAAAAGAATGAGTTCTGTTTGGAACCCAATCATTACGCACGGACTGGAAGGGCCGAGAGGGCCTGTTTCCGTGCTGTAATTGTTATATGGTGATATGGTTATGTTATCTAATGAAGGTTATTTTTCAAGGCTATATTATAATTCAATTTTCCGTAGTTGCTGAATATTTTTGTTTATTTCTGTCCCACATTTTGATTATAATTTTACTATTTGAATGGCAAGTTATACTTAGTTATTTTCTTGTTTTCTGTTCTCCCATATAGCAAATCTCGAGGTGATTTTGCAGTGGAGCATGCCTACTTTGACAAAGTTCTCCTCTCTCCATCAAGACTTCTGCAACACACTCTCGCTGTTCCCCCTCATTGATTTCTCCTGGTCTTTGTACCTTTTCATATCTCTAATTTCCCTACCCCGACTCACACCCTGAAGACGGATCTCGACCCGAAACGTCACCTCTTTCCTCCAGAGATGTTGCCTGACTCTGAGCTACTCTTACACTTTGTGTCTCTCTGGTGTAAACCAGCATCTGCAGTTCTTCCCTACAAACAATATTTACATACATGTTGTGCTGCTGCAGGTAAGAATTTCATTGTTCCATTTCGGGTCATATGACAATAAATCACTCTTGACTTGCAGTGCACAGTTGCAAATCTCAGTTACTGCCACCACGCAGGGTTGCCGCTCTCTCGGTCACTGCGGACGGTTGCTTCTCTCACAGTCACCATGCAGGGTTGCTGCTCTCAGTCAGACACCGCCACCGCGCAGTTGCCTCTCAGTCATCACGCAAAGTTGCCTTTCTCAGTCACCGCGCACGGTTGCCGCTCTCAGTCACCGCCACCGTGCACGGTTACCGCTCACAGTCACTGCCACCGTGCATGGTTGCCGCTTTCACAGTGGTGGGGGGGAGACAAATTGGAAATACAGGGATGGAGTTAAATGGAGTGTGTATAGGAAAAGATGAAAGACACCAGAATTAACAGGGTAGAAAGCTCACGAAGAGATAGGAGAGTATGGCAAAGTAAATAGGAATCGATGTGAAAGGTGAGGCGAGTAATGGATTAAAAGTATTATATATGAATGCACGAAGTATAAGAAATAAAGTGGACGAGCTTGAGGCTCAGTTAGAAATTGGCAAGTATGATGTTGTGGGAATTACAGAGACATGGCTGCAAGAGGACCAGGGCTGGGAACTGAATATTCAGGGGTATATGTCCTATCAAAAATACAGATAGGTGGGCAGAGGTATCTCTGTTGGCAAAGAATGAAATTCAGTCCCTTGCGAGTGGTGACATAGAATCAGGAGATGTAGAGTCAGTATGGATAGAAGTGAGGAATTGTAAAAGGACCCAAGTGGAAGTTATCTACAGGCCCCCAAAGAGGTGCCTGGACATAGGGTGCAAGTTGAATCACGAGTTAAAATTGGCATGTTGCAAAGGTAATGCTACGGTTGTTATGGGAGATTTCAACTTGCAGGTAGACTGGGAAATCAGGTTGGTACCCCAAACTGGACACCAAGAAAGGGAGTTTGTGGAGTGCCTCCGAAAATGGATTGTACTGGAGCCTACCAGGGAGCAGGCAATTCTGGATTTAGTGTTGTGTAATGAACCGGAATTGATAAGGAAACTCAGGGTAAAGGAGCCATTCGGAGATAGTGACCATAACGTGGCGTCAGCCTAAACTCGGGCCACTTATGCTCGAACCCTCGTCAGGAGATACGAGGGCGGGCACGTGACGTCATGGGCTAGAGGGAGTGTCCTGGTACTTAAGGTCTCTTACCTCGAGACCTAAGAGAGTCAACCGGTAGCTGATCCCGAGGGAACAACCTCGCTCAGCTACAGCAACACAGTAATATAGTTAGCGCACCCATGTAACATGTGACTACTGAATAAAGAACTGTTTGAACCGACCTGACATCTCACCTTTATTCACCACATATGGTGCCGCTACATTGGTGACCCCCGACTGTCCAAATTGAAATTTGGACTCTACTGAAGCCTCGGGAGACCTGATGTCTGCAGCCGGCTGCCCAGCCCTGCAGAACCACGCTGCCGCCAACCCGGCCCTGCAGTGAGGTATGCCGCCTCTTCCCCACCAGCTGCTGCTCACCGGAGGTGTGAAGCTGCGGCTGCCGCCGCCCTCCCGCTCCCGGCAACGGGGCAGGTCCCGCTTCCAAGCCCCGCACCGCTCCAGGCCTTTTGTGACGGCCACCGAGCTCCCCTGCATGACCTGCCAGGAGCAGACCACCGGAGCGGAGAGGTTTTAACAGCCGCCGCTGCCCCACCAGCTGCAGCAGGAGCTGCGAGCCTAGCAACCTCCTGCCCACAGTAACGCCGACACACGCCCAACGACCCTGGGAGCAGACAGTACCTGCCGCTCTTCCGCTCCCGACAACAGACCCGGCCTCGCACTGTGAACACGGCTCCAGGCCCTGCACTGCACCGGGCCTCACAGCTCCAGGCCCTGCACCGGCCTCACCTCACCCGGGTTCACCGCTCTAGACCCGGCACCGCAACAAGGCCTCACCGCGGCCACGGCTCCACGTTCTGTCCTGCCCTGCACCACGCCTGGCCCCGCCGACCGCTGCCCAGGACTTAACCACCTGATAGGGCGGGCTTACCTGAGGCGACCACCGAAGACACCCTTCTGCTCCTCACCGGTCTTGAATCATTGCACCAGTCCGCTTCAGCCGGCCGGCAAAATGGCCGCCGTGGCCTCCTGAACAAGCGGCCGCGTGACTACAAAAATGGCCGCCGCGGCCGGCCGGAAGAGAAGCTCAAACTTACCATCCACAGCGCCACCTTCCGACCGGATGCCGTCACTGCAGCCTGACTACCGGCAACAGCGCCACCGTGAAATCGGCTGCCATCACTGCAGCCTCACCGCCGTCCACAGCGCCACCTTCCGGCCGGATGCCGTCACTGCAGCCTCACCGCCGCCCACAGCCCCACATTCAGGCCGGAGGCTGTCACTATCCTGCACTATGAACACTGGACAATTTGAACTTTGGACACTGCACTGTGATTTGTCTTTTTACTGTTCATTTTTTGTGTTCACTGCATTTCCATGCTCGGTTCAGAAATTAGTTTGTTTATTTGATTTAGTTTTTTCCCCCATCGTTGTTGGGGGCCGTATTTTACAGGACACTCTCCCTTAGCTGGTCAAGGAGATGCAACCATGTCTCTTCGGTCTCCTCGCACCCCTCGGTACATCGGGATCTCACACGCAGAGCGTCACTGCGCCCGTGGAGAGTTCCGTCCCAACCCACGCCAGGGGTGTCCCAGACCCCTTCTGTCCGGCAGCTTCTGCATCGGTCTCCTCGCACCCCTCGGTACTTCGGGATCGCCCATGCAGAGCGTCACTGCGCCCGTGGAGCCCTCCGTCCCGACCCACTCCCAGGGTGTCCCAGACCCCTTCTGTCCAGCAGCTTCTGCATCGGTCTCCTCGCACCCCTCCGTACTTCGGGATCACCCACGCAGGGCGTCACTGCGCCCGTGGAGCCCTCCGTCCCGACCCACGCCCGAGGTGTCCCAGACCTACATGCAGGAGCCTCCCTCGACCATGCTATTCCTTCCTCCTGTTCTGGGGGGGTGGGTCCTGTGTCATCAGCCTAAACTCGGGCCACTTATGCTCGAACCCTCGTCAGGAGATACGAGGGCGGGCACGTGACGTCATGGGCTAGAGGGAGTGTCCTGGTACTTCAGGTCTCTTATCTCGAGACCTAAGGGAGTCAACCGGTAGCCGAGCCCGAGGGAACAACCACGCTCAGCTGCAGCAACACAGTAATATAATTAGCGCACCCACATAACATGTGACTACTGAATAAAGAACTGTTTGAACCGACCTGACGTCTCACCTTTATTCACCACGTATGGTGCCGCTACAATAATATGATCAATTTTAATCTACAATTTGAGAGGTAGAAAGGAAAATTTGCTCAACTGTGTCAGTACTAAAGTTGGGCAAAGCGGACTATGGAGCCATGAGGGAGAGGCTGGCCAAAGTTGACTGGAAAGATACCCTAGCAGGGATGACAATGGAACGACAATGGCAGGCATTTCTGGGAATAATACAGAAGGTGCAGGATCAGTTCATTCCAAAGAGGAAGAAATATTCTATGGGAATAAGAGGTGACTGCAAGTGAAGTCAAGGACAGTATAAAAATAAAAGAGAAGTACAACTTAGAAAAGATGAGTGGGAAGCAAGAGAATTGGGCATCTTTTAAAGAGCAACAGAAGATAACTAAAAAGGCAATACGGGGAGAAAAGATGAGGTATGAAAGTAAGCTAGCCAAGAATATAATGGAGGATAGTAAAAGCTTCTTTAGGTATGTGAAGAGCAAAACAATTAGTTAAGACCAAAGTTGGACCCTTGAAGACAGAAATAGATGAATTTATTATGGGGAACAAGGAAATGGCAGACGAGTTGAACTTTGGATCTGTCTTCACTAAGGAAGTCACAAACAATCTCCCAGATGTACTAGTGGCCTGAGCACCTAGGGTGACGGAGGAACTGAAGGAAATTCACATTAGGCAGGAAATGGTGTCGGGTAGACTGTTGGGACTGAAGGCTGAATAAATCCCCAGAGCCTGGTCGTCTGCATCCCAGGGTACTCAAGGAAATGGCTCTAGAAATCATGGACGCATTGGTGATCATTTTCCAAAGTTCTATAGATTGAGGATCAGTTCCTGTGGTTTGGAGGGTTACTACTGTTATCCCACTTTTTAAGAAAGGAGGGAGAGAGAAAACAGGAAATTATAGACCAGTTAGCCTGACAACGGCGGTGGGGAAGATGCTGGGGTCAATTATAAAAGATGAAATAGCAGCACATTTGGATAGCTGTAACAGGATTGATCTGACTCAGCATGGATTTACGAAGGGGAAATCATGCTTGACTAATCTTATGACATTTTTAGAGGATGTAACTAGGAAAATGGACAAGGGAGAGCCAGTGAATGTAGTGTACCTTGACTTTCAGAAAGCCTGTAATAAGGTCCCACATAGGAGATTAGTGAGCAAAATTAGAGCACATGGTATTGGGGATAGAGTACTGACCTGGATAGAAATTTGGTTGGCAGACAGGAAACAAAGAGTAGGGATTAACAGATCATTTTCAGAATGGCAGGCAGTGACTAGTGGGGTACTGCAAGGCTCGGTTCTGGGACCACAGCTATTTACAATATACATGAATCATTTAGATGATGGGATTAAGTAACATTAGCAAATTTGCAGATGACACAAAACTGGGTGGCAGTGTGAGCTGTGAGGAGGATGCTATGAGGTTGCAGGGTGACTTGGACAGGTTGGGTGAGTGGGGCAGATGCAGTTTAATGTGGATAAATGTGAGGTTATCCACTTTTTGGGGGCAAGAACAGGAAGGCATATTATTATCTAAATGGTGTCAAATTAGGAAAAGGGGAAGTACAACAAGATTAGGGTGTCCTTGTTCATCAGTCACTGAAAGTAAGCAAGCAGGCACAGCAGGCAGTGAAGAATGCTAATGGCATGTTGGCCTTCATAACACGAGGAGTTGAGTATAGGAGCAAAGAGGTCCTTCTGCAGTTGTACAGGGCCCTGGTAAGACCACACCTGGAGTATTGTGTACAGTTTTGGTCTCCAAATTTGAGGAAGGACATTCTTGCTATTGAGGGAGTGCAGCTTAGGTTCACGGGGTTAATTCCCAGGATGGCAGGACTGTCATATGTTGAAAGAATGGAGCGACTGGGTTTGTATACACTGTAATTTAGGATGAGAGCGGGTCTTATTGATACATATACTATTATTAAGGGATTAGACATGCTAGAGGAAACATGTTCTGGACTCCCTCAACATCCGGAACGAGGGGCCACAGTTTAAGAATAAGGGGTAAGCCATTTAGAACAAAGATGAGGAAAATCTTTTTCACCCACAGTTGTGAATCTGTGGAATTCTCCGCCTCAGATGGCAGTGGAGGCCAATTCTCTGGATGCTTTCAACAGAGAGTTAGATTAAACCCTTAAAGATAGCAGAGCCAAGGAATATGTGGAGAAGGCAGGCACAGGTTACTGCTTGTGGATGATCAGCCATGATCACAGTGAATGGCAGTGCCAGCTCAAAGGGCTGAAAGGCCTAATGTACCTATTTTCACCGCCACCGTACACGGTTGCCTCTCAGTTACCACCACCGTGCACGGTTGCCGCTCTCAGTCAGTCACCGTGCACCGTGCTCAGGGCAAACGATGACAGCGAGGTCAACATTTGTAACAAGATGGACACGAAAAGAAGAAGTCACAGTCACCGTGCGCGGTTGCCTCTCACAGTCACCGCCACAATAGACAATAGGTGCAGGGGTAGGCCATTTGGCCCTTCAAGCCAGCATCGCCATTCAATGTGATCATGGCTAATCATCCCCAATCAGTACCCCGTTCCTGCCTTCTCCCCTTATCCCCTGACTCCACTATTTTTAAGAGCCCTATCTAGCTCTGCCTTGAAAGCATCCAGAGAACCTGCCTCCACCACCATTTGAGGCAGAGAATTCTACAGACTCACCACTCTCTGTGAGAAAAAGTGTTTCCTCGTCTCCGTTCTAAATGGCTTACTCCTTATTCTTATACAGTGGCCCCTGGTTCTGGACTCCCCCAACATCGGGAACATGTTTCCTGCCTCTAGTGTGTCCAAGCCCTTAACAATCATATATGTTTCAATGAGATATCCTCTCATCCTTCTAAACTCCAGAGTGTACAAGCCACCGTCCATGGTTGCCCGTCAGTCACCGCCATCATGCACGGTTGCCTCCCAGTCACAGCCACCGCCAACATGCACGGTTGCCTCTCAGTCACCACCACCGTGCATGGTTGCCTCTCAGTCACCATGCACGTTTGCCACTCTCAGTCACCGCCACCATGCACGGTTGCCGCTCTCTGTCACCGCCACCATGCACGGTTGTCACTCTCTCAGTCACCGCCACCGTGCACGGTTACCACTCACAGCCAGCACCACCGTGCACAATTTTACTGTCTCAGTCACCACCACCATGCACGGTTGCCGCTCTCTCACAGTCACATCCACCATGCACGGTTACCGCTCTTTCAGTCACCACCACCACCGTGCACCGTTGCCACTCTCTCACAGCCACCACCACCACCATGCATGGTTGCCACTCACAGTCACCACCACCGTGCACAGTTGCCGCTCTCTCAGTAACATCCACAGTGCCGCTCTCTCACAGTCACCACCACCCATGAACGGTGCCCTCTCACAGTCATCACCACCATGTACGGTGCCACTCTCACAGTCACCACCACCATGCACGGTGCCGCGCTCTCACAGTCACCACCACCACCGTGCAACTCTCTCACAGTCACCACCACCACCATGCACGGTGCCCCTCTCAAAGTCACCACCACCATGCACGGTGCCACTCTCAGTCATCACCACCACCATGCACAGTGCCCCTCTCTCACAGTCACCACCACCACCATGCACGGTGCCGCTGTCATCACCACCATGCACGGTGCCGCTCTCTCACAGTCACCACCACCATGCACGGTGCCCCTCTCTCAGTCACCACCACCATGCACGGTGCCGCGCTCTCACAGTCACCACCACCACCGTGCAACTCTCTCACAGTCACCACCACCACCATGCACGGTGCCCCTCTCAAAGTCACCACCACCATGCACGGTGCCACTCTCAGTCATCACCACCACCATGCACAGTGCCCCTCTCTCACAGTCACCACCACCACCATGCACGGTGCCGCTGTCATAACCACCATGCACGGTGCCGCTCTCTCACAGTCACCACCACCATGCACGGTGCCCCTCTCTCACAGTCACCACCACCATGCCCGGTGCCCCTCACAGTCACCACCACCTTGCACGGTGCCCCTCACAGTCACCACAACCATGCATGGTGCCCCTCTCTCAGTCACCACCACCATGCACAGTGCCCCTCTCTCACAGTCACCACCACCATGCACGGTGCCCCTCTCTCACAGTCACCACCACCATGCACGGTGCCCCTCTCACAGTCACCACCACCATGCACGGTGCCCTCTCTCACAGTCACCACCACCATGCACGGTGCCCCTCTCTCACAGTCACCACCACCGTGCACGGTGCCCCTCTCTCACAGTCACCACCACCATGCACGGGCCCCTCTCTCAGTCACCACCACCATGCACAGTGCCACTCTCAGTCACCACCACCATGCACGGTGCCGCTCTCACAGTCACCACCACCAGCACAGTGCTCACAGTCACCACCACCATGCACGGTGCCCCTCTCTCACAGTCACCACCACCATGCATGGTGCCGCTCTCTCACAGTCACCACCACCATGCACGGTGCCCCTCTCTCACAGTCACCACCACCATGCACGGTGCCCCTCTCTCACAGTCACCACCACCATGCACGGCCCCTCTCACAGTCACCACCACCATGCATGGTGCCCCTCTCTCACAGTCACCACCACCGTGCACGGTGCCCCTCTCTCACAGTCACCACCACCCGTGCACGTGCCCCTCTCTCACAGTCACCACCACCATGCACGGTGCCCCTCTCTCAGTCACCACCACCATGCACGGTGCCCCTCTCTCACAGTCACCACCACCATGCACGGTGCCCCTCTCTCACAGTCACCACCACCATGCACGGTGCCCCTCTCTCACAGTCACCACCACCATGCACGGTGCCCCTCTCTCAGTCACCACCACCATGCACGGTGCCCCTCTCTCAGTCACCACCACCATGCACGGTGCCCCTCTCACAGTCACCACCACCATGCACGGTGCCCCTCTCTCACAGTCACCACCACCATGCATGGTGCCCCTCTCTCACAGTCACCACCACCGTGCACGGTGCCCCTCTCTCACAGTCACCACCACCATGCATGGGCCCTCTCTCACAGTCACCACCACCATGCATGGTGCCCCTCTCTCACAGTCACCACCACCTTGCACGGTGCCCCTCTCTCACAGTCACCACCACCATGCACGGTGCCCCTCTCTCAGTCACCACCACCGTGCACGGTGCCCCTCTCTCAGTCACCACCACCGTGCACGGTGCCCCTCTCTCACAGTCACCACCACCATGCACGGTGCCCCTCTCTCTCACAGTCACCACCACCATGCACGGTGCCCCTCTCTCACAGTCACCACCACCATGCACGGTGCCCCTCTCTCACAGTCACCACCACCATGCACGGTGCCCCTCTCTCACAGTCACCACCACCATGCACGGTGCCCCTCTCTCACAGTCACCACCACCGTGCACGGTGCCCCTCTCTCACAGTCACCACCACCATGCACGGTGCCCCTCTCTCACAGTCACCACCACCACCATGCACGGTGCCCCCTCTCTCACAGTCACCACCACCACACGGTGCCCCTCTCTCACAGTCACCACCACCATGCACGGTGCCCCTCTCTCTCAGTCACCACCACCATGCACGGTGCCCCTCTCTCACAGTCACCACCACCATGTCCACGTGCCCCTCTCTCACAGTCACCACCACCATGCACGGTGCCCCTCTCTCACAGTCACCACCACCGTGCACGGTGCCCCTCTCACAGTCACCACCACCATGCACGGTGCCCCTCTCTCAGTCACCACCACCGTGCACGGTGCCCCTCTCACAGTCACCACCACCATGCATGGTGCCCCTCTCTCACAGTAATCTAAACCCGGCGCTCTGCTGCCTCTCACTCCCTTCATGGACGGACCAATCAGAAAGGACGTAAGATGACGCAGCGTGCGCCATCGCTCGCGCCATCCCCTCCCCCCTCCTCTCTCCGTCCGCAATACTCACAGATTCTGAGCGGTGGACAGGATACTGCTTAACTCTAAGAGGACAGCGGTTCTATCTTCATTGAGCTGTGACTCCGAGTCCATATCCCCCTAGTCACGGTGCGGCCTGATTCCCAGGTGCGACGCAGCGCGTTCCGTTACAGGACCTTCTCCCACCGCTCACTCGCACTCACCGGAAATGACTGATCGAGGGGACCAATGAGCTGGGAGCATCGGCGCGGGGCGCGGTGCCCGCTGGGAGTTGTAGTCCCGCCACCATCTGTCAAGATTACCTCAGTGCTTCCATCTCCCGCAATGCCTCTCCAAAAATCACGATGTTCTCGCTTTCTTGGCCATTTACGCGATAACAAATTGTTCCGCCACAATGATATTGTTAATCAGTTCAAGTGTGACCTGTCATTCAGCATCCCTGCCCGGTCACGTCGACGGTTATTGGCAGACGTGTCGACTAATCGGAGCCAAGATGGCGGGATGGTCGCCAATCGCTATGAAGTAAAGGCGGCCTTACTGAGGATGGCCCGCCCCCATCTCCCATCGCGGGCTCCGATTGGTCAGCGGCAGCCTGGTTCAGCGCTCAGCGCTGGTCACTCTGGCCAAAGATGCTCTGGGCAGAGGCCGGGTGGGCAGCCGGCCGGGGGTGGCTGGAGTGCACATGGGTCACAGGCCACTGCCGCACTGTCATCGAGTGACACTTGTCAGTCAGGCCGCAGGAGCCCGCTTTGTAAATTCCACGCAGAGAGTGAAACTAGTCCATACCTGGAGATAATGACCGGTCCGCAGAAAGATGCCAGGGTGGGCTTCATCATTCTGATCACCCACATCAACATGGTTCTTTATTCCACTTGCTTCTGGATCCAGAACGGAGTCATGCCGGTGAGTTATTAGTTTTCAGAACGGAGTCATGCCGGGAAGATTAGTTTTCCTGATAAGTGATTCATGATCAGCTCGAATACGGTGAATTACGTTTCCTGGTTGCGCAATACTTGAGGCGGGATTGCTCCTCTGGTATCTTTGATTGACATTGTGTTATGTACATTTGTAATTGAGTTCATTACAATTTGATACGCAGAGACATGAGATACTTCAGGTGCAGGAATCTCCAGCAAAACACAAACTCAACGGATCAGGCATCATCTGGGGAGGGGATGGACAGACGACGTCTCAGACAGGTGAAGTCTGAAGAAGGGACCCGAGCCGAAACGTTAGCTACCCATTCCCTCCCCAGATGTTGCCTGACCCACCGAATTCCTCCAGCTCTTTATGTTTTGCACAATTTAATACAATCTCTTTTGATCAGTTTGATGAGTACAATCCCGTACTCCCGTTTTTAGAAACAGTCGAAGATATTTTTGAAATACAATACTATTTCATCTGGGCAGATATGCTTTTCAACTTATGGCCAACCATTCAAGCACGTCCCCTATATTTTAGTCATATTTATTAAGTTCAAGTTTGATGTCATATGCACGAGTACAGTGAATTCGAAATATTGCTTATATACAAATTAAATGCTAAATAAAGAACACTACAAAAAAAAACATTTGTGCAACATGGTATCGTTCGAAACCGATGTTGTGGGTCGAATGGTCTGCACCGGTGCTGTACATTTCTGTTTAAAAACATACTTAGAAAATAAAATGTTTAAGAAAGAACTGCAGATCCAAAACGTCTCCTATTCCTTCGCTCCATAGATGCTGCCACACCCGTTGAGTTTCTCCAGCATTTTTGTCTACCTTAGAAAATAAAGTATGCCTTTACCGTGACATTGGCAGATTTGTCTCCATGCGGACGGTTGCAAACTACTTAATTACTGGTTATTATTAATGCTGGTTGATATAAACTTTTCTCTTGCAATGAATGGGTCTAATCAGGCATTGTTGTAGTTGAATGTTGATTATTATGGATGCAGGCTATATATAGATATGTAAGACAATCACTGTTAGTTTCTAAAAAAACCCATGCAACTGCAAAAGCTAGATCCAAAATAATACTGGAATGCTTGAAGATTTCACCAGTCAAGCAGCATCGGCGGTAAGAGAAAACAGTAAATGTTTTGGGTTAACCACCCTTCCTCAAAATTGGGGGAAGAATGAATGGGTGTCAGTTTTCACAGCGGGGAGGGGCTGAGGAGCAAGAGAAAAAGGTGAGGTGCAAGACAAAGACTATACAGATCCTCCAAGGTTAGGATGGGACTCCCTTCCTGCATAAGTCAAAGATGCCTGCAAAGATTGATTGTCTCATAGGAATAAAGAGTCAAGTAAAAAATTTGAAATCACGCTTTGCCATTCTTAATAATAATGCTGATATTAACTTTAGCCCGAGCCTATCTTGGGCTAATAATGATATTCTTCCAGAAGATTTTACTGCAAACAAGCTTTTACTGCTACTGACGATTTTATAAAGGACACTGCTGCTGGGCAGGCAGTGTGTCTGTACATAGGATTTGCAAAATCGATATCAATGTGTGAACCAGAATGTATTCTTCCTGGGTTCAATGTGACAGTATCCCACCTGGTGTCAAGAGCAGGCGCCTGTAGCCCTGAGCAGCTGGCTAATCCATGTCGCCAGTCTCTCAAGTGCTCATTTGTATGTATGGTTTGTATGTACATAAATCGGGCATTCATAAGATGGGGAGCACCTATATGGAGCAAAAGACAACATGCTGGAAGCAGGTCAAGCAGATCGTGGATGGAATGGACAGACGACGTTTCGGTCGGGACACTTCTTCGGAACCTATATGGCAAATTTGATAAAAGTCATGGATACTGTTCATGGAGGCGGCACTTTAAAGTGACTTATCATGGGAAACATTGAGAAATTTACCCAAAGTTGGAAAATTCTGTGTTCATTCCAGAAGGTTGCAAAGTACGCTCTTCTCAATCTGTTGAGAAACAATACTCTGCACTCTGGTATTTCTCTCTTCATTCTAAAGGTGTACTGTGGTATTCATGGTATTCATGTATAGTATGTTCTAAATTTGATTGGATAGCATGCAAACAAATGCTTTTCACTGTGTCTCGGTGCACATGGCAATAATAATCCTAAACATGTTTCTTTTAAACTCCCCAGCTATGCTTTATAAACTGCAAACTATCCACTCTCTCCCCAGATCCGAGAAATGGTCCCTGACCAAAAATGAACTGTTCCAAACAGTAGCTGGTTGACTGGCTAGAGTGAAGAGAATGAATGAATGAATTAATAATGAATGAATGAATGAATAAGTTTATTGACCAAGTATATTCACATACAAGAAATTTGCCTTGGTGCTCCTCTCGCAAGTGACAACATGACATACAGTGACAATTAAGAATGACACATAAAACATTAAACATTAATAATAAAACATTAATCGATTAAACATGTGAATTAAATAAAATACCAGAGCAAAAGGAGGCTACAGATTTATGGTTATTGAGGAGAGCTTACTGATGGCAGGCAAACGTAAGGAAGCTTGGTTGACGAGAGAAATTGAGGCATTGGTCAAGAATAAGTAGCACGTATGGGACAGGTATAGGTAGCTGGGATTAAATGTATCCCTGGGGGAGTCTCAGGAACTAAGGAGCAAAGTAAAAAGATATTAGTAGGGCAAAGAGGGCAGGGAATAGCTCTGGCAGATAACATTAGGGACAGTTCCAAGAGATTTTATAAATACTTAAGGGGGAAAAGAGTAACTGGAGAGAGAGTGGGACCCTCTGGAGGGTCTGAGCTATAGGGAGAGGTTGAATCAAAGCTGTCAACCCTGTGGAGCTACAGGAGATGGACAAGGTGCTCAATGAGTATTTCTCCGCTGCATTTACTGAGGAGGAAGACAGGAGGGCGGATGAACTTAGGGCAGTCAATGGAAGTGTATTGAGAGCAGTCAGTGTTACGGTCGAAGAGGTTCTGAAGGTACTGTTGTGTATGAAGGTAGACAAATCTACCTGATCTGCACTGATCAGATATATCCAAGGACATTATGGGAAACCAGAGAGGAAACCATGGTGGAAGGTTGCCTCCCGGATTAGTGATTAGTAGTGTGCTTCAGGTGAACCCTGAGCCCGTTACTGTTTGTCATCTATATCAATGATTTGGATGAGAACATTCATGGCAAGATTAGCAAGTTTGCAGATGGTACAAAAGTGGGTGGTTTTGCAGATAGTGTCTGGGCACCATGTTATAGGAAATATGTTGTCAAGCTGGAAAGGATACAGAGAAGATTTACGAGGATGTTGCCAGGACTAGAGGGTCTGAGCTATAGGGAGAGGTTGAATAGGCTCTATTCCTTGGAGCGCAGGATGGTGAGGGGTGATCTTATAGAGGTGTATAAAATCATGAAAGGAATAGATCGAGTAGAAACACAGTCTCGCAGTGGTGGGTGCATGGAACAAGCTGGCAGAGGAGCTAGTTGAGGCAGGGACTATCAACAACATTTAAGAAACAGTTAGACAGGTACATGGATAAGACAGGCTTGGAGGAATGTGGACCAAACACAGGCAGGTGGGACCAGTGTAGCTGGGATATGTTGGGCCAAAGGGCCGGTTTCCACACTGGATCACTATATGACTGTATGGCCGAGTTATTTCAGTTTTTCTGTTTTTGTTATGTGGCCTGTACCTGATCAGTTTGAGAATCAAAGATGGTATCTTTTGACACAGTAATATTCTTAGAAACATGCACACTGTTTCCCTTTTAAAGAAAACGTTTGAAAAATACCCCCATTATTTTCAGTACATTTCCAAGTTTAATTGAAGCATGCCAGATGAAACACTCAAAAGACATCAGATGCTGGGCAAGTCAAGAGAGAGCCAAGAATGTTTAAATGTCCTATGGAACAGAACAGTGACATTCTTAATTGCTACAAGTTAACAGAGCATATATGCAACAACACCACAATAACTATACAATAATCAATAAAACTAGGTAATTATCAATAATGCTGGATAACCAGACCTTAATGGTACTAATTGAAGTATGTAACACAACTTGTACCATGCCCACAGTAGATAATTGCTGAGGTAAGCTTGTGATTAGGATTGTGCTTTGTAGTTCAAGAGCCTGATGGTTGATAGCAAGAAGTTGAAACCTGGTGGTCACGATTCCCAGGCACTGGTAAAAACTCCCTGTTGGTAGCAGGAGGATGAGAGTGTGGCCAGGATGGTGTGGGTTTGACAAAATGAGCTTCCTTTTTGAGGCAATGCCAATCACTTTCTTCAGCCTCCTTTGTTCTTGGGTGTACACCTGCAGAGATATTCTTAAAGTCATACCTAACTCAAAAGATTGTTATAGTTGGAGATCGAGAACTACATGCAGGGACATTGCTGCCAGAGTTCCTGGGATGTATCCTGGGCCTGATCATTTTCAGCAGATGTAAAGCATATTGCCTCACCTTCTGTTGTTTTAAACATCTCTTTAAAATACCCTTAAGGGTTTCAGGGTTCTTTTCTATTTGAAGGAACATATACAATGCGTGTGGTGCTTAAAAAAAAATCTCCTTGGACTTTCTAACTCTCAGTGCACAAAACTTGATTTATGATAGTTGGGTAAACAGAATTGTGTGATTCGTTAATCCTCTCAACTCTACAGGGTTGAATACACAGTTGAAACAATGGATGTTTTAAATGGTTCAGTGACCGAGTAATAAAATTATGATATAGATTACTAGATTGTAACTATCAAGAGACAAGAGTGTTTATTTGTCATATGCACAGGATATAAACCAGTAGTACAAAGTCCGTAGTGGTTCAGTGCTGAGGTAGGGCTGTGGTTAGGATTGTGCAGCCTGAATGTTAATGGGGAAAAAGCTGTTCTTGAACCAGGAGGTCATGTTTCTCAAGCTCCTGTACCTCCACAACTTAATTTCATATTTATTTTTAGCAACCATACCCTTGGTGCCTTCATCCAAGTCAATTTATAAATTTTAAAATGTGAGGCACTCCATTTGATACATCTTGCAAAAAGAAAATTATGTCCCCTATGTTTGATGTTAGGCTGCCAGTCTACTATCCATGCCTACGCCATAAACTTTCACTTTCCACAATATACTTTGATGTAGCACCTTATCAAAAGAATTCTACATCCACCAATTTCCTTGTTATTCCACAGAAGGGAGTGTGTGTGGGGGTGGTGGGGAGGGAGGTGTGGTGGGGGAGGGAGGGCTGTGGGGAGGAGGGTAGGGGAGGGGGTGTAGGGGAAGGGACGGGGGGTGTAGGGGAGGGGGGCTGTAGGGGGTGGGTGTAGGGGAAGAGTGTAGTCGAGTGTGTGTGTTGGGTAGGGGTGAATGTGGGAGGGGGAGGTGGAGTGTGGGGGTGGGGGAGGTGGTTGTGGGAGGGGTGTAGGAGAGGGGTTGTACGAGAGGGGGGTTGTAGGAGAGGGGGTGTACTCTGCTCACTCCAAGTCAATTTATAAATTTTAAAATGTGAGGCACTCCATTTGATACATCTTGCAAAAAGAAAATTATGTCCCCTATGTTTGATGTTAGGCTGCCAGTCTACTATCCATGCCTACGCCATAAACTTTCACTTTCCACAATATACTTTGATGTAGCACCTTATCAAAAGAATTCTACATCCACCAATTTCCTTGTTATTCCACAGAAGGGAGTGTGTGTGGGGGTGGTGGGGGGAGGGAGGGTGTGGTGGGGGAGGGAGGGCTGTGGGGGAGGAGGGTAGGGGTAGGGGTGTAGGGGAGGGGACGGGGGGTGTAGAAGGGAGGGGGCTGTAGGGGAGGGTGGGTGTAGGGGGAAGAGTGTAGTCGAGTGTGTGTTGGGGTAGGGGTGAATGTGGGAGGGGGAGGTGGAGTGTGGGGGGGGGAGGTGGTTGTGGGGAGGGGGGTGTAGGAGAGGGGGTTGTACGAGAGGGGGGTGTAGGAGAGGGAGGTGTACTCTGCTCACTCCGCTCCTTCAGCTTTATTCTCACCGCTGGTGATTGACAACGGGTGCAGGAAGGGGCGTAGCCATCCCGGCGAATAACAGACCAATAACTTTTGTAATATCTCACCGATCGGAATAAAACTTGATGAACTTGCAGCCCAGGAGAATGGCGGGTAACGTGGTGAAAAATCGTAGCTCTATCGGGTACCGTTTTTGCGCAGATTTAAAGACATCGAAACTGGAAGAGGACAAGATGAGAGTTTTATCAATATACTAGACCAAGTGGGACCCGTTAGGTCCCTGTCACACGGGAGGCCTGGTCCCCCAACGCAACCCCTTCCCAAGGAAATATTCCACCACTCACCCGTTTCACCAACACAACCCGTTCCCCCAACGCAATATTCCACTACTCACCCATAGCCGACAACTGCGCAGGAGCTGCTCATTTCTCCTTATTCAGCCTCCCTCATTTTTAAACCAAAAAAAATTTCAATTGCACTTGCTAGGGCTAGCAGGACTCAGTGTACTTGGATAGCAACAATGTTGCGAGCTGGGCTAAGCACAGGGAATAAGCGAAATACCTTTTTCCCCAGGTTTTTAGACATTTTTGAACATTTTCATTAATAACTCACGAAATAATGCATGGATTTTTCAGATAAGGTGATCTCCAATGACCTCCCCCCACACACACACACACACTAACTACCCCCCCCACACACACCAACCACCCCCCTTGATATTATATTAATATTATTTATTTAGTCCTTTTACCCCATCCCTGCCCTATCCACTCACGCATAGCCCCCAACTGTAGGCGCTTGTAGAGAGTGAGGGGAGGGGGAGATAGATGGGGCGAGGGGGGAGAGGAGAGAGGGGGAGAGAGGGGGCAGAGACAGAGAGAGAGGGGGCAGAGACAGAGAGAGTGGGACAAAGACACAGAGAGGGCAGAGACAGACAGAGAGGCTGAGAGAGAGGGGCCAGAGAGGGGGGAGAGAGGAGAGAGACTGGGGAGGTGAGGGGGAGAGGAGGAGGAGGGGGAGATAGATGGGGCGAGGGGGGGAGAGGAGAGAGGCTGTGAGAGGGGAGAGGAGAGGAGGGGAGGGGAGGGGGGAGAGAGAGGAGGGGGGAGGAGGAGGAGGGGGGAGAGGGACCCGACCTGAGAAGGTTCCGACCCGAGGGGAAGAGAGAGCCCGGTGGGGGGAGCGGCGAGCAGTTTATCTCCGGCAGAGTCTTGAACGAGGGAGCAGGGAGCAGGGAGCGGCTTCATCTCCAGTAGCGTCTTTTGAATAATGGGAGGTGGAGGAAGAGGGGGAGAGAGAGAGGGTGGGGGGGCGGGAGAGAGGGCGGGCGGGAGAGAGAGGGGGAGAGAGGGGGGGGAGGCCCGAGCCGAGGACCGGACCCGAGCCGAGCCAAGGCTCGAGGGTGCGTCGACCAAAGGCACTTCGGCACGGTTGGGCCGCCAAAGTCTTCAGCTATGATCTTTGGCCTTTACTCGACTGGGGGGAGAATGGAGGAATGGGGGGAGGGGTGACGTCACTCGCAGCGCGAGCAGACGGCAGGCAGGCAGATCCATTGTGACGTCATCGGCGAGAAACAGGTGTTTTGATTTCAAAGTATTTTGGGATTTGTGAACATTTTCATTAATAACTCAAGAAATAAAGCACAAACTTTTTAGATAAGCCGATTTCGGGGTAAAACTCAACTGGAATATGTAAAAATGTTACCGTTAGCACGTCGTTTTTTCGAGAAGATGTGACAACACACAAACAAATAAACACACGCACGCACACGCACACGCACACACGCACGCACACGCACACACGCATACACACACATCCAAGATCAAACTGTTATAATTATAGATATATGGATAGATTAGGCTGCGTCACGACCCGACCACGACTCGACAACCTTTTTTCAGGCTGTCGCCGAAAATGTCACCCAAGTGGGACAGGCCTTTCACACTGCAAAACATGAGGGCAAGGCTTTCGAAGGCGACATCGGCAGCAAACTTCTCCCTGGCCAGGTTCTTGATCATCTCAGGCTCGAGTCCGCAGTGCTCGGAGAAAATGTCCAAGCCCGAGCACTGATAGAAGCGGCAGCTGAGGTCGGAATGCGAGTGCCATAATCCGCCTTCACCAACCTGCTTGAGTGGCTCCTTGGGGCGACCTGCTGTTGCTTCTCTTGGCGCTGCTTGCATGGTTACTTGTGCACCCTGGGATGCTGCTGGCGTGGCGACTGGTGCTTCCTGGGCCGCTGCTGGAGTGGCTACTTGTGCACCATTTGGGTGCTGCAGGTGTAGTTACTTGTACACCCTTGGGTGCTGCTGGTGTAGTTATTTGTGCACTCTGGGGTGTTGCTGGTGAGGCTGCTGTTTCTCCCTGGAATGCTGCTCGTGTGGTTACTTGTGAACCCTGGAGTGCTGCTGGTGTGGTTACGTGCACCCTGGGGTGCTGCAGCCTCTGTACCCGCTGCTAATTCTCCCCTTCTGACGTTGCTGCTGTTGCCATCCCCTGCTGCTTGTCACCCCGGCCACTAGAGCCGGGCAGCAGCCAACAGACCAGGCTGCCAGTGCCCTTGAAACTGCGGACGCTGCTGGTGGCCGCTGCTCCTAGCACAAAATCACACTTCTGCCGGTTCATGACTAGCGAATCGGGTCTGAGCTGCCTCTTGGAGCGACGCACAATGTCAGGCGAGAGCCCCAGCTGCCCGCTCTGCTGGGGGCTGTCGGAGGCCAGGTAAGTCTTCATGCTGCTGCTGGCCCTGCTGCTGCTGCTTTCCTCGGGGGGGCAGAGCTGCCCAAACCATTGGGCTCCACTTTGCACCCCCTCGCCATCTGGCTCTTCAAGTTCTTGGCCTTGTCGGCAGCCAGTCTCAACACAGCGCTCTGCCGACCCCGCCTGTTCCCCTCCATTTGACTGCGGAGGTAGCCGGGGCCCTTGGACATGAACCTGAGCGGCAGAGAGATGCTCGCTTCGGGCGGCATGCTTGCAGTGGGTGCGATCTCGCTCGGCATCTTACTTTGATCCAGCCAACGAGGACAAACACGTTTTCACATCCACAAAGAAGGAAAGACCAGGACTTCCATGAGCAATGACAGGCTGTCTGCAATTGCCTTAATCCATATTCACTATGATTTTGCCCATAACTTGGACAAAGCCGTGACTAGGTTTGCGCAGTTACATTCTTGGAAAATGGAACTGGAAAACATGATTTATGGCTAAATGGCAATATATGCAGTGTACACGAGTGTCCGTCGCCTGCATCACTACGCCAGGACTTCCATGAGCAATGACAGGCTGTTTGCACTCACCTTAATGCACATTCACTAAGACTTTGGCCATGACTTGGGCAAAGTGGTGAGTAGGTTTGCACAGTTACATTCTCAGAAAACTGAACTATTTCATGTTGAGGTTGGTGTGATGTGAAGTTGTTAGATCAGGAGAACCATTAAAGGTGCACTGCACACAGTAACACAGTCTAACAGTAACAGGCAATCAAATCAACACACAATACATTTTCTAAAAAAGATTTCTTTACTGCAAAAACTTAGTTTTTTTTTGCAGTTTTTGCATGCTCCTTTATAACATTTTACATAACATTTTACAACAGTACAACTTGATTATTAAAACAAGGACAACAATTCTTAATTTTACAAAAAATGTATACAACAATGATCCCAATCATCCCATTCCACCCACTCATTATTCTTGACTCAACCAAAATTATTTCTGAAATATTGGTCATACATTTGGTACAAAAAGCTCCAAAATAAGGCTCAGAATGCACCAGAGAGCATCTAAAACCTCAGAGCTTTCAGGGCCCTTAAGCGGGCCCTGGAACCGGACATGAGGGGCTTCCCGCTTGTGATGTGCGCTGCATGCGCATTATTTCACATAAAATTTTGGGAATCCTGTCATGCCACCCCCCTTTTTGAAAAGCTTCATATGGGCCTGGGATTATGAGGGCAGGGAGCGGAGGGCACGTAATCCTTCACCGTAGCTCCTCATAAAATAAAGATCAAACCTCAAACTGGTAAGTTCTCATAACGATTTCAAAGCTCTGTGATTTCATGCCATAGATCCAGATCCATACGACACTCTGCTTTGGTTGACACATGATAAACAAATAATGTATTGAACATTGTTTGAATTATACAAATTAATGTCTTAATAACAAAAGAAGCAATCACAACCCCTCTCTCCCAGGGGGTATTTACAAAACAGAACCCAAAATAGCATGCCCAAATCCTTCCGTCGTGAGGATAGGTTTGTTATAGAACCGTTGAAAAGTCCCTTCACTGGACCATCCTGCGGCCCTGAGGATTCGGTCTAAAGGAGCGTCCAGTGCCCTCGCTTCGGATGTTTATACCGCCCTGGTGGAGTGAGATTTAAACACATCAGTGTCTACTCCAGCACAATTCAAAACCTGTTTCAGCCATCTAGAAATGGTCTGCACCGACACCTTTCCATGAGGTTTTTGTGACCGATGAGCATCGTTGTTTTGGAGCCTCTAAAACTCTTGGTGACCTCAATATATTGACGTAGGTGCGTAACTAGACATAGTCCCCGGTCAATGGGGTATGCTCTAAAGCTCATTTTGGTCCTGGATGTCCCTGGCCGGCTTTGTGTGATTAGATCATATACATAAAACGTAATATTATTTACAGAAAAATGCATGCTGTCCAGTCGTTGCTTTTTACAATGTCTGGACCCATTGTACTGAAACGAGCGCCATGAGCATGACCACTTTAAGTGTTCGTTTTTGGAAAGACAGAGATGTAATTGGAGCCCATTGACGAAGCAGTATGAGAACTATGCTCACATCCCAGATTCCCGTATATCTAGGTCTAGGAGGGTTCTTGTTAAAATACCTTTCATGAATCAGAACACCAATGGATGAGATCCGACAGAATGTTGTCACGACCCCTGCCATAAGTAGGGCAATGCACTCCTAGCACTATTAATGGCACTATAACTCAATTGCTCGTCAAAGTGTAATGTAACAAGGAACTCCAATACATCAGGTATGCCTGCATTGTGGTAGAATATATTTGACTGTATGCAGAGCATCTCCCATTTTTTATATGAGATACGTATTGTTTTTTAGTTCTTTCCCTCCATGCCGTATTTATCACATCCACGGTCCGCCTCGATAGTCCGAGCCCCTGGAATGGTCTTGTCAGAATCTGCAAATCAATAGATTAATACGATCATGGAAAGGGTGACTCTTTCCTGTCACAAGGTGAACCAACAAGTTGCTGCATTTGGGGATAACCATGAATGGCTGTGTCATCAGTCACAGAACCAATGGGAACCATGGCTGTCTGGCCCAGTCGGGGACTACAAAACGCCTGAAGCGGAGTCCTGCTCAATTTTGCTGAGACATTGACTGATAAGGTAGAATGGGGGAAAAGCGTAAAAGAGCATACCTTCCCAATGTAGCAGAAATGCATCCACTGCTACTGCCCCTGGATCCGGTTCCTATGAGACGTATTTAGGTAACCGGTGATTTTGCCTGAATGCAACAGGTCTATGTCTGGCAATCCATACTGGGTGACAATCATTTAAAAAAACTTTTGGATTCAACATCCATTCTGTGTTGTCATTTTACTTCGGAGTCACGTGAGTGACTAGGTGAAGACCCCGCCAGCACGCATGTGCGACACCCCTACGCATCCACCAGCAGGCCGCGTTATCACAGCGAAAGAACAGCTGGTGAAAGCTCGAAGGCCGTACAACCTACACAAAGGTCTTTTTTAGGTCATGTCCCAGAACGGTCTTCCTGGAAGATGCGCTAACCCCACACCACAGCGCCTCCACCTCCCAGGATCCAAGGACGGAGAAAACCAACACAGCACCACCGGTACCCATGGAGGTAGGTGGGTCTGGTTGCCCCCGGAACATAGCATGTGTAACTTCTTCACAGGTTGGGGGAAGGTTACACTTGTTTAGGGATCTAACCTAATCAGAATTAATCATTATTACTAATGACTAATGTTTACTTATATTGGAATGATTAGAGTCAAATATAGAGTCTGACTTCATTTGTCCTCTTTGGAAACCTTTCTTTTGTACTAGTAATTTTCATTTTTATTTTCTATTTTCCTTTCTTTTCGTGTGTTTTTTATAATTAGATTTTCAAATAAGTTTTAAATATATGTATTCTCACATTTTCGGCTATTATAACCCGAATCTTTTAAATTTAATATCCCCGGTAAAATATCATTATGGAATAATAATTCCAAAAAACCAGGGAGCTGGTTAAGTTCGTAACATCAACTACGGAAGTCGGTAGATAGTTAGCCATGCTAGTATGGCTAGCACTAACTACACCAATACTAGATGTAGTTTTTTATTTCTTTGTGCACAATACTAATTTCTTAATCTATCCTCTTTTCTTTTCTATGATAAACTATTATTGTCATTTTCAGTTTGAATGGAGTTACATATTGGATCAAAGGAGATATACACGTGAGAGACATTCAAGGGACTTAAAATTCGGAGTTCGGGTGTAAGGTCGGGTCTGTCGAACTGAACCATTGGCTCTATTACAGACCCCCATAGACAAAAGATGCAAGACTTAAAAATGAATATGGGGAATGAAGGAATAACGTTTTGCAGCTGGAATGTTAAAGGTATTAAATAACCAATTAAGAGAGGTAAAGTATTAGCACATTTAAAAGCAATTAAAGCTGATGTGATTTTCATTCAAGAAACTCATTTAAAAAAAGATGCTGAGCATAGGCTGAAAGCTAAATGGATAGATAAAACGTATCATTCTTCTTTTATCAAGAGGTGTAGCAATATTATTTCGTAAAGGCACTTTATTCAAACATACATCAACTATAACTGATAATGATGGCAGATACATTATTGTAATAGGAGAATTAAATGCACAAAAAATGATTTTTGTTAATGTATATGGACCAAACTTTGATAGTCCATTGTTTTTCAAGAAAATATTTAACAACATCCGGGAAATAACACAACATAACTTAATAATTGGAGGAGATTTAAATTGTACATTAGATTCTTACTTAGACAGATCCACAAGACAAAGGAAAATTAAATCCCATTCCAGTGACTTATATGCATATATGGAAACTAGTAATATTAAAGATGTTTGGAGAGTAGAAAATCCAACTGGTCGAGAATGTTACTTTTATTCACCTGTACATAAAACTTACTCAAGAATAGATTCTTTTTTGGTCAACGCTAACCTTATCTCACTCACTTATAATTCAAAATACCATAATATTATAACCTCAGATCACGCACCTTTAACATTTATGATTAAAATAAATGGCAAAATGGAAAAACGGGGACAATGGAGACTTAATCCTCAAATTTTAAAAAACAAAACAACTCAGGAATATATTGTAGAACAGATCAAGATTTTCTTTGAAATAAATGATAAACTGGAAATATCTTCTTCCTTATTATGGGAAACGTTTAAAGCATATGTCCGTGGAATTATGATTTCTTCTCAAGCATTTTATAATAAAAAGAATCGGAGGGATCAACAGGAACTGGAAAAGGAGATTAAACAATTAGATACAGAGAATGCAGCTAACCCATCCATAACAATACATAATAAAATCGCAGCACTGAAATATAAATTAAATAAAATATATTCAGATCAAGTTGTAAAACTCTATCAATACACTAAACAATTACAGTTTGAATTTGGAGATAAACCTCAAAAATTATTGGCTCGCCAATTAAGAAAGATGGAGGGAGAAAAAATAATCCATGGGATTAAATCACATAATGGCGAACCTTAGTACAACCTAAAGATATTAATGAGGGATTTTTGCAATATTATAAAAATTTATATTCAGCTAAAATGACAGAAAACAGGATAGGAATAGAAGCATTTAAAAAAAATGTAATCTGAATGGGTTGGATTCACAAAATAGAGAATCATTAAATGCTGAAATTTCAGTAAAAGAAATTGAAGAATCTATCAGATCATTAAAAAATGGTAAAACACCGGGACCAGATGGTATTGGCTCGGTATTTTATAAAACATTTTATGATCTGATTGCACCACGTGTGAAGACACTCTATGAATATATTTATACCCAGCAGAAACTACCAGAAACGTTAAATGAATCTATTATAACACTTATACCTAAAATAGACAAAGATCTGGATGACCCAGGATCATTTAGAGCTATAGCTATTTTAAATACTGATCAAAAGATATTAACTAAAATATTAGCACAAAGGCCAAGTACAGTTATTAATGAATTAATTCACCCCAATCAAACAGGATTTATACCAAAAAGATATTCCTCATATAACCTGAGACGTTTATTCAATATTATATATTTGAAAAGAGGTATTAATAAAGATCTAGTAGTTATTTTGTTAGATGCGGAGAAAGCCTTCGACCAGGTGGAATGGTTTTACTTGTTTTCGGTTATGGAAACTTTTAAGTTGGCAGAGAAGTTTATGACTTGGGTCAAATTATTATACACTAATCCAACAGCCAGAATAATAACAAATCAAATGCTATCAACTAAATTCAATCTATCTCGAGGCTGCAGACAAGGTTGCCCTTTATCCCCACTACTGTTTGCACTTGCAATAAAACCATTAGCTCAACTTGTGAGATCACATCCTGAAATATATGGGTATGATACCAGAGATACTGAAAATAAAATCTCCTTATATGCGGATGATGTATTACTTTATATTACAAAACCAGAAATTAGTATCCAAAATTTATTAAAATTAATAACTGAATTTGGATCTTTTTCAGGATATAGTATTAATTGGAATAAAAGTGAACATGCCAATAATGGTAAATAACTTACATATATTACAACAATTTCCTTTTAAGATAGCAAACGAAAAAATTAAATATCTTGGAATTTATGTAACAAAAAGATTTGATTCTTTATTTCAATCCAATTTCCCACTCTTATTGAATAAATTAAATAAGAACATTTTATATTGGAAAACACTACCTATCTCAATGCTAGGTAAAATTAATGCAATAAAAATTATTTTTCTTCCGCAATTACTATATCTTTTCCAATTGATTCCGATATATCGTCCTAAAAATTTCTTTAGGAAGGTGGATTCTTTAGTTACCAACATTATCTGGGATTATAAGAGCCATAAAATAAATAAAAAACATTTATGTAAATCAAAAATAAATGGAGGTCTAGCACTACCAAACGTTTATTTGGTAGTGCTAGTTTTATTACTGGGCAGTTAATATTAAAAATATGAATTTTTGGTTACAGAGACAGATACACAACCAATTTGGTTAAAAATGGAAAAAGAAGATTGTTCGCCTTTTCGATATTATTTGCCAATATTAATCTAGGTAAGAAAACCTATAGCGAAAACCCTATAATAGAAAGTGGAATACGTATCTGGAAACAAATAAAGAAAACATTAAAATTGGAATGTATACTACTAGCCCTTACCATTGTAAATAATGTTACATTTAAACCCTCAATGATGGACAAAGGCTTTTTACAATGGAAAAATAATGGAGTTAATAAGACGGGAGATCTCTTCAGGGAAAATTCTTTCCTTTCATTTCAAGAGTTACAACAAATTTATGGATTACATTCAAAAGATCATTTTAGATACTTATAAATTAGAGACTATTAGAAATAGAAAGACAGAAATTTTGGATGAATGTCTAAATAAACATCCGAACACAGAAAAATTGATATCATATATTTATAATATTTTACTGGAAAATGATGTCCCATTGACAGAAATATATAGACAATCATGGGAAAACGAATTAGGCCAAATTATTAGGCCGGAAGTATGGGATGAAAGTTTACAACATATACACCACTGTTCGTTAAATGCTAGACACTCTCTTATACAATTTAAAATATTACATAGACTACATTATTCAAAATCCAAACTACATAATATTTTTTCAAATGCATCTGCCATATGTGATAAATGTCAGCACTTAGAAGCTAACTTAACACACTCATTTACAAATTGTGTAAAAATTAGAAATTTTGGACAGAAATATTTAGGATAATTTTGAATGTTGTTAATATGAATCTGATTCCTGATTCAAAGTTAATAATACTGGGAATACTGGAAACAGATCAATTAATAACAACGAATCAAAGATTTTTTATTGATTATAGTTTAATAATTGGGAAACCTGACTGAAACCTGAATAATGGAATAGATGAAGAAATACGTATAACAAATCATGGATATATCTCCAACGATGGATAACTTTTTAATACTCCATCCACTTCTTTATTTTTGATTTCTTATTTCTATGTTAATTTTCTCTATCTTTTCTTATTTGTAAAAAAAAATGTATAGAAATACAAATAAGTCTTAAATGTTAATATTAATAATATTACGAATGTATGTAAGAAGTATATTCTATTAATATGTACTTACAATTAATAAAAATATTTAACAAAAAAAAAATAAGGATCAAACTTCAAACTGGTAAGTTCTCGTTTAATCTTACTATTAAATTTACGTGACCTGGTGTCTGCCACCACGTATTCTCTACTTGGAAGGTAGATTGCTGAGGCCCAGATGTTCCTAGTAATACACCAGTGCCAGATGAGGTTTGGCCAGATAATCACATGACAATGACTTAATTCCACCCATGTGATTAATATATGCAACTGCTGTGGTATTGTCAATCTGGTGCTGAACATGTAAATCATGCATTTGTTGAACTATATGCTTTTAGGCCATAGAATGCCCCCACGATTCCAAATAGTTTATGCATCTGTAGGATTAATGCCTCTTGCATACTCCATCTTCCGCCGTGGCTGGAATTGTTATCAGTGGCTCCCCATCCCGAAACACTCACATCAGTTTATAAAGCAACTGAAGGTTGTTTACTCAGAATGTTACTAGAACAACGTGAGACATTTGTTATTAACCTTTGCAACTCGGTGATCGCTTGGACTGTCAACTGCATCGGTATATCAAAATGACCTGCATATTTTTTGAGTGCCTGTTCCTTAGCTCGTTGCACATTCTGATAGTGTAGAGGCCCAAATTGCATTCCAGGGAAGGCTGCTATTAATTTGCCAATAACATTAGCCACTTGTTGGATGGAGGGTTGCTGTTCTTCTACCAGACTGCTGCAGGCCTAATTTCTAAACTTTTGGCCGTAGGCAGAGTCACTGTCATGTTGGTTGAATCAATGCTGAACCCCAAATAATCAATGAATCTAGATGACAACAATTTGGATTTAGTTGGATGGATGAGGAATCCCAACCTCTCGAACATATGTTTGGTAACTGAAACAGAAAATACAGCTGTCTCCTGAGTGTTGCCTGTGATCGGAACATCATCCAACTATGCCATCACAATTGATTCTGAGCCCAGAGTAGTCCCAATACTGGTTTGAACAATTTTGTAAACAAGCTAGGGCTGAGGTTTACCCATTTGGCAAAGTTTTAACTGCCACAGATGTCTCATCCAAGTAAATTTCAATATCTATGGTAATTGTAATGAATTGGTGCTGAATAATATGCATCTTTCAGATCTATACTTGCCATATAACATCCTTTGGAAACCAGTTGATTAGCAGTACTGAAAGTTTCCATTTTAAAGTATTTTATACTGGACATAGGAGTTCAGTCGGGCTAGGTCTAGAATGACTCGCCATCCAACATCCTTCTTTTGCTTGGGGAATATATTAGTGCTGAGGCTGATGAGCCGTCCTTTCAATTATCCCTTTTTTGAATAATGTTTCAATTTCATCATTTACCTGTAATGTTTCTGGTTTTGAAAACACCAATTCTCGACTTGGTGTATGTTGTGAGTGGACGTAATTCAAAATTAAACTCAATTCAAAACCCCTGGATATTGTCCAGTATAAACGCATCTGATGTTATGCAGTACCATTCATTGTGGAACAATTGCAATCTACCCCCTACTGGTGCATGGTCTCTAGAGGATATGTCCTGGACAAGTCCAGCTGCTTGTACCGCCATGGTTGCTGGATTATTTTGCCTCCTAATTTTGCTAGGGATGTGCACTGGTGCATGCCAATGGCATAGTAATGGGAAATTGCCCCGCACCAGCGTCTGTGACCCATCTGAAGGTGTAATGTTGACGAGGCGGCATTCTGCTTGTCGAATGTGATTTGATAAGGCCGACAGTCTTCGTTCGTCATCAAAGTCCTTGACTTGCTTTGCCTGATCTTCACCAAACAACAAGTTTGGTGGCTGTATGTTGGATGATCTGCACAGTGCTGCAAATTTCGGATTCAAAGTTGGCTTGATGGCGTTTTTCGTCAGGCAGTTGATCTCAAAGTGGGCGTTACATAGCAGGGCTAACATATCCGCTGTGTGTCTGATAGTGGTGCCCCTTCGACTGACCGCCAAAATGCCGTTATGCCTGATCCGATTAGTTTTAAGGCTTTCTGCAGCCTTGGTTCATGCAATCGCATGGTTGCACCCATTTGCCCCCGGGTGACCTGGTTCACAGTGGGCACTCCGAGTGTTGCACAATTTATAGGTGTCTCATATCGTTTGGATGTTTCATCCATTGTTGATTCTTGGAGCTGGTGAGATGTCATGTAATTAATGTTTCTGGCCAGATTTTTGCCTCACCAGTTCCTGCCGGTATGGCAAATTTGCATGCCACGTCCGGCACTGGAGCTAAGCTCGTGTGCTTTGGGGTATGCTCCTCTGCTATACCACCAACTTCAGGGTCAGTATCATACTGCCATGGCTCTCCCTGCTCATGCATAAGGGAGGTATCATGCAGCCCTTGACATGGCGCTGCTGGTATGGGCCCCCATGCAGACCCACGGACGTATGGTTACTCCTGTTGGTTAAGCTCTTCCCTGTATAGACCTGTGCTGGAGGCTGCTGCTGTGGGCTGCTGGGGTAACCCAGGAGTATAGGACTATGGTTGGAACACCTCATGATGGAGTATCTTTCCCATGAGGTGCTCCATTTTGTCTAGACATCCCTCATAGTGGGAGGTGAGTCCGCTTGGCCTGACTCATCAGAGTCCACAGGCCTTGGTGATTTTCTTTTTGCCTTTCTCCCTGGAGTCGCCATGGTGCTCTATGGCACCGGAGTCGCTGCCGCTGGTTGAACTGTCGGCAGTTCTGGAGCCGGCGTAAGCGCCCGCCCGCTGACTGCAGTCCCGCGGTCAATTTTCTTGACTTACCCGATGGCACGCCTCGACCTCCCTTTACCCGATTTGTCCATGTCCCTGCTGGCTCCTGAAACCAGCCTTACAGGACCTTGGGAAAGTTTGCAGCGTAGTTTTAAACTTACCTGCGAGTTTTCAGTTACCGCTGGTGGAGCTGCACTCTCCAGCCCGTCGCTGCGCCATGCGACTGACATAATGACGTGCATGCGCACTGGCGGGCCTTCTTCACGGAATCACTCACGTGACTCCGAAGTAAAATTGTACTACTCTGTAGATAGGATTGATAAAGGTACACCATGACAAGATGCTGAAGATTGCTCCAAAACAAGTTGTCATTTCACCCACACAACAGAGATAAATTTGTAAATTGTAAATTGTTCATCAAACCAGAAGTTTTCATCTTTAGTTTTTTTAAGAGATACTGCATGGAAACGGGCCTTTCAGCCCACCAAGTCCACATTGACCATTGATCACCCATTCATACTAGTACTATGTTATCAAACTTTCTCAACATTTCCTACACACTAGGAACAATTTAGGAGGAAACTGGAGCACCCGGACGAAACCACGAGGTCACAGGGAGAACATGCAAACTCAACGCAAACAGCACTCGAGGTTAGGATCAAACCCAGATCTCTGGTGCTGTGAGGCAGCAGCTCTAACAGCTGCATCACTGTGCCGCTCCATTGCAGGAGGACAAAAGAAGACAAGTACATAAAAGTCTGTTAAAAGGTAGAGACAGTTAAGGATGAAGCTTACAACGGACAGATTCCAGATGTGACAGAACAGAATGGTGACTTTTCACAAATCATGCTCCAGTTCATATCCAGTCATTGGAGAGGACGCCATCCCATATCAGGGAAACGGGCATGGTACCAGGTCGAGAAGGACACTTCCTCAACACCATCAGGTGGAAGACTAATGCCCCTGTCCCACTTAGGAAACCTGAACGGAAACTTCTGGAGACTTTGCGCCCCACCCAAGGTTTCCGTGCTGTTCCCGGAGGTTTTTGTCCTCCGGCAACCACCTTCAACAAGCATCGCAACCGCTTCAGCTAAAAAATTACCGATTTTTAAAACGGAAACCACTTTCGACCATTAGGGAGACTGACAAAAACCTCCGTGAACCGCACGGAAACCTTGGGTGGGGCGCAAAGTCTCCAGAGGTTTCCGTTCAGGTTTCCTAAGTGGGACAGGGGCATAAGAGCTAAAGTGAAACACCAAAACTGGACAGTTATTTTTTAATGTGTTTTACTTTTATTCATGATTAAAGGAGGAACATAATGTTTGTAGTTTATGTAATATTGGGGTAAAAATTGCAGCAGGTAACCAACTTCTTTCTCCATAATGCTGCAAATGTTTTAGTGTAGCCCAGTCTACTCGTGTGGAAATCTTAAGGGAGTATCGACCCAATATTATAAAAGCCACAGGTTCCATCTGTTTACAATATTAGAAAATACCCAAAATAACAATTCGGCATCAAAACAATGGTTAAGCCTATAAAGACTGAAAGAAAAACTCCTTAACTGAAATAGTGAATGTTTACAATTCTCTACCCCACAAAACTGTAGAGCCTTCAATAATGTGCTAAAAACAGCCTGGTTAAATTAATTAACGGGATATTGGGATGAAGAAACAAATAGTAAGATTAAACGAGAACTTACCAGTTCGAAGTTTGATCTTTATTTTATGAGGAGTAACGATGAGGGATTACGTGAAGAAGCCCCGCCTGGCGCTGGAACGGCATACTTCAAAGCAGCGGCATGAAAAACACAGAACACAATAGCCGGAGTAAGATAGTAAGGCTCATCATAGATTTAGAACTACCAGATGGTCATTTATTTTATGAGGGTGTGGAGTGGAGGGCACGTAATCCCTCATCGTTACTCCTCATAAAATAAAGATCAAACTTCGAACTGGTAAGTTCTCGTTTAATCTTACTATTTTACTTCGGAGTCACGTGAGTGACTACGTGAAGATTTTGAAGCTTCTGTGTTTTTCATGTCGTAGAATTCTTCCATACGACAGTCCGGCCAGGTCAACACATACATGAGAAAAACCAGACTAGTTTTAGTTCTTTCCATAAATCTTTAAATGATAAAAGAACATATAATAACCCTCTTTTTACACCTGAGGGAACCATTACAAAGTGATAAAAGATATGTGATAACATAATTGATAATATCAATCAATAGTGAAACAAAGCAGGTGATTATAGTGAACCCAACACCGCGTGTCCAAAGCCTGTCATTGTGTGAACAGGTTTATTGTAGAACTTTGAAAAAGTTTCTTCTTTACACCACCCTGTGGTTTCTAAAATATGTTCGAGTGGTACGTCCTGTAACTTCGCCGTGGATGTAGCTGCTGCCCTGGTGGAGTGAGATTTGAACACATCAGTGTCTACTCCTGCTAAAAGTAACACCTGTTTTAACCACCTTGAGATTGTTTGCACTGAAGCTTTTGTGTGTGGTTTCTTATGCGTAATCAGTAATGTTTTTTCATCTCCTCGAAGAGTTTTGGTAACTTTTACATAATGATTCAAATGTTTAACTACACACAATGTTGGATCAATGGGATAAGCTTGAAACATTACCTTCGCTCCAGTTCTCCCTGGTCTGCTTTGTTTGATCAGATCATAAACATAGAACACAATGTTATCTGCAGTCACATGCATACAGTCTAAACGTAACATTTGTAATGTTTGCACCCTTTGAGCTGAAACCAATGCCATTAACATTACTAATTTAAATGTTAACCTTTCCAATGACAAAACTTCGATTGGAGTCCATTGGCTAAGTATGGTAAGTACAATGCTAACATCCCAAATTTCTGTATATCTTGGTTTGGGTGGATTTTTGTTAAAGATTCCTTTCATAAATCTGGATATTAATGGATGTGATCCAATTGATTTCTGGTCAGAGATTTGTCCTAAATAAGATGATAAGGCACTACGTGCAGTATTAATGGCACTGTAACTTAAGTGTTGTTCAAAATGCAACTCGGCAAGGAACTCCAATATGTTTGCAATGTTCACAATATGATAGGATATATTTGACTGTCTGCAAAAATTTTCCCATTTCTTTATATGTGTCATATATTGTCTCTGAGTGCTATCTCGCCATGATGCGACTATAATATCCATAGTTCCATCCGACAATCCAAGCTCCTGTAGTGGTCTGGTCAAAACCTGCAGATTAACAAATTCATATAAGCATGTAATGGATGAATTTCTTTGGTTACTGGTTTTATCAATAAATCACTGCTGCTAGGAATTGACATATATGGTTCTTTAATCATGTTTAACATCAATGGGAACCATGGTTGTGTCGGCCAATTTGGAATTACCAATAATCCTGTGGCAGAATCTTGTTCTATTTTCTTCAGACATTGCTGAACCAGAGCAAATGGCAGAAAAGCATAAAAGAACATATTCCCCCAGTTTAGTGAAAAAGCATCTACTGCTACTGCGTCTGGATCTGGTTCCCAAGACACATATTTAGGCAATTGATGATTTAGTCTTGATGCAAACAGATCAATGTCTGGTAACCCATATTGAGTCACAATTTTACTGAAAATTACTGGGTTCAACATCCATTCTGTGTTGTCTTTAAACATCCTTGATCTATTGTCTGCCACCCACATTGTCTTTACCTGGGATGTAATTTGCCGAAATCCAAATTTGGTGGTTAATACACCATTGCCATATCTCATTGACCAAACAATCACATGATACCGATCTGACTCCACCCATGTGATTAATATATGCAACAGCTGTTTTATTGTCTAATTGTATCAGTACATGCAGATTCTTTTTTGTAGAACAATATGCCTTCAACCCATAAAATGCACCCAATAATTCTAAATAGTTAATACCATATGTTTGGAGAAACATTTCCTCTTGGACAGTCCATCTGCCCCCACAGCTGGTGAATGAATCTGTCGCCCCCCATCCGAGAGCACTAGCATCTGTTTTGTAAAATTACTTCAGACTGTTGTATCAGAATGTTTTTAGCAGCTTGTGGGACATTTTCAATCCACCATTGTAATTCCAATAAAGCTTCTTTTGTTAATTGCATAGGCCTATCAAAATGGCCTGCTCTCTTTTTTAGAGCTCTTATTTTGTCCCTTTGAAGGTTTTGGTAATGTAATGGACCAAATTCTACTGCAGGAAATGCTGCTACTAATTTACCAATAACCTTTGCTACTTCTCGGATGGAGGGATAAGGTTTGTGAATGAGACCCCTACAGGTCACTAAAATATCATCAATCTTATCTGTTGGCAAAGTTACTAACATAGTAACTGAGTTAATTACAAACCCCAAATAGTTAATTGACTGTGCTGGCTGCAGCTGGGACTTAATTGGATGAATCAAGAAACCTAACTTCTCAAATAAAGTTTTAGTTGCTGAAACTGATTTTTCAGCTGATTCCTGATTACTATTGATGATTAAAATGTCATCCAGATAAGCCATAATGATGTGCTTTTGTGCTCTTAATTGTGCTAAAGCTGGCTTCAACAGCTTTGTAAAGAACCTGGGAGCTGAACTTAACCTATTTGGTAAAGCTCTCAATTGCCACAGCTGTCCCAGCCAATTAAATTTTAAATACCTTCGAAAGAACTGATGTATTGGTACTGAATAGTACGCATCCTTTAAATCAATTGTAGTCATATAACAACCTGCTGATATCAAATGTCTTGCAGTGTTAAATGATTCCATTTTTAAATGTTTATATTCAACAAATTTATTAAGATTTGTAAGGTCCAGAATAATTCTGCAACCACCATCCTTTTTATTTCTTGGAAATATATTTGACACAAATTGATGCTCATGTTCAACAGTTTTTTCAATAACACCTTTTTTAAACAATTTGTCAATTTCCACATTTATTTCTGCCTCTTCAATTGCAGAAAACATGAAACCATAAGCAGGTTTATTTTGTACCGGAGAATTAACACCTTCTTTAAATGTAACAGTAGCTCCTGAAACTGTTTGTAAAATAAACCGATCAGATGTGATGGCAAGCCATTCATCATAAAACATTTGTAATCTCCCTCCAACTGGAGATTTGTCCACAGTTTCTTTAAGCATAGAATAATTTTTTTGTACCTCTCCATATGAACGTGGTGGTCTCCTTCTCCCCGTATACGGGTGAACATTAGGCTGTGTCGGATGATAATATTTTCTTATCATACTCCTGCCTCTGTTTCCAAAATAAATCCCCCTTCTTGACGAAAAATACCTTTTTTGTCCAAAGACGAAAGGTCTCATGTGGCTAATAGATTTAGCCTCTTCATCCATTTCTCTTATTTGTTTAGGCAGGTTTTCTCCAAATAGATAACCAGGAGCTTGAACACCACTTGATCGACACAGACCTGCAAACCTTGGATGAAATATGTGCCGAATCGCAATTTTCCTCATACAATTAATTTCATAGAAGGAATTGCATAATAAGCCCAAAGTATCTTTTTGGATTTTATCCATCTCCAACCCCTCCATTTGCCTTCCAAAAGCAGTAATGGCAGCAGAAATCAATTTGAGGATTCTTAGAAATCTTATTTCTTGTCCTCTCATGCTGGAGTCATAGGCGTCCATATAGACGGATTAACCGTAGGTACCTTCAATGAGGTGCAATTTTCCGGTGTTTTATATAATTCTGCTGTTTCAATCATCACAGAATCTTGAAGTTGGTGAGATACCATATAATTAATACTGGCAGCTAGGTTTTCTTCCATAGCCTCACCACTTCCTTCAGGTATAGCAAAATCTTTTGCCATCTCAGGCACATCTGGCCTTCTCTTTTTTATTCGTGGTGTGCACTCATAATCCACATCACCACTTGCAGGGTCTGTCTTTTGCAGCCCTGATACACTTGGAATTATATCCAATGAGACTTCCTCCGCCCTTAATCCTGGGTCCGGAGTTTCAAATTCGAAATTTGGCACATAGCCATATTCTGTATATTCAAACCCCTCAGGGTCATTTTGGGAAACTTCTGGGTACTGTGACCCTTGTCTCATTATATTTTGGAGCACTTTCTCCATATGTTCCATTTTTAGCCATATAGCTTTATTATCCGGAGGACTTTCATTATCAGAATCATTATCAGAAACCACGGGCCTCACGGATTTCTTTTTACATTTTCTAGGAACATTTTCCTCCGTGGTTTGTATTTCTGGAGAAATTATAGTCTCACTAACGGGTGAATCAGCGGCCACCGGTATCGGAACCGGATCCGCACTAAACTCTTGTCCCGTTTCTTTAGCTTCACCCCGGGACGATCTTTTTACCCGCAAAATTTTCCTTTGAGACTTCTCCATTTTTCTTTTCCATTTATCTGGCTAAATCAGTACGCCAGCGTGACTCTGATTTTAACTTTTACTTTCTCTTTTGCTGGTTTTACCAGCGTAACGTCTTTTTTAGAACGTCCCCACTTTTCCTTACACTTACCTGCGGGTCCGTTCCGGCCGCAGCGAGGAGCTGCGCTCTGCAACTCTTGCTTCTGCTGTCAGCGTCGATGTAATGCCGTTCCAGCGCCAGGCGGGGCTTCTTCACGTAGTCACTCACGTGACTCCGAAGTAAAATACGTTTTTAAGTGATCAGCATGGATCTTGTCGAAGTGGTGAAACAGCTCCGAGGGACTGAACGATCCATCTCACTCTAATTTTTTACCTTCTCAATGTAAGCTTCCCTCACCATAGGTTTCATTTTTGCTTCATAAAATATCCTCATTTATTTTAATCACTACCATTTTCAAATAGTTTTGAGAGATCAGAGTAGCAGTGGGGATCGGCAAATCGAGTCGGAAGCAACTGGCAATTCAGTTACACTTGTAAGCTGAATTCAACATGTTCAATATAACAATTGTGTAATCACCCCAGTATAAAGGAATCTGCTGATAGAAATACTTTCTATGCTAAAGCTGAAAATACAATTAAATGATTCAGAACGCCATCAAATTAACAATCCTTAATTTACTGCCACTTGCAATAAACTGTAGAAGGGTTAGATCATGGTTGCTTGAAACATGAATCCTGTTTCTCAATTTACAGATGTTGCTTTAGCTGCTGAATATTTCTCGTTTTTTCTCTTTATTGCCAGCATCTGCGGTTTTTGGTTATGAACAACCATGTTTAGGCACTTAAATGAAAAAAAATAGCCATGTTCAAGTTTAATTCTATATTTGCTTCTAGCCACCGATTAGAATGACTATGAGCTGGTGGTTGTACCACTGGACTAAATAAACAGAGATAGGAATATAAAATAATTAAATAATTCTGAAATTAAATGCCACTTTGTATTAGGTGACATGACAGTCATTTATGGCGTTTAGGCTACATTGCTATTTGGGAGATTTCTTACTTTGGGTATTTAGCAAGAATTGTCTCCCAAGTAAGTGCGCCCAATTATAAAAAGCAATGAAAGCAAACTTTCAGTAGATTTAATACATTAAAGCGCAAACTGATCGTTTTTGGTTCTTGGTTCTTGGTTTCATGGTCCACCAAAATATTCCAAATGGAATTTAAACTGTTAAATATTTTTTATTAGTAAGGGTGGAGAATCCACTGTTTCAAGGCCTGGAATGTGCCACCAGCAATGTTGGAATGTTGTTCCATTCATCATGCTATTGGCTTCCCTTGGTCTTTTTTGGAGCAGTTTGGTGACAATTCACAGTATTTGGAGATAGTTAATGTCATAAGGAATAGGAGTAGAATTAGGCCATTCGGCCCATCGAGTCTTCTCCGCCATTCAATCATGGCTGATCTATCTCTCCCTCCTAACCCCATTCTCCTGCCTTCTCCCCATAATATCTGACACCTGTACTAATCAAGAATCTATCTCTCCCTGCCTTAAAAATATCCACTGACGGCCGCCACGGCCTTCTATGGCAAAGAATTCCACAGATTCACCACCCTCTGACTAAATAAATTTTTCCTCTTCTCCTTCCTAAAATAACTTCCTTTAATTCCTTTAATTCTGAGGCTATGACTAGTCCTAGACTCTCCCACTAGTGGAAACATCCTCTCCACGTCCACTCTAGTCAAGCCTTTCACTATTCTGTAAGTTTCAATGACGTCCCCCCCTCATTCATCTAAACTCCAGCGAGTACAGGCCCAGTGCCGACAACCGCTCAACGTAGGTTAACCTACTCATTCCTGGGATCATTCTTGTAAACCTCCTCTGGACCCTCTCCAGAGACAGCACAATTCTTCCTCACGTGTGCCTCACGGTTCAGTGCTGGGCCCGTTAACTGTTTGTCATCTACGTCAATGATTTGGATGAGAACATACTGGGCAAGATTAGCAAGTTTGCTGATGATACAAAAGTGGGCAGTTTTGCAAATAGTGAAGATAGTTGTGAAAAATTGCAGCAGGATCTGGATCAATTGGCCAGATGGGCTGAGGAATGGTTGATGGAATTTAATACAGATAAGTGTGAGGTGTTGCATTTTGGGATGTCTAACAAGCGCAGGACCTACATAGTAAATGGTAGGCCTCTGGGGAGTGTTGTGGAGCAGAAGGATCTAGGGTTGCAGGTGCATGGTTCCTTGAAGGTCAAGTCACAGGTAGATGAGGTGGTCAAAAAGACTTTTGGCACATTGGCCTTCATCAGTCAGAGTATAGTATAGAAGTTTGGAGGTCATGTTGCAGTTGTATAAGACATTGGTGAGACCGCATTTAGAATATTGTATTCAGTTCTGGGCACCATGTTATAGGAAAAATATGGTCAAGCTTGAAAGGATTCAGAGACGATTTACGAGGATGTTACCAGGACTAGAGGATGTGAGTTACAGGGAGAGGCTGAGTAGGCTGGATCTCTATTCCTTGGAGGTGGATGAGGGGTAATCTTATAGAGGTGTACAAAATCAATACAAAAGATGCACAAAGTCTCTTGCCCTAATTGAGGACCAGAGGACATAGATTCAAGGTGAAGGTGAAAAGATTTAATAGGAATCTGAGGGGTAACATTTTCACACAAAGGGTGGTGGGTGGGTGTAACAAGTTGCCCGATTAAGTAGTTGAGGCTGGGACTATCCCAAGGTTTAAGAAACAGTTAGACAGGTACATGGATAGGCAATTTTGGAGGGATATGGACCAAGCGCAGGCAGGTGGGACTAGTGTAGCTGGGACATGTTGGCCGGTGTGGGCAGGTTGGGCTGAAGGGCCTGTTTCCACACTGTATCATTCTATGACTCACTATGACTCTATAAGGTGCCCAAAATTGCTCACAATATTCCAAATGCAGCCTTACAAGCGCCTTATAGAGCCTCAACATTACATCCCTGTTTTTGTATAGCTAGCATTGAGTTTGCTTTCATTATTTGTTTCGTTTTTTTATTTTAGAGATACAGCACAGAAATAGACCCTTCGGCCCACCGGGTCCGCACTGACCAGCGATCCCCGCACATTAACACTATCCTACACACACTAGGGACAATTTTTACATTTACCAAGCCAATTAACCTACATACCTGTACGTGTTTGGAGTGTTGCAGATTAACTTTTTGGGAATCCTGCACCAGCACTCCCAAATCCCTTTGCACCTCCAATTTCTGGATTCTCACCCCATTTCGAAAATAGTCTACGCCTTTATTCCTACTACCAAAATTCATGACTCCACACATTGCCACACTACATTCCATCTAAAGGGCCTGTCCCACTTGGGTAACATTTTCGGCGACAGCCTGAAAAGAGGTTGTTGTAATCCAGAGAAAGGAGTTGTCACTGTTGAGGTCCTGGAAATTGTGACGTCGGCTGACGCAGATTGCCACAGCTTGCCATCAACTGTGTTGTAGCCTGTCATAAATTGCCGTACAACTTGACGTTTTTCGGCGACAGCGGGCCTCAGTCACTGACACCCCGGTCGCTGAAAAATCGCAAAGTGTGACTGGCCCTTAACATTTCTCTGCCCACTCTCCCAACCTGTCCAAGTCCTTCTGCAGAGTCCCTGCTTTCTCTCCACAACTTGCCCCTCCACCCATCTTCGTATCATCTGCAAACTTTGCCACAAAGCCTTCATTCTAATGGTCTGGTGCCCTCTGCTGTGAATCTACAGCATGCACAATAGGGCAGAAAACTGTTTGGGCCTTTGCAGTGAATCAGTATTCCCTCTCCATTGCCACCACATCTATAGCAGGGGAAGATTGAAACATTTTTGTTAGTTCCTCTGAGAATACAACTCTATAGGAACCCCCTTTTTTCAAGTACCAAGACTGATTTCCTTCAATAAACTGTGTTTGCAGTCCACCTTTGTTAAATTGCCTCGCACTCCTGGCCATGTGCAAATTTCAAGACATCATATCTTTTACCGTTTCGAGCCCGGAATTGTTTTTCTCAATTTCTACATTAGCCTGAAGTATTATTATCTCATATTCACTCAGAAATGTTGAGCGGATGATCCATCTTGGTTCCCACCAGGCCTCACCACTACTATGGAATGTCATTAATTCCACGTGATATCAGGAAACAACCCCAACTTCTCCAGTCCCTCCACATTACCAAACTCTCATCCCCGAATCATTTTGATAACTAACTTCTGCAACCTCTTTAAAGCCTTTACATTATTTCTAAAATGTGGTGCCTGTAGTTAGCAATGTTACATAATGTTGAGATGTTTAAATCATCTGCAATTTATCCCATCAGATAAAGCATACAAAGAAGTTTAATTTGACACCTAATTCACTTTCATATCTTCAGTATTAAAAAAGTTATGGCCATTTTCATACTCGGAAATTAACATCTTGTTCCCTATTGCTTTTCCATTGACTTAACACAAAAGCTGTGATCGAGGACAGTCAAAAGCCCTTAACTTTCTTAAAAATTAAGCGAGAATACATTTTCAGTTATTATAGATTGAAGCATTCTGAAACAAATATGAAACAATCTTACTTGGATGACCTGAAATTAAAGCATATAATTAGTTAGTTACCTAATTGTAGCTAATTACAAAATTCAATTACTAGATCTAAACATTTCTTAAGAAAAGATGAACATTTTTAAATAGCCTAAGTGTCCAAATAACATTCACGCAATAATTCACAATATAACATGATTTTAAAATCTCATTGCCATGAATTTATAGGCCAAATGGAAGGAATTTAGTGTTTAATTCCCGTAAATTAATGGCCATTTAAATCATCTTGCGAGTGAGATTTTACTTCGGAGTCACGTGAGTGACTACGTGAAGAACCCCGACTGCCTGCAGTGCGCGTCATTACGACGCACGCATTTGCGAAGCACCGGTCTTGCAGGCACGTCGCTCCTGCCAGCGGTAAGTTTAATCTCCAGGTAAGTATTTCTTACCTGTTTTTTGATGTCTTGCAGTAACCCTTTTTTCCACAGGGTTCCTGCCGGGTGCTTCGCGCGCGGGTGCCGACAAGGAACCAGCTGCGGGCTATGGGGAAACCCCGGTCCTACCGCGGAAGTGGATAGCTAGGGAATGTCGGGCTCGCGGACTTCAGTCACTAGCGTCAGTGACTTCTGAACGCTGAGTTTCCGGGGAGGCGAACTGCAGCAGAAGTGCGGTTTTAGACTGCAGTGGCCCACAAAATGGGGCTGAAGCTGACCAGAATGGGGGGGGGTTTGGCATATGGCATATGGGAAAGCCACGCTTGCAGCACCTTGTAGCAGGGCTGCTTAATGTAGGCAGCAACATCTGTAGAAGGGCTGCATAATGTTTCCCTCATGGGTGGGGTGAGCTTCCCGGGGCAGTTTGTTCTTACACTGAAGTTCTACAGCAAGGGACCATTTACAAGTGGATAAGATTTGGTTGAACAATACAAATGATCAAGACATTCATCATCAATTTAGAGGCATCTAACCATGTAAAATTGGACAATACTAGCATTCTAAGCAGGCTGAAATTGGGTCAGAATTGTGTTTAGGTAAGCGCAGTACTTTGACCAGGGTTGCCTTCAAGATAGGTTCAAAAATATGAGCAAACTTGTTTTTCGAGACAGGTCAGAATTATGGCTAGAATTGTTTTAGACAAATTAAAATTAGCAGACAGGTTCATTATTATGGTCAGGTTGTCTTACAAGACAGGCTCGGGAATCGGGCCAGAGTTGCCGTTCAAGGCAGATGCGAAGGATGACAGCCATGCCTGTTCATTATGAAAGATGGCTGATTAACAACTGGAGTCATAGAGGTGCCCATTTACAGTATCATTGGAGATATTTGGTGGAGGCATTGCTCTGATGAGGCAATATAATTGTATAATCCACTGTAAAATGAAGTTGTTATCAAATAGACTTGTTAGAGATGTTGCAGAGAGCATACCCCAACACATAAAAGCCAACGGGTCGGTATTAGTCTGACGCCGGGTCCATGGCAGTGTCGGCCAATTTAAGAGGCCACGCCAGCAGCGCCTTGTAGTAGGGCTGTTTAATGGCTTCCTAATGAAGGTGGGGAGCATACCGAGTATGATGGTATAGTCGTGAACATACCCAAAGGGATGATGGTCACGTGTCAGAGATCATTTATTGACAGCAAGATTTGCCATCACAACACATATGCAGTGAACACCGTTATCAGGGGGACATTAGACCCAGCCGCCAAATCTGTTCGTCAGGTAAGACCTATTCAACAGGCAAATCCTGCAGGATGAAGGTAAGTGGTTCACTGAACCTGGTAGCAGCATGAAAGCTGGCCAGAGGTTCCATGCACTCTATCAGGTCATTACGATTTACATTGAGTTATCAATTGGCTTATGACGCCGTCCTAGGCAACAGATTGGAGTTAATGGAAGCCTGTTACAGCTTTGTTGTTATAAAACAGCAGTCTAGTCATTAAGACTAATTGGCAATATAATGGATGTGGTTCAGCTGTGCAAGTGGGTGAATTGAAATCATCCTAAATGGAGAACTCTAAACTACCGTGTAGGTCATGGTCGACACACTTTGCTATTATCAGCTGAAGCTGCCAAAGTCACAATGATGGATAGACATGTTCAGCATTGTTCCAGTAGGTTAATCAATAAATATCTCATTATATTGCAAAATGATGCTAATGATCTAAGAATGGGTAATTGCGAATATCATCTCTGGTTTGGAGCTGGAGGAGATTTGCATGAGTTGCCAATTCTTCTTTTATTGGTGTCAAATATCTATAGACCCTACGCATTTTGTGGGTTAAGAGTAATTGAGCGGATATGCATATCTGCATGCTCAACTTCATGTTGACATGTTATGATGGTGGCATATGTTAGTACATGTGGGTGCAATCAAGTAAAGAATCCTGTTATGGTTACATAATCTCACTGGCCACGGGAGTAACATCATGTATAGGTCAATGACAACATAGAATGGGTGTTGAATCACACTGTATTTTTGAAATTCTGGTTCAATGGAACACTGAATATACATATGTTTGTTCATGTTTATTCACAGGTTGTAAAATATGTGGCATAACTGTGGCGAAGATACATTCTCGCTACAAGGAGAAGGAAAGTCTTTTGTGTCTTCCTCGATTTGCTTCATTAATCGGGGCTTCAAATGAAGTCATTAGAGCCGTTTAGGTTCCTATTGTGTGATTGGCCTATGCAACTTTGATTCCCAGTCGTCGGGAATAATAGTATAACCTTATATGGTTATTTTGAACGTAACTTGCTGGTTTAGTCTGTGGCTTGAGAAATCAGCCGTTGCATGTTAAAATCAAATTATGTTCTGCAGATTTAATAGACTGCTCTACGGCTTGGGTTGTTACATCAGTCCTTGTATATGTTCAGTGTGCTACAATAGCACCAAAAAAGCAGGACTTTCTTTTCGAGGAGATGGAAAGCGTTTGTTGAATGTTCATGTTGCATTGAGGACGGTACAAATGACTGATGTTGGAGTTAATTTTAAATGATCTTTGTCAATAATTAAGTTGTAAGGCCATTAACTGTGCCAACGTGCCTTCTCATTGTATTGGCTGCAGCAAACAAGATCCGCTCTGTCGAGTTCATCCTGGATATCGAGTTGGTAAGCATATCTTTAACACAATGTTTCCTAGGCCAAGTACAATGCAGTATGGGATGTCAGCGTTGTGTGAACACTATTTCACCAGGGTGGTCCAGCTACATCCTTAGTTTCACCGGATTTCATAGGTGGTTATCTTCCTAGCGCTGGTTACCGCAACAGGTTTAGTCGCTACATAGTTGCGACGGAACAAGATGGTTACGTTTGTAAACAATAATATATTATATTTATGCTTATAATTCACTTAAGCAGAGCAGAAGGGGTGTCAGATCTCAAAATAGTTCAAGGCATACCCAGGGACCTTTGGTAAAGTGAGGACACACATGTATAACAATACATTAAGGTCACTGAGAGTCTTCGAGGCTCTGACCTAGCTATGTTGTTAGTCACAAAAACTTATAAGAACGTATCTGTTCAGGTCACTTCCAGAGGATAAAATGCACTTTGATTATGTAGGAGTAGATACTGATTCTAGTCATTACTCCATTAGGGATGCTATAACATCAGCAGCAAGGGTCTTATGTGCCGTTGGACCACGTCCTAACGCTTGCAGCATGATCAAGCGAACAAATTTCAAACATTTATACTAGCCCATTACTAGACCTGGGGTATTTGTCAACTCTATTTTCATTGATTATAGTTTTCCATCCGAGTGAAATGTGGGACTATTATTATTACTTCATTAATAACATCAGCATGTTTAAATCTATGTCATGACTGTATGTATTATGAATATTTTTCCTTCATTTGTCAATGAAGCAGTTGTGGCTGTGTAGACTCGTTTCTCACGGCGTGAAATCACAGAGCTTTGAAGTCTTCGCGTAGTCACTCACGTGACTCCGAAGTAAAATATTAAGATTAAATGAGAACTTACCAGTTTGAAGTTTGATCTTTATTTTATGAGGAGTTACGATGAGGGATTACGTGCCCCCCGCTCCCAACCCTCATAAATGTCATCTGGTAGTTCTAGTCTTCTGTTATCTTACTATTATACTTCAGTCACTATTACCTGTGATTTCACACCGGTGCTTTGAAGATTGACGCGCACTGCAGGCAGTCTGGGTTCTTCACGTAATCCCTCATCGTAACTCCTCATAAAATAAAGATCAAACTTCAAACTGGTAAGTTCTCTTTAATCTTACTATTTTGTTGAACGCGATCGATTGGAACGTTGCGGTTGCAGTGAATTTAAACCCCGTATCGGCAAGAAAAATACTGCCGGTTCGTATGGGGCCTCAATCACTTTTTCGTAACGTAAAATTTGGATTAAGATAATCCTAAGAAGCACGTTTATATGTAAAATAAAGGGCTTACCTCTAGCTGTCCTTACCTTTAGCTGTTTCATATGGGCTGGGAATGATAGTACGTGAAATCCGTCCCGTTGGTGGTATTGACGGCATAAGAAGCGGATTTTTATTTTACTCCAGTGCTGAAATTGTTCCGAGGTGTTAAAAAAAAAATTCACAGAATGGCAGGTGGAACAATTCTTCAGCATTAGCTAGCACCTCGAGAAAATATATCTCGGACAGGCAGGAGAAAACTGCATTTTAACCCCCCCCCCTCAAAGGCACCAAAGCCGTGCACAAGGCCAGTGGCAGAACTGCAGCGCCGCTGAAGGTAAGTTTTGTAACATACCTACTGTAGTTGAATTGTGACCAAACCAGCGTTTAATGAAGGTTCATTGTGTGTTTTTGTTTGCTCTGTTTGCCATGGTTCTATTTATAGTCTGTGACTTGATTTATAATTTATATCTTGTTATCAACCTAAATATTTTTTCCTTCATTTTCCTTCTTATCCAGCTACCTCATAAAAAAAAATAATGAGTATTCTCCCCCTCAATATTTCCTTCTACCAGTAGGTTCCACTGAACCTGAATTTCTTAATAGATATTTCAATAAAAATCCTATTTTTAGGCCTCTGGTTTCCAAACACACCATCAAGGGGAATATTTCCTCTTTCTTACCGCATTCATTATTTTAAATCGCTCTCCATTCATAACTTTATATAGCTCTGTCAAGTCACTTCTTAATCTTTTGAGAGCAAAGAGTTCAGCCTCCAAATATTTCTTCTTATCAAAATAAATTCTGATTTTCCTCAGTGATTCTATTTCCTTCAATATGAATGACATTCCTTTATTTTCTGTAATCTTTAATATAATTTCTCTAATTACTGTTCCAAAATTATCTTAGTTAATCTATTTTGCCATTTTTAATGATTTGTGACAGAACAACATTATTCCTTTTTAACTCTTAATAAAATGCGTGACCTTTAAACGTCACTGTATTAAAATTAATTTGCTCTTTATCTGCTAATTACGCAAGTCTGTTTATGTGATTTTGTATTTTGGCACAATCTTCCCCAATATTAATAATAATCTCAAATCTGGTCAATAAAATTTTTGATATATTTCTGATTCCTGCTGTCACATGATTTATCTAAACAAATTAATTCCCTGCATCACTTTGGTTTTGTTCCCATTCTTGCAATCCTATTGACTATTGAATAAATCTGATATTGTGTGAATGTAATTACAGTGCAAGTACTGTTTGATGCTTTTAAAGAGCTGCGGCACTTCCTGTTGCAAATTACATTTAAAATTAAAACTATTTTCTATAGTAGTCCAGAGCAAAGTATGTGTTGGATTTGGTGCAGGTGATCTAATGGTTCCGGTTCCGGTTCCACTTTCAGTAATCAACTGCAATGATGGTTCTGTTCAACAAATATGGAGAGGTCATCTAGTCTGTCAGAACTGTATTCGACTGAGCTATTGGGTGTGGAAGAGCACAATATATTATCCCCGAATCTAACATGAATATTTTGTCCTCAGTATTTGTCGAAGAGGTTGGGAATGGATACGGTCATGTTTGGTTACCTACAGACAACATTTGCTATTATACAACTCCTGGGAGGACCCCTGTTTGGCAGGTAAATGTTTTGGTTCAGGAAATTGGATTCTCCAGGGTAGAATTTTTATGAAACTTCAGTTGATCTACACCCACTCCTGATTATCCCTTTATGATGCAATCACTGCTATTACATGGTGCCTTCCAACTTAAAGCTCATGAGCTTTTCTGTTCTTCCTATGTTCACCCTATTCCTTTCATTCTTCTACTGGTTTATCACTGCATTGTTTATTACAATTTTCAGTGACTAGTGACTGGATCAAGGAGGGAAGTTTGAAAAGGAACAGAGAGCATACATAATGACAACAGTTCTCAAGGAACTTGCTTTTTAAAACTCTCTCACTGAAGTGAATTACGTTTGTCTGATTAAGAAACGGCTACGTGCAGGGACACATGCCTTCACAATGTCTTGTGCACATCTGTTCTATATAAAGGATTACTCATCACTTTTACATTTTTGTGGAGTCACATGCAGCTGAAGTCAAGAGAGTGGAGTGACAGGAGTGTAGTTACAAGCAGTAAACTCCATGGTTCCAGTAAAGGGAGAGTGTGGCCAGAGGGCACAGCTTTCGGGATGTACCTTCAGAATAGTGATATGGAGGAATTTCTTTAGCCAGAAGGTGGTGAATCTATGGAATTCATTGCCACAGATGGCTGTGGAGGCCAAGTTATTGGGTATTTATGAAGCAGAGATTTTTTTTTTATTACTCAGGGTGTCAAAGGTTACGGGGAGAATGCTGGAGAATTGGTTGAGAGGGAAAGGTAGATCAGCCGTGATCGAATGGCAGAGGAGACACAATGGACTGAATGGCTTAATTCTGCTCCTATGTCTTATGGTCCTCTCGTTTGATGTAGACAGTCCTCCAGATATTATCTTTTTTTCCCTCAACCCCACAGCATTCCGATTGGTTGAGATGCATGAGCAAGAGCTGGAAGATAATGGATATAGTCATGACAAATGACCCCAATAGAGGAGAGGAAAGCTGGCTCCTGTCTGCAGAGATTATACCCAAAGAATATAAAGAGAACCACACCCCAACTTCAATTTACTGTGGAGCAGTGTTTTAAAAGGCACTTGTGATGTGTAATCTTCTTGGAAACAGGCCCTTCAACCCACCATGTCCATGCTGACCATCGATCGCCCGTTCACAATGGTTCTGTTTTATCCCACTTTCGCGTTTACTTCCTGTTCACTAAGGGCAATTTTTACAGAGGCCAATTAACCTACAAACTCACACATCTTTGGGATGTGACAGAAAAGGAGCAAATGCTCGCGGTCACAGGGAGATTGTGTTAATGCTACACAGACAGCACCCGGAGTCAGGATCAAACCCAGAGTATCTTGTGCTGTGAGGAAGCGCCTCTACCAGATGTGCCACTGTGTCGCCCATAGAATTGTTAGCAATTTGAGTATTCTTCCAGGTAATCATTACCGTGACCAGGTGATGTTGAAACTAAAATTGCTTTTGGGGTTTTACTCTGAATCTGTTTTTAATATATTGTTTTTGGGAAAAGGGAAATTTATATAAGGAATAGAAACTCTTGTTCAGATTTATAGCACAAAGAAAAGTGCAGCCCAGGAACAGGAGCTTCGACCCACAGTGTCTGAGCCAAACATGATGTCAGGTGTTAGACCCAAAATGCTGGAATAACTCAGCGGGACAGGTAGCATCTCTGGATAGAAGGAATGGATGACATTTTGGGTCGACCCAAAACGTTTCCCATTCTTTCTATCTAGAGATGCTGTCTGTCTCACTGAGTTACTCCATCATTTTGTGTCTTTCTTCGGTGTAAACCAGCATCTGCAATTCCTTCCTATACATACCTGCCAACCATTCCGATTTGGGCGGAATTCTTCCGATTTTTCCCATCCCAATTCCGAATTCCGATTTTTTTCCTCAATATTCCGAAAAAAATTGGAATTCGGAATTGGGATGGAAGCGTGTATGCGACCCATGGCGGCGGCGGCGGCGAGGAGACAGAGAGAGAGCGCACCGCGCCTGCGCCGCTTATGGGGGCACGCACGGGTGTACGTCAGCACGCAGCCGCATGACCCCGCCCCGCCACGGTGGCGTTCGGCGTCACTTGCCGCCCCCCCCCCGCACTGACGTCACTTTCCCGCCCTCACTGACGTCACGTACCCCGCCCCTCACTGACGTCACGTACCCCGCCCCTCACTGACGTCACGCACCCCGCCCCTTACTGACGTCACGCACCCTGCCCCTTACTGACGTCACGTGCCCCGCCCCTTACTGACGTCACGTGCCCCGCCCTCACTGACGTCAGACTAATAGGATTCCAATTTTTCATTCTCACAAGTTGGCAGGTATGCCTATACATGATGTCAGGTGATTTCCCCAGCTACAGTTAAAAGTGTTTCCCTGGTGGTCTCTTCATTATTCCCTGTGTGTTTTAATGTGTGGCTGCGAAGGAATGTTTTGTCCTTTTGCTCTTGCCTCATCAAACTTATTTCTTCATACTTTAATTCCATCTTATCTCCTCTTATCCAGTCTTTCCCAGCCTGTATTTAGGAAGCCCTTCATGCCATCCACCATTTTGACAACTTCTAATTCCCCGGCACCAACTGCCTCATCTTCATCATGGATGTCCATCCAGTCTTTATACACATCCATACCTCATTATCCACTCTGTTTCTTTCTGGCCCAAAAACCCAATCAGTTCCACTCCACAATCACATTCGCTGATGCAGGGTCTCAACCTGAAACTGCAACTCTCCAATGCCTCCACAGATCTGCCTGACCTACTGTGTTCTTCCAGTAGTTTGTTACTTGCTCCAGATTCCAGCATCTGTTCTCTTGTGTCTTCATGATTCTTTGATGTTGTATTTTTCTATCAACAGGTTTGGTGACTTGTTTGGAGGTCGAGCTGCCCTCTCGCTCGCATACCTCTCCTCTGGCCTTACCTATGTTTTGATGGGACTCTCAACGAGCGTGTCACTACTTTTCCTTTCCCGATTGCCCTCCGTATTCATGCACGGGATGCAAGGTACAATGTGCTACTTTTTCCTGCCCATTTTTCTATTAATCTCTCCAATGCCTGATTTGTTTAAAAATGTGTTTCTTCCCTTTTACAGCTGCTCAGATGGTTGTGACTGACCTGTCTTCTGAATCGGAAAGGGCTGGAGCACTTGGGAAACTTGGTATTTCATATGGGCTGGGAATGATAGTTGGTTCTTCAGCTGGAGGTTTGCTGATCTCCAGATTTGGGTGAGTACAAAGAGATGCTGCTTGGCTCGCTGAGTTGCTCCAGCACTGTGTCTTTTTTATGTTCTCATCTCCTGCATCCCACTAGAACCTGCACAAATGGAAGTCGGACTAATCCCTTAATTGTGATTTCTTGTTTTATATAATACACGTATTTACTATCAGAGTCAGTGGGTTTGTATCAAGATAACTAGGGGAGTCAGTGAGTTTGTAGCTCACTGACCATTTAACTCCCATAGCTATCTTGACTACACTTCTTCCCACCCTGCTTCCTGTAAGGACTCTAGGCCCTACTCCCAATTCCTCTGTCTACGCCGCATCTGCACCCAGGATGGGGTGTTCCATAACAGGGCACCGGAGATGTCCTCATTCTTTAGGGAACGGGGGTTCCCCTCTTCTATTATAGATGAGGCTCTCATCAGGCTTTATAACCTGCAGCTCTGCTCTTACTCCGCATCCCCCCCACTTGTAACAAGGACAGAGTCCCCCTTGTCCTCACCTTCCACCCCATCAACCGTCACATAGAACATATAATCCTCCGACATTTTCGCCACCTCCAACAGGATCCCCCACTGGCCACATCTTCCCATCTTCTCCCCTTTCTGCGCACAGCAGAAATCATTCCCTCCGTAACTCCCTGGTCAATTTGTCCCTTCCTACCCAAACCACCCCCTCCCCGGGTACTTTCCCTTGCAACTGCAGGAAATACTACACTTGCCGCTTTACCTCCCCCCTCGACTCCATCCAAGGATCCAGTCAGTCTTTCCATGTGAGGCAGAGGTTCACCTGCACTTCCTCCAACCTCATCTACTGCATCCGCTGTTCCTGGATGGAGATTCAACTTCTCTACATCGGCGAGACCGAGTGCAGGCTCGCTGATCGCTACGCCCAACACCTCCGCTCAGTTCATACTAACCAACCTGATCTCCCGGTTTCTCAGCACTTCAACTCCCCCTCCCATTCCCAATCTGACCTCTCTGTCCTGGGTCTCCTCCATTGCCAGAGTAAGGCCCAGCGCAAATTGGAGGAACAGTACCTCATATTTCGCTTAGGTAGTTTACACCCCAGCGGTATGAACATTGACTTCTCAAATTTTAAATAGCCATTGCTTTCTCCCTCCTTCCCCTCCCCCTTCCCAGCTCTCCCACAAAGCCTACTGTCTTCGCCTCTTCCTTTCTCCCCCCTCCCCCCCCGCGACATCAGTCTGAAGAAGGGTCTCGACCAGAAACGTCGCCTATATTCCTTCCCTCCAAGGATGCTGCCTCACCCACTGAGTTTCTCCAGCATTTTTTTGTCTACCAGTGGTTTTAATTTTATCTTTCTGATGCATGATGGGAAGTTTCTTTACCACTTCTTCAATGTACTGCCAATGAAGGTGCTGATTTGTTGACAAGATGTTTTTCCTGGAACATGGAACATCTAACATTGAACAGTATAGCATAGGAGTTGGCCATTTGGCCCACAATGTTTATTCTAAACATGATGCCACAGATAAACTAACCTCAAGTACCTGCACATGTTGCATATCCCTCCATCCCCTACATATCTACGTGCCTCCATTCTCTGTGGATCCTTCTGCCAACTTGTACATTAACCTGAATGGTATTTGTTAACATTTTTTGAATTAGAGCAAATTAGCTATGGATGAGACACAACTGCCTCAACGTGCGTATATGTATCTTCTAGTTGTGTGGCGAGATAACCAATCATAGTGTGACATCTTGGAATAGACCAAATTCCAGCCACATTGATTCATCTCTTTCTTCCACCTTTTGGTGTGTTTCAAGGACAGATGTCACATGACTTCCTTCTCCATTCACATAGCTTTGTTTTTTAAAAAGCTTGCCCAGGCTAATAAACATAAGGTTGTTTTTGTTTTCTTTATGATTCAGATCTTACATTATACTTTTATACATAAAACAATCAAATAATACATTACAAAGCATTTCTAACAACTTAAAATATATAAATTGATTAACCCCTTAAATGTTCAAATCTAAACTACCAATCAGGTTACATTGCACGTTTTTCTGATAGATTTTAGTTTCTCCTGGCTTTCCTATGTGCATGCCTGCAATAAAGTACATATTTCAATGGTTCAATGGGCCTTTATTGTCACGTGTACCATATAAAATACAATGAAATTTGATTTACCATACAGTCATACCAGAAAAAATTAACAAGACACACAACTACATAAAAGTTAATGTAAACATCCACCACGTCAGCTCCCCCACATTCCTCACTGTGATGGAAGGCAATAAAGTCTTATCTTCTTTCTTCCTTATTCTCCCGCGGACGGGGCAATTGAACCATCAGCAGTCGTGCCGATCGAAGCTCTGCAGCCGCCGATCATAGCTCCAGCGTCGGGGCGATCGAAGTTCCCACGATCGAAGCTCCTGCGGTTTGGAGCTCCCGAAGTCATCCCCCCTCAAGGGACCCAAGCTCCACGATGTTGTCCGCAGGCTTGCGTGGTTGGAGCTCCCGAAGTCGATCCCTGATAAAGGGATCGCAAACTCCATGATGTTAAGTCCGCAGGCTCCCGCAGTTGGAGTTCCCAAAGTCGATCCCCAGCAAGAGGTCGCCAGCTCCTCAATGTTAGGCTGCAGCGCGGACGGAGATATGATACAGAAAACATCACATCTCCGTTGAGATTTTTAAAAAAAATGAATTCCCCCCTTACCCCCACCCCCCCTTACCCCCACCCCCCACATAATACAAAGCTAAAGATACACTAAAACATATATTTAACAACATACTAAAGACAACAAAGAAAGAAAAGGACGAGACAGACTGTTGGCGAGGCTGCCATTGTAGGGCGCCACCCGGTGGGCTCTCACCTGTGAATACTGCACCTTTGTTACTGAGAAGGATTCAGTTTATGGTGAAAATTAATGTCAATGTTGAATACAAAAATAGTTAATTTTAACTCTGTCCCCAATTGATATCACATTGATAGTCCGCCATTTTGATCGGTATCCTAATTCACAATTTTGCATGCCAAAACAAATTCCTGTGATGAATACTTTTATTTCAAGGTAATTTCAATGGTGGCAATGAATGAACTAGGTTTTTGTTCTCAAGGATGTGAATAAAACCAGGTCTTGGGTAGGTCTGTACCTTATTTTTATATTGTAATGTGTTCAACAGCAGAGGGCAGCAATGGGCTACCAATAAATGTAAGAAATATGTCCGGAGCTAAGAAACAGCCCAAAGGGTGTGCTTGGCTGCACTCCAGGTTTAGGGGAGAGGGTGAGCCTAATCTCTCTGTCTGCTCTCAGATTAGATAGATTTAACCATGAACTGTGACACATGTTCATGACTTCTTCTTTGTTCCATACCACAGCAGAAAAATTACATAAGAGGGTTTCGACCCAAAATGTCCCCTATTTCCTTCGCTCCATAGATGCTGCCTCATCCGCTGAGTTTCTCCAGCTTTTTTTTTATCTACCTAAGAGTTCAAAAGATGTCTTTTGAGTTGATTTTGAAAAATAATACTTTTGCAATTGTTGGTGCTTTTAGGGTCTCTTGACATTAAGAAAAGCATTTCATAACTCACTTTTAACACTCAATCAGTTTTTATGAGTTTGATGGATAAAGTTTGGCAAGGATGTCTATGATGAATCTCCAGTTCTTTCAAACACTAGCATGGATGAGATCCTCTAAAGAGGATTTTATGCCTCATGTAAAAACAGTGCTGTTATGTCTAGATTGTGGTGCTTGAGTGTCTCGAGTGGGACTTCAGCCCACACCTGATTCAGAGGTTCCACAAAAGCGTGACTGAGATTATTAAAGAGGCTATCTGTACGTAGGAGTTTGTATACTCATCCATTGACTATAAATCCCCTGGGAGTTGTTGGTGCTTGGTTTAAAGGATAAATGTGTACATCTGTCTGCTTCATGTAGTCACTGAGGTGGGTCCGTGACAAGAACCATGCTGTTCATACTGTTAATAGTGTAGCCTTAAACCAAAAGAGCTTTCACCCACTCGCTGACTGGATCTTTTCCCTAAAGGTGCTTACTCTTTCTTAAAGGCAGCAATTTGTTGACTGATGACTTATTGAATTAACATGTAAGATTTGGTATAGAATTTGCCGGCAGAATTAATCACTAACCTTCTTTTGAGAAAGGGGAGTGGGCTATTTACTCCCTTGAGCTTACTCTTTCATATTCTTTTCTGGGAAGAATTGATGAGAATGTGGGGAGAACAAAAACAATGCAGTTAATGTAGGCTTTATATAAATGAATGATTGATAGTCAGCATGGACTTAGTGGGCTGAAAGACATATTTCTATTCTGTAAAGTTATATACCGGTTATTTTATTTTTCTACTAGACTAAGTGGGATCCGTTGGGTCCCATGTTCACACGGGAGGGCTGGTCCCCCAATGCAATATTCGTCCTCTCCACCAATTCCAATATTGGTGGCCAGTGGGGTGAGGGGGATGGGCTTTCTGGAGCGCTAGTATGGGTGTTGTGGGCTGAAGGGACTGGTTTCCAGAGGGCTAGTATGGACATTGTGGGCCAAATGGATTCTTGGGGTGGCAGCTCAGTCACTCAAGCCTGATGTGCTGGCAGCTCACTCACGGCTGGTGGGCTGGTAATTGACTCGCGGCTATTCCTTGAAATTCCATTTCAAGCAGGGTGCAAGGACACCAAATTCAAATGCAGTTTACTACCATTTCAAGCAGAGTGCAAGGCCACCAAATTCAAATGCAGTTTCCTACCATTTCAAGCAGGGTGCAAGGCCACCAAATTCAAGTGCAATTTCATACCATTTCATGCAAGGTACAAGGCCACCACGTTCAAATGCAGTTTCATACCATTGCAAGCAGGGTGAAACCACCATAAAACCACACAAAACACCACATAAATACCACACTCACAGTTCAGTACACATTCAGTGTGTTCATTTGATTCACAGCTCAGACAGAGCCATGCCCTCTCTCACCCCCATCTTGCAGAGAATGAGCCACACCCACACTTCCGGGTTTTATAATCACTCCCCCCTCCCACCAGAAGGGGCGTAGCCTTCATGGCATGATTGACAGGAGAGATTCTCAACATTTTTTAAACACTAATAACACTTTCATTTTTCATTGATGGGAAGAATCCTCTGCACCTGATGAGCGGAGGGGGACTAAGATGGCCAAAAATTACAGCCGTAAGTGGTAGCGTTTTATCTAAAATCAATGTACAGTACAAACAGGAAGTTATCAAGTTTAGACTTTTAATCATTAGCCATTTCAAACCGAACCACCACCAACCATTTGCTGTGCTTTTTCAAACCAACCACCACCAACCATTTGCTGTGCTTTTATTTCAAACCAACCACCACCAACCATTTGCTGTGCTTTTATTTCAAACCAACCACATTTTCATTTTCAAACCACATTAAGGGCACTCAAGGTCAGTAAAACCACATTCACAGTTTAGTAGACATGTGTTCATTGTTATTCACAGCTCAGACTGAGAGACGTGACCCTCTCGTTTCCCCAATTTTGCAGAGACTGACTGAGGCAGTCAACACTTTCGGGTTTTATAATCCCTTCGGAAGGGACGTGGCCTTCAGGAGAGAGAATCTCAACATTTTTTAAAACACTAATAACTCTTTTATTTTTAATCGATGGGAAAAATCCTCTTGTCCTGAACTGCGGAGGAGGACTCTGAGTAAGATGGCCAAAAATCACAGCTGTAAGTGGCAGCGTTTTTTCTCAAATCAATATACAGAACAACAGGAAGTAGTCAAGATCAGACTTTTAGTAATATAGATGAAGATCATGACTGGGCCTTTTTCCAACCATTTATAATATCCTTAACCATGCTAAAATCTTGTAGCTCTCGATCACACATAGTCGGATATCCACAGTCCTTTGGATCAAGAACTGCAAAGATTGCATTCAATGAGTAAAAGCATTTCGCCTCAATTTCTCTTTGAATTATTAGACCATTTGCAACTACCCCCTCCACCCCCCCATGACGCATACATACCCTTAACTTTAATTTGCAAATGAAAGCAACATGCTGGAAATACTCATCATCTCAGACAGTGCCAGTGTTGGAGAAACAAAGTCAATGTTTCATCAGAATTTAGCTCTTAATTTTCCAGCTAGAGACTACATTGCTCTCCCTCTCCGAAACTTCCATATTTGCCAGTGATCGACAGTTCTATTTTTTCAAAACTACAACAGGTATTGATCAACCTTACTCCACTGTTTCCATTGGTTAATCCCCCCTTCAGAGAAGTCCTACTAATGATTCTACAGTGCACTGCACCAGAGGCATATACAGTAAATCCTCGTGCTTGCGGAAACAGAATTTACATCTGATGGTGTTGCGAAGGAAATCCCTGTATTTTGTTCCAGCATTGACTGGTGGTATGTCCAAACCTCTTCAGGCCTCTCTCTCCCACCCAGGTCGAAAATCAACTAGGGTTCTCAAAGGATGGCATGAAAGACAGTGGTTTTATTCATAGGTCGCTGGCACCAGCACTGGGAGAAAAGAGAGCTTTTCTGTTGCAGTGGGCTCTGTGTAGACCAGATTAGGACATCATCTTGGCAAATTGATAACAAGAGCTCTAAAAGGGACTTAATTGCTGGAAAGGATGTAAGTGCTGGGCTGGGGATCAGGGAAGGTTGGCTAGTTTAAGAAAGCAAGAATAACCACTCAGGCCACAGTGTACAGAGCAGTTTGAGATACAACAAGCAGAGAGTGACTAGAAAGTTTAATGGAATTATTTACAATTCTCGAAAAGAAGGTAAAAACCTCCACACAAAGACATTGGGTTTGAACATTTCCTGCTTCCTGCACTCCTGCTAGAAATATATACAATTATGAGAGACATAGCTAGTGAAGACAGTCAGAACCTTTTTCCAGGGTAGAAGTATTAAAGACCAGAGGACATAGCTTTAAGGTGAGAGGGGCAAAGTTTTAAGGAGATGTGCGGTTCATGTTTTTTATACAGAGAGTTCTGGGTGCCTGGAATAAGTTGCCAGGGGTGGCAAGGAGGCAGAAATGATAATGGCATTTAAGAGGCTTTTAGATGGGTAAATGGACATGCAGTGAATGGAGGAGATTTGAATGGATCACATGCAGGCAGAGGAGATTTGTTTAACTTGATACAATGTTCAGCAAGGACGTGGGAATTACAGAGACATGGCTGCAAGAGGGCCAGGGCTGGGAACTGAATATTCAAGGGTATACCTCCATTCGGAAAGACAGACAGTTGGGCAGAGGGGGTGGGGTAGCTCAGTTGGTGAGGAATTAAATTCAGTCTCTTGCAAGGGGTGACATTGAAACAGGAGATGTAGAGTCAGTATGGATAGAACTAAGGAATTGTAAGGGTAAAAAGACCCTAATGGGACTTATCTACAGGCCCCCAAACAGTAGTCTGGATATAGGGTGCAAGTTGAATCAGGAATTAAAATTGGCATGTCGTAAAGGTAATGCTACGGTTGTTATGGGAGATTTCAACATGCAGGTAGACTGGGAAAATCAGGTTGGTAGTGGACCCCAAGAAAGGGAGTTTGTGGAGTGCCTCCGTGATGGATTCTTAGAGCAGCTTGTATTGGAGCGTACAAGGGAGAAGGCAATTCTGGATTTAGTGTTGTGTAATGAACCGGATTTGATAAGGGAACTTGAGGTTAAGGAGCCATTAGGAGGCAGTGAGCATAATATGGTAAGTTTTAATCTACAATTTGATAGGGGGAAGGGTAAATCGGAGGTGTCAGTGTTATAGTTGACAAAGGGGACTATGGAGCCATGAGGGAGGAGCTGGCCAAAGTTGACTGGAAAGATACCCTAGCAGGGATGACAGTGGAACAACAATTGCAGGTATTTCTGGGAATAATACAGAAGGTGTAGGATCAGTTCATTCCAAAGAGGAAGAAAGATTCCAAGGGGAGTAAGGGGCGACCGTGGCTGACAAGGGACATCAGGGACAATATAAAAAAAAGAGAAGAAGTACAATGTAGCAAAGATGAGCGGGAAACAAGAGGATTGGGTAATGTTTAATGAGCAACAGAAGATAACTAAAAAGCCAATACGGGAAGAAAAGATGAGGTACGAAGGTAAGCTAGCCAAGAATATAAAGGAGGATAGTAAAAGCTTCTTTACGTATGTGAAGAGGAAAAAAGATAGTTAAGACCAAAGTTGGACCCTTGAAGACTGAAAAAGGTGAATTTATTATGGATAACGAGGAAATGACAGATGAGTTGAACAGGTACTTTGGATCCGTCTTCACTAAGGAGGACACAAGCAATTTTCCTGATGTACTAGTGGCCAGAGGATCTGGTGTGACGGAGGAACTGAAGGAAATCCACATTAGGCAGGAAATGGTGTTGGGTAGACTGATGGGACTGAAGGCAGATGAATCCCCAGGGCCTGATGGTCTGCATCCCAGGGTACTTGAGGAAGTGGCTCTAGAAATTGTGGACGCATTGGTAGGTAGACAAAAATGCTGGAGAAACTCAGCGGGTGAGGCAGCATCTATGGAGCGAAGGGATAGGTGACGTTTCCGGTCGAGACCCTCCTTCAGTCTGAAGAACGGTCTCGACCCGAAATGTCACCCATTCCTTCGCTCCATAGATGCTGCCTCACCCACTGAGTTTCTCCAGCATTTTTGTCTAACCGTGTTTTCCAGCATCTACAGTTCTTTCTTAAACACGTGGAAGCATTGGTGATCATTTTTCAATGTTCTATAGATTCAGGATCAGTTCCTGTGGATTTTTTAGGGTAGCTAATGTTATGTCACTTTTTAAGAAAGGAGTGAGAGAGAAAACAGGGAAATTATAGACCAGTTAGCCTGACATCGGTGGTGGGGAAAATGCTGGTCAATCATAAAAGATGAAATAGCAGCACATTTGGATAGCAGTAACAGGATCAGTCCGAATCAGCATGGATTTGCGAAGGGAGAATCATGCTTGACTAATCTTCTGGAATTTTTTGAAGATGTAACTAGGAAACTGTACAAGGGAGAGCCAGTGGATGTAGTGTACCTAGACTTTCAGAAAGCATTTGATAAAGTCCCACATAGGAGATTAGTAGGCAAAATTAGGGAACATGGTATTGGGGGTAGAGTGCTGACATGGATAGAGAATTGGTTGGCAGACAGAAAAACAAAGAGTGGGGATTCACGGGTCCCTTTCAGAATGGCAGGCAGTGACGAGTGGGGTACCGCAAGGCTCGGTGCTGGGACTGCAGCTATTTACAATATACATCAATGATTTGGATGAAGGGATTCAAAGTAACATGAGCAAATTTGCAGATGACACAAAGCCGGGTGGAAGTGTAAACTGTGAGGATGATGCTATGAGAATGCAGGGTGACTTGCACAGGTTGGGTGAGTGGGCAGATGAATTCAGATGCAGTTTAATGTGGATAAATATGAGGTTATCCACTTTGGTAGCAAAAACTGGAAGGCAGATTATTATCTAAATGTTGTCAAGTTGGGAAAAGGGGAAGTGCAACGGGATCTGGGGGTCCTTGTTCATCAGTCAATGAAAGTAAGCATGCAGGTAAAGCAGGCAGTAAAGAAAGCGAATGGCATGTTGGCCATAACAAGAGGAGTTGAGTATAGGAGCATAGGGGTCCTTCTGCAGTTGTACAGGGCCCTAGTGAGACCACACATAGAGTATTGTGTGCAGGTTTAGTCCTCTAATTTGAGGAAGGACATTCTTGCTATTGAGGGAGTACAGTGTAGGTTTACACGGTTAATTCCCGGGATGGCGGGACTATCATATGCTGAGAGAATGGAGTGGCTGGGCTTGTATACTCTGGAATTTAGAAGGATGAGAGGATATCTTATTGAAACAAAAAAAGATTATAAAGGGTTTTGATACACTAGAGGCAGGAAACATGTTCCCGATGTTGGGGGAAGTCCAGAACCAGGGGCTTCAGTTTAAGAATAAGGGGCAAGCCATTTAGAATGGAGATGAGGAAACACTTTTTCACACAGAGAGTTGTGATTCTGTGGAATTCTCTTCCTCAGAAGGTGGTGGAGGCCGGTTCTCTGGATACTTTCAAGAGAGAGCTAGATAGGGCTCTTAAAGATAGCGGAGTCAGGAAATATGGGGAGAAGGCAGGAATGGCGTACTGATTGGGGATGATCAGCCATGATCACATTGAATGGCGGTGCTGGCTCGAAGCGCCAAATGGCCTACTCCTGCACCTATTGTCTATTGTCTATTGTCTATTGACATTGTGGGCCGAAAGGCCTGTTCCTATTCTGCACTGCTCTACGTTCCATGTACTTCCATTGCCAGCTATAATAGAGTATCATCATTAAGCAAGTGTAGTATGCTTTCTGAATGTGTGGTCAAGCTCAACACATAAAGAATCCAGCACCTTCCTCATTGTACATTGTGGGCCTTTACATTTCTCCCCAAACTAAAGTCAATTTTTCCTCATAATAAATTAATACAATCCAGTGTAACAGTATCATAAATTAATCCTGAAAGATAGCCCAATAACTTAATTTTGGTGATTCTTGCTGCACTAAATCACTGTTCATGCTTCTCATTAATATACAGCTTGATTCCCTGCAAATCATGACATTAGCTAAAGTGGCATTAGGGTGGGCCACAGATAGTAAATTTGTCTCATCCATTATCCCAGCCCACCCAATTGTAATTAGTGTAAAAATGTTAAAGAAGGAACTGCAGATGCTGGAAAATCGAGGGTAGACAGAAATGCTGGAGAAACTCAGCGGGTGAGGCAGCATCTATGGAGCAAAGGAAATAGGCAATGATTTGGGTCGAAACCCGAAACGTTGCCTCAGTCTGAAGAAGGGTTTAGACCAGAAACGTTACCTACAGTCTGAAGAAGGGTTTCGACCCGAAACGTTGCCTATTTCCTTTGCTCCATAGATGCTGCCTCACCTGCTGAGTTTCTCCAGCATTTTTATCTACCTTGGAATTAGTGTGGGTAGGCATCATGGTCGGCATAGGTTAGGTAGACCAAAATAGTTGTTTCTGTGCTGTATGATTCTGTGAATATTAGCGGAATGTCCCTCTACGAACAAAGTATATAACTAAAATGTGGTCTTGGTTATACTGCGCCTTTTCAACACGGGGCAGTGATTGTGCGATGAGATCTAGTTTATGTTGATGCGGGCAAAAATGGGAGTTTTTAACATTATGATGTCTTTGGATGGGCATGACAACAGGACAGTATCAGCTGGACAAATATTAATAGCGTCTGCAAATGAACAGTCCTGATGGGCAGTAGTTTACCAGCAGTGATCACTAGGGAGATGTGTTCTGGGGTAAATTGAGAATTCCTGAGAAACGAAAGCTAACTAATCCAGTTTATTAGCAAATATTTAAAAAAATGCAAATCAGCAAACCATGATCAACGTCCATGTATACACAGATGAAGTAATTACGAATATTAGGAAGTGAAATGCAATTAACAGTTGATATGCAAATCGTATTCTCAATTTAAAAAAGCAAATTTGTGAATTTCCAATTTGTTTGATGGATAAACAATGAGCTCCACAGCACATAGATTATCCCCAGGTTGAGATCCAGCCTTGCACAGGATGAGAAAATCTCAACAAGAACATTGTCTGCGACACCAAAGGTGTTTTTTAGTTCCAAACATTAAGGAGTAAATTTATATTCCTAAATAACTATATATCGACCACAGCTATAAAGATATTCGTTTTTGGTCAGTCTGGTAGCATATGCTAATATTGATTAAACTATAAAAACGATGAAAAATCAGCCCTTCCAAAGGAGAGGAACTGGAAATCGAATCATGTAGATTCCATTTAAAATGTTTGTCAGATACGGGCATGAAGGGGACATTGTATTAAGTGATCCCAGCATGGAACCACTGCATGATTTCAGCAAGTTTTACAATTGCACTCTCTGTCCTTCTGTAACAACAGTCATTTCATGAATACAAGGCAGATCAGATTGGCTTGGACAAGTCCCATCGTGCCTCCAGACTTCCTGCCTTTTGTTACATTTATTCTTCATGTTGATGTTTCCATGGTGACATTATCTCAAAATATTTCCCTTGATACCAGAACATGCCTCAGGTAATAATGGGAAATCAAAGATGTTGTGGGAGGTCCAATCAAAGGTCTAGAAAACAACAGAGTTACATGTACTGTTCTAAATGTTTAGAGGTAACACTGCAAAAAAACAACAATGTAAAATATCTATACCCAGAATTCAGCCTCTAATTGCCTGTCATTCAATAGGCAACATCGATACAGTACAGAGGCAAATAATTCTCATAGTTCCAGCAGTGATATTTTTCATTTGTCCTGTGTTGGATTATTTCAGCCCGAGTGTCCCAGGATTGATGGGATGAGAGTGAGAACTCAGGTGGGACAGAACAGGTTTCATTCATGCAGAATGAAAATTGGATGAGGTTCCATAGGGGTCTAACATGCAGAGAACCCAGGAAGAACTAGAAGTACATAGTGAAAAGCAAAGCCAGACACCACTCTAATCTTTTGCTTCCAGGCCAAGAGCCAGGACTAACTGCTTTGAGAGACGCAAGACAGTGCAGATGTTGGAATCTTGAGTCCTGGAGAAACTCGGCGGGTTAGGAGGGAAATGGACAGACGGCATTTTGAGTCAGGACCCTTCTTGTCTAAACATATGTTTTAATGTTCTTCAGTATGTCTTATGTGGAGGGTGGTGGGGGGGGAACAGGAGAAATCTTTTTTCAATCACTTACCTGGACGGAGATGCGTCTTTTTCTGTCACATCTTCCCCCCTGCCCCCCCCTTGCGGCCTACCAACTGGATTGGCGCGGCCTTTCCGACCGGAGACCGGCCCAGAGCTTCAGCAGCAGACGCAGCACGGAATTGCCATCGCAGAGCCTGAGATCCTTTTCGAGGATCGACTGTGTTGGAGCTCCGATCGCGGGGCCTGCTGACTTTAACATCAGGGAGCTGTGGTCAGTTGGAGCTTAGTCCAGCTCGGCATGTGGATTTCGAACGCCGCACTCTCTGGTAAGAAGCAGCCGATTCGGGAACTCCAAGCCGCAGAGTGTGTTCCGATCCGTCCCGAAGTCGGAGTTCCGATCATCCCGGCGAGAGGGCCTGTACATCAGGCCGTCCGTAGCGGCGACTGCGGAGGGTTCTAGGCCCCGACCCTGGGTGAACAAAAGGAAGAGTGACTGAACTTTATTGCCTTCCATCACAGTGAGAAATGTTGATTCCACCGTGGTGGATATTTATGTTAAATTCTATTGTGTATTGTGTTCTTTTTATTCGTATGGCTGTATGGTACCTCAAATTTCACTGTACCAATTGGTGCATGTGACAATAAATGTGAACTGGAACTTGAACTCTTCAGACTTCTCTAAGTGCTTCCAGTCTACTTTTGCACTCACTTGGCTGATTTATTTCCTTTTATCCATTTGAAAAATTCTGTTGCATGCTAACCGTTAATTTGAATTTGGAAGAACAACGTAGAAAAAGGAGATCAGTGGGCAATGTCATTCACTGTGTACCTCACTCCCTGCAGTAAGTGAATGGCATGTTAATGGTTATCAACAGTATAAAATGTTGGAAACACTCGAACGACACAGACAGCATCTGCAGACCAAATGAAAAGGAATTAATTTTCTCATTGCTGATCAAGAAGCTGCAGCGATGATAATAATAATCTCCTATTAATTTGAAATTACTACTTTGTAATTAAGCCTTAGGGTTAATTTCAGAGTAATAACTGGCTACGTAGTTATTTAAAATCCATTCATGAGGTCTGGATCACTGAAAAGGCTAGCATCTAATTCCCATTCCATATTGTCTTTGGGAAGAAGCACCTTCCTTGAACTGCTCCAGACCGTGCGATGAAAGCAATGCTAGCAGATCACAAACTCCAGGATTTTGCCTCTATGATGAAGAAGCAGCAATAAACCTCTTAAGTCAGGGCTTGTCATTCCAATGTGCTTGCTGCTCTTGTCTTTGTAAATAATGTGCATTTCTTGCTCTAGTATCTTTGGTTTAGTCTAGAGATAAAGCATGGAAACAGGCTCTTCAGTCCACCAAGTGAGCGCTGACCACCTGTGCATTAGTTCTATCCTACACACTTGGGACAACACACAGAAGCCAATTAACCTGTTAAGCGCATGTCTTTGAAATGTGGGAGGTAACCGGAGAACGTACAAACTCCCTACAGAAAGCACCTGTTGTTAAGATCAAACCCAGATCTCTGGCACTGTAAGAATGCAGCTCTTCCAGCTACACCACTGTTCTTTCAGCAAATGACACCAAAAACCACCGACTCCCATATATGGTCTCAGTGGGCTATTTCTATGCACTTTGTACTTAATCTGGGATTGTGTTTATGTCTAGTAATAATTTACTGAACTGTGTACAAAAAAAGAATTTCACTGTACCTCAGTGCATGTGATAATAAAGAACCATTGAACCAGTTTGTTTTTGCTCCAGATTTCAGCATTTGCAGTCTTTTTCACCCATTTTAGTGTTTAAAAAACTTTTATTTTGGAGGTCTAGTCTTTTTATGTGGAATGGTGAGGGAAGGGGGAAACTGTATTTTCTCAGTCCTACCTGGTCGGAGATGCGGCTTTCCTCCGAGGCGCATTTTCGCCCTCTCCGTGCGGCCTGCCAGCGGGACTGGAGCGGCGTTTCCAGCCGGGACCGGCCGGGACTGCAGCTTCGGCAGCGGCACAGTGCTGATGCACCGTCGTGGAGCGGGCGATGCCTTGCTTGCGTCGCCGTGTGGGGCTCCGGAGGGCTGAGACTGCCGACGGGAACATCGCGGAGCTGTGGTTGCGGGCGTCCAGCCGCAGGCGGCGCTGATTTCAAACACCGCGGGGCCGGGGATCTCTGGCCGGGCTCCGACCAGCGTGGCCCGTGGACTTCGGAGAGCCGCGGTCTCTGGGGAGGAAGCAGCAGTTCCAGATACTCCAATGCCGCTGAAGAGTGTTCTCCCGACACCGGAACTCCATCATCCGGCGAGAGGGCCTATGACATCGGGCTGCCGTTGCGGCGACTGCAGAGGCCTCAAATAGGCCCCGACCTCGGGTGAACTAAGAGAGGAGGAGGACTGGACTTTTTAGTGCCTCCTCTCACAGCGGAAAGTGTTGATTCTGCTGTGGGGGGACGTTCATGTTAAATTCTATAGTGTGTTGTGTCTTTTTAACTTTTTTATTTTATATGGATGTATGGTAATCTGATTTATTCTCCATAAAGCACTTTGGCTTCAACGTGATTTGATTTAAAAGTGCTATATAAATAAAAATGACTTACTTACTTTTGTGTCTCCAAAATTACTGAGATTGGAAGGCAACATACAAGTAGTATAATTATGAAGCTTTTAAATAGGCACATGGATATGCAAGGAGTGGAATCGTGTGGAACATATGCAGGATGCTGAGATGAGTTTAGCTTGGCATCATGTGTGGCACAGACATTTAGGGCCTATCCTGTGCTATAACTTTCTATGTTCTAATTGATGTCAGTGTCATTGATCAAAGAAAGAGATTAATCAGCCAGAGTTCCTGCCAGTTTGTGATCTAGTGGCTGTAGTATGTAGACAGCAGTTTGCCAGTATCAAATGAGGATAACATTAGGCTGGAACAAATAAGAAATTTGAACTGTTGGGAATAAACAAATCCCAGAAAAATCATCCAGAAAAGCAATCCACCATTTTGACATTCACTGGCTAGGTTTACAAAAGTGAAGGCCAGTTGAGTTAAGCCCCTGTCCCACTGTACGAGGTAATTCAAGAGTTCTCCTGAGTTTTCTCCTGATTCGAACTCGGAGAATGTCTGTAGCGGGTCCGTATGAGTTTGTGGATGGCTCGTAATGCTAACGGTAGGTACTCAGGACATCTGGTAAACCCGTGACGTTTTTTCATCCCTGTAAAAAATGTCCACGAGTAAAAAAATACTCGTAATGAAAAAAATGTTTACTTTTTACTCGTACGAGCCGCTACGAGACATCCACGAACTCTTACGGACCTGCTACGGACATTCTCCGAGTTCAAATCAGGGGAAAACTCGGGAGAACTCTTGAATTACCTCGTACAGTGGGACAGGGGCTTTAGAAACTAAGGGAGCACAATGGCGCAACTGGTGGAGCTGCTGCCTCACAGCTCCAGAGACCCGTGTTAAATCCTGACCTTGGGTGCTGTCTGTGCAGAGTTCTCCGTGTAACCATGGGGGTTTCCTCCGGGTGCTTCGGATTCCTGCCACATCCCAAAGACACGCAGGTTTGTCGGTTAACTGGTCTCTGAAAAATTGCCGCTAAGGTGAGGGAGTGCTTGCGAAAGTGGGCTGACATTGAACTCGTGTGAACGGGCGATCAGTGTTTGATGTGGATAGATGGTCAACGTGGGACTGGTGGGCCGAAAGGTCTATTTCCATGCTGCATCTCTAAAACTAAAGATTTTCCGTGATCTCTGGAGAAAGAGTGGAAAAGCATAGTGAGAAGGCCTTTTATTAATATCGTCATCCTTTGTTGAATTATGATGCTCAGTGCGTTCTACACAAACATGTCCTCAGTGACTTCGAAATATTTTGTCGACTGCTTGGCATTCCAATGAACTTTCCCCGAGGCCTGTTCAGCACTAAACTCCCTACTTAGCAATGAGTGAACAGAAATCAGGTGATAGCACAAGCTGAAAGAAACATTTCATCTCACTGCAAACTGAGATTAGCAGACACACATCCGCATTCCTGTGAAATTGCCGTTTATGCTTATACCCTGTGAAATATAATCCTAATTATTTTTATGTCATTTACCAACAGCTCCCAAGTTCTCTGTAACACACTTATCCAAAACTAATACATACAGTATAAATGTACTGTTGTCTGTTAGTTTGTAATTAAACTCAAATCAGCCATTAAGGTTGTCAATGAAGAGTTCATAAAGGAGTAGTTGCTTTACAGCTGAATTATTGGAGTATAGCAGGCTGGGATAAAAGCTGCAACTTTACCAATCCTGGCTCAGATTTACCTGGAATACTACACCATATTCTGGAGGAATATACTGACATTGGAGGGAACGTGGCATGGATTTATCAGAATGACACCAGATTCCAAGAATTAATTGACAGAAATATTACATAAACTAGGGTATTTCCCCTGGAATTTAAATGGAGAATATTTCTGAGAAAAAAACCTGTTTCAATTAACAATAAAACATAGATATTTTTAGAGATATTAAGTGATATGGGGAAAGGTAAAAGGATGTAGAGTTAATTTTTGGTGGTTAAAATTGCTGGAGGGGATTCTGAGAGAGAAAAGGCAAGGAGCTATTAATGAATAGTCACATGGTAGTGGAACACCCGTAGAAAACCGATGCAGACAATAGACAATAGGTGCAGGAGTAGGCCATTCGGCCCTTCGAGCCAGCACCGCCATTCAATGTGATCATGACTGATCATCCCCAATCAGTACGCCGTTCCCTGCCTTCTCCCCATATCCCCTGTCTCCGCTATCTTTAAGAGCCCTATCTAGCTCTCTCTTGAAAGTATCCAGAGAACCGGCCTTCACCTCCTTCTGAGGAAGAGAATTCCACAGAATCACAACTCTCTGTGTGAAAAAGTGTTTCCTCACCTCCCATCTAAATGGCTTACCCCTTATTCTTAAACAGTGGCCCCTGGTTCTGGACTCCCCCAAAATCAGGAACAAGTTTCCTACCTCGAGCGTTTCAATAAGTTCCCCTTTCATCCATCTAAACTCCAGAGTATACAAGCCCAGCCGCTCCATTCTCTCATCATATGACAGTTCCTCCATCCAGGGAATTAACATTGTAAACCTATGCTGCACTCCCTCAATGACAAAATGTCCTTCCTCAAATTAGGGGACCAAAACTGCACACAATACCCCAGGTGTGGTCTGACTAGGGCCCTATACAACTGCAGAAGGACCGCTTTGCTCCTATACTCAACTCCTCTTTTTATGAAGGCCAACATACCATTCGCTTACTTCACTGCCTGCTGTACCTGCATGCTTATTTTCATTGACTGATGAACAAGGACCCCCCCGATCCCGTTCTACTTCCCCTTTTCCCAACTCGACACCATTTAGATAATCTGCCTTCCTGTTTATGTTACCAAAGTGGATAACCTCACATTTATCCACTTTAAACTGCATCTGCCATGCATCTGCCCACTCACCCAACCTGTCCAAGTCACCCTGCATGCTCATAGCATCCTCCTCACAGTTCACACTGCCACCCAGCTTTATGTCATCTGCAAATTTGCTAATGTTACTTTGAATCACTTCATCTAAATCATTGATCTATATTGTAAATAGCTGCGGTCCCAGCACCGGGCCTTGCGATATCCCACTAGTCACTGCATGCCATTCTGAATGCCATTAATCCCTACTCCTTGTTTCCTGTCTGCCAACCGATTTTCTATCTATGTCAGCACTCTACCCCCAATACCATGTGCCCTAATTTTGCCACTAATTTCCTATGTGGGACATTATCAAATGCTTTCTGCAAGTCCAGGTACACTACATCCATTGGCTCTCCCTTGACCATTTTCCTAGTTACATCCTCAAAACATTCCAGATAGTCAAGCATGATTTCCCCTTCGTAAATCCATGCTGACTCGGTCCGATCCTGTTACTTCTATCCAAATGTGCAGCTATTTCATCTTTTATGATTGACTCCAGCATCTTCCCCAGCGTAGAGTGCAACGTAGGTTTATAACGTTAGTCATGCGAACCGGTCTATAATTCCCTATTTTCTCTCTCCCGCCTTTCTTAAAAAGTGGGATAACATTAGCTACCCTCCAATCCTCAGGAACTGATCCTGAATCTATAGAACATCGGAAAATTATCACCAATGCGTCCACGATTTATAGAGCCACTTCCTTAAGTACCCTGGGATGCAGACCATCAGGCCCTGGGGATTTATCAGCCTTCAGTCCCATCAGACTACCCAACATTTCCTGCCTAACGTAGATTTCCTTCAGTTCCTCTGTCACCCCAGATCCTCTAGCCACTAGTACATCAGGAATATTGTTTGTGTCCTCTTAGTGAAGATGGATCCAAAGTATCTGTTCAACTCATTTCCTTGTTCCCCATAATAAATTCACCTGTTTCAAGGGTCCAACTTTGGTCTTAACTAATCTTTTCCTCTTCACATACCTAAAGAAGCTTTTACTATCCTCCTTTATATTCTTGGCTAGCTTACCTTCGTACCTCATCTTTTCTCCCCGAATTGCCTTTTTAGTTATCTTCTGTTGCTCTTAAACATTACCCAATCCTCTTGCTTCCCACTCATCTTTGCTACGTTGTACTTCTCTTTTATTGTTATTCTGTCCCTGACGTCCCTTGTCAGCCACGGTCGCCCCTTACTTGCCTTGGAATCTTTCTTCCTCTTTGGAATGAACTGATCCTGCACCTTCTGTATTATCCCCAGAAATGCCTGCCATTGTTGTTCCACTGTCATCCCTGCTAGGGTATCTTTCCAGTCAACTTTGGCCAGCTCCTCCCTCATGGCTCCATAGTCCCCTTTATTCAACTGTAACACTGACACCTCCAATTTACCCTCTCCCTCTCGAATTGTAGATTAAACCTGACCATATTATGGTCACTACCTGCTAATGGTTCCTTAACCTCAAGTTCCTTTATCAAATCCGGTTCATTACATAACACTAAATCCCTGGTAGGCTCCAATACAAGCTGCTCTAAGAATCCATCATGGAGGCAATCCACAAGAAGAATGTGCAAACTTCACACAGTTCCAATCCAATTCCCATATTGTCTCTTTATCCTCACTTTTTCGATTTTCCCAATACAGCTTGGTTCCCATTAAGTAATGAAATATATTTAAACTTCACCCATCTTCCTCATTTTGACCAAGGATATACTGGTCCACTTCAAAAAAATCCTCACCATCTTTGTTCTGTAATATGGTCCAAGTCAACATTGGGGTTATTGATTTGGGCAATAATACAGAGCAAAGAAGGGGAAGGCCCCATTACAACCATTCTGCAGCTCTTGCATGTCTATAGTTTCCCAAAAGCTTTCCCTGCCTCACTCCCCTCCTCGCCCAAGGGGTGAAGTATTAACAACGATTCAGGGATTGACATTAAAACAGAAAATGCTGGAAATATTCAACAGGTCAGGGAACATCTGTGGAGAGTTCAGTTTAGTTTATTGTCACGTGTACCGAGGTACAGTGAAATGCTTTTGTTGAGTGCTAACCAGTCAGCAGAAAGGCAATACAAAAAATACAATCGATCCAATTGCAGTGCATAGATACATGATTAGGGAATAACGTTTAATGCAAGGTAAAGCCAGCAAAGTCTGATCAAAGATAGTCTAAGGGTCACCAAAGAGGTAGCTAGGGGTTCAGCGCTACTCTCTGGTTGTGGTAGGATGATTCAGTTGCCTGATAACAGCTGGGAAGAAACTGTCCCTGAATCTGGTGGTGTGCGTTTTCCCACTTCTATGTCATTTGCCGATGGGAGAGGGGAGAAGAGAGCATGGCCAGGGTGTGACTCGTCCTTGATTATGCTGCTGGCCTTGCTGAGGCAGCGTGAGGTATAAATTGAGTCAATAGAAGGAAGATAGACACAAAAAGCTGGAGTAACTCAGTGGGACAGGCAGCATCTCTGGGGAGAAGGAATGGGTGATGTTTCGGGTCACGACCCTTCTTGAAGGGGGTTTGGTTTGTGTGATAGTCTGGGCTGCGTCCTCAATCTGCTGCAATTTCTTGCGGTCTTGGATGGAGCTGCTCCCAAACCAAACTGTGCTGCATCCTGATAAAATGCTTTCTATGGTGCATCTGTAGGAGTTGGTGAGAGTTGTAGGGGACATGCCAAACCTCATAAGCCTTCCAAGGAAGTAGAGGTGTTGGTGTGCTTTCTTGGTCGTTGCTTCAATATGGGTGGTCCAGGAGAAGTTGTTGGTGATATTGACTCCTAGGAACTTGAAGTTTTCAACCAACGTTATTTCGGCAACGTCAACGTAAACTGGGGCATGTGTACGTATTCGCCTCCTGAAATCGATCACTATCTCCTTTGTCTTGCTGACATTGAGAGAAAGGTTGTTGTCTCGACAGCAGAGCACGAGGTTCTCAATCTCCTTCCAGTCTCATCATTATCCAGCCCACAATGGTGGTGTTGGCTGCAAATTTTGAAAATTGATGTAGATTTGTACATGGCTGTACAGTCGCGGGTGTACAAGGAGTAGAGAAGGAGGCTGAGAACATATCCTTGCGGAGCCCTGTGTTGAGGATTATTGTGGAGGATGATTTGTCCCCTTTCCTCACTGATTGGGTCTGTTGGTCAAAAAGTCACGGATCCAGTTGCAGAGATGAGTGCTGACACCAAGTCCCGTGAGTTTGGTCATCAAGAGAACTTAAGTTAACATCACATGTGGATGATCTTGCAGCACAGCTTGAAATAAAAACTAAGTTTGAAATTATAGAGAAAGGAGAAAAAGCAACACGTAATTGGCTGAAGATCAAGAAAGACTGAAAGATACAAGGGATGTTGGTGTCAGCTAGCAGAGACAATGTGCCTGGAGAAATGTAAATAGAAGAAGATGAATTAAAATATGGAGAGGAAAATGCTGGAATCATGTTACAAACCAGAGAAGCAAAATTCTGCAGATGCTGGAAATCTGAAATTAACATGGAATGATGGAATATATGCTCAATAGGTCAGGCTGTGAACAGAGATGTGAATAGAGAATAGAGGTGTGAATAGAGAAACAGAGTTAGCATTTTATGGTGAAATAAATATAACCAACCAGTTCTGATACAAAAAAAGGCCAGCTGAGGAACTGAACTTGAATGTGAGATATTCGGTTCCAGTTTAGTTGACAGTGCAGAAACAGGCCTGTCAGCTCATCGAACCCGTGCCGACCCACGATCCCCTCACACTAACACAATCCTACACACACTAGGGACAATTTTACAATTTTACAATTTTACCTGGCCAATTAACCTACAAACCTGAATGTCTTTGGAGTCTTCAAACTTACAAAATTCTTAAGGGGTTGGATAGGCTAGATGCAGGAAGATTGTTCCCGATGTTGGGGAGGTCCAGAACAAGGGGACACAGTCTAAGGATAAGGGGGAATTCCTTTAGGACCGAGATGAGGAAAACATTTTTCACACAGAGAGTGGTGAGTCTGGAATTATCTGCCACAGAAGGTAGTTGAGGCCAGTTCATTCGCTATATTTAAGAGGGAGTTAGATGTGGCCCTTGTGGCTAAAAGGATCAGGGGGTATGGAGAGAATGCAGGTACAGAATACTGAGTTGGATGATCATATTGAATGGCGGTGCAGGCTCGAAGGGCCAAATGGCCTACTCCTGCACCTATTTTCTATGTTTCTATGAGTGTAGGGGGAAATCGTAGCTCCTGGAGAAATCCCACGCAGGTCACGGGGAGAATGTACAAATTCCATACAGACAGCGCCTTAATTTCATTAATTTCCTTACACTTGGAGGTTCTTAGCCAGATCTTGATTTTATCCATTTCTCTAGAATGGCACTTATGGCATCTAAGCTTCAAGATCAAATTGAAATGCATGAAATTATAAAAAGCAGTGTATATTTGTTAAAGGCAGTTCCTGTCTCAGGAATGCAGGAATATTTCTGAAGGGTCTATAATTGCATTAAAATTATCAGGATTAAGCTTGATCTGTGAGCAAAGTGTGTGCTACATACCATTTGGCAGTCTTGATGGAATCAGATTAATATAATTATGGATAGGGTAGACAGTCAGAACCTTTTTCTCAGGGGAAAAAATATATAAAGCTAGATGGCATAGCTTTAAGGGGATAGAGGCAAAGTTTAAAGGATATGTCTAGGCAAGTTTTTTTTTTAACCCAGAGTGTGGTTGGTGTCTGGAACGCCCTGCCAGGAGTGGTAGTTAAAAGGCATATGGCTATGGAGGGATTTGGATTGTGTGCAGGCAGATGAGATTAGGTTATCTTGGCATCATGCTCAACACAGATATTGAACGTTGAAGACATATTCCAGTGCTGTACTGTTCTATGTTCTAATTCTGTAGCCCAGATTGTGGTTGATTCTGATTGCTGCCAGGGTTGCCCCCATGTTTTTCCTTCTGCTATATTTACCAACCATACCTTTGTGGTTCCAATGGAACTTGAAGCCTGGCAATGAGACATCCCTGAGGCAGAGCAGCATGCTGTCACCAGCCTTCTTAACTTTTTAAATATTCGGACAGTCAAAGCCTTTTTTATAAAAGGTCAAATAGATTAAAATAAATAAAAAAGTAATATATTTACTCAAATTTAGCTAAAGATTCCAGAAGCAATCGCAAAAGAAACATTTAAACAGATTAACAAACCATTTACCCACGTGTAATCTTTTTAATTAAGAAATGTTTCTGCATTAAGAAACATTTAGACGAATACATGGATAGGATAGGTTAGGACAAAATAGGTGGGACTAGCGTAGATGGGCATGTCGGATGGAACGGGTAAGTTAGGCCGAAGGGCTTGATTCCATGCTGTATGACTCTATGACTATGACTCTATTTGGATGAATGGAATTGCCCTCAACCCCACTGCTGCGTTTAAACATACTGGCGTCTGTCCTCCAGCTCATCTCTGACATCTGTTTTGTAGTGTGTACGAGCACAGAAATCAGATGACCTGACCCATAAAGGGATCTTAATTGCTGACCAGAGATGAGTAGATTCTGTCCTGTGACTCACAGGGAGAATTTGTCCTGGACCAGAGATGAGTACGTTTTGGGCTGTGGTCATTTTTGAGAGCCAGACTTCATTTTTGTAGGACCATCTGCTGTGAGGAAAACGAGCTTTGAGCATTGAATTCTCAACTGGCAATGTCTAGAGATTGTGTTGGATGGGGGTGAGAGGACAGATGCTGGGAATAGCCCAGGGTATTTTTGTGGATCCAGGCTAGGTGGAGCACTTCTTCCTGCCCCACAATAATACTTTCTCACCATCGTACAAACTCTTTTTCAATCGAACAAGCTGCTGATGCTGTGGTTTTGCTCAGCTGAGTGCTGGTAGTTGAGACATATATCAGAGGATACTCATTTACAGTATATTGCAAAAGGTCTAATTTTTGATTTAGATTGGTCCTGTGACTGCTCAGCATTCCACCTGGTGAAAGTAGAGACATCCCATTGGTAGGAAGGCAACAGTCATCGTCTCCCCACCAAGTATGTAACAATCATGTTTCTACCGTGAAGTTATTTCCAAATTTTCCCTTTGTGTACTGAGATTTACAGAAGACATTAGATAAATGGTGACTTGGTAGTTTGAATGCAGAAAGAGAAAGCAAAGGGTAGTGAGATCAGTGGTGGGCCCTCTGTTGTTTGGGATATATGTGATGGATTTGGACAATAATGTAGATGGGTGGTTTAATAACGTTGAATGGGGGTATTTTAGAAAATTAATGCTGCATTTTCAGTCACCTTGGATTGTTTGATTAATTGGGAAATAGAGAGGATTTTCATGAATCTAGAAGCTAGCAATAAGACACCAGCCCAGGTCTGATCAACCTGTGGTGGGCCTGCCTCGACTGAGGGTGTCTTGTGATAAAAGGCCGAAACACCCAGTGACGTTGAGGTACACAACTGAAAATGTGTCTGATTGTTAGCAAAATTCACCTAGTGGTCATACCCAAGAATGTCAATTGTAGTGAAATCTTAGGGATTGTAACTTCCAGTCCTAATAATCAATCTTTGTAAGTAAGAGTACAGAAAATAATAGGAAAAGGAACAAATAGGAAAAGATAATTTTATTTTGAATCATTAAGGTAAGGACGTTACATCATTTCTTAAAGGAAAAGTGGATAAATATTTGAACTGGAGGAAAATACAGAACTGTGGAGTGAATGAGGTAGTGGGATTAGTTTTGGATTGCTCTTATAAACACTTGACAGAGACTGGTTTAGTGTGTGATCATACCAGTGCAGTATGAAATGTGAGGATTAATTTGAAATGGCACAAGTGGGCATAAGGACAATTGAATGAAAACATTGTTTATTTGTGATCAAAATACTGTTAATTTTAGAAACACAGTTTATATTTGCACCATGTGATATGTTTGTGGCAACTGAGGTATTGGGATAGGAGTCACATTTGGTTTTGACTGCTGTACAGCTCACAGTTCATTATATGTATGTTTGGGCTTGCACTATGTCAGATGGCTAATGGTTTGTTGTCAAGTTTGTGGAAGCTGGGGGATGGCGGGAGGAAGTGGTATATCCTGAACATGTAATGCTGTGCTTAGCCTGCATATATTTAGCTGCGGGAGGTTCGTATCAACATTAAACCACTTCCTGGCACTTGTGCATTAAGCAGCAGGAGTATTTTTAAACGGTAGGAAACTGGCAGAATGTTTACCCTACATGTGGTGTTTTGATATTTTAAAAATCCTCCTACGCCTGATGTTTCCTTCCTGAATATGACTTTTTTACAAAATAAAATTATTCTTCTGCCATTGCTTTCTGGAGAATTGTGCAGTCTTGATGGAATCAGATTAATAAAGCTGGTATCAGGCCCAAGTAAACTTTCTTTATATAAACCTCAGAGAGCAGTACCAGGATCTTCCAGCATAGGAGAGGAAGAGCAGGTAAACATAGAACAGTACAGCACAGGAACAACTCTTTGGCCTTCAATGTCTTTACCGAACATGACGCCAAGATAAACTAATCTCATCTGCTTACCCATGATCCATACTCCATCGTTCCCTGCATATCCATGTGCCTAACTAACGGTATTTTAAACATCATATCCTCTTCCACCACCATTCATAACAGCTTGTTCCAGGCACCCACAGCCCTGTGTGTAAAAAAGTCTTGCCCTGCATATCTCATAGATTCATAGAGTGGTACAGTGTAGAAACAGGCCCTTCGGCCCAACTTACCCACGTCGGCCAACAATGTCCCAGCTACACTAGGCCCACTTGCCTGCGCATGGTCTATATTCCTCCAAACCTGTCCTATCTATGTACCTGTCTAACTGTTTCTTAAACGATGGAATAGTCCAAACCTCCACTACCTCCTCTGTTTCATACACTCACCACCCATCTCCTTTAAACTTTGCCTCTGTCACCTTAAAACTATGCTCTTTAGCCGTTGGCATTTCCATCATGGGAACAAAGTTCTGATTCTCTATACCATCTATGCCTCTCATAATTTTATATACTTCTATCAGGTCCCCCATCAACATCCAGGGTCCCAGAGAAAACAATCCAAGCTTGTCCAATCTCTCTTTGTAGCTAATATGCCTTAATGCAGGCAATGTTCTAGTAAACTCTTCTGCATCCTCTGCAAAGCCACCACATTCTTCTGGTAATAGAAACACGTAATTTCTACATATTTAATATGGTTTTAAGTACCGGTAGTTAATGTAAATCTTATTTTATAGAAATATGCAGATCTGGTTCTGGTCTCTCTATTGGAAAGTTAGTATATTGGTAGCCAATATTCATAAATAGTTACATTTACTGAATCTATCTTAGTTATGAATGTCACTTATGTTGAACTGAAGAAGCAAGCACAAAATAAAATCAATCTTTCATTAATACAAGCAATGTTGATGGCTTAAAATATAAAGACCGATTCATAATTATGCGTTTTCTCTGAGCTTGTTCCTTGCCAACTTTTTTTTTAAACTTACACCCATTTCTGACATGAAAACGCTTGACTATTGAAAGCAAAAAACACTGCAATATAACATTTTTTATATCTACCACAAGAAGAGGAAGGTCATAGAAGACAGGAAAAAAAAACGGTTGCTGGTATTTTTGAAGTTTATGATGACTAAATATTTTAAATGATTACCTTCCTCAGTTATTTACTAGGGAACAAATTACAGCACTGAGAGAGATCTTGGGGTCCAAGTCCATAGCTCCCTGAGGGTGGCAAAACAAACACATAAAGTGCTGAAGAAGGTGTATGGTATGCTTGCCTTGCATTAAGTATAAGAATCAGGAACTCAAGACTTTGGTTAGGCTGCATGTGGAGTATTGAGTGCAGTTCTGGTTGCCCCATTACAAGAAGAATATGAAGGCTTTGGACAGGGCAGAGAAGAGTTTTATTCAAATGCGGCCTCGATGAGGGAGTATTAGCTAAGGAGAAGTTGGATTGTTTTCTCTGGAGCGTCGATGGTTGAGGGGAGATCTGATAGTAATATGAAGTATGAAAGGCATAAATTGGTTAGACAGTCAGAACCTATTTCCCAGGGTCGAAATGTCAATGACTGGAGGTATAGCCTTAAGATGAGAGTGTGGAGAGTCCAAATGTCGTGTACAAACATTGTTTTTATTAAGACATTACAGGTTTGGCATACATGTGAGTTTGGTACGCGCTAACATAAAGTCAATGTTGCTGCTGTTGAGCGAGGTTGTTGACTTGCGATCTCGAGCAAAGTTTCTGCTGTTGTAGGACACACCCCTTAACTTGTGACGTACTCTTCCCGCCAAACGCAGTCACGTTCCAGTTCTGGTGGCGAGGGTTCGATCAGTAAGTGGCTTGACCACCAGGTGGTGCCACAAGAGGAGCAACGTTTTTAAATGGAGATGTGCAGGGTAAGTATTTTCACCCAGAAGATGGTGGGTGCCTGCACAGGGGCATTTAGAGACTTTTAAACAGGCATGTGTATATGCGGTGAATGGAGGAATATGGATGATGTGCAGGCAGATTAGATCAGTTCATCTTGGCATCATCATCGGCACAGAAATTGTGGGTCGAATGGTCAGTTCCTGTACTGTATTGTTCCATATTCTATGTTCATGTCGAGCATTATACCTGCCCTTTAGTGCAATAGGAGTGGGGAAAAAAATTATTTACCAGAGGGTGGCGATCATCCTTGCATGAGAAATGGGCGATTGTCAGTTGAAGTCCAGGGAGGTGTTTGTTGGGAGAGGGAATTGATTTGATGCTTGAATGCACTACCTTCGTTGCCCTAATGTCGAATCCATTTGGTACAGGTTTTTGCTGTCCCCGAGTTAATGTAGCCTCTTAATTAATGAGTGTTTAATTGAATCCGGTTATGTCGTGGAGGTACAATGATTTAATGGAGCATTTGCTACCAACATTTCATGCCAGTAATTGAACAAGCTTACATTGCATGTCATTGGAAAGGAGACGTACAATTGGTAAACCAGTAATGAATTGAAAGTATGATTTTTCTCACCTTCTATTTACCATTTTTTCCTCTGTATCTAAGTTATGCAGCAGTAGAGGAACAAATTTACGGAGAATACTGGACCGCAATAGGAAGTAAGCAGGGAGCATTATCCCTGATACAAGATGCAAGGTAGCACACATTCAATCTCTTAACGGTTTAGTGAGTGGTGAGTGAACTTGAAAAAGAGCATAGTATTCTATAACCAATTAATGGCTGCAGTGGCTCTGAGTTTGGCTTTACATCGTATCTCAGAATGTGATTTCTGTTGGTTTGTGGCCCGTTATGAGTGAATAAATAAGTAAGCAGTGATTATTTAGGACATTAATGAACATGTCGAAGGCATTTACATTGTGCAGATGAGAGCTTCAAAAGACGATTAGTTGAAAATGCAATTTTATAGCAGAACTCCCCATAAATTTTAAAGTGGAAAAGTCACTGATTTGAGTGCCAAAGCCACTATCATTAGATTATTTATCTTGCTGTTTGTTGAATGTTACTGTATATCAATATTTGGTGTATTTGGCTACAACACTTAACAAACAATTAATTGGCTGCAAAATATCGTGTTGCTTTGACATCTCGCAATATAAATGTAATTTTTCTCTATTAATAAAAAAAATCTAAATTCTTAGTCATCATAATGTCAAATCATACATTTTTTCCTCCAAGTAGTTTTTTAGCTTTTTATGTATATGTTTGCATTCTATATTTTAAAAGTTTCAATTTACCTTTTTCTTAATAACAGCAAAAAGCTTCCCATTCTCAGCCTGGAATTGTCCTGAATGGCCTGGGACAAAAGAGACTACAGATATCAAAACCAGAACAAAAACAGACTCAAAGTTCTGAGTAGGTGAAAAAGCATTTGTGGAGGTGAAACTGTTAGAGACTGAATATGTGCCGCCCTGCATCTTGTATCAGGGATAATGCTCCCTGCCTTCTTTCCCTTGAGGCCAATATTCTCCATAAGTTGATCCTGCATCAGAGCTGCGAGGGTCAGTGTGGCCCGTATGTCAAAGGACATTAGTGCATTGGTGGGTGGGATAGAGGCTGATTGGTGACAGGTGGGGGGGAAACTATGGGTGGAATGAACCAGGTTAGAGGAGCGGGAGCAGTGTGGTGGGCATCAGAGGCTGGCAAGTGATAGGTGGTGCATTATGGGGAGGGAACGATGGGCTGATAGAAACCAGGAAGGGGGGGAGGGGTGTGAGGGAAGAGCAGGGGGAAAAGAAAACTAGGTGGACAGGTGAATGTTTGTAGAAAATTAGCATGTAGAGAGGGGGGTGGGTAACCTGAAAATTGAAAATTTTGTATTTATACTATTGGGCTGCAAGCTACCCAAGCTAAATATGAAATGCTGTTCTTTAAGTTGCTTTTAGCAATGGTTGGTGTGATAGTAGGAAGGAGAATTAAAATGACATGCAACTGGAAGTTCAAGATGGCCGCTGTGGACAGAAAGTGGATGCTCGGCAAAACCGTTGCCTAGTCTACACTTGGTTTCACCAACGTATAGCAGGGCACACCGCGAGCACCAAATGCAGTAGGTCAGGTTGAAAAGAGGTGTAGGTGAACTCTGCCTTACCTGGAAGGGTTGGTTAGGTGGTGAGGCAGGAGGTGAAGGGACAGGTGTTATACTCACAGTTTCTGGGGGAAATGCCTGGGGTCAGAGAGAGGTGGGCAGGGAAGTATGAGCAATCCATGCGAAAAGCAGGAAAAGGGATAAGAGGGAAGGCTGTGACTGGTGGTGGGATCGTGTTGGAGCTTGCAGAAGGCTTAGGAGGTTGTTTGGATGTGAAGACTGGTGAAAGGTGAGATGAAGGGAACTCTATTGCTGTTGTGCTTGGGGAGAACATGTTGTGAACATACATGGGAGAAATTGACAAAATACAAGCGAGGCTTCCATTGACTATGGCAGAGGGGAAGCCATGCTCTAGATGAATGACACGTCAGAAGCTCTAGAGCAGAAGGAGCCATTTTCCGAACAGATGAGGTAGACTTGGAGAAATTGAGAAAAAGGAATGGCAATCATTGTTGGAGGCAGGAGTTACAGTCGAGAACCCCACTTGGTTCCACCATCACAACTCATCTGCGTCCACCTATCTCCATCCTAACATGCTAGTATACTGCTCCCTCTCAGTCTTGGTGCAGGGACTTGAACCAAAATGTCTACTTACACCTTTTACCTCCACAGATGTGTGAGTTAAAGGGAGAGGTTGAGTAGGCTGGGTCTCTATTCCATGGAGCGCAGGAGGATGAGGGGGATCTTATAGAGGTGTACAAAATCATGTGCGGTTAGACAAGTACATGGATAGGACAGGTTTGGCCAGTGTGGGCAAGTTGGGCTGAAGGGCCCGTTTCTACACTGAATCACTCTATGACTCTGCTGCCTGACCCACTGATTTATTCCAGCATTCGGATTTTGTTCTGAATTAGCCTGAGCATTTACCGTGATTTCAGTGATCTTGGAGTGAGCGGAGGCATAATTAACTTGCGCCCCACTACTGAGTGATATTCAGTAGTCCACACTGAGAACTACAGTAAATGGAAGAGGACAAGACTTTCCCTGGCTTCAGTGATATCCATAATTATGAAGCCTCCTAATGCTCATTCTTTGGATAGGGCGTGATAAAAATAGCCTCTGCCTTAGTACATCTTCTGGAAATGAACTCCAGCATAGTTGGTGCCTTCTCGAGAAAGTTGAAATAGATACTTTCTCATTTTACCCCAACTGCTATAAAATTAGAGGTGGTTAAATTTGATGGCAACAGACAGTGGCTGCATGCTTTCGATACACAACTAACCTTGCCCCTTGAATGTAACCTTGCCCCTTGCCCATTGTACCGCTGCTGGCAAATTCATTTCACTTGCACTTTATGTGCAATGTGATGAATAAAACCGTATTGTATTGTATTGTAATGTAGACAACTCCACGCTGCCTGCACAAGTGAACGATTGCAGCATGCAACCTGAGGTAATTGTGGTGAGAGGCTAGCATGAGCTGAAGCTACATGGTTTGCCTTGGTTGAGCAGATGGAGAGGGAAAGAGGTGTTCTGCATTACCGGGTGCAACATGGTGGTGCATAGATCGTCATATCATGATCAGCAAGGCCAAGTGTAGACTCGGTGACCATTTCATCAAACATTTGCGCTCGGTCCACATTCCCATACAGATCTTTCTGTTATGAGTCGTCCATTGCTAGAGTGAGGTCATACGCAAACTGGAGGAACAACGCCAGTAGTGAGGTGCGGCTGATTATTCAACAAAGACATAGCTAATGGCAGCAATGGAACCACCAATAATACTCCTCACTGCACATCCACTTCCCTAGAATCCAAACTCACTTACCTACCCTCTCTCCAGATATTTGGTCGGAAGGCAATAGAGACACAAAGCCCAGAGATCAACAGGTGTAAAGACCCAAATGAACAGTAGACGCTGTGGATGCAGAGTTGTAAGAAGTTTTGCACAATGGTCAAGATCAGTAGATGCATTAGCTTGCCATGTGTACTTTTAGCTTCAGGCGCTGCCTTATTCACCACACCCACTTCTGCCACCTCTGACAATTGCAATCAAATACGATTCATACTCAGCATTCATGTGGTCAATCATACCCTCGCTCTCAGCAATGATACACACCCAGTTGGATATGAACACTGCCAAATGTTCAATCATTCATTTCTCATGTATAAACTCGTGTGGTAGTTTCATTAATTAGAATGATAGTTAATTTTATTTTATGGAATCATAGAATTATTACACCAGAGTAGAAGATCATTTGGCCTAACAAGTCTGTGCTAGCTCCATCGAGCCTTATAGCATGAAACAAGCTCTTTGGCTCAACCTGTGCATGCCAACCAATTTGCTTAAGGCAGAGATAGACAAATTCTTGATTAGGACGGATGTCAAGGGTTATGGGGAGAATGCACTAAAATAGGATTATGAGGCAGAGATCAGCCATGATTGAATGGTGGAGTAGACTCGATGGGCCGAATGGCCAAATTCTACTCCTATAACTTGTAACTTGTGAACGTGCTTAATTGACTTGCCTGTGGCTGGTCTATATCCCTCCAAACCTTTCCTATCCATGTACCTGTTTAATTGTCATATTTGTACCCACCTCCACCACTTCCTTTGGAAGCTCAATCCATGTACACAGCATCCACTGTGTGGAAAAGGTTACCCCGAAGGTCCTTATAAATATTTTCCCTCTCACCTTAAACCTACATCTTCTAATTTTTGACAATGCTACCTTGGGGAAAAGACGGTAAAGGCAAAGAGAACTGTACACAGTATGCCAACTGTGGGCTTATCAACATTTGTATAACTGTAACATGACGTCACAACTGCTGTACTCAATATCCAGACGAATTGAAAACATGTGTGGCAAACACCTTTTCTGCCATTCTGTCCACTGGTGTTGTCTTCCTCAGGAAACTACATACCTGCACCACTCGATCTCTGTTCTACTATATTCCCTAAGGCCCAAACCTTTACTGCATAAGTCCTGCCCTAGTTTATCCTACCATAATGTAATGTCTTGCCTTTATCTGAATTAAACTACATCTTTCACTCCTCATCCCATGGACCCAATTTATCAGGATCCCATCGTAATTGTTGATAATGTCATTCACTATCCACTATGCCGCCAATATAAATGTCATTGGTAAATTGACTATATTCACATCCAAATTGTTAGTATATACTGTGTAATGAACAACAGTGGATCCAGCACTGATCCTTATGGTACAAAACTTGTTACAGAACTCCAGTCTGTAAAACAATCTCTACAGCCACCCTGTTTCCTACCTTTCAATCAACTAATATGTTCCCGTCAGTCCCATTTCCCTGTTCTTGGCCCATGGCTATGCAAATTATTCTATCTTGAGTACCTTTCAAGATGTTTGTTGAAAGCTCTGATTGATACTGTTTACAGAACCGTAATAAGTAGTGAGTTCAAAATCATAGCTATTCACTGTATTAAAAAATAAGATTATTCACATCCGCCTTAAAACTTTTGCTCAAAACAAAACACTGTGGTCGTTGGATCACTTGCTAATTGGAACTACTTTCTCTAATGGGCATATGCAAAATCAGTCATGGTCAATTGAGGCTTCTCTGTTTCCCCTCTAGGCTGTCAGTAAAATGTTGACTCATGCTGGGTTCATAGTTACCTACAGCCTTTTCGTCACTCACCAAAGTATTTGTGTGTAAGCACAAAATGTGTTTTAGCAAATAATGCAACCACATATATACTGTATTACATCCAAAGTTTATTGTATTCTCACTTTCCAAAGATCTCAATTTTTCTGTGGGATGAGTACTGTTATGGCCATAGTGCATAATAAATTATTGAAGCAGGCTAACTAGTTTAATTATGCACCAGATCTTGAACTCTGAACTGAAGGTATTGGTCAATTATTTATTTTAAACCAGAGACTCCTGATTGAACCTCCAACTGCATTTAAATTGACGCATTTGTTAATGCAGCATAAAATATATACAGGTAAGTAAAATATTTTGTGTGAATCGGTCTTCAGATCACATTCAGTTTATGAGTTGTCATGATACAGAAATTCTTATTTTGGAATAATTGAATTCTCAGCTGCAAGAAATAACGGATAAAACTCCTGTTACATTAGTACAATCGACAGAAAATCGAAAACAGCAAAGCTGTATGATGCGGATCAAAGAATCTCTTACACACTTTGATCTAAGCTATTCTGATACATGACTTTGTCTGATGCCTAATTGATGACAGGTGTATGATGCAAATTGTCATGTCCACGTTATTGATTTAATTTCCATTGCTTCCTTCAGGGAGTCATTTGCCGCCTACATAGCAGCAGTTGGATCTCTTGTGAACACCATTGTAGTGATGAAATACATCCCAGAGCATACCAAATCCTTGACGCAGGAAAATAAACCAGGTTAGTTGAGGTTTATGTGTGTCACGGCACAGTCCAACCATGAACAATAGTTCTTGTGTAAACCCACGCCTTTGTACTTCAGTCCAATTTCTGGTTTAAAAGTGTTCTTGCATTATCCACCAGAAAACACAAATTTCACAGGCATCAGAAGCTCTCAGACATTCCATCAAATCTTTGGATGTTACAGAATGCCATTTAACTAGTCATATCTGTGCCTCTTTAAAATAGCTGTTGATTTAAATTACAGTTCCTATTTTGCCCCCATAATCCTGAAAATGCAATCAATGTATGTCTCGTTACTGCTGTCGGTTCTGATGCAATCTGATTCCATCATCGTGTTAGGTAACACATTCCAGTTCCTGACAACACCCTCGGTGAAAAAATTTCCTAATTTCCGTTCTGATATTTTTGCCATTTATTTAAAATCTTTAACATCTGGTCATCAACCCACTTGCCTGAGTAAACATTTTTCCTATGTACTCTTATCGTGGAGGTCTGTTGAAGCCGGATATGCAACGTTCAGTTCCTGCCAAGTGAGTACTTGTAGGCATCCATCCACAGGAACCGTCCAACTGGGACTGATTAGTGCAGCCAAGAATATGATTACAGTCCATTCCCTCCCCACCTCCACTCATAAGGTCAGATGCAATGATCTTTTGATTTGAAACAGCTGCCTCAGCTGAGGATGTGAAGCTGAGATGTTTTCTCATTGATGGGAGTTTGAAAACCTCTCCCAAATGATGCTGGGTCAATTGAACAGTGTGAGACTGGACTGAGGTCTGCAGATATTTGTTACATATAAAGAGATGGGAAACAAAGATGAATTAAGTTACAGATCTGCATAATGTATTTGATACCTGAGTAACTTCAGAGAATGCAAAAGAAGAATCCCCCCCCCCCCACCATCCCCCCACCTCCACTGTGCTTCACCTAGACTTGCACCTATTTTTGCCCTCCCCCTCTCCGACCTATGGTTTCACAAATTACAACTCTTCAATCCTCTGTCTCATGCCTTCTTTCATTTCTGGCCTTTGTTCCAACCATCTGCCTATTGACTCCCTCCCCCCTCGCTTGTGTCCACCTATTATCTGCCACACTTTGGCCTGCCTCTCCTGTCTTCCAGCTTTCTTCCCCACCACCCTACAATCAGCCTGAAGAAGGACCCCAACCCGATATGTCACCAATCCATGTGCTCCAAAAATGCTGCCTGACCTGCCGATTTACTCCAGCACTTTGTGTCCTTCAGAGAATGCATGGTCTTTTCCTGCTTGTATAATTGAATTTGTATAGCTCAATACCATGTCAGCTCATTTATGTGCAGATCAATGGAAATACAGTACCTATTTATTTTGATATTAAGCAATAGTGTGCATGACTTGTGCAGGAATTGTGGTAGCATGGATGAGAGACTGTGAAGTGCAATGCAAATCTGCTTTCAAATGGCTGTTTGGATTGCCATGGGGATTTGGACAGTGTCAGCCCACCAAGGCACATTATAAATTTGCATGACCTGATAGTTTAATTCGAAGAGATTATACGAAAAATGTATTTGAGATCTCCCTTTCCCCAGCAGCATATGTAACAAAATGATGAGCAACTTCCCTAGAGGATCTGTGGATAAAGGCATTAAATCCCTATTTAATCACTGGATTATGCTAATAGAGAAGAAAGTAAATCAAATTGAACGATTAGTAAAAAAAAATTGAGAGCATGTACATGAAACCAGGAACCTGCAGAGCAGTGACATACTCACTTCAATCCTAGAATTGACTTCCAGCAGGAGCATCTTCAATGTGAACAAATTCTTCAGACTGCTGAGCATCCCTGGAGCTGCAGAAATACTTGCCATTAAAACCATCACTGCACTGCCCATGGGTAAGCCATCTTTTGGAATTCGGTATTTTATATTTGAATATAAAAGAGACAGCTGCTCAGTACGTTTTTGTTTAATGCACTATTATAATTGTCACTGTTTCCGCAATGGGTAACATCATATTTTATACGTTCATATAATGATCAAGCATTGTGTAAAATATGTTACCATATACTGTATTGTATAATGACTACTAATATTGTCATAATTCCTTTTTTCTTCTCAAGGATATAATTCAGCCGGTTCTTTGCTACTTCACCTAAACTAATATATGCACGTCCAAACATTTATGCATTGGTGCTAAGCAATGAGGAATGGCATACCTGGGGCATACAAGCCCTGAGTTAATTCCATCAGGCAGCTCATTAATCCCATAAACCTCAGACAGAGCCTGGGATAGTTTGATTGAAAGGTTTCTCTGTAACATCAGGAGTTGGGTTGGCTGACACCCCGGTCAGGAACTTGTAAACTGTGGCATGGGTCTGTGAGAATTGGGGTAAAGAACACAATAAACTCAACAAAAAGAAATCTGAAGATGAATGAAGAGGTTTGATGGCTATCTGGGCCAAAGGACGGAATACTTCATGGAATGAAGGATAAAACTGCGAAACACAATATTCAGAAATAAACAGGGTTGGGCCTATCTTGGGACAACATTAATTAATTAAATTGTGATAAACATGCTTTAGAGGAGAGGTGGGGGATAGTGGGGGTAGTGGGGGAAATACAACATGACTTTTGTAGAATTTTGAAAAAGGTCTGGTGGAGAAGAACTTTTTTTCTAGAACCATAGAAGGATTCAACAGAATACTATTCAGAAGCCATTTGGCTATCATGCCTTTTAGATCAATCCAACTAGAACCTCTTGATAGACACAAAGTGCTGGAGTAACTCGACGGCTCAGGCAGCTTTTCTGGAGAAAGCGGATCAGTGATGTTTTGGGTCAGGACCCTTTTTTGGACTGTAAAGAAGGGTCCTGAGCCGAAGCCCCTTTGCAGCCATTACTTCATAATAATCGGCGGTCACTCGAAACGAGTATGACTGTCCTCTCCTCTCCATATGGTCGTCTAATTGTGGGTCTGCAGATGTCTGTAGAGGCCGATCCGCGACCCACACACCTTGGTGCAACGTGGGCAGTGGAGACTGGCGGTGGTTGGTAGTTGTCGATCCCCCTTCTCTCTCTCCTTACAGTGCTGTCGCTTTGTCTCTGCGACACGGCGTAGTTCCATTTTGTGATGTGCAGCTCCTTCCTGCACGGATTTCCTCCAGGAGCGCCTGTCCAGTGCAATGTGCTCCCAGTTGCTAGATGCGATGTGGAATTTCTTCAGACTGTTCTTGATGTTGTCCTTGAAGCGTTTCTTTGGCCCGCCAGGGGCTCGCTGACCTTCCTTCAATTGAGAGTACAGGATTTGTTTAGCAAGACGCGTGTTGGACATGCGGATGACATGGCCAATCCATTGAAGTTGGTGCTGCATTATTGTGGTGGTGATGCTGGTCATGTTGGTTTCCTCCAAAACGCTGATGCGTTTGTCCTCCCAGCTGATCCTCAAAATCTTTAGTAAGGATTTTTGATGGTATTGTTCCAGAGCTCTCAGATGCCTGCTGTAGGTGGTCCATGACTCGGTTCCAGACAACAGGGTGGAGAGGACAACGGCTCTGTAAACCAGCAGTTTTGTTTGAGTCGTTAGGTCTCGGTCTTCAAAGACTCTTTTCCTGAATCTGGCGTAGGCTCCGCTGGCACAACTCAGGCGATGGTTGATCTCAGAGTCAATGTCAGCTTTTGAGGAAAGAATGCTGCCAAGGTAGGAGAAGTGGTCAACGTTTTCAAGAGTGGTGTCGTCCTCTTTTCTAGTGGACTGTGTAGATGGCTGGTTGGGTGGAGGTTGATGTAAGACCTGGGTCTTCTTGATATTTAAGGCTAGGCCCATGGCTCTGTATGCCTTGGCAATGGCATTCAGGAAGCCCTGGAGGTCTTCTGCAGAGTGTGCTGCAATGGCGCAGTTGTCCGCGTACTGAAGCTCCATGATGGCGGCGTTACTGACTTTGCTCTTGGCCTTCAACCTACAGGTTGACACGGTCTATTAAGGTTGAAGAGCCCTCCGTCAGTTCTGTAGAGGATTGGGATCCCCTGTGGCAGCTCTTCACCAATAAGGTGAGGTATGGCAGCAATGAAGACGACAAACAGGGTGGGTGCGATGATGCATCCCTGTTTGACCCCCGTTTCCACAGTGAAGAGCTCAGACTCAGAGCCGCAGTTGCTGAGCACTGTGACCAACATGCCATCGTGTAGAAGTCTCAATATTCTGATGTACTTGTCGTGGCAACCGTACCTTGATATTATGGTCCAAAGAGCCTGGTGGTCTACCGAGTCAAAAGCCTTTGTCAGGTCTATGAAGGCCATGTACAAAGGCTGCCTTTGTTCACGGCATTTTTCCTGGAGTTGGCGTGCTCTGAATATCATGTCTGTTGTTCCTCTGGATGGACGGAAGCCACACTGTGATTCTGGGCCATTACTTACAGTATTTATAAACTACAGCCTAAGGAGGAAGCTGTTCAGTCCATTGGGTCTATGTTAGCTCTCATCAAAGCAATCCCATTGGACACATTCTTCATCTCCTTAATACCTCGTATCCCTGCTAATTATTATTTCTCGCATGCCCATCATTATCCTTTTGATTCCATTGTCACTTACCTCCCGAGCCAGCACATTTTTGTTAGGATGTGAGAGAAATCACCTGGAGAAAATCTATGCTTCACTAGGAGAATGTGCAAACTGCACGCAGACAGCACCCGAGGTCAGAATTGAACCCGAGTCACTTGAATTGTCTGGCAGCAACACTACTTGTTGTGCCACACTGTTACCCTGTGTCATAGTTCAAATTCACAAAATTACTTGAAGATGAATTCTTTAACTAATTAGTCCTAGGGCTCCAAATAATTCTTCAAGCCAAGAACTTTAGATTTGAGGATTACTACTACTGTAGGTTGTGATGTGGTTGACAAGGTCTATATGGCATCCACAATCACTGCACAGATGAGATGCTTTGATAGGGTGGGTGGATTGGTTGCTTGGGAGGCCCACCACCCCTGCCAGCTTGCATGGTATCCAGGTGGTCCTTTTGGTGAGACTGAGCATTCCTCATTCTCCATTTTCAGCAAGCACGGACCAGAGTTCCTATAAGTCGGTGAGGGGCACAATGGCACAGCGGTAGAGTTGCTGCCTTATAGCTCCAGAGACCTGGGTTCCATCCTGACTACGGGTGCTGCCTGCACAGAGGTTGTATGTTCTCCCTGTGACCGCGTGGGATTTCTCCGGGTGCTCTGGTTTCCTCCTACACTCTAAAGACATATAGGTTTGTAGGTTAACGGGCTTGTGCAAAAAAATTGTAAACTGTCCCGAGTGTGTAGGATAGTGCTAGTGTACGGGGTTATCACTGATCAGTGTGGACTATTTTTTTAGGGAGATTTTGGGGATATCCTTGAAGCAATTCCTCTGCCATGCTAGAAATCCCCTGCTAGAAATCCCCTCCTGCACAGAATGCCTATTTCAGAAGTCAGATGAAAGGCATGTGAGTGATGTGACCCTCCCACCAGAGCCATGATGAGCCATGAGGTTGCGGTTGATCTGGGAGAGGACATGGATTCACTTATCCTACTAATTGATTATGGAGGTCTGTGGAGAGAGAGCTTTGGTGGTGCTCTTCCAGGTGCTCTGAAGCGCTTCCTGTAGTTCAGTAAAAGTCTGCGACAAGCCTCTGGAAAATGAGGATCACTTTCCATATTTCAGGAGCTACCTCTCAATGAAGGCAGACATTGACAAATTCACATTCTTCCAGTACACAAGCACTGCCTTTGACCATCTGACAAAAGAGGGTTTAAAGATAAAGATGGCACTAAACTTGGTCTACTCTTCAAACTGATCTCAGCCCATCTGTATGATCTGAAGACATGAACTACCCAAGCGAGCACCTCCCAATTGCTACCAACGTAAACGTTGGACATCTGACCCTGATATGTTCCTGTTTCTATACCTAATTGTTAAGTTGACCGTCAGTGTATAGAAATCTATACATCGGTCTAAAGTTTCAGCAAAGTCATAAAACATTTTACCTTTTGTAACCATCAGAGGAATGGTCGGTTACCATACCATAGGAGGGGGGGGAACAAAAGGGGGAGCCGGCATGCTTTGTAACTTTGTCTGCGCCATAGGTGGCCGCTGTTTGTATACATTGTGTGTGCTAGCAAAGAATGTCTCTGCTTGTCACATGTGACAATAAATTATTCCATAAAGTATTCCATTTCATTCCATTCCATCTCTCGATGTATGGTTGAGGAATATTTTTGCCCTTGAAGCAACTTATACTGCAGCAAAGCCAATTCATCTTCAGCATTCGTCAAAATTTTGATTGAAAGGTAAGTGTTTTAGCATGAAGGAAACAGGTATAATGTATGAGTGATGTGTGTATTTACAATGGCATTTTTGGATTCTGACTGTGGGTTTCCTCCGGGTGCTCCGGTCTCCTCCCACGTCCCAAAGATGTGCAGGTTTGCAGCTTTATTGGCCTCTGAAAATTGCAATGAGCATGTAGGGAGTGGATGTGAAAGTGGAAAAACATAAAACCACTGTGAACGGGTGATCGATGGTTGGCATGGACTTAGTGGATCAAAAAGCCTGAATCATCCCATATCTTTGAATTAATCAATAAATGAGCTCACTGGAACAATGGTGGTGCACACAGAATTGGTGCTGTAGTTGAAGTCTGAGTACTTTGAGACAGAAAACTGAAGATCTTATATAAAGTAAGGAAATGTATTTTAAAAATGAACAATATTTTTCTTGCTCGATACATTTGCAATTATATTTGGGAAATGTCATTGGCAAATTCTGTGTAACTTGAACCCTGTCCAACAAGATTGTTAGACTGCCTAAATACATGTAAGAGCCTGGAAATTATTGCCTCAAATTTGTTGGTTCTCAACTTCAAAGGTATAGTAGATAGCAGACATGTTAAAGAGAATACATTTACAAGGCATTGCATACCCAAAATATCCTCAGAATTTTCTGGTACTCATCTCTTCTCCATCTGTTCCTCCTTTTGCCTCTCTTTCCTCACTCCCTAATGGCAATTCATAATAGTGACTCTAAATAATTAGATGAGTTTAATAGCAGACTTCAATCCTGCCCTCATTCATTTAGAATACTTGCACAAGGCTCATAGAATAGTGATCAAGAGCAGGAAATTTAGTCAATTGTTCCACTCTCCAGGGCTGGTGACATTTTACATGCACTGATATTCTAACCTGAGAATATATTCATCAGTACATTAAATGACAGGTTATCCCACCACATCAAAGAGACCTTCCCATATATTTTTTTACAGGCTTTTCAACCTAAATGATTGGTCTTACTCTTACCACTGAAGCAAGATGCAGCTGCTGCAGAGACTGCAATCTGATTAGGACCTTCCTGCAACTGCACACTGAGGGAGTGGAAGTTGTGCGTTAAAAAAAACCTCTCCAAGTTGTCAGTTATATATGCAAGGGAAAATTGGTATCGTGCAGATATAATTTAAATTTTGTGAGCAATTACCATGTGCTGCAAAATGTGATGTACAACTGTACTGTACTTTGAAAATATAATATCAAAATAGTATATATTGAAAATATAATATCAATATAGTTTTTTTTGGGGAGAAAATGCTAATAAAGGGAATATCCATTTTGAGTGTTGAAACCCACATGAAGATTGACAAATAAAAGTGGGACCATGTAAATTGCCATGGTCATCCTCTAATCCAGAACAGTAATGAATGTGAAAAATGCACTATATAGACTTCATTCATGCCCCTCACTAACTTCTTCTTTGCCATAATAATTTGTGGTTAAACAGCTGTTGGTGGGTATACAGATTCATTGTTAAATTAGCTTAAAATTATTTGGGTAGTCTAAACACCATGTAGTAAATAGTACTTCATACAACTTTTACTGACATTTTTATTTGATGGGTAGCACAGTGGAGCAGCTGGTAGAGCTGCTGTCTGACAGCACCAGAGACCCGGGTTTGATCCTGACCTCGGGTGCTGTCTGTGTGGTGTTTGCACGTTCCCTTTCTGACCACATGAGTCTCCTCTGGTACTCCGGTTTCCTCCCCCATTGTAAAGACGTGTGGGTTTGTAGGTTATTTGGCCACAGTAAATTACCCCTAGTGTTTAGGGAATGGATGAGAAAGTGGGATAACATAGAACTAGTGTGGATGGGTGATCGACAGTCGGCGTGGACTCTGTGAGCCGAATGGCCTATTTCAAAGCTGTATCACTAAAATTAAAACTAAAAACCAACAGAGCCTCCAATCTTAGTTTGATAAATAGAGAATTTGTTCAAGTTAATTCCATTGCCACATATTTTGTAGAATTGGAATGCATCAAAACCTTGAATGGTCTGGCTATCTTGTTCCCCTGCAGGAGTGTTCCAGAGTATGTTTTCAGTTGTTGCTATGAATTATTTCAAACTGGAAGCAGAGTACAATGGCTACCTCATGGCTTATGTTGGTGTTCTGCAAATGGTAAGTGATATCTCAGTACTCCATCCAGCTGTGCTGAGCACTACTGGAGATAACGGCAAATACCGGAATAAATTTATGTTCCCATATACGTGGCACAATATAAGTGTAATACTGTACTTAAAATGTCATCATGAAGCAGATATAAGTTGCACAGTTTAAAACAATATGTTCCATCTAACCTATTCACCAACATATTCACTGGAAAATTGGATTACAGCTTGCCATTTATGTTAAGGATTCAATGTATGATGTCTAAGTTTGCTTGCATGGAGATATCTTTTATTGTTTCCAAGCCTAGTCTGCAGAACAGGACTGTAGGACATCTTTTTACAAACATGAAGTGGTTGCTCTTATCATCCAAGACTGTCAGACACAAACACTGCTTTATTTTGCAATGCATGTCTTGAAACAAGAAAAGTATAAAGTATTCATAATTACAATAAAAGTGGAGTGATGTTCAATCAATAGAATCTGGATCAGTAGAAGCTCAAATATCAATGCTGAGAACTATATTCTGCCCTCTGTATCTTTCTCTTCACTCTTCATATCATACTTGAGTTTGGCTTAATTGTATTTTATGTATAGTATTATCTGATTTGATTGGGTAACATGCAAAACAAACCTTTTCACTGTAACTCCCTACACGTGACAATAATAAACATAAACTTATCAGTTTAATGTTTCCAAATATCTCTACTTAGCTGGGTTTTATTTGGTGACAATCACATCAAGTTATATTCACTATTGCAAGATTACAGTGTAGATTTAGTAAAATAAGTATCACAGAGTACATTCAAAGTATCAGTTGTAGATTTGCTGTTTTCTGTGGTGTGCACAAAGGATCAGGCTTGGATTCCTTTTTAGAATCAAGTCATACAGCGTGGAAACAGGCCCTTCAGCCCAACTTGCCCATGCGGATCAACATGCCCCATCTACACTAGTCCCACCTGCCTGCATTTGGCCCAAATCCCTCTCAACCTATCCTATCCATATGATTCCATTTGATTCCACGTGAATCCTTTTAATTCACTTCAGGAACACATCTGGTCACTAATTCGGACCAATTTTACCGAGGCTTGCCAAAGCCTCCAGCAGGTGAAAAGAGGCTTGATCTTGATTGACAAAATGACTTTATTTACTTTGGTAGGAAAGCAGAAAAGCATATTATTTCGATTAGATTAAAAGGTGTAGCTCTTGAGTATCCTTGTGAACAAATCTCTCGAACTGAACATGCAAATGTGGCAAAAAAAACTAGAAATGCATATGATATGTTGCCATTTAATGAAGGAGTAGCAATGTTACAACATTTTGAGATTTAAAAAATCAAGTCTGCAATTTATCCCATCAGATAAAGCATACAAAGAAGTTTAATTTGACACCTAATTCACTTTCATATCTTCAGTATTAAAAAGGTTATGGCCATTTTCATACTCGGAAATTAGCATCGTGTTCCCTATTGCTTTTCCATTGACTTAACACAAAAGTTGTGAGCGAGGACAGTCAAAAGCCCATAACTTTCTTAAAAATTAAGAGAACTGAAAGACATTTTCAGTTATTATAGATTGAAGCATTCTGAAACAAATATGAAACAATCTTACTTGGATGACCTGAAATTAAAGCATATAATTAGTTAGTTACCCAATTGTAGCTAATTACAAAATTCAATTACTAGATCTAAACATCCATCCATTTCTTAAGAAAATATTAACATTTTTTAAAAAGCCTAAGTGTCCAAATAACATTCACACAAGAATCCACAATATAACATGATTTTTAAATCTAATTGTCATTAATTTAAGTATATGGTATATGGTAAATTTTGGTATATGGACGTGAAGGGAATGGAGGGGTATGGTCTGAGTGCAGGTAGATGGGACTAGGGGAAAACAAATGGTCGGCACGGACTGGAAGGGCCGAGAGGGCCTGTCTCCGTGCTGTAATTGTTATATGGTTATATGGTTATATGGTTAATTTATAGGCCAAATTGAAGGAATTTAGTGTTTAATGCCCGTAAATTAATGGCCATTTAAATCAGCTTGCGAGTGGGATTTTATGGAACACGATGGATTGGAACATTGTAGTTGCGGTGAATTTAAACCCCACATCAGCAGGAAAAATACTGCCGATTCGTATGGGGAATAAATCACCGTTTTGCAACATGAAATGTTGATTAAGGTCATCTAAACAAGCAAGTTTATATGAAAAAATAAACAGCTTTCATTTACCTGTCCCCTACGTAAAATCCGTCCCCGTTGTCGGCGTTCACGGCATTAGAAGCTAATTTTTATTTTACTGCAGCGCTGAAATAGTAGGGCGATTTAAAAAAAAAAATTCATTTACCGGCAGTCGGAACGAATCTTTAGCAAAAGCTCGCACTCCGAGAAAATATAATTCCGGATGGCAAGGGAAAACCGCGTTTTATCCCCCCCCCCCCCCCCCTCAAAGGCGCCAAAGTCGCGCACACGGCCAGTGACAGAATTGCAGCACCGCTGAAGGTAAATTTTGTAACATACCTAGAAAGAGGATTCGAATTCAAGAGTAAAATGTTGCTTCACTTATCCCTGGGGAGAATGCATCTGGAATATTATGTGCAGGCCTGGTCTCCAATCCTTCCTAAGGAAATATATATTTGAAGGAGAGAGAGTGCAGCAATGGTACACCAGGTGGGTGCACTGGATTAGCATCTTATTATTTACCTGTACTTCTATGATTTTGGATCTGCTACTGATTATAAATTACATTGTGTGCCAGCAGAATTATCTGTGTCATGCAAGACAATATTTATAATTTCATATTCTTCTTTCATTCATTTACCATCTCTCGTTCTCAGGGGTGGAAATCGCTAGTAAAACATGGGGGGGGCACAATTTCTTGGTGGCCGCATGCGCACACACACACACCGAGGCTTCAGCCGTGGGCCCTGTGGACGATAACATCGGGAGCTGGCCTGGTTTGTGACTGAGTCTGAACTCCAGCAACAGCAGGTTCATCGCCCTGAATCACGGGGCCTTTCATCAACCGGCGCGCTTTAAAAATCGGCCACAGGATCTTCCATTGCCGGCGGGGGCTTCAACATCAGGAGTCTCGATTGCCTCGACGCAGCAATTTGGCCATGGGACAATGGAAGATCCTGTGGCCGATTTTAAGCCACGCCAGGCGATGAAAGGCCCCACAAGCGGGCCAATTCAAGCTCTGCTCTATGATCTTTGCTCCACCACGACGTCTCCCTCCTCCAATCACCGTGCTCTATCCTCAGTCCCACCCCCCATGACTGACACCTCCCTCCTCCAATAATCGCGCTGAATTATCATGTCCCGCCCAACCCCCCCACTACCTGCTGACTGACGTCACTCTCGTCCAATCGGTGTCCTCGATCATCAGTCCCACCCCCACTGTCGGAGATTTTTAATAGATTTTTTTTCACCGAATTTCAAAATCCGGATTACAAAACATGGGGGGGTTGTCCCCCACCTCTTAAAACATGGTGGGGGCGAGTGTCCCCCCGGAATTTCCGCCCATGCTCGTTCTTGTTCAATGTCCACCAACTTAAACTGAACCTGAAACATTGACACTAAAGTAGGTCAATGAAGCCAAACATCCTGTGGTCCACATTGTAAACATTCCAAATGCAGATCAATGCCAACGAATTCTGCAAAGGAATATCTGCAATCTCATTGTCATTCAAAGTTTGGAAAGATTTCATCTGTGACTAAGTAGATAGATGCTGCCATTACCCTAACTCCTCACCAGTACCAACAGTCAGCCAAAGTGTTGGCTAGCCTGACCCGACAAAAACAACTGTACTTTTTAGTGGATAGTTATCTAGAAATTAAATACGATTGCTCCATATTTTGGCTCATCCTATGATCCAATTTCATTGAAAAATAAATTGTGAATGAAAATCAGGCCATTGCCTGTGGATCACGAAGACCAAGGATATTTCTGGAAATGTGCAGATGTCACTTGCATTAATTTGACTTGGAGTGGCCACACTGCCAACAGGCCACTCCTTAGAAACTTGCTTCTATATGCACAAAGGAAACTTCCCTGAGCAGATCTTCATCAACTGCCAAGAGCCCTCTGATTCCCTCAAACCACCATGCTCAAGATCCTAGTTCAATCTGATTCCTCACCAGAGATCAATCTCACCTCCCACAATTCATCCTATTTACACATTTTCTAAGTTCACCGAGCATCTAAATTCCCTCCCCACAAGCGATGACCATTCAAACCTAAGAGTGATGATCGTAGTCCTTGACCCGCATTCTAAACTGGCAATTCCAAGCTTGCGAGCAGCCAACCTTTGTTCTTCCAACACATAACTCTACCTGACCCCAATCTACCAACACATAGCTCCACCTGATCCCACGCTACCAACACATAATCTTCCTGAGCATGTCACTGGATTGATTTCCCCACCTCCTTCTGGACCCCACAAACCTCAAATTTAACTCTGCATTGATACAGTGGGCAAGGGATGTACACTAGCAAATATAAGGCCAGTTCATTAAGCTCACCAGCTTTGCAATTGGGTCTGACTGGAGCCTAAAGAAAGTCATTAGTCTGCCGAGAATGCCCTCTGCTTCGACAAATATTTGGATTCAACTTTCCTGGTAGGTTTTGCATAAAGAAGTGCTTCCGGGCATGCCCTTCCTCTTTGATCCTCTCTGATTTTAAACATATACATCCTTGCTTTAGGTTCCCCATAGCACCAGAAAACAGGGTTTGATCCTGACCTCGGGTGGTGCCTATGCTGAGTTTTCTCATTCGTCCTGTGACCACGTGGGTTTCCTCCAGGTGCTTCAGTTCCTCCCACATCCCAAAGACGTGTGGGTTTGTAGGTTAATTGGCCTCTGTAAAAATTACCACTGTTGTGTAAGGAGTGGACATGATAGTGGGATAACTTAGAACTAGTGTGAACAGGTGATCGATGGTCAGTGTGGACTCAGTGGGCCGAAGCTGTATCTCTAAATTAAACCTGAAGTCCTTTAATCATCATCTTTGTAATTTATTCTTGGAATTTAATGATTTGACCCCAGTAATCCTGGGGCTGCATGTATGCACTGGTTGTTCCAAGCCTTCCTTATCATCTCAATTCCCATAATGGTCAATTCATCTATTAAGAATTCTAAGGCCTGGAATGAAACTATTCCAGATTGAGTCTGTCCAGAGTTCAGCAGAGCCGTAATGTAACTTCCTCCTCATAGAGCATAGAACAGTATGGCAAAGGTACAGGCCCTTCGGCCTACAGTGTCTGTGCCGAACATGTTATTTTGTCCTCTATCTGAACCCCCTATTGATTCATTGTTCCTGCAAGTAATTGCTGCTGGAGGAATTCAGTGAAATTGGATCTGCCCCTCCATTCCCCCTGCACTGCCCACAGCCAGTTGTGATCTTCATTACTTGTGCTGTAATGCTGCAGACATTCAGGTTAGTCCTGCCCTTGATCTCCTTGGTATGTTATTTACCATTTACCCTGAATGCTCAGGAGTTATAAGAAATGTGAATCCTCCACATTACATTATTGTACAATTAGAAATCAACCAGCTAAAAATTGGTGGTACACAAAAAGCTGGAGAAACTCAGCGGGTGCAGCAGCATCTAAGGAGCGAAGAGATAGGCGACGTTCGGGTCGAGACCCTTCCTCAGACTGGTCAGGGATCATGGAAACGAGAGATATAAGACGGTGATGTGGAGAGATAAGGAACAATGAGTGAAAGATATGCAAAAAAGTATCGGTGATAAAGGGAACAAGCCATTGTAAGCTGTTTGTGGTGTGAAAATGAGAAGCTGGTGCGACTAGGGTGGGGGAGAGATAGAGATAGAGGGAATGCCAGGGCCCGAGGGCTGAGGGAGAGGTGGGAAGGGGAGGAGACAGCAAGGGTTAACAGAATTGAGAAAATTCAATATTCAAGCCCAAAGGATGCAGACTCCCCAAGCGGAATATGAGGTGCTGTTCCTCCAGCTTGCGGTGTTGCTCACTCTGGCCGTGGAGGAGGCCCAGGACCGAGAGGTCGGATGTGGAATGGAGGGGAGTTGAAGTGCTGAGCCACCGGGAGGTCGGGTTGGTTATTGCGGACGAGCGGAGGTGTTCGGCGAAGCGATCGCCAAGCCTCGCTTGGTCTCACCGATATAGATCATCTGGCATCTGGAGCAGCGGATGCAGTAGATGAGGTTGGAGGAGGTGCAGGTGAACCTCTGTCGGACCTGGAAGGACTGCTTGGGTCCCTGAAAGGAGTGGAGGGGGAGGTGAAGGGACAAGTGTTGCATTGCTAAAAATTGGTCCCTGATAGTAATAACCTCCAGCTCTTATCTTGCTGCACTGCTTTCTGTATCCACCACTTTATTTGCACCCTGTCGCTCTCTATTTTCATTGATATTAATGCCGGTTTCCAACACTGTACTTTTCATATTACTTTCCTGGAGCACTGCAGAATGTGCCTATCCATGCATAACATGCAAGTCCTGATACAGGTTCTCAACCCAAAACACCAACAATTGCTGTCCCCCCTCCCCACCCCCATAGAAGCTGCTCGACCAACCTGAGTTCCTTCAGCAGTTCGTTATTAATCATCAGTAAGTTCTCTATCCTGCACTGATAATAGTCTCCTTATTTTCTTTTGAAGTACACCTGAAGGTGTGAAGGTTGGCGGGCAGGTGGGGAATTGGAGTAGGTAAAAATCTAAGACAATGGAAACCACTATCTTCTGAAGGTAGACAAGAATGCTGGAGAAACTCAGCGGGTGAGACAGCATCTATGGAGCGAAGGAAATAGGCGATGTGGTCTTGACCCGAAACGACGCCTGTTTTCTTTGCTCCATAGATGCTGCGTCACCCACTGAGTTTCTCCAGAGTTTTTGTCTACTTTCGATTTTCCAGCATCTGCATTTCCTTCTTAAACTATCTTCTGAAGTGTCATTTAAGATTGAATGAGGTCTTTGATTTTATATTCCTGAAGGAACAGAATAGTACCTAATAAAATGTAGCTCTTAAAGGCATTTTGCAGATGAGTAATAAAAATAGAGGTTCTAAAGTTCTGCAACACTGGAGGAGAATTTGGCCGGCGTGGCAGTGCGTGGGTTGGCGGAAGAGATAGGGGGGCGAGGGAGAGGAAAGCAGTGTTGTTGTTAACACTCATGAAAGAGTCTTTTAGTTTTGGGCAATGGAATGTGATCTGGTTTGACTGTACAACAGAGGGAGAACCTGGAGTTTTGCAAAACTGGGTTAGGTTGAAGGTAGGATAATCTAACAGCATTTCAGGGAAAGGTTGCTTCCCTCAGCACCGTACCCTTTGGCAGAATCAGTTTACGTGCAGAAAGATTGGCACACACAGCGAAGGTTGACCTCTGCCTTGATGCCAAGGAACACTTCCACTCCGTACATTTGAAACACAGAGAAACATTCACTGTCAGACAAAGAACAAACTAGTCACAGAAGGAGCAGTGCTGAGTCACATCATTTAAATAAATAGTAGCTCATAAATAGGATTATGGATTTACTGAATAATCCAGCGGATTAGGCTTGAACCATTTCAGCCTGTCCTAAGCAATGTTTGCTTTTCGTGCATCACATTGCATACACTCCCCGATCCAGCAAGCAAAAAAATGGATTAAAAAAGCAAGCCATTGAAGGGAAAAAATGCTTGGAAATACCTCTGTGAGGTGGGTGTGCTCCAACTGCTGTTTTTTTGCAGGACTCCCGCTGTTCTTGATGTTCTCAATATCAGCTCGTACATTCCTTCTCCACAATCTCCATGGGCCAAGAATTACAAAGCCTGTGGGAATGTTACGTTTTTTCAAGGAGACTTTCAGCATGTTCATGAATCTTTTTCTCTGTCTCATTTCCACCATCTTCTCCAATGCCAATCCAGATAACCGCAGTAGCTCTGATAAATATTATACATACATATCATCTTCAGCTGCTTTCATCAATCGTAAGGTCTGAAGTGAGGATGTTTGCTGATAATTGCAAAATGTATGCGACTCCTCAGATAATGAAGTAGTCACCATCCAGATGCAGCAAAACCTGGAGAATGTCCAGGCCTAGGCTGTTAAGTGACAAATAACATTTGTGTCATACGAGTGCCAGGCAACGATGATATTCATAAGAAAACATCCAGCTGTCACCTCCTGACATTCATTGGCATTACCATTTGTATCAATATCCCGGGGCTTATTGCTGGAGTGCCTCAGCGGGTTCGGTAACATCTGAGGGGGGAATGGATAGGTGGAATTTCGGCTTGGGATCTTTCTTCAAACTTTGCCTATCCATTCTCTCCACAGAAGCTGCCATAGAGGGAGTGCAGAGAAGGTTCACCAGACTGATTCCTGGGATGTCAGGACTGTCTTATGAAGAAAGACTGGATAGACTCGGTTTATACTCTCTGGAATTTAGGAGATTGAGAGGGGATCTTATAGAAACTTACAAAATTCTTAAGGGGTTGGACAGGCTAGATGCAGGAAGATTGTTCCCGATGTTGGGGAAGTCCAGGACAAGGGGTCACAGCTTAAGGATAAGGGGGAAATCCTTTAAGACCGAGATGAGAAAGACTTTTTTCACACAGAGAGTGGTGAGTCTCTGGAACTCTCTGCCACAGAGGGTAGTTGAGGCCAGTTCATTGGCTATATTTAAGAGTGAGTTGGATGTGGCCCTTGTGGCTAAGGGGATCAGAGGGTATGGAGAGAAGGCAGGTACGGGATACTGAGTTGGATGATCAGCCATGATCATATTGAATGGCGGTGCAGGCTCGAAGGGCTGAATGGCCTACTCCTGCACCTAATTTCTATGTTTCTATGTTTCTAAGCTGCCTAACATGCTGAGTCACATCAGCACTTTGTGTTTTACTCAATATTCCATATCTGTGGTTCCTTGTGTCTCCTGGAAGTTACTGTTGGCCAGAAACTGTACAGGAGTATCCATATACACAATGTGCCACAAGACCAGGCTTGGAATCCAAAGGCGAGTAACCCGCTTGTTAATTCACCAAAGCCCTGTCCACCATGTTAAAAGGTACAAAATATGAGTGCTGTGGAATATTCTCCATTTGCCTGGATGAATGCAGCTTCAACAACACTTCAACAAGAAGCTCAACACCATAGAGGACATAGCAGCCCACTTGATACACCTACTCAGAATCATTCACTCACTCCAACATCAACACCATCTACAGGATGTACTGTTGCAACTTGCTAAGACTTCTTAGACAGCACTTTCCAAAAACACGATCTCTGCTGGATAGAAGGACTAGGGCAACCGGAGCATGTGGAACACCACCATCTGGGAGTTACTCGCCAAACCATCCTGAATTGGAAATATAAATCCCTCCCTAACAAGATAATCGCTCAACAACTTGTGAATGGTGCATTTGCAGAGAAGGTTTGGAAAAAGATGCAAGAGTCCTTGATTGAGTTTATTCTGAGCAGCTACGTAACAGAGGATTCTCTGTTTTTAGGAACGCATAGAATGTAGAAGAGTGTAGTTTAGTAGACGGCCATTCAGCCCACGATGGCTGTGCCAAACATAAGGCCAAGTTAAACTAATGATCTCGTTCTACACATGATCCATATCTCTCCATTCCCTTTATACCAATGTGCCCATCTAAAAGCTTAAATGCCACTATCGCCACCACAACTGGCAGTGGGTTCAGGCACCCACAACTTTCTGTGTAAGAAAAAAAACCTTTCCCACCACCTCCTTTAAACTTTTCCCCACTGAACTTAAAGATAGGCACTCTAGTCTTTGACATTTCCATCTGGGCAAAAGGTTCTGACTATGCCTATCGATCTATGCCTTTTTATTTCTATCAGGTTGCCCCTCAACCTCTGATGCTGCAGAGAAAACAGTCTAAGTTTGTCCATCCTTTCCTTCTAGCCAGTGCCCTCTAATCCAGACAGCATGCTGGTAAAGTTCTTCTGCCCCCTCTCCAAAGCCTCCACGTTCTTCCTCTAGTGGGGTGACCTGAACTGCGCACACAACACTCCAAATGTGACCTAACCAAAGTTTTATAAAGCTGCAAGCTGCTTCCTGACTCTTACTCAATTTATTGACAGATGAAGACAAGCAGACCATATACTTTCTTTATGAGTCAGAAATCAGCTGCTGCTGGGGGAAATCATCGACTTCGTGAAACGCGCCCTTTGGTCTGCCTGAAACTTGTTGGTCTTCCAATACAATGGAGATTGTACAGTTACACCACATTGCTTAGTGGGAAAGGACTGCAGTCTAAGGCCCAGATAACTATGCACTATATTTATATACTACTTTTATATATTTTATGAATAAAGTTTGTCTGAAATAGAAAAGTTGTCAGATAAAGATGTTAATTTCTTTGATAAACATTGAACTTGTTCTTTCCAGTGAAAATACGTTATCCAATCATACATTGGATAAAATGGTGGCATCATTTGCTGATTTAAAACTAACGAATACTGAATGCTTCTAACATTCTCTAAGCATATTCCCAATCAAGGATGCGTGAAGCTTTTGCATGCAAATGCTCACATGCTCAAACAATCACCATTAATCATAAGGTTCAGTCAAATTATATAAGCTGTTCCTCTGCCTGCAGTGCCAGTAAAAGCTGAGAATAAGACAATTGAATAATTATAATTAGGAAGGCAACACCCACACCCAAGGATCTTACTGTCACTTTACAAGGTAGACACAAAATACTGGAATAACTCAGTGGGATAGGCAGCACCTCTGGAGAGAAGGAATGGGTGATGTTTCGGGTCGAGACCCTTCGTCAGACTGATTTTGTCACTTTACAGGGCAGGTTTGCAGCATTATAGACACTCCCAGTGAATCAAATCCTCAGCTCCTTTCTACACATCCTGCTAAACCACCGATTTCATGAACATTATTCAGAAATTAGGTGGTGAAGATGATTGACTTTTGTTGCCTGCTTCTTCGTCTATGATCCAGGACAATTGGACATATTTATGCACAATTTTTGAGTTGCTTCAGGAGAAATTCCTCGTTGTGAAGCACCGTGGAATGTTTAAATAAATAAAAGGTCCCTATATGTATAAATTGTTTTAATTCTTCAACTGTTTTGGCTATTATAGCTTGAGTGATTGATAAGACCTTGTATTACCTGCACAAGATAATTCTCCAAACCTTTCCTAGCCAACAATTGGCCTACCAGGACACCACCCTGCCAGAGGTAATTTGTTGCCAGCCCTGATTTGTCCTGGTCTTTTCTCTCCTCCAGCTCTTCCCCCCCACTATGTACTTCCAGTTTAAAGAAGGGACCCGACCCAAAACGTCACCAGTTGCACAGTATTTGCTTGCCATCCTTGACTATGTCCAGGTGATATTTTGTGCTCATTGAGTGGCCATTCCCATGGTGTTTCATTGGGCAACACAGATTGCCTGTCGCCGAAAAGTGAATTGCAAAAAATTCAGAAGAATTTAGAATAATTACTATAGGATGGGCTGGATCTTACAATATCAAGCCTGGGACAAAAAGACAGACCTAAATTGGAGTCCCAAAAAATGCAACAGCAGTTCCAGCCTTAAGGAAATTCTGCAACTGCAAACCAACATTTAGATTGTAATTTCAAAAGATCCAACTTTGTGCCTTTATTAGAATGTATCAGGATGATTTGGGTTCTTCCCAAATGGTTCAAGGGCTAAAGGCACTATTAGGTATGTTAATATAAAGAGCAGCAGGTCCAGATTTAATCTGTTGTATGCCTTGGGTTGGTCAAAATCAATCAAGTATTAGTAGGGTTGCAGAAACGTGGCGACTTTTGTGTATTGCTAGGTGAGGTCTGCTGTATGATTTTAACAGGTTGTATGCAAAACAAAGCATTTCACTGTAGCTAGGTACATGTGATAATAAAGTAGCATTGAATCAGTGCTGTGGTTGGTTTTGGCTTATGAGAGTTAGAAAGGTAAAAGATCAGCCATGGTTTCTCACCCTGGTTTGTACAGAATGATCAAAAGTGCATATACCAGCATATTGGAAGAGGACAGGATTAGGATTATCTTTCATGAACCTAAAGTTAAAATTTGCGTATCAGAAGCAGCCCTGACTCTTGCATGAGTAATGTTCTTTGATGAATGGCAGGAGGAATCAGTCTTGGGCAAGAACCATTGCGGTTAGGGAAGTTGGTGAAAAATAATTTTAAAAATTCATTGTCTATTTTCATTTTCGTGCAGCGCTTTTCTTTCTTAATGATTATCTCATAGATAAATTAATACCTGTCACTGCTTAACATACAGGCAAATCTACCTCTACACTATCATTTCTTTTGTTCTTGCATCTTTATGTATCGCATTCTTAACAAATGATTCATCCAGTTCTAAGAAATAAAGTACCTCAATGAGTTGCCTTAGGAGACAAATACACCCATGTCTCATGGTATCCGTGTGCAGTTTATACTTTGAGGCAGGAACCATATTGGTCGATATCTGAAATAAAAAGTAAGCTAATGTTTTGCATGGAAGATAGACACAAAAAACTGGAGTAACTCAGCGGGACAGGTATCATCTCTGGAGAGAAGGAATGGGTGACGTTTCAGGACGAAACCCTTCTTCAGACTAGGTAGGGAAAAGGGAAACGAGAGATATAGACGATGATGTAGAGAGATAAAGAACAATGAATGAAAGGTATGCAAAAAAGTAACGATGATAAAGGAAACAGGCCATTGTTCGCTGTTTGTTGGGTGAAGCTGGTGCGACTTTGGTGGGGGAGGGATAGAGAGAGAGAAATGTTTTGCATTGAAGAGACACTATAAACTGGAATAACTCAGCGGGGCAGGCAGCATTTCTAAGAAGGAATGGGTGATGTTTCAGGTCAAGACCCTTCTCCAGTCTGAAGAAGGGTTTCGACCCGAAACATCACCCATTCCTTCTCTCCAGAGATGCTACCTGTCCCGCTGAGCTACTCCAGCTTTTTGTCTCCATCTTCCAACATCTGCAGTTTCTTCCTACACGGAATGTTTTGCACGTTGGTTTGAACAATCCTGATGAGGTATTTCCATTGGATGCATTAACAATATGTTCTTTCCTTTCACATGTTGATGGTCTTTTCTGTGTTTTACCGCAAGTGCCTGGTTTATATTTAACTTTCTATTTTTTAATAATGATTTTCTGCCAACGTTTTCATTGTATTTGAACAAGACTCAAATAGTTTGGAGGGAAGATATCTTCAAGGAAGGTCACATTGGTGAGTTGTAAGATGATGCAATGTGTCATTGAGAGTGACAATGATCCTGCATAAACTTCCTGTCCTAGTCTATCAGAATTACCTTAATCCTCAGTTTCCAAGCCAAGTAATCATTCAGGTTGCTACTGTTTTCTGCAGGATGTCACCTACTTCTTGTATTGGCTTATCTGTACTCTAGTTAATTTTATTGCCATAGCTGTCTTGCCCATTGTGCTGGGCATTATTGATGGTAATGTATTAAGCTATATTAAATAACAGGGCGGAGCAGTGGCGCAGCTAGTTGAGCTGCTGCCTCATGGTGCCAGACACCCAGATTTGATCCTGAGCTCAAGTGCTGCCTGTGTAGAGTTTTCACGTTCTCCCTGTGACCACATGGGTTTCCTCCAGGTGCCGACATGTAGATATAGAGGTTAATAGGTTTCTGTACATTGCCCCTCGTGTAGGGAACAGATGTAAAAGTCAGAAAACATAGAACTAGTATGAATGGGTGATCAGTGGTCAGCGTGGGCTCGGTGGGTCAAAGGGCTTGTTTCCATGCTGTATCTTTCAACTGGACTACAGGAGGAGAGCTGTACTGGTTGATTGGTGAAAGTGTAGCAACCTGAGCAAGAATTCCAGAAAGAGTTGGGAGAAGTAAGTGAAAACATTGATATTGATATTTTAAGTGTTATTCAGATAAGAAGAGAGCTAACAGAACAAAGGATTTAGGTATGTTGAAAGGAACTGCAGATGCTGGTTAATACTGAAGATGGACACAAAGTGCTAGAGTAACGCAACGGGTCAGGCAGCATCTCTGGTGAAAAAGGATGGGTGTTGTTTCGTGTCGAGACCTCTCTTCAAAGTCTGAAGAAGGGTCCTGATGTGAAATGTCACCCATCCTTTTTCTCCACAGATGCTGCCTGGCCTGCTGAGTTACTCCAGCATGATCAAGGTGTCTATCAAAGGATTTAGGTAAACAGCTCCAGGTTACCCTGGTCTGATTGCTAAAATTTCCATGTCTGCAGAATGAGGGATACTCAGTCCGTCCTTTTAGCGAAGCTGTGAAGGGTGCAAGGTTTCATTTTCTGATTCTAATACAATGAAACTCATATTAGTGGGTTCTCCATAGCACCAACACTAAAACTGCATGAACAACATATTACATTGCAGAAAATATGCATTCTATATTTATTTCTGGCCTCATGCATTCCTGGTAACTGAACCAACCCTTAAACATGACATCAATCCTAATTAATTCATCAAATGTGTACGCAACCATGAGGGGAATAGATCAATGCACGGAATCTTTTACTCAGGGCACAAAAATCATAAAACCAGAGGACATAGGTTTAAGATGAGAGGGCAAGATTTAATACGAACCTGGAGGAAGGTCTTCAGTCAAAGATGTTGGGTCTTTGAAACAAGCTGTCAGAGGAGATAGTTGAGGCAGCATTTAAAAGACACATATCACCTAATTTCCTCATGTGCATTTTGGACTTTGGAAATGGCGCTAAAACATGGCGGCTCTTGCATGCGATGTCACTGGACTATTTTTGAACACTTGGCTAATCGGATTCTGCTTAGGTATGGCAATACTTTACTGAACAGTATGCAAAAAAAGAATTTCACAGTGCATTTGTAAATATGACAGGAAAGGGCCTGCGCGGGGTGACGCCTGTATGGTTGTGAGTAGGTGCCCAAAGAGTTGTGTTAAAGAAGGAACTGCAGATGCTGGAGAATCGAGGGTACACAAAAGGCTAGAGAAACTCAGCGGGTGCAGCAGCATCTAAGGAGCGAAGGAGATAGGCGACGTTTCGGGTCGAGACCGTTCTTTCCAAAGAGTTGTACCTTTTTCTGGTCGCCGCTGGATTTTCAACATGTTGAAAATTTTCGGCGACCTTCTGGGACTATGATGGGTGCCGGCAGTCGCCGAAAAAAATCACGTAAGTGGGCAGGCCCTTAAAGCACCATTGACCATAGCGAGTCAGTAGTAATGAGGAATGGACGTTCTGGCTGATTAATTTTTTCCAGCCCAGAGATCCAAGAGTAGCCTGTTTGCTAACTCAACCTGGAGTCCTAGTATGTGTGATTGAGTGTCACACAGGTGCGCATTTACTCATGAAGTGATAACATTTCTTTAATAGTCTTGCCACTCTAATTGAAACGGTTTTCCTGTGCAGAACATCTAAATTTGAGGTGCTGATTATTAGATGCCAATTGAGGGTACACAAAAGGCTGGAGAAACTCAGCGGGTGCAGCAGCATCTAAGGAGCGAAGGAGATAGGCGACGTTTTGAGTCGAGACCCTTCTTCAGACTGGTCAGTGATCAGGGAAACGAGAGATATAGACGGTGATGTGGAGAGATAAAGGACAATGAATGAAAGATATGCAAAAAAGTATCAATGATAAAGGGAACAAGCCATTGTAAGCTGTTTGTGGTGTGAAAATGAGAAGCTGGTGCGACTAGGGTGGGGGAGGGAGATAGAGAGAGAGAGAGGGAATGCCAGGGCCCGAGAGCTGAGGGAGAGGTGGGAAGGGGAGGAGACAGCAAGGGTTAACAGAATTGAGAAAATTCAATGTTCAAGCCCAAAGGATGCAGACTCCCAAAGCGGAATATGAGGTGCTATTCCTCCAACTTGCGGTGTTGCTCACTCTGGCCGTGGAGGAGGCCCAGGACCGAGAGGTCGGATACGGAATGGGAGGGGGAGTTGAAGTGCTGAGCCACCGGGAGGTCGGGTTGGTTAATGCGGACCGAGCGGAGGTGTTCGGCGAAACGATCGCCGAGCCTACGCTTGGTCTCACCGATATAGATCATCTGGCATCTGGAGCAGCGGATGCAGTAGATGAGGTTGGAGGAGGTGCAGGTGAACCTCTGTTGGACCTGGAAGGACTGCTTGGGTCCCTGAAAGGAGTGGAGGGGGGAGGTGAAGGGACAAGTGTAGCATTTCTTGCGGTTGCAAGGGAAAGTGCCCGGGGAAGGGGTAGAGTGGGAGGGAAGGGAAGAAATTGACAAGGGAGTTGCGGAGGGAGCGGTCTTTGCGGAAGGCAGACAGGGGGGAGATGGGAAGATGTGGCGAGTGGAGGGGTCACGTTGGAGGTGGCGAAACTGGCGGAGGACTATGTGTTGTATTTGCCGGCTATGGGGTGAAAGGTGAGGATCAGGGGGACTCTGCCCTGTTTGCGAATGGGGGAATGGGGAGAGAGGGCAGTGTTGTGGGGTATGGAGGAGACCCTGGTGCGAGCCTCATCTATAGTGAGGGAGGGGAATCCCCGTTCTCTGAAGAATGAGGCCATTTGTGATGACCTGGTGTGGAACACCTCATCCTGGGAGCAGATGCGGCGTAGGCGGAGGAATTGGGAATAGGGGATGGAGTCCTTACAGGAAACAGGGTGGGAGGAAGAGTAGTCCAGGTAGCTGTGGGAGTCAGTTGGTTTGTAGTGGATGTCGGTCAGGAGTGTATCACCTGCAATAGAGATGGTGAGGTCAAGGAATGGTAGGGAAATGTCGGAAATGGTCCAAGTGTATTTGAGTGCCGGATGGAAGTTGGTGGTGAAATGGATGAAGTTCCTTTGGACTTTTGATGACATTTAGCATTGAAATGTCAAAAGTGTTTTGAATTGCAAAAATCCAGGCCAGTGGTGTCTGTTCAACCCCAGCATAATACCTTTCATACATTATTTGACAATTATGATAATACATTTAACTTGAAATACCTGCATTTCTTCTATTTCACAATGCCTAATGCTTTGGCACCTGGAGAGAGGATGCATATTCAGTGACAATGAAATAGCTGAGATTACAACCGTGGGAAAGATGTGACTATAAAAATGCCCAAAGGGAAAATAAACCACATGCTGGAAACACATTCATATGCAAAGTGGCGTGGAAAGCATTGTTGCACATTAAAGAGATTTACTGCAGGGCTGGTTCCATTGGTACAATGTGACCTCTCGATTACATGCAGTGGGTGGACAGAGTTTTCAAAAGTTGCAGCAGGCATCAGGAAGTGGAATGAGCAACTTAACGGCCATTTCATCGGCATAGGACCAGATATCACCAGGTTAGCGAACCAATCACAGTATTGAGTGGGTTGTCTCAGCTGAATGTGATGCATGTAGTGTGAAGGAAAAAATATGTTCCAAAAGTATTCTTCCTGATCTTTCATATTCAGTTCTGCCCTCACAATTTCTATTGTAATGAAAAATAGGGACTGTTGTGCCACTGCAAGAATTTTATTGTTCTGTTTTGGAGCATATGACAATAAAACACTCTTGACTTTTGACTCAATTCCACGTTATGTTTAACCTGGGATAAGGCCTCAATTTGAAGATCTTGGCAAACTGACAACTTTTGTCTGATATAAATACAAGGAACTGAGATGTTGGTTGAGAAAAAAAACAAAATACTGGAATACTGGTCTGAAGAAGGGTCTCAACCCGAAATGTGACCCATTCCTTCTCTCCAGAGATGCTGCCGGTCCCGCTGAGTTACTCCAGTATTTTGTGTCTACCTTCGATTTAAACCAGCATCTGCAGTTCTTTCCTGGAATAACTAAGCAGGTTAGGCTGCATCACTGAAGGACATGGAGAGGCGATGTTTTGCGTCAGGACCCTTCTTCAGTCTGAAAAGAAGTCCCAACCCGAAATGCCACCTATCCATGTTCTCCAGAGGTACTGCATGACCCGCCCAGTTACTCCAGCACTTTGTCTGAACTTCTGTCTGAAGAAGGGTCCCATTCAGATATGTCGCCTATCCATATCCTTCAGAGATATTGCCTGACCCACTGAGTAACTCCAGCACTTTGTGGGGTTTTCTTGTAAACCAATATCTGAAGAAGGGCCTCGACCTAAAACATCACCCATTCCTCTCCAGAGATGCTGCCTGTCCTGTTGAGTTACTCCAACATTTTGCATGTCTCTTCGGTTTAAACCAGCATCTGCAGTTCCATGCTACCCATTTTGTCTGCAGTTTCTTGTGTCTACTGGCAGTCTTTGAAGCTGATTGATTAATGCACACAGTGCACAAATGTGTAAGGCTATCGGGCAATTACATTGCTCTATGTATGGCTCTATAACACTAAATCTTTGCACCTGATGTTGCCTTCAAAAACTTTGCACACTGATTTCTGGAATCAACCATTTTTTAAATGCCTCTCCTTGCCAACTTTGCCAACTAAACCCATTGAAGACTTTTGGATTACTAAGTTTATCTTCCCTACCTGCACTTCAGTGCGTCACTGTGGGAGTGCTGTACAATTAATGACTGAGCCATCAAGTGGATGTGTATGTCACATTTAATAAAGGGCATGGCATTTTGACAAATTCCTGACCAATTTTATTTCCTCAGCCAACACCCACTGGAAAAGCAGACTATCCAGTATCTTATTGATATGTATGTACGCTTGCAAATTGCAGAGAATTGCATAGAGTGTATAGCACAGAGATGTTCCATTCTGCACAATAGATTCCTGTTGTTTATATAGTTTTTGGCTGTTTATGTTCAACTCAAATATCCTCTGATTCTTTTACATCTAATCCTTTCACATAATCAGTTACTTCCTGCCTTTTTTTTCTATCCAATACCATTCAAAAAACTACAGCTGGTGTACAATTCTGGGCAAAGAGGTTTCTTTTGAATTCCCGATTTATCAGTATCTATCTTTTATTTATAGCCCATGTATCTGGTTATGTCTACAATGGAACCATCTCTTCCATTCAAGACTCAATGGCCTAATCTTTTCACAAACATTACTGTAACCATTTAACACAAGTTTTCTCCATTTCAATTCAGTTCCTCAAGAAATGAACATTTTCTCTGCCACAAGTTTCTCGTTTTCACCCAACAAACAGCTAACAATGGCCTGTTTCCTTTATCCTTTTTGCATATCTTTAATTCATTGTTCTTTATCTCTCTACATCATCATCTATATCTCTCGTTTTCCTTTCCTGTGACTTTCAGTCTGAAGAAGGGTTTCGACCCAATGCATCACCCATTCCTTCTCTCCAGAGATGCTGCCTGTCCCGCTGAGTTACTCCAGCTTTTTGTGTCTATCTTCGGTTTCAATCTGCAGTTCCTTCCAACACATTTTGTAGGCCATTATTTTTCATTTTTTATTTGCTCTGTAAGCTTGCATTTTAAGTTGTGAATGCAATGTAAGGAGGCTATCAAGGGATATGGCTACACAAATATAATGTTGGAAAACACTCTGCGGCATATATTGCAAGAAGGAATAAAGTGAACATTTCAAGTTGATGCTAATTGCAAAGGTCTGAAAACGCATGATTCACAAATAGCAGGATGTAACTTTAGTAAGTAATTAGAAAAGCTATAGGAATGTTATTGTTTTTTGGTAGTAGAATTGAATGCACTGCCTAAAAATGAGAGGTCATCCAATTATGATAAAAAAGTGATATGTTTTTCTCCCAGAGGATAATGCATCTTTGGACTCTTCCTCAGAGGTTGGTGGGAGCAGTCTGGGTATTTATAAAGAAGAGGTGGATAGAAGCTTGATGAGCAAGGATGGAGTTGATGGTTTTTGAAGATTGCCATGGGTGGAGTTGCAGTGTGTATTCAGATCTGCTGCAATCCTATTAAATGATATAGCAGACCTGCACATCTGTGTGGTTTGCTCCTGCCCTTAATTGAAATGACCATCACCCCAAGGCTGAACCCCCTGTGAACTTACAGTACTCTGCTACCTGAGGACCACCCCATATTGCCATCAAACCTGCAAACTTTGGCTGTGGTGTTTAAGGAGGAACTGCAGATGCTGGAAAATCGAAGGTAGACAAAAATGCTGGAGAAACTCAGTGGGTGAGGCAGCATCTATGAAGTAAAGGAAATAGGCAACGTTTCGGGCTGAAACCCTTCTTCAGACTTGAGAAGGGTTTCGGCCAGAAACGTTGCCTATTTCCTTAGTTCCATATATGCTGCCTCACCCGCTGACTTTGGCTGTGGTGTTGTGATTTTGCGAATTGATCTCCACCGCATGGAAGTCCAATGTCAGCTTTTAACTAGGGAACACAAGAGACTACAGATGTTGGAATCTTGAGCAAAAAAAAATGCTGTAGGAACTCAACAAGTCAGGCAGCATCTGTGGAGGGAATGGACAGATAATTTATCGGATCACGATCCTACTTCAGACTGATGGAGTAGGGGGAGAAAGCTGGTAAAATTAGGTGGGGGTGGGGCAACGCTGGCAAGTGATGGGTGGATACAGGTGGGGAAACTAGGAGTGGGAGGTGAGCGTTTGGAGGAGTGGAAAGGAACAGGGTGACGGGAGGAGGGAGAGGGGGAAGAGAGGGAACATTATACAAAAGCATTAAAAAAAACTACCATTCAGTAGAGAGAGCAGCAATGGAGCACAGTGTGCGATTGAGTGTCATTCATTCTGTCTATCCTGCATTACTGCACGAATAGGGTGTGTGTATGGGCGTCTGGCAATTCCAACCAAACTGATGTGATCTGACAAAACTCAATAAAATCTAGACCATTATATTTATTAAGAAGGTAAATGAACAGTACTTAGAAGTAACATACTATAATCTTTACTAGTATCTCTTTATCAACTCATTAAATCATAAATAGCAAAGGATCTTTTTATCTTTTAACTTGCAGTGTAATGATGTTTCTTGAAGCACAATAACTCACATTTGAAATGGTTTCTCTCCATCTAGTCCCTCCCTCTCCTGTGTCACTCCATTCCCTCCCCACCTCCCCCCCCCCCCCCCCCCCCCCCCTCCCTCCACACTCCCCTCCCTCCTGATATGACCTATGTGCCTATAGTGGCAGTTACTTCCCTCAGCCCTTGGAAAACCACTTTATATTATCATGATGTAGTCACAAGGAACTGCAGACGCTGCTTTACAAAAAAAGACACAAGTGCTGGAATAACTCAGTGGGTCTGAGTTACTCTAGCACTTTGTGTCTTTTTTTTCATATTATCATGACCAGGCACGATTTCAAAGGATTCTGTTTGTAGAAAGCCAATAATATTTAGAGATATTTGCTTTTAATCTAAATGGGAAATTCCACGATTGTACAACCAGATTACTCAATCCGTTTTATTCACATTAGGGCAATGGCTTTATCACAATCAATTCAAACTCTTTCCTTCCTCTTTGGTCTGGTCATAATCATCTCACATTCCTGTATGGCAAACAAACAGCACTGGCTGTGTGCATGACGACAGCAGACAAGAGATTGCAGGTTAAGTTGCACACAGAGCTCTGTTTTATCAAACATAGAACAGTACAGATTAGGAACAGGCCCATCGGCCTACAATGTCTATGCTGAACATGATGCCAAGTTAAACTAATCCTTTCTCTCTGCGCATGATCCATATCTCTTCATTCCCTGCACATTCATGTGCCTATCTGAAAGCCTCTTAAATGCCACTATTGTATCTACCTCCACCACTACCCCACCACTCTCTTTGTGAAAAAACCTGCACCACACATCCCCTTTAAACTTTCTCTTTCACCTTAAAGCTCTGCCCTCTAATATTGATATTTGCAACATGATTAAAAGATTCACACTGTCTACCTCACTCATACATCATTTTAGAATCTGCCACACATCATTTTAGAATCTTCTCCCAGATCTCTCCTCAGCCTTCAACACTCCAGAGAAAACAATCCAAGTTTGTCCAACCTTTCTACGTAGCTAATACCCTCTTATCGAGGCAGCATCCTGGTAAACCTCCTCTGCGTTCTCTCTACATGCTTCCTGTAAAGGGGTGACCAAAACTGCACAGTACTTCAAATGCAGCCGAATCAAAGTTGTATATAGCTTTGAGATACAATAAACGGCTAATATTGAAATTCTGAACAAAGCACAAAGTGCTGAGGGAACTCAGCATGTCAGACAGCATCTCTGGGAGGAATGAACAGGGTGGGGTAGGTTTAGACACGGTCGAACAGCAGGAGAGCAGCAAGAATCAAAAAGGGTGGGATCCGATCTGAAATGTATTCCATTCATTCCCTGTACAGATGCTGCCTGACTGCTGAATTTCTCCAGCGCTTCAATGGTTCAGCAGCTTTGTGTTTTTATAAAGCTTTTGCAGTTTTGACCATTTGCAGTTAATTTTACATGTTAGGTCCATTGCAAAGAAATCCATGTAGAGCCTATGTAAACGATCATTGGTATTTTAGAAATTTTCTTCCACAGTCCTTAAAAGGTCTTTATTGTTAAGGTACCATTCTGGAGCTAGTAGTTCTAACAAGTTTAAACAAGTTTGTGCCTACAAGCGACTATTCTTACTGAAACATTAAAGTCAGTGAATTGTCACTAACTGACTTCATAATATGCGTGCCATTACAAAGACCCAGATGCAGTTTTCAGAGGTTTACTGAACAATTAATTATAGCCACCCTCCCATATTTTACCCATAACCCAAGAGCACTCATGCAAAAAGAAATGTTGCTTCTTTTGCAATCATTACAGGGTCATATTAATTCAAGTTATTGTTGTTGCTGCATTGAAATTGGTTACGTTGCATCAGGCATTGCCTTAAAGCCGAATCCTCTGAACTCTTTGTCTCAATGCCACAGCAGGTGTTGTACTAGTGTGGAGAGGCCTGCGTCCGGTTGGCACAAGCTGTGCAAGGGCATGGCCCCGTAATGAGAGGTCACTGAATGCACCTGTCTCATATTTCACTGCTCAGCGAGAATTTGCGCTCACTGACACCAAACAAAAGGCATATACAGTAGCTTGAATGGAGAGGAAGTAAACTCCCAGTTTGTGAATGAAGCAAGTGGACTGATTCTGTCATCTGCAAATGACTGAGTCACAGAAGCACCCACCCAGCAGCACAACCTGCCACGCTGAACTCAGTGAGTTTAAATGAACTAAGTTAAACTACTTCCGTTCAAATTGGCAGTAGTTTGATCTACATATGAGCAGTCAGAGCAATTCACCGAACCCCAGTAGATCAGAGAGTAAAGCATTGCCTGGTGTACATTGAGCCATAGAGCAGGTAGACACAAAATGCTGGAGTAACTCAGCGCGTCAGTCAGCATCTCTGGAGAGAAGGAATGGGTGACATTTCGGGTCAGGACCCATCTTAGACTGAATACTGAACTCTAGTCGGAGAGAGGAGAAAAACATCTTCAAAGTAGACATACCTAGAGATTTTGCAGTGGATAAAATGTGTAGGAAAGAACTGCAGATGCTGGTTTAAATCAAAGGTAGACACAAAATGCTGGAGTAACTCCGCGGGTCAGGCAACATCTTTGGAAAAAAGGAATGGGTGACGTTTCAGGTTGAGAGCCATAGAGGCACAGAAACTGCAGATGCTGATTTACAAATACAAGCACAAAGTGCTGGAGCAACACAGCAGGTCAGGTCAAGTCAAGTCAAGTTTATTTGTCACGTGCGCATACGAGATGTGCAGTGAAATGAAAAGTGGCAGTGCTTGCGGATTGTGCAAAAACTACAAAACAGAATGGAACAGAATCACATATTCACATATTACATATTTGTGGGAGGAAAAAAAGAAAAAAACAGCAATTTTAAAAAGACACCACACAACGGTAAATTGGTACAGTAAGTTAGTCCCTGGTGAGATAGGAGTTTACAGTCCTAATGGCCTCAGGGAAGAAACTTCTCATCCTCTCCGTTTTCACAGCATGGCAACGGAGGCGTTTGCCTGACCATAGCAGCTGGAACAGTCTGTTGCTGGGGTGGAAGGGATCCCCCATGATCTTGTTGGCACTGGATTTGCACCTTCTGATGTATAGTTCCTGCAGGGGTGCGAGTGTAGTTCCCATAGTGCGTTCGGCCGAACGCACTACTCTCTGCAGAGCCTTCTTGTCCTGGGCAGAGCAGTTCCCAAACCAAATTGTGATGTTTCCGGACAAGATGCTTTCGACAGCCGCTGAGTAGAAGCATTGGAGGATCCTCAGAGACTCTCTGAATTTCCTCAATTGCCTGAGGTGGTAGAGGTGCTGGCTTGCCGTACTCACCAGTGCGGCAGCGTGTGATGTCCATGTCAGAGCCTCTGAGATGTGGACTCCCAGGTATTTAAAGCAGCTCACCCTATCCACAGTATCCCCATTTATCTTCAATGGTGTGTACGTCCTCGGAGATTGTGCCCTCCTAAAGTCCACGGTCAGCTCCTTAGTTTTTTTGACATTCAAGAGGAGGCTGTTGTCCTGACACCAGAGTGCCAGATCAGCCACCTCCTTCCGGTAGGCTTTCTCATCGTTATTGGAGATCAGGCCCACCACCACAGTGTCATCAACAAACCTGATTATAGAGTTGGAGCTGAACCTAGCCACACAGTCATGTGTGTACAGGGAGTACAGTAGGGGGCTGAGGACGCAACCCTGGGAGGATCCTGTGCTCAGGGTGAGGGACTTCGATGTATTTCCTCCCATTTTGACTACCTGGGGCCTGGCGGTGAGAAAATCCAGGACCCAGGCACACGGGGGTGTTGAGCCCCAATTCCAGCAGCTTCTCAGCATATCTGTTGGGGACTATCGTGTTGAAGGCTGAACTGAAGTCTATGAACAGCATCCTCACATAGCCCCCCTTCTGGCTTTCAAGGTGAGAAAGAGCAGAACCTGGGAGACCGCATCGTCCGTGGATCTGTTCGGACGGTATGCAAATTGTAGCGGGTCCATGTTGCGAGGGAGGCAGGCGCAGATGTGTTTCTTGACCAGCCTCTCAAAGCATTTCATACCGAGGTGAGGGCCACCAGACGGTAGTCATTCAGACAAGCTGGGAGGCATTTTTTGGTACAGGTACAATGATGGATCTTTTGAAGCAGGGCAGGGACCAAGGACTTGGCCAGGGAGAGGTTGAATATTGTAGTGAGCACCGGAGCTAGCTGCGTAGCACAAACGTTAAGTACTCGCCCCGAGATGCCATCTGGGCCTACAGCTTTCCTCGTATTCACCCGTGTCAGAGCCCTCCTCACGTCGTGCTCGGACAACGAGAATGTGTGCACATCCCCAGCGATGCACCTCCCTTCAGCTTCGTTAGCCAGGTTCTCTGAAGAACACGGACGGGTAACATTTCGGGTCGGGACCCTTTTTCAGAATGAAGATGGGCCCCGATCCAAAATGTCATCTGTCCATGTTCTGCAGGGCTGCTGTCTGACCCGCTGAGTTACTCCAAAACCTTGAATCTTTTTTTTGAGCCATTCTTACTAGTCTTAATTCTTAGTCCTGAGTTCAAACACATCAATGAATGGTAACAATAAATGTATCGTTGGTGATTTCATAACATTAAACTGCGGAGGTTTATCTCATTGGTCTTGACTGATTCATATTCTGGTTATGGAGCTCATAAACTAATAATCTGTCTGTTATATGTTTTGCAAGTGTCGAAGATAAATGTGATGGTTTTCACTCTTCCCTAGATTATGCAGGGGCTGGTGGTTGGATGGCTGACTGAGAAATTCGGAGAGAGAAACCTGCTTCCTTGGTCTATCCTGGTGATTTCTCTGGTGGGTTTGGCCACGGTAAGCTTTGATCCAGCGCCCATGCATTACACTGGGTGAAGTTCCTCAAACACTGTATCCAAAGCAAATACCACAATAAACTAATAAGAGCACATGAGCTTAATTACGCAATGAGTAATCTGCTATGCTACAGAGTCAGTGGGAGGGCATTACACACATAACCTAGACATTAAAAAGAATGCCACAATATCACAATTTAAAAAAACATTATTTGGCTGCTCACAGCCGTGTCCTTGAGTTTACCTTCAATTTCTGGAGATTCTAAGTCAACCCTAGAAGGTTGGCAACTCCAATAAAGAGAAAGGAAGATTGGGTGGGGGAGTGGGGGGTGGTGGAGAAGGAAAATTAGCAACAAAAAGAGTAACTGCTAAAGCAGATGATAAATAAAAGCTTTTCTGTTTCACTTCGATAATCACCCCCCACATCCTGACCTACATCATTGCAGCAGCTGTGCTTATGTCTGTGGCTTAATAGCAGGATGCAGCTCATAGCCTGCGGCTCATCCACATCGTAACACTAATGTGAGGGAGGGGTCGCAGGGCAGAGGTCAAAGATTTTGTCAATCTTTAAACATGCTCTGAGCGAGTTGAAAGCACCAGGGTCTGATGTGCTTTCACACTTAAGAACAGTTCAAGAAGGCTACAATTTTGGAAATGGAAATGGAAATGTAGTGCAGTGGGATGCATTTGAAGTCCTTTGAATGTTTTGTTGGCGTTTTTTAGCTATCATGCAGTCATGTATAAGCCTGGGAGATCATATTGCAGCTGACAGAGTCATCCGGATTTGTTTTTTTACCATAGTTTTCAAAGCCCACTCTCTCTTCTGGAAACACCAACTGGTCCTTGTGCACAGTTTGTGAGTTGTTTCCAGTACAGCACAGGCTGAAATGGTAACACTGCCACAAAAAAAAATCAGAAGAGGAGAAATGCACCATAACAGATCCAATATACTTTTTAATAATGCTTTTGGCTTGCTCTTTAATTCTCTTCATTCTAAGATTAATAGTTTGCATCTGTTTTCCTCAGGCATTGATGAGCAACATATTCCATTTCTGCCTAATTTGCATCCCAATGTCGTTAGGAATATCTGCATTCTACCTCACCACAAATAGCATCTTAACCAAAATCGTTCCTCCTGCAGACACTGGTAAGTGATTAATACAACACTGTAATTATTAACCTTTACTACTATTGAACTTCCCCTTGAAATCCTTATCCTCCCTCATGATTCATGTGAATTGCAATGTGTAGTCATTTGCAGAGTTAGTCAGAGTAGAACGTCCAAAGTTTAGTTATTGACCCTGTGCTAAGCTAGTTGATACCAACTCACCATGGCAATTTTGATATTCTTTCATTTCCCTCGAGCTCCTAGAACAGCAGCCCACATTTTATGTCCACCAGATTGCCATTCCCCATGCCCTGTCCTCCATCCTTGCGTTAGATTTATAACTCTCTTCACACTTATTTTACTCTCCCTTCAGATTCTCATTTTGCCTGACTCTTGTTGCTGCATTAAAAGGCCATGGATTGAAAATTTCCTACAGGTTGAGGCAAAGAAGGTTTTCTTTAATGTCTTGGCCAATTCTTATCCTTCAATCAACAAAACTGTTTTTTATCATCACAATTATGTTCTTCTTTGTGAAATCTTTCTGTGTGCAAAAAGTGCCGACAGATTTTCCCACTGTGATTACAACTGATTTGTGCTTTGAAAAATCATTTATAGATGCAAGTTTTTTTCTCTACATGCATATCCTTCACACCATGGATCATCCTCATCCTGTCGATATTATCTTTGCTGGAAGTCATGAATGTACGCTGGAGCCTTTGCATAGTATCTTATGTTTAAAAAGTTTTATTTCACACTTTTAATTACTCCCACTGCCCCACCCCATTCTATATTTGCTTTTCCACTCCTGTTTAATATCCGGTGTTTTATGGTCCTAATATAGTGACTTAAGATATCTTCCTGCACATCAGAAATGCCATAATGTAAAATTACTTGCATGCAAATATAATTCCGCACAAACTCCCCACCTGATTTCGCTCCACTTTATACATAAATCACATTTGAAGTTCAGATAGAGTTGCTCCCAGTTTTTATTGATATAATTCAGAGCAAGGGAAATGTAATTAGACTGCTATTGACTTTGTCCTAAATAATAGGAAAGAACAATTCTAAAGATAGGCACAAATTGTTGGAGTATCTCAGGTCAGTCAGCATCTCTGGAAACAATTGTCCAAATTACTTCCAATTGGTTTGTTGTATAGGCAGAGGAAGCTGAACTGTTGTTGCTGCCGTTTGGCCAACTATTCCCTCTGGGAGAGATGATCTACAGATGCCAGGGTGGTATATTGCGTAAGATATATGGGCAGTGTGGACGAGGTTGGATTTCCATGCCAGTGAGCAGTTTTGACTGGTAGTCAAGCATAGTTATTGTGTCAGGGGAATCAGAAGATACTGTAGATGGTGAATTGGTGTTTTTGGGAAGGGTGAGCTGGATGAACAGGTCCTTCAGCCCACAGTGTCTGCGAACTTGATGCCATATTAAACTAATCGCATCTTGCTGCGCATGATACATCCCCCTCCATGCCCTGCACACCCCTGTGTCCATCCAGAAGCCTCTTAAACACCACTATCATAACTTCACCACTTTTCCAGCAGCACATTCCAGATCTGCTGTATTCTTATTTTCTCTCAATCGTTATTTGACTCTGAATCTTTCTTTCTGTAGGTGCGATGCTTGGGATGAATATGTCCGTTCACTCTCTCATTCGTTCAGTGTCTCCCACCATTGGAGGATTCCTATACCAGTTATATGGGTACCCATCCTTCGGTTATCTGCAGTTTGCAATCAATTTGCTCGTCTTCTTCTACGTCTTTCGGAAGATCTACAATTGAAAACGCCAGGCTGCCATCAACTTTAGGAAGACTCTTGCATCTAGAGGCAACCTACAGACATAAAAGATGGCTTTCAGGTCCAGAACGTCAATAGTTTAAGACAATTGCAGTACTCAATAGAAATCTGATTTATGAATAATTTCAACACTTAGTGCTTCAGCTGTTTGGTACCGGAGGCAAAGGGAGATACTGTGCTAATGGAATCACAGCATGGCCAGTTCTCAATTTGAGTTGTGAAGATCAATGCTGAAAAGTTCAAAGGTTTCTGCTAAATGGATGTATTAGCAACAAACATTAGTATTCAACTGATACATGCAGGAAGTCAATCACCAAAAACATGAAGAATATTATACATTACAGAAATTGTTAGTATTTTCACGTAAAATTACATTAGCTACAAGATAGCCACATTGCTGCTTTTGTGCTGCAACTTTATTTCTGCTCCTCTTCATCTGAGGCAATCCTTCTGCATTGAGGATGACTTGCTCCCCTTTAGTAACGTGGATTCTGAGGTGGCTGAGGAGAGCCTGGCATAGGTGGAGTAGGAGGAGCGTGATGGGGCAGGTGGCCTGGACAGTTGGAAGGTGGTGCACCTCTTCAGGCATATACACTGGGTTTTGAATGCTCCTATTGAATGGATTCAAGATTCTCAAAGTCACCCTGAATGCTCCTTCTCCATCTGTTGAGCATAAATCACCACCATTAATTAGCTGCCCAGGCCCAAATCAGGCCAGTTGCCAAGGGAATTCGACAGTGCTGCCTCAACCGACCTGATTTTGGCCTGGGAGAGAACTTGTGGGAGGGGGCTGGTAAGGTGGCCTGATTTCTGCCAAATAATATAATGATTGTGCTACTGATCAAATACTAGAGATTGTGAATTCATCTCCATCAAGCCAAGTTATAAAAATAAAATATCTATGTGCTAGCAATAAAAAAGCTAGAAGCACTGAATTAAATACTGAAACTACTATACAGGTTCAACACATCAGGTAGTGAGAGAAAGGAGAAATTTAGTGTAGAGATACAACATGGAAACAGGCCCTTCAGCCCATAGAGTCCATGCCAGCCAACGATCACCTGTTCACACTAGTATTTTATGTTATCCTACTTTCCCATTCACTCCATACACACTAGGGGCAATTTATAGAGGACAATTAACCTACAAACCCGCAAGTCTTTGTGATCTGGGAGGAAACTAGGACACCCGGAAGAAACCCACGTGGTCACTGGGAGAAAGTGCAAACTGCACAAAGACAGCATCCGAGGTCAGGATCGAATCCTGGCCTCTGGCATTGTCAGGCAGCAGCTGCACCACTGTGCCGCCCGTTTAACGTTAACTTTAAAAGCCTTTGTAAGATCAGTCTGAAGAATGGTCCCAACTCAAAATGTCATCTGTCCATTTCCCTCCACAAATACTGCCTCCAGCGATGTGTTTTTTTGTCCTTTGGTAGGAATTGTTGAAGTCTGGGTTGTAAATCTCTGGCTGGTTCTCTGCTGGCCACTACAAACACTTAACTACTGACATTTAACTACTGAACATTACTAGACCACCAAAAGGCAGCCCAACATTTTGTCCGTCCCAAATCAAAATTGAACTACTGCAATAAATTAAAAACAAAAGCTGATCGAGTTAAACTCGTGATCAAAAGTAATTGTACAGTGAACAAGTGTGTCAGATGCTTTCACAGAAGCCCTAGAAAATAAAAATCTCAATTTTATACAGATCATTGTAACCTTGGCCATGCTTCAAAAATCCTCCTGAATTTTAAGTGTTGCCATTTTTTAGCCAATGTTATCTACATTTCCCATCTCTCTTATGCTTCTCAACAGCACTATGTGTCCTGTGGTATTTTATTACAATGCATTGTGCGTTCATTGCTTAGAGCGATATTCTTTGGAGTTTAGTAGGATGGGGGGGGAGGGGGGGGGGAGGTAAGGTAAAGTCAAATAGGAAGGGAACAGAAAAATTGATAAGTACAGAAGGATGACAGAAGGGGGCTATATTAAGGGGCAGGTGTAGAATCAGGAATCTAAACTAAAAGAGAGAGGGAAAGGGATAGTGGTAGGCATTGTGTTAAATTAGTACCTACTGTACAAAACTATACCACAATACCGTTTATTGTTATTTGAACCTCAAATGAAGTTCAAACGAAATTTGGTTTCTGCAGTCATGCAATAGGAAAATAACCAAGAAACACACCAACACAATTTACACAAGACTTTGCCTTCCATCACAGTAAATCTCCTCACTGTGATGGAAGGCAAAGTCTTGTCTCTCCCCTGCTCTCCATTCTTCTCCCAATGTCAAAACCCCCAGCGGGCGATGGTAAGTCCCGCGGCCATTAAGGCCACGGCAGGCGATGTAAGGCCCTGCCCGGGTCTTGATGTTGGAGCCCCCGGCGGGTGCTAGCAAGTCCCACGGCCGTTTCAGCCACGCGGAGCGACGTAAGGCCCCGCTCCAGGTCATTTTCAACCCTGCAATTCGTGCGGGAGAAGTTGCCGTTGCGGGAGTTCCGAAAACCAGGGACCCGCGAGCTCCCGATGTCACCGTCCACCGGACCTGCGGCTGGAGCCTCCGAAGCTCCGAAGTCGGGCCGCAGCAGCATGCCACCACTGCTCTCCATGCTCCGAAGCCGGCCAGCTCCACGACGGGAGGTCCACAGGCTCCACGACTGGAGCTCCCAGGTCGTTCCGGTTGGAGGCCGCTCCACGGTGCTAGGCCCCAACGACAACGGAGACCCGACAGGGAAAAGGTCGGGTCCCCCGTACAGAGAAGAGATTTAAAAGTTTCCCCCCCCCCCCCCCCCCCGCCCCCCCACCCCCCCCCCCCCCCCCCCCCGCACACATACACTGTTAAAAACATTTTTTTTTTAAAAACACTACAAATTATACACTAAACGGGATAAAAAACAAAAAAAAAAGACAGGCGGACTGCAGAGGCCGCTGCAACGTCGGTCGCGCCGCCCACACACGGAAAATGTAATAGTTCTCATGTCAAAGGTATTTTTTGCCAACGTGTCCCTCCCCCCACTATAAAAATAAAGATCACCATTCACTTGTTTCACTTGTAAACTGTGAACATTTTTATCTTCCTCCTAATCGTTTCGTAGGGCTGAATTTAATAACAAAGGATTTGATGGGAATTATTTCCTGAAACCCCACCTAAGAAGTTGGGAAGTACATAAGGCCAGAAGGCAACCTGATTTAGGACAAACTTCAGAATCATTTATTTCATCTTGAACTCTTCCTTCTAGCCCCTGTGCACAAAGATGTTTTTGTGGGACAATCCATGAGGACAAAGATGCAGTGTTAGTACTCAGCTGATAGGTTACTGCACCTGTCTTGTATAAAGCTGGAACTGAGCCCAGCACCTCTTGTTCCTAATGGTGCAAATATATCAAAATTCAGAAGCCCTCGGTTCTCATTCGCTATACACCCCCCCCCCCAACATCCCACCATCACAGCCAAACGCATGGAGCACATTTTACATTGTTCTTGGGTGCATAGCAAAGTTGTCATTGATCGTGTGCATTATGGGGGGAATAACTCAGCTCTAAATATTTTCAGAACATCACATTTATTTCAGGTTAAAGAGAGTAAGCATGCATCAGGATGTTAGGCATAGGGGGTATGGAATTAATGTAGACAAGTGGATAAGCAAGATGATTGTCATGGATGTAGCAGACCTGTTTCTATGTTGTACATCTCCATGGCTCTATAAATGTGATTAATTCTAAGACCATATAGAAGCCTTACTTGAAACTATTGTCCAAAGGTTGGGTATTCCAGGAGACACAGCCATATTTTAAAATTTATAACTTGTGGCTGACTGCAGAATTCAAATTGTAGGCTATTAAAAGTGATTTTTAAAAAAACTTTTTTTTGCAATTAACATGAATTTCTCTTCATTCTTCTTTACATTGATCGTACACATTAACTGTGATTCATTGAGCTGCTAATTCCATTTATCAGGTTTAAACAGATCTTAAGTGGAAGGTTCTGTGGGTCCTGTTGTATCTTCCAGTCATAAAGATAGGATTACGCTGTATCACTGAGGTGACCACTATAACTACTGGTTTGGGGAAGAAAGAGGCGCCTCAGAGAGGGGTACATTTATACTATTACTACATTCTCCCCCCTGACATTAACAGTGGCATGGAAGGAGTCCAGACACATCCATTGGAAGAGGTGAACTCTGATTCAGAGGCTGAGGATATGCAGGAACAGGGACAGGCAGCCCCATACCAAAGACACTTTCCCATTGTGTAATGTGCCAAACAGTCTACTTAGGCACTGTCTCAGGATCGAGAACAACTTTATTCCACTAAGGACTGTAACTTTAAAAACACTTATTTCCAAGGATTTGGAGAATTGCACATAAATAGTTCTCACACAAGAAATAAATGTTAGAGGACTTGAAAAATTGTAGGATAGAGTGTTTGGTGTCTTGGTCAGAGATGGGAAACAGCTGGGGGATGTTGGTGAAGGTGAATTAGCAGATGGAGGTACAAATAATGGGACTAAGAAGTGGTTGAAGGTGCATAAGCAGATATGTGAAGGAGAAGATATACTTGCAGGCCAAGGTGTGTTTTGCAGGTGATTTAATTGGTAAAGATGTTCTGATAATTTACAGACTGGCAGTTACAGGGATTCTGGAATATTGTTAAATCAGCCCCAGGCTGGAAACACACATGGGACAGGAGATGGTTATCGGGGATAAGGAAAGTGTGATGCTAGCAAAAAAATGTTCCAATGAGACAATGAAAAAAAACTGAAATGACTAAAAATTGCAACATAGCCTGAAAAGGACAAGGAGTGAATGGAGTCAATGGCGTGGATGTGCTGAAGTGGAGTTGTTGCAGAAGTATATAAAACCCATTGCACCCATTATCTCCGGAGATTCCCCTTTTTATGCAAGAAATTAAGATTGAAATTTCAGCAATGTCTGAAGAAAATAGAACAAGATTCTGCCACAGGATTATTGGCGTGGAACCCATGATGCACAGTGATTTATATGATGTAACCAAAGAAATTCATTGACCAGATTCCATGTGTGCAGCACTGAGAGACAATATATGACACATATAAAGAATGGGAAAAATTTGCAGACAGTCAAATATATCCTATCATACTGTAATTGCAACATATTGGAGTTTTCCTTGCCGAGTTGCATTTTGAACAACACTTAAGTTACAGTGCCATTAATAGTGCACGTAGTGCCTTACATCTTATTTAGGACAAATCTCTGACTAGAAATCAATTGGTCACATCCATTAATATCCAGATTTATGAAAGGAATCCTTTAACAAAAATCCACCCAAACCAAGCAGTGGGCTTGTACTTACCTTACTTAGGCAATGGACTCCAATCGAAGGTTTTGTCATTGGAAAGGTTAACATTGTAAATTAGTAATGGCATTGGTTTTTCAGCTCAAAGGGTGCAAACAATACAAATAGACTGTATGCATGACTGCAGATAACATTGTGTTCTATGTTTATGATCTGATCAAACAAAGCAGACCAGAGAACTGGGAGCGAAGGTTAATGTTTCAAGCTTATCCCATTGATCCTACGTTGTGTAGTTAAACATTTGAATCATTATGTTAAAAGTTACTAAAACTCTTCGAGGAGATGAAAAAACATTAATGATTACGCATAAGAAACCACACACAAAAGCTTCAGTGCAAACAATTTCAAGGTGGTTAAAACATGTGTTACTTTTAGACACTGATGTGTCCGCGGCGTAGTTACAGGACGTACCACTCGAACATATTTTAGAAACCGCATAAAGAAGAAACTTTTTCAAAGTTCTACAATAAACCTGTTCACACAATGACAGGCTTTGGACACGCGGTGTTGGGTTCACTATAATCACCTGCTTTGTTTTCACTATTGATTGATATTATCAATTATGTTATCACTTATATCTTTTTCACTTTGTAATGGTTCCCTCGGGTATAAAAGAGGGTTATTATATGTTCTTTTATCATAAAAGATTTATGGAAAGAACTAAAACTAGTCTGGTTTTCTCATGTATGTGTTGACCTAGCCGACTTGTCGTATGGAAGAATTCTACGACATGAAAAAACACAGCAAAATCTTCACGTAGTCCACTCACGTGACTCCGAAGTAAAATAGTAAGATTAAACGAGAACTTACCAGTTTCGAAGTTTGATCTTTATTTTATGAGGAGTAACGATGAGGGATTACGTGCCCTCCACTCCACACCCTCATAAAATAAATGATCATCTGGTAGTTCTAAATCTATGATGAGCCTTACTATCTTACTCCGGCTATTGTGTTCTGTGTTTTTCATGCCGCTGCTTTGAAGTATGCCGTTCCAGCGCCAGGCGGGGCTTCTTCACGTAACTCCTCATAAAATAAAGATCAAACTTCGAACTGGTAAGTTCTCGTTTAATCTTGCTATTTTCAGACTCTTACACTTTCTTCCCAATGGTAGGAGTGAAAGTTGTATTGTTGTCATTTTTCCTGAGTACTTACATACCCAGATGAAACGAAAAAACGTTGCTCAACCAGTGTCCATTCAGTGTGCGGTAAAAAAATAAATAGAAATAAAAATACATAAATAGAAATAAAAAATGAGAGCGTGGCCGGGGTGGTGTGGGCCTTTGATGATACTGGCTGCCTCTTTGAGGCAAGGACTCTTGTAGGTCCCTTCAACGGTGAGGTCAGTCCCTATGGTGGACTGTACCAGAAGCTCAAAGGAAGTTGTGACTCATTTTCTATGACATGGAGTTTCAAAATGTTGTGCATGCAAATCTGGATGTATGCATCCTTCCTGGGTTGGAAGAATTTGCGTGAGGGCATATTTAATTTCCAATATCGTTTAGCATTCGGGGTGGCCGATCCGCGCCCACCGCTTGGTTGCTCTAATTTCTCGTTTGGGGCTGCCTCTCCCAACACTCATCTCCGTCAGGGGTCTGGGGTCGTCAAGGGGCACCTGCTATTCTTCGGGGACCCCACCCCACCCCACCCCACATGGATGGAGGAAGCACACTCCCCCACCCAACCTATGTGGATGGAGGACCCACCTGTTACCGCCGCAGCTCATTAGCGCCTTGACCCGGGCGGCTGGGGGCTGCGCGCCGCCACGTTTGTCGCCGCGGGCTGGAGGCTCGGATCCCTCGCACCCCCCTCACTACTTATGAATGCATCTCGGACAACATTCAGAGTACACGCTGTTCACTGTAAGTAATGCCCGCTGAAACATTGCCACCAGTGTGCCAACTTTTTTAACGTGTATTTCTGCATTGATTTGCACTGTTTTTCACTCTTTCTTAAAGTTGCTTAAATAACGTAAACATTTCGGAAATGATTTCCAGCCACTAATTTCTAACTTACCTGAATACTAAGGAAAGTACCACGGCTGTTTTTAAAATAGCTTTTCAGAAACTATCCCACCATACATGTTTAAGTTGGGAGTGTAGGGTACAAATACTGTGCCTAACATTAATATCGCTCTATCCAACTTTATTCCGCCCATCATCAACTAACACGGTGGTCATGGGGGAAGGGAGGTGAATTTAGAGTAAGAAAAACAGCAACTGGCACATAAACACATGCACTCCAGTGTAAAAGGAGCCCAGCAAACCAAGGATTAGTGTTGAGTTTGTGTCTTCTATTTACTTCCTACAAATATAAAGATTATTTGACTTTTAGAAAGCTGATTCAGCTAAAAGGTCAGGAAGGTTAAAAGTTTGGTGTTAAAATTTTGGTCAGCTGCATTAGTACATAGTTATAGCTTTTTATTTTACAGAAGCTTGTTTTGTTGGCACACTGGCAGCAAATGCAAAGGAAATGCCATTGGTTGTGTCAAATATGCCTGGAACATATAGACTGCGAACGCCATCGTAGTCTATCCTACACACAGAAGTTGCATCTCTGAACACAAAAAGTCAATAAGACAGCTGAGGCTGGTTTTCTGAGCAAAAAACAAACTGCTGGAAGAAATTTACCAATTTATTTTTTGAACAGTAACAGCATGGGTCACAATTGATTTTAGCAGATAGGAAAATAGCACATAGGAGTGCTCAAATAATGCAGTGATCTATGGGATCTCAGCCTGGCTATCCATAATTCTTCTTTAACTGAATGCACACACATCTGTCTTATTTAGGAATAGGTTAGGGCAATGGCGTTATTAGTCATGTTCTGTTGTAAGATATCACCACACCCATATATACAGTGCAACAAAGAGTTTAGCCCTCTCTTCATTACAATTTGGCTAGCAATAGGTATGGGTGAAACAGTGACACTCATTATTCCTAAAAAGTACTGCACTCAGATGTTGCAATGTTACCTGTATTTCAGAGAAATTTTAAAAACCACATATGCTCTCCTGCAAAGACAGTGATATAGGTGCTGGAATTGTTCTGCACCCAGATTAGGCAGAGTTCTCAATAAGAATCATTGACCTGAAAATTACAGGCATGGAATGGAGAGAAGCAGGATTTTACACAGTCATAATGTTCTCCAAATGTTGACACCTTTAGGGCTCATTTGTACAAAACAATTGTTTTCTAATTTTAAATTTGCAGTATACTATATGATGGCCCCTGTTTATGGACCCTAGTAATTATCGCCTGTGGGAATAAGAGGAAGAAACATTTAATTAGATTACTCCTGGGTTAATCTTCCAGAAGATACAAACTAATTCCATGCATGCCCAGTCTGTGGTGACAGACTGCGTACAATTTGATGTGCCTGGCTACACAACCCTCAATGCCCAGACAGCACAATCCTGGCATCACTTGTTTGTTTATGAATCCGGATTGAATTTAGTTGGTCTGCAGGATTGAAAGGAGCTATTTATTGGCCATCTGATCTCCTTCTGGGCAAGGATGGCACACTTCCTTCCCCGTTTAATAATCCAGACCCACCCAAAGTAGTAGCCTCTTAACTACCACCTCAGGGCAATTGGGGATGCACAGTAAATGCTGGCAACCACCCCTTATGAATAAATAAAACCTGCTTTATGTAAAGACTGAAGAGACAGCAGATAGAGGTTCATTTTTTATAAAAGTTTAATAAATATGCAAAATTAGAATACAAAATAATTTATAAGATGACTTGATGCAAGAAGATAAATGTTCGCGAATTCTGCAATAGATAAATAAATAAAGCAGATTTCCAGTCAGCCTTGCGGGCTCTCTTCAGCTGTGCGTCGGGTCCACGGTGTCCATGGCTGAGTAAAGCAGCTCGGATCCATTTGGCAGAAGCAGCACCGAGGGCGAAACTGAAGTCAATTCTGATGGCTCTCGACCTCCTGGGTTTCTTCATCCACTTGTTCACTCTCGGATCTTTCCTCCACAATCAATATGACCGTCCTAAACAAAGGATAGATGATCAGTGACCAGAATAATCTTTAACCATCAGAAATACAGATCTTTCTTGGTATTGGTTTATTTTACATTTAATGAGGGGAAGACTCAAAACCATGCAAGGCCAGAGAAGTTTGAGATGTAAAAAAGTTTGACTGTTATATATTCTGGATGAATATCACAATGGTAAACTAGAATGATTTATTTTCCCCTCCCCTACCTTGCCGATCCCCAGCGCACTGACTCATGCAGGTGTCGCTCACAAAGGTGAGAAAGGCACCTCCCTGTCGATCTAATCATTTTTCAGGAATTAATCCAGTGTTAGAGCGTGGGCGAAGCTCCAGAGTTCAGCCCGAATCCGCCCTTGCTCAATACCCAGCCACACCCTGCTCCCGTGTGCCACGGAAAAATATAGCCCTGGTCAACTCTCCCGCTTCATCCGGTGTTGCCACATCCAACCACCCTGGCGGATGTCAGCTGCCCCCTCCCGAAATGGACATCCATCCAAAGCAATGTCATAGGTCAGTACGCGTTCCCACGCAACAGGGCAAGCCCCAAGAAACGGGGACGCAAGGAAATGTAGAAATAGGGAGCTCGGGTCCTTGACCATATCCTGTCTTAATCAATGACCCCGGGCGTTACACTAAGGCCGGTTTACTGCGAGGAGGAGCGGCGCCTCCACGTGTCGAGATCCCGGAGCGAGACTTGACCAGAAGGTTTAGAGATTGTCTCGAAAACTTCTCAAAACCCTGGAGTTTTTCCACCAGTCGTACCAGTGAGCAGGGAGGCGGACCCCCCACACACACTTGGGAGACAGGGAGGGAATGTGACGGAGGGTTTGGGAAACACCGACTCCGCCACCCGCGATGGGTGCCCGGGGTTTGAACACCCGCCTTCTCTCAGTAACACATTCAGGGCTCCTTACCTCTGAAGCCGGAGTTTAGGGCGCCCTTCCCAACAGTTTCTCCTGCTGGCCCGAGGTGAGGACCTCGGCGTCTTGCCGCGACCTGAAGCTCTGGATGGCCTTCCTGTTCTTGAACTCAATGAGAGCCATGGTGATGGCCGAGTTCCAGCAGCACTCCGCCAGGCACCTGAAGTCCATCTCCTTGTTGTCGGTGGTGACCACGGTGAAGTATATATATTTGCCCGTCCTCTCCACGCTATCCACCGTCCTGATCTCTTGTAGGGAAAGGTCTTTGCTCCGGGAGCGTTTTTGGGAATCCGGGAATAGGCAGAGGCAGTCTTGGGTCAGGACGCAATACTTCTTCTTCCAGAGCTGGAGGAGATTGTCCCCTCGCTTCTCCAGGACGCCTTCTTTCATCACCTGGGAGCCGTCCGTGATTTTCTTCATGCTTGGGGAGAGAGGGCCTTCAGCGGGGAGCTTGGCGGTAAAGAAGGGGCTGGCCTGGGCTGTAATGTAATTGCTAAGCTTGCCTATAAAGCAGGAGCTATAGTCAGTGCCAACCCCTCTCTCTCTGTGCTCTGACTACAGGGCGGCCTCTTTCCACGACTGATAAAGGCGCCGGGCGCCCGTCCCATTTCCTGCCTCGCCCAGCTGATGTCAGACGGCCGGAGGAGGAGGGAGCTTTGATCAAAGACCACAGCTCTTTATGGTAAAAGCATCCCTTCGGAGGATCTGATGCAACCAACCCCACTCTCTCTGCTGGGCTCACACACGTAAAAGGCCCCGCCCAGAATCCGCCCACGTCTACTGTTTGGAAAAGGAGGAAATTTTGTTAAGGATTCCGGGAAGGCTGAGCTGGGGTTGAGTTGCCGGCCGCGGGGGTGGTTCGGCGCCGATTGTTGACCGAGACCGAGACTCGGGCTTGAGACATCTACCCCGGCCCGAACATTTCCCTGTCCCGCGGCTGCCTTCTGTGTGTGGGCAGCGTGGAATTTTTCAATGCATTGGATAATGGAGATAAAACTAAAGCATATGGTTTAAACAAAGCCTCCCCGTTAATGGTAATTCGGAAAAACAAATAGATGGGGTTTTGTTTCAAATGGGAACAAAGTCTTATTTTACAAAGTCGAGTTAGTACAACAAGAAGACCGAAATTACTTTTAATTAATGGAAGATGGTCTCTTTGACAAACTTGGATTGTTCTCTCTGGACTGGAGCGTTGGGCACTGAGGGGAGACCTGAGAGAAGTATATAAAATTATGAGAGGCATAGATAGGGTGGACAGAACCTTGTTCCAAAAGTGGAAATGTCAAAGTCTAGAGAGCATAGCTTTAAGGTGAGAGGGATGTAGTTTAAAGGAGATGCGCGGGACTCTTTATTTCACAGAGAGTGATGGATACCAAAGATCCTATAGCAGAGCAAGATAGACCACTCCTGCTAAATGCAATGGGCTGACGTGTAGTACGCAATGGAGCTGAACGTGGGCCTTTTTTTCATCCATTTCAGTAATCCAACCCGACTCGCAGTGTAATCAACTTTGCGGTGGAACAGTTTGTGTTAATAAATTATAATTCTGAAAATGAGGAGAAGATTTTTACCAAAGAACTTTTATTTTTACGAGGATATAACCGGCTTCCGTCTCCGCACTAGTATCTTCGCTCTGCTATGGGATCTTTGGTGCGGAGACAGAAACTGGTTACGGAAATGGGGCCGAAAGTCTGCCCATGACCGTACTACGTCTTTTTCGTCGAGTGATCTGTCTTGCTATAGGATGGATTTGATGGATACCTGGATTGCGTTGGCAGATACAGTAGTAACATTTAAGAGGCTTTTAGATAGGCACACGAATACGCAGGGAATGGAGGGATATGGATCACACGCAGGCAGTGGAGATTAGTTTTACTTGGCATATTGTTCGACAGAGAAGGTTAGTTTAACTTGGCAACATGTTTGGCACAAACATTGAGTGCGAATGTGCCTATTCCTGTGCTTAACTGTTCTATGTAAAAAGGTCAAACGCAGTTTTAATTTAAAAAAATAAACTTTATTTGCTACAAAAATATATACACGAAAGAAAACAGTACAAGACTGTTAATACATTCTTCGTGACTATCTTTAAAGTCAATATTACTATACGCAGGACACATTGCTCTGAATCTCATGGTACTAAAAAGAGCATTGCACCAACACAACGTTTAAAAGCGAATACTTTCTGAGCATGTGAAAGGCACTTTATAAACTTATTTGGCAAGCTAAATAGACAGGTTAGGTCGAGTTTGAGAGTAGGATTGCTGAATGGCAACACTTGATGTGGAGACATACAACATAATATGTAGGAAGGCACAGTATACACTAATTAATACTGAAGATAGACACAAAATGCTGGAGTAACTCAGTGGGTCATGCAGCATCTGGAGAAATGGAATACAGTACTCCAGCATTTTGTCTATCTTCATGCAAGATAATACACTGATTATAGGAACATTAATCTTCAGATGCTGTCCAACCTACTGAGTATGTACAGCACATTCTGTTTTTATTTCACATGCACAGCATCTGTAATGTTTCAATTCTCAATAAAGAATCTTATTCTGTTGCCGTTTATTATGGCTCCTAAACCAAAGAAAACAGGTTCAAGTTTAGAAGTAAAAGTTATCTGCCAGTATGCCAAAGGCAAAAGTTCCCAAGAACATGGAAACAGAACATATATGGTCTGGTTCCATACTTATGTAATGAAATATGATTTATATAAAAGCGTTCTGGGAGCTTAGAGTAATATCTGGCTCCCTGACTGATGTAGCTAATGCCTTGATTGTCACCTTTATAAATGATCTATGGTTATAAAGAGCTATATTAACTTTCAGTGCCAGAAAATGGAAGCCTGATGTATACAATTGCATTTGGGTTCATATTTAGACACATTTCGCAGGCCGAAAAAATATTATAGAAGTTTGAGTGAGTCATTGATTCTAAAAGAAACATGAAGTCCAGCACTGTGATTGTAACAGCACAAGCAAACACACTGGTGAGACTTTGCGGAAGATCCTCCCCAACTCAAAACACACTGAGTTTGTATTCCCTTTAGGTACAAATATAATAGCAGGCGATTAAATACAACTCAATAGATAAAATGCATGGCTTGCTTCAATAATTTGGGTGTGGACAAATAGTTCCAGAATATTATACATTTACAATGTGAGCACATGTAACTGTCAAGTTCAGCTCTGAACTTTCAAAAATCTCTCCAGAGATGTTCAATCGAGTTCAAGTCTGGGCTCTGGCTGGGCCACTCAAGGACATTCACAGACTTGTAACGAAGCAGCTCCTGCGTTGTCTTGGCAGTGTGCTTAGGGTCATTGTCCTGTTGGAAGGTGAACCTCCGCCCCAGTCTGAAGTCCAGAACGCTCTAGAGCAGGTTTTCATCAAGGATCTCTCTGTACTTTGCTCCGTTCATTTTTCCCTTGATCCTGACTAGTCTCCCAGTTCCTGCCGCTGAAAAACATCCCCACAGCATGATGCAGCCACCACCATGCTTCACCATATGTATGTTATTGGTCAGGTGATGAGCGGTGCCTGGTTTCCTCCAGACGTGACGCTTGGCATTCAGGCCAAAGAGTTCAATCTTGGTTTCATCACACCAGAGAATCTTGTTTCTCATGGTCTGAGTGTCCTTTAGGAGCCGTTTGGCAAACTCCAAGCGGGCTGTCATGTGCCTTTTACTGAAGAGTGGCTTCCATCTGGCCACTCTACCATAAAGGCCAGATTGGTGGAGTGCTGCAGATATAGTTGTCCTTCTGGAAGGTTCTTCCAACTCCACAGAGGAACTCTGGAGCTCTGTCAGAGTGACAATCGGCTTCTTGCCACTCTCTGACCAAGGCCCTTCTCCCCAAATTGCTCAGTTTGGCCAGGCGGCCAGCTCTATGAAGAGTCCTGGTAGTTCCAAAGTTCTTCCATTTAAGAATGACGGAGGCCACTGTGCTCTTCGGGACCTGCAATGCTGCAGAAATTTTTTATACCCTTCCCCAGATCTGTGTCTCAACATAATCCTGTCACGGAGGTCGACGGACAATTTTGAGTGTCATAGCAAAGGGTCTGAATACTTATGTAAATGTGATATTTCAGTTATTTCTTTTAAATTACTTTGCAAAAAATTCTGAACAGCTGTTTTTGCTTATTCATTCTGGGGTATTATGTGTAGATTGATGATAAAAAATATGAATTTAATACAGCACAGATGAGTACAGTGCATTCAGAAAGTATTCAGACCCCTTCACTTTTTCTACACTTTGTTACATTATAGCCTTATTTTAAAATGTGGAAAAAGTGAAGGGGTCTGAATACTTTCTGAATGCACTGTACTTATCTGTGCTGTAATGGTGCAAACTTCTTGACACCTCACCTCTAATGCCTGATTCTGAATCATAGAATTCCGTATGAAGTGGAATGAGCAGTGTTGCTTAAGGAGCTTTCCTTGCAATTTCACTACCAATTACTGCTTTTTAAATTACACTAGACTAAGTGGCACCCGTTGGGTCCCAGTCAAATGGGAGGCTTGGTCCCCCAACGCAACCCTTTCCCCAACGCAATATTCCACCACAAACCTGTTCCCCCAACGCAACCCGTTCCCCCAATGCATTATCCCCCCTCAACCCCCCCCCCCCCCCCCCCCAATCCACTGTTAGCGGCGCTCCGGCGGCGCAGTCATTCCCACCCATTGGGTTCTCATTGTGACGTAGAACACGCATGTATTACTGCGCTGGGGGAGGGGGGGTGTGTGTGTGGGGGAGGGGAGAGTGTGTGGGGGGAGGGGTGTGTGTGTGGGGGAGGGTGTGTGTGGCGGAGGGGGGGTGTGTGGGGGAGGGGGTGTGTGTGTGGGGGAGGGACGTGTGGGAGAGGGGGTGGTGTGGGGGAGGGGGGAATGTGGGGGAGGGGGAGTGTGCGGGAGGGGGGATGTGGGGCGGGGGGGGGGTGGAGGGGGTCAGGTTGTGTGGGCACGGGGGGGATTTGTGGGGGCGGGGGAGGGATCTCGGAAATAATACGGGGGTTGTGGGGGGTATCACGGGGGAGGGGGGCTGGAGCCAGCGAGGGGGACCAGAGGGGAAGGGGCTGGAGAGGACTCACACCAGTTGCTGGACCTCTCGTCGCTGGTCATTCTCCGCCGAGATCAGATTCTCCGCTTTCAGTTTGGCGCATTTCCTGAGCCGGGCCGGGCCGTTTCCAGTCCCTCCAAAAATTGTGCCCGGTTGGAAACCTCCGCTGACCATCCATCGCTCCACTAAAGACACAATGGCGCAGGAAGAGGCGGACCATCCCGCGGAGTGACAGGAGAAAAGAGCAATCCATTCGGCGCTGAACGGCAGGAGAGGTGATCGATCTGCGCATGCACGGTTTTTAGGTTTTTACATTTTTAAACCTCGCTAAAGTTTACATTAGACCACCGATCAGAACGAAACTTGGTGCGATCGCAGGACCGGTAGAACGGTGAGTAAGCTGGCGAAAAATCGTAGCGTTATCACGTACTGTTTTTGCGCAAATAGAAAGACCGCGCAACCGGAAGATTACAAGATCAGAGCTTTAGTTATGTATCAATGTGAAAATAGATTGATGGCTGGTTCTTGCTTCTGTTGATGATTACTGTACTTTTAATGTGGCTTGCTGCTTCTTAGTCGTCGCATAACAGTGTCTGCCCAATGAAGTCTTGAGGACTGAATTGAATAGTGAAACCGCACATCATGGTTACAGCTCATGGTAGGGTCAGCGATGGTAACGTCACTGAATGTCAGCAGGTGATTAGACACTCTTATTGGAGGTGGTTATGGCGAGTGCTTGTAGGTACACATAAAATCATTAGATCATCTGAAATAATTTCATTTGTATGAAGGCCCAGAGACGAAATCCTTATACTTCATGCCGGATTTTTCAACTGATTCTAATCTTGTTCTTCAGCAGCCCCAGGATATCAAAGGTGGGGTGAGATGTCCATTTGTTGTGATTCATCATGAATCATAGTTGTCTGAGACTGCATAGCTTGGTCAGAGGGATCTTTACCTAAGTGTCAGTGTTCATGGGACTATATAATTATATTGAGGCATCTGACAGACTGTCTCTTCTGTAATAGCTTGGACCATGGTAAAGAATCATCAGTTGGGAGAATGAGACAATTTGTTCATGCAGGAATGTAACCCAGAGGGACTCTGCATCACCGGGAAAATAGGAGGGAAAAGGATGGGGCGGGTAAAAACATCTTAGTTATTAAGTAGTTAAAGTAAAATCTGTTGTGCAGAGGTAGGTGATATCAGGAGTCGGGAATGATGCCATGTACATAGTCTGTGAATTTCTCCCAGATAGACTGTGCAATGTGTGAAAGCCACAGCCCTCAGGAAATAGCAGAGAGTAGGTGTAAGCAGCATTGCCCAAGTTGTGACTGGATATCTCCAGACCTTCCCCCAAATAATAAAGATCAGATTTTTTTCCGCCCACTCGCCTCAGTTTCTTCTAGATGGCTTAAAGAGCAGAAAGAATTGACTGGTGGGTAAGGAAACCAGGAGCAGTGATTTATCAGTTAACAGGGAATCAAGCCCCGAGCAAAGCTGCCTGAAATATGTAGGAACCTAGGTTGATGTGCAAATCGGGTTTCTCGATGCACACAGGGCTCAACTTCAACTTCTACGTGCTTCCAAAGAGCCCACTTCCCATTCAGCGCTGCAAATGTGTGGGCAGCTCACCGATATTCGGCGGGCTGACCATGAAAATGTTGGGGCATCTATCAAGATTAAATGGCCTCACTCAAGATTCAATGCCGCAGACACACAGGCATGCTAATGCAAACACAGAACCCACTGGTGAGCCATCGGGATCATCCCAGAAACCTCGACTAAGTAAATGTCTGATTTAAATGAACAGGAATTTCGGTGGTCAAGAGTTGGTACACATTGGGCCTCATTGCACAATATAATTACTCTAATGATTAAATCATCGCAGCTGCACACTTTCCATCTAAAGGTCCGAACAAAAGTTTCGGACGCTTTGACCACAGTGTGTTGTAATTGTTTCAAATGGGATATTGCATCTTGAATCTGTAATGTGGCAAAAAAGAGAGGAGGATGTACACAAAAACAGGGGTCAGCTGGGTTGCTGGCAAGGTTAACAGACTATGAAGTGAAGTTTACTGAGCCCGAGTCAAAACATGAACTGTTTGGTTGTCATTGAAGTTGTGTTTGGAAGCTAACGATCAGAGTAACTAACGGTGCCCTGAGAAAAAATCAAGGGCATTCGGCGGCCTTGCTTTGCTATGAATTCCCAAAAGTTACTTGGCAAGGAACCATAATGATAACTACGGCAAAGATAATTATAAATTGAATTAAAAGTGTAAGCTGGAAAAGAGGATGTGGGAAGGTGGAAATGGATCTCACGCAGACTGTAAGTGTATGATGTTCTCTGGGAATAATATTGAAGCAAGCCAACAGCAAAATGGCAGAATGCAGTGTGCATTGTAAGTGTTAGTTTGTGTCTCTGCATTAACCCAAAATCACAATTTAGAGAAAAAGTGAAGGAAATAACTCGTATTTAAGTTAATATTTTCTACTTCAGATTATTCAGTGTTAGTTTTCAACTAACTGTGATGGGATTTTCCTTTTGTAATAACTGTGCTATAGACATCAAAGTCCATAACCCGTAAATTTAAAAAAAAATCCATTGGTATAATATTGAGAAGGAAACTTCATCTCAGAAAGTAAGAAAACAGAGCCATTTTATGTTCCAAGTCGATGGTCATATGGATATGAATTGTTTTAAGGGGTATCAACATTTATTTGTTCCTGACTGGCTACGTAGCAAATGAGAGTTATTGGACCAGATAAAATTGTTATATTTCTGGTTTTGGTGAGATTGAGCACAACAAAAAAGGAATGAATGTTTATGTTGCTAATTGTTAGCGCTTGAGATTTGCCACAATTATTGTAATTTGACCACTGTTTCTTCACTGTGTGACGTGCCAACACATGTAGATGACTGGTGATGCATAACAACACAGTAGAGTGACCAGAACACGGAGATGGCACTTCTGCTCTAGCGCCTTCTAGTTTGCAGATGGCACCAGGGCAGTGGATCAGATCTCATACAACGATGAGATAGAGTACAGGAAGGAGATAGACCTTTGTAGCATGGTGACAACAACCTCTCCCTCAATATCAGCAAAATGAAGAAGCTCCATTTAAAAGAAGGTAGTCAGCAATTCATTTCCTGGAGAGTGTTGCAGACACTCAACTGGTCTTCAATTGAAACGTGAAGCCCATGGAGCCTGTAGTGAAGTCTGGAGACTGGCTGGGGCCATTTTAAGTTTTTTTAAACTTCTCACTACAGGTCTCCCTCGATTGGCCCGAAGCTCACCCCAATTGTGTTACCTTCCTCCACCTGGAAGCTGAGCTCCTCCTGTCCTCCATCCTTACCTGAGGCACCAATCTTCTGTTTTCCTGTCATGGCTGAGTGACGAGGAAAATGGCCATTGAGGCATTAATTAAGCAAGTTCCATTCTACTGCATACATTACCCCTGTACATGTATGTACCAGAATTGGTAGAGGTGTAGTTTAGAGATGCAACGTGAAAACAGGCCCTTTGGCCCACCGAGTCTGCACCGACCGACCATCATTTTGGTCCCCTAATTTGAGGAAGGACATTCTTGCTATTGAGGGAGTACAGTGTAGGTTGACAAGGTTAATTCCCGGGATGGCGGAACTGTCACATGCTGAGAGAATGGTGGCTGGGCTTGTACACTCTGGATTTTAGAAAGATGAGAGGGGATCCTATTGAAACATATAAGATTGTTAAGGGTTTGGACACGCTAGAGGCAGGAAACATGTTCCCGATGTTGGGGGAGTCCAGAATCATGGGCCACAGTTTAAGAATAAGGGGTAAGCCATTTAGAACAGAGACTTTTTCTCACGGAGAGTTGTGAGTCTGTGGAATTCACTGCCTCAGAGGGCAGTGGAGGCCAGTTCTCTGGATACTTTCAAGAGAGAGCTAGATGGGGCTCTTAAAGATGGCGGAGTCAGGGGATATGGCGAGAAGGCAAGAACGGGGTACTGATTGGGGATGATCAGCCATCATCACATTGAATGGCGGTGCTGGCTCACAGGGCTGAATGGCCTACTCCTGCACCTATCACCCGTACGCTTGCTCTATGTTATCTCAGTTTTGCATAATACACACTAGCAGCAATTTACAGAAACCAATTAACCTACAGACCCACACACCTTTGAATGTGGAAGGAAACTGGAGCACAGGGATAAAATCCATGTGATCACAGGAAGAATGTACAAACTCCATATTGACACCATAGTCAGGATTGAACCCAGGTCTCTGCCACTGTAAAACAGCAACTCTGCCACTGGATCAGTGTCCCTCTCTGCCTCAGCTAGTCACTGCATATTCCAGAGCATCAAAAACATTTCCTGCTGGTTCTCAAAATATCCAGGTGCTAGAGATGAATACTTAAATATCCTGGCTGTAATAATAACAATAATAAATGCTAATTGATTGGCACTCTTAACCAATCACGCTAAATAAATCACACTGATCCACTTTTACATTCTAAAATGTTAGTGATATGAAAGTCAACATTAAAGCAAGAAATCTGTAATTACAATTGATTCTAGTGGACTTGAAAGCAGAGCAACAAGACAAATTATCCAAGCAGCAAAATAATCAATAGAATGTAACTTCTTCTACAGTGTAGTATTGGCTGGTGTTTTTGCGGACATTTTCAACCTCTCACCTCTGAGGTTCCCACCTGCTTTAAGAGGGCATCAATAATACCGGTGCCCAAGAAAAGTAAGGTGATGTGCCTCAACGACTATCGACCAGTGGCACTAACCGCTGTGGTGATGAAGTGCTTTGAGGGGCTGGTTATGGAGCATATCATCTCCTTCCTCAACATGAACCTCGACCCATTACGCCTACCTACAGGTCAACAGAGGATGCAATCTCACTGGCTTTCCACTCTGCATTGGACCACTTGGACAATAAAAACACTTATGTCAGGTTGTTGTTTATAGACTACAGCTCGGTGTTCAATACTATCATCCCCTCCAACTGCTTACCACGGGCACCCTGGGGGATCTCCTGAACCGCTGGGCACCGCAGGGGGTTGAATGCATCCTCAATAAGGATTGTAACATAGTTGTATAATAGTTTATTTAGGATATTTGTTTGTATTGTATTATGGTAATGGGTTCTGGTTTGTTTTATTGTACTGTAAATATTATTTTTAAATAATTGAATACATTTTTTTATTAAAAAAAAGCTGGTTACCAAGCTCACGGAACTGGGTCTCTGCGCATCACTCTGCAATTGGATCCTTGACTTCCTCATCCACAGACCACAATCTGTCCGAAATGGCAGAAATACTTAATCCTCAGTAACAATCAGTACGGGAACACCTTAAAACTGCATGCTCTGCCCCCTGCTTTACTCACTCTATACTCATGACTGTAGCCGGACATAGGACGAACTTCATCATCAAGTTTGCTGACGACACCACCGTTGTTGGACGGTGATGAATCAGAGTATAGAAGTGAGATTGACTGATTGACCAAATGGTGCCAGCACAACAACCTGGCTCTCAAAATCAGCAAAACCAAGGAACTACTTGTGGACTTCGGAAGAGGAAGGATGAGGACTCACAATCCCGTTTATATCAATGGGACGATGGTCAAAAACTTCAAATTCCTTGGCGTGCATATTTCCAAAGATCTTTCCTAGACCCAGCACACTGATGCAATTATAAAGAAGGCACATCAGCGCCTGCACTTCCTGAGAATATTATGGAGAGTCGGGATGTCAAGGAAGATTCTCTCAAACTTCTACAGGTGCACAGTAGAGAGCATACGACTGGCTGCATCGTGGCCTGGTTCGACAACCTGAGCATCCAAGAGCGGAAAAGACTGCAAAACGTTGTGACCACTGCCCAGTCCATCACCGGCTCTCTCCCCACCATCGAAGGGATCCATCGAAGACGCTGCCTCAAAAAGGCAGCCAACGTCATCAAAGACCCACACACTCATTGCACCGTTGCCATCGGGAAGAAGGTACAGGAGCCTGAAAACTGTAACATCCAGATTCCGGAACAGCTTCTTCCCTACAGCCATCAGGCTATTAAACACAACAACAAATCAGGTCTGAACTATAACAGACTATTATTATTATTGCACTATATTTGTTTATTTATTGAGTATGTGTGAATGTGTATAAACACACTGAACTTTTTTTTACTCCCGTTATGTACTATGTTTACATATTCTGTTGTGCTGCAGCAAGTAAGAATTTAATTGTCCTATCTGGAACGCATGACAATAAAGCACTCTTGAATCTTGACTTGACTATCTGGGCTGACATAAAACAGGTACATGGATAGGTAAGGTTTAGAGGGATATGGGCCAAACTTGGGCAGGTGGGACTAGCATGGATGGGGCATCTTGGTTGACATGGGCAAGTAGGGCCTGTTTTCATGCTATGACTTTGACTCCATCATACTATACATGAGTACATCAGATAGTGTAAAATACGAAAGGATATTTGCAGTATATAGTGATATAAAGAGTGCAGCATATAGTGATATAACTAATGAGGTGCAAATAAAAAAATGTGCAAGATCACAACAAGATTGGAAGGAATTACAAGCAACTGCAGATGCTGGTTTCGAAAAAAAGACACAAAGTTGTTGGAGTAACTCATCGGGTCAGGCACCATGTCTGGAGAACAAGGATGGGTGACGGAAGAAGGGTCTCGACCCGGAACGTCGCCTATCTCCTTCGCTCCTTAGATGCTGCTGCACCCGCTGAGTTTCTCCAGCCTTTTGTGTACCAAGGATGGGTGACATTTCGGTTTGGGATCCTTCTTCAGACTTAACTAGATTGGGAATTCATTCTTAGCATATCCGAGCTTGATTCAAGAGTCCAACAACAATGGAGGGAAATCTGTTCTTGAATCTGGTGGTAGATGATTCCATGCTTTAGTACCTTCTACCCAATGTTAGAGGAGGGAAGAGAGCATGGCCAGGATGTGGTAATCCTTAACTACTTCCCAAGGCAGATGGTGTTGATTGAGTGTGGAAGGGGGAGGCTGGTCTGTGTTATGGACTGGGCTACATCCACAACTCTGCAATTCCTTGCGGTCATGGGCAGAACTGTTGTCATACCAAGGTAGACAAAAGTGCTGGAGAAACTCAGCGGGTGCAGCAGCATATATGGAGCGAAGGAAAGGCAACGTTTCGGGTCATTTGCAAACTAAACTAATAAGTGGATTTAGGGCAGAATCTGCCACACATCCATGAGTGCATAGGAAGTATAATAAAATGCTGAGGAAGCATCTTCTTGATACTGGTATTTTAGGAATTCTTATCAAGCCGTTGGATAATTGCTTCAAGATATGAAAGAGAAATAAAATAGATTAGACCAAGGTGACATGGAAGAAAACATTACCCCACATTTAACCAGAAGTTTGCGCAACCTTTCTTCTCTTTCCCTAACACTGATGGCCCACGTAAAATATGTCAGATCAGATAGGTAATGACTCTCATTTACATGAGACATAAACCCGATTTGTTAATTGCTTTCCTTTTGACCGGCTGAGTTTTAACAGCACTTTCTTTTTATTTCGGATACATTAATTTTAAATTGCACCTGCATTTTGCACTTTCATATTCCTAGCATTCATTGTCATTGTCAGGACATTAAATAGCACTTCGTCAGCAAGAAACATAGTGACTTTTATAGTGCAGAATCTGCAGAAGGCTATTTAATTAAATTAAAAGTGTAAACCCAATCCTGGGGATTAAATAGTTAATTTGTTTCATAGCCTAATATACAGTGCATTCAGAAAGTATTCCGACCCTTCACTTTTTCCACATTTTGTTACGTTACAGCCTTATTCTAAAATGGATTAAATTCAATCTTTTTATCATCAATCTATACACAATGCCCCATAATAAAAAAGCAAAAACAGGTGTTTAGAAATTTTTGCAAAGTTATTAAAAAGAAATAAGTGAAATATCACATTTACGTAAGTATTCAGACCCTTTACTCAGTACTTTGTTGTGGCACCTTTGGCAGCGATTACAGCCTCAAGTCTTCTTGGGTATGACGCTACAAGCTTGGCACACCTGTATTTGGGTAATTTCTCGCATTCTTCTCTGCAGATCCTATCAAGCTCTGTCAGGTTGGATGGGAGCGTCGATGCACAGCTATTTTCAGGTCCCTCCAGAGATGTTCGATCGGGTTCAAGTCCGGGCTCTGGCTGGGCCACTCAAAGATATTCACAGACTTGTCACAAAGTCACTCCTGCGTTGTCTTGGCTGTGTGTTTAGGGTCATTGTCCTGTTGGAAGGTGAACCTCTTGCCCCAGTCTGAGGTCCAGAATGCTCTGGAACAGGTTTTCATCAAGGATCTCTCTGTACTTTGTTCTGTTCATCTTTCCCTCGATCCTGACTAGTCTCCCAGTTCCTACCGCTGAAAAACATCCCCACAACATGATGCTGCCACCATTGGTATGTCACAGCGTAGGTATGGTATTGGCCAGGTGATGAGCGGTGCCTGGTTTCCTCCAGACGTGACGCTTGGCATTCAGGCCAAAGAGTTCAATCTTGGTTTCATCAAACCAGAGAATCTTGTTTCTAATCTTGTCAATCTAAGAGTCCTTTAGGTACCTTTTGGCAAGCTCCAAGCGGGCTGTCATGTGCCTTTTACTGAGGAGTGGCTTCCGTCTGGCCACTACTGTAAAGGCCTGATTGGTGGAGTGCTGCAGATATAGTTGTCCTCTGGAAGGTTTTCCCATCTCCACATAGGAACTCTGGAGCTCTCTCAGAGTGACCATCGGGTTCTTGGTCACATTCCTGACCAAGCCCCTTTTCCCCCGATTGCTCAGTATGGCCTGGAAGCCAGCTCTATGAAGAGTCCTGGTGGTTCCAAAGTTCTTCCATTTAAGAATGACAGAGGCATGCAGACATTTTTTTTATACCGTTCCCCAGACCTGTGTCTCAACACAATCCTGTCTCGGAGGTCTACAGACAATTCCTTTGTCTTCAAGGCTTGGTTTTTGCCCTGACATACATTGTCAACTGTGCGACCTTATATAGACAGGTGTGTGCCTTTCCAAATCATGTCCAATCAATTTAATTTACCACTGGTTGACTCCAATCAAGTTGTCGAAACTTCTCAATGGAAACAGGATGAACCTATGCTCAATTTGGAGTGTCGCAGCAAAGGGTCTGAATACTTATGTAAATGTGATATTTCAGATTTCTTTTTAATCACTTTGCAAAAATTTCTAAACACCTGGTTTACTTTTTTATTGTGGGGTATTGTGTGTAGAGTGATGATAAAAAGATTGAATTTAATCAATTTTAGAATACGGTTGTAACGTAACAAAATGTGGAAAAAGTGAAGGGGTCTGAATACTTTCTGAGTGCACTGTAGACCCTGAGTGTGATCGGTTGCTTCTACATTAACCAACCTGCCCAGCCGTGCACTGGAGTTGCTTGGGATTCGCAGTAAGCAGCACTTGCAGCCTCTACTCCAACATATATTCCCAAAGCATGGCAATGGCCCGTAGTGTGGGGCAGAATTTTATATTTTATTTACAATTTATCTACGTTATACATGACAAAGTTTGTTTCTTAAAAAGCAAATAGCAACAAAAACTGTTAAAGGTAAACCATGGCAATCTAATTAATTCGTCAGATGGGATTGGCAAGATTACAATGAGCACAAACCTTGCTCAGTGCTTCTTGGGCTCCACTCACAGAACAATTATACATTTTTCTTATCAGTAAAACACTCCTACCAAGTCTGAATATGGCATGACTGAACGATTCTGCAGCCTTTCAGAATATAGGAAAGCTGGGTCAAAATCAAGCTCATCCAATAACAAGTTTTTACTTATCTCTGGAGCATCAGCTTTTTTTTTTCAATCCTGGCTTCTTTATGGCCTTGAAAAGATGCACATGTTATTACGCAGGCTGCCATCTTAATGTCTTTATTGGAAAAACAACCTGTCCTCCATATTATGTTCCATATAATTTACAAAGTCATTCAGACTTGGCATAGAGCCATTCTTTTGTTCTACTAGTCCATGCTTTTGTAGAAGAACGACTAGATTTGACAATTAGATTTGACTATTAGCTCTTTCATTCCCTCCTTTTGATCAAACATGGTAACATTCACAGTCCTTGGTAGGTACACACGATGGTCGCAAGTATTAGAGCAATGATTAGCAGAATGATAGAGCCATAATGTATCACAGTATCACAGTACCCCAGTACCCCAAAGTCCACCAAACCAAAAGGTATGGCTACCAGTTCTCACTCTCTTCATTGACAACCATCCTGATGAAGCTTGTTTAGGGTCGATGGATCAGGTGCCACCTATAGGCAGTGTAATCCTTTCAGCCGATATTGGGGTTGTGCCATAAAGTTCGCACCTGTCCGAGGGTGTTTCCAGTCTCTTCGTAGATTGTTGCACAGGTGAGGTGCTCCCCCCTTTCGACGCTAGCGTATCCGTGGGTTTGGACAGCTTCTCCCAGTAGCTTTGGGTGGCCTGCTTCCACATCACCACATAGAAGCGGTTGCTGGACTAGACGTCAGAGACAAAGCCACCGTAGATTGCAGTCTGTGTTGACATAGAAGGTGCCACTGAAGTTGATGCCGTTGAACTCTGGGCACGTTTCATAGATATCTGGGATGTTGTTGTCAAATTCGTCCTTGCAGTTGTCTCCTCTGCTGTCACCAACGCATCGATCTGGTCAGGGTTGGGAACAAAACGGCAATTGTCCTTCTCATCAGAAATGCCATAATTGCCATCCTCATCAATGTCCTGATTGTCATCACACTGATTACCCACCAGGTCTGAGTCATTGTCTTCCTGGATAGGGTTATACATAATCTCTTACAAGAGGTCCATCTGTTTCAAAATGTTCAGCTTCTCTCTCTCTAGATCCTTGGTCATACGATAGAGCTCAAAATGCTTCAAGATTGTTGATCAAATGTGGTTTGTCTTTTCAAATTTGTGACCAAAGGCTTTGCACTTCCTCCTATCTGTAAAGATGATCTTTCTTCTGCCTGGATCAGCTTTACATGGCGCTGCAGGTCGCGATCAATCAGAAACACCTTGTTACGTCCTGGGTAGGGGCAAGGTCTTTCACGCATCTCTTCATGCTGCTCTTTTATATGTTTCTTAAGTCCGTCAACTATTCTATAAACAGCACAGCAACCCTTATACTGACATCGATACACGGTGGGGAAATGTTCCCTTTCCAAGTTTGACTTTGGTTTCCGGCCACGTTTTTGTCCAGATTGTTTCTTCACATCTTTAATATTGCACTTCTTGACTGGTAACTTACTCTTCTTCTTCCAATATGGTTGAAAAGACTCATCTGAAGAACCATTCTTAACTTTTATTTCTCTGTCATCTTCACTTGATAAATACGTTTCAGAAAGATCACAGGACTCCAATCCATCAACAACATCATTTCTTATAGAACAAGATGCTTCATTGTAGTTAACTGTGTTTTTTCACATTAAATGGTTGTTGCATCTTGTATCTGAACTTTTTTTCCAAGAGCACTCTGTATATTCAGGATCTGAGTGCAAGATCATATCTTTCTTCAATGGGGATTCCCAGTTGTCCACATCCACCGACCACGAAGTGGCTCCGATGTATGTACAAGGCTGAGAGTCTGCTAACACTGGGACAGGTTGATGCTTCGCAACATTATCACCCTCACCATTTTCAGTCACTGTTCCATTCCGAGGTGAAAGGGTTATTGAACCATCCAGAACTTCCTCCATTGAGTCCTTATTTCTACAGGATGGGCACAGTCCCTCATTCAAAACAACGCTGCGACTTGAATCCATGTCCAAGATGTAACTGTGGTCCTCTGTTATCAGAGTTGTGAACAGTCCTTCCAATTGCTAGGATTCTGCCTGATTCACCTCTAACCCATTGCAGACATTGGACTTTGTCTCTGGAACTGGTGAACTATAATGCTCAGAACTATATTCTCCACTATAACCTTTCCTTTGCTCTACCTATTTTAGGTGAGCCTGGCTTGATTGCATTTATTCGTGTTAATCCTTTGTGTCTTGCTGACACTGGAAAAGGGTGCAAGATTCTTTAGACTCATCATTTAGCTGTTGAATAACTATTAACTAGGTTCCTGCTTAATTAATGTTTCTATACTTAGCTGATTTGATTCAATTTCAATAGATTTGTTTTTATCTGTATTCTGGGTCAAGGGATGAACCATGGACATATGAACATTCAAATTGTGAGCCTTCTCGGACCGCTTCTCACATTGGTCGCAAACAAATTCAAGTTCAGCTTCTGCCTTGTGCTTGGTCATATGGTATTTCAAGGATGCTGTTTGCCTGCACTGGAAACCACAAACTTCACACTGACAGGTGTTTCCGCTGTTTGAAAATCTGTCCACATTCATCACAAATGTAGTTTCTTTTCACAATTCGAGTCGTTCTTTCTCCCATGTTGTCCATCAGCGTGTGAAAGCAGCATTCTTTTTCCTTCTACATCAATGCCAACTGGCTGTCTGATCCGTCCCAACTCAGCTCCTCACTTTGATCCCGGCTGGGATTTACCTCAATCCAGTTCTGTAACTGAGTTGCACTCCAAAATCAAGGCGTTTCAACTCCACAACCTGATTGCTCTCCTTCAGCTGTTGTGTGATGGAAGCAAGATGGTCATTTTCAGACTGGGCACTGGTGAGCACATTTCACATGTTTCAGCTCAGTCTGCAGCTCTGGGACAAGCTGCCACCTTTTTCCGGTTACTTCAAGAACCTGTGGTAATAGATCCATCTTGGTCAGTGTTATAAACGTAAGGAAAGTTGTCAGCCTTATACAGGACGTCTTGGTGCAGGGCCCAACACCACAGCTCGGTTCGCACTAACCAACCTGATCTCCCGGTGGCCCAGCACTTCAACTCCCCTTCCCATTCCAAATCCGACCTTTCTGTCCTGGGCTTCCTCTATGGCCAGAGTGAGTCCCACCGCAAATTGGAGGAGCAGCACCTCATATTTCGCTTGGGCAGTTTACACCCCAGCAGTATGAACATTGACTTCTCCAATTTCAGGTAGTCCTTGCTTTCTCCCTCCCCTTCCCAGCTCTCCCACAGCCTACTGTCTCTTCCTTTCTTCTTCCCGCCCCCACCTCCACATCAGTCTGAAAAAGGGTCGCGACACAAAACGTCACCTATTCCTTCGCTCCATAGATGCTGCCTCACCCGCTGAGTTTCTCCAGCATTTTTGTCTACCTTCAATTTTTCCAGCATCTGCAGTTCTTTCTTAAACATTTCACAAAATGTATCGATCTTTTTTGATGTGAATACAACTGAGCATCCACAGCCATCCAGGGTAGGGCTCTATCCATACCTGGCAGGTTCCTCAAAGACAGTTAAAGCAAGTTTATGAGACAGAGCTAAAATTGATGTAGTGTATGTATGAAGAGAAGAAAAACAGTGGTAGAGGAACTCAGCGGGACAGGTAGTGTCTGTGGAGGGAAACGGACGGACAATGTTTTGGGTTGGGACCCTCCAGTCTGATGAAGATGCAGAGCAGAAGCTCTTTGATAAAATAACATATTGATATCATTGTCACATTTGTGGCTTATGCTGCTCTTGAGATTGACAAGCGATACATAGAATGTTTGAGTAGGAAGGAACTGCAGATGCTAGTTTACACCGAAGATCGACACAAAATGTTGGAGTAACTCAGTGGGTCAGGTAGTATCTCTGGAGAAAATGAATAGATGACATTTCTGGTCGACACCCTTCTTCAGACTGAGTCAGGGAGAGGGAAAATAGAGGTATGAGTCAGGCAAAAAAGGTAGTTGCCAGAGGAACACAGGTCAGACAGCACCTGTTGGGCGGAACAGATAGTTGGAGCTTCTGGTCGAGAGCAATCTCTTGTGCCTCCATGTTTGAGTGAGACACTGAAGGTTGTCCTGTTACCATGGAGCATATGTTGTACCCCAGAAGAAAAGATGAATGGGAAAATAAAAGTAGAAAAGGGAAGTAAAATGAGTCATATGCATTTAAACTTGTCCTCACCTGATTAAGTACAACAGCAACAGTTGTTCAGTGGGTGTGCCCAGCATTTGCTACACAATGAGACTAACAGACAATCCCAACCACACACTTCCAGTCCCCACCAGTAAAAATGTCTCATTGCTTAATGACTAATGGGGGCATTTGGGAGTGAAGCCTGGAGTCAACCTCTGTTTAATACAAATGGTCAGGTAATGGACACCAATTGGATTTGTTCAGAGATGTACCAGATTATTCAGAGATTGTTCAGAGCTGGAATTAACAGTTAATACAAACGTGTTGTTGGAACTGTAACAAAAGATCAAGACTTTCACATTGGACACAAGGACTTGCAGATGCTGGTTTTCAAGCAAAGCCACAAGGTGCTAGAGTAATTCAGCAGGTCAGACTATCTCTGAAGGCCAGGAAAAGGGGACATTTCTGAATATAGCGGGGGAAGAATAGTGGAAGAGAAGTATGGGGGGGGGGGGGGGGTAAGATAGGACAAAGCCTGGCAAGTGATGGGTAGATACGTGTGAAGGGGATTTGATTCCCAGATGGTTGGATCAAGGTCAGAGATGTAAAGCCAAAAAGCTGTGAGATAATGAAAGGAGAGGTGTGAATGGGAAGGCAGCCGGGCATCTAGGTGGGGCAGAGGTAAGCAGGCACGTGCCGTGAGTAATTACTCAGGGTAGGCACTCAGTTGGCTTTAAAAAAAAAAGGAAACCGCGCATGCGCAGATTGTTTTCTCCGTAAAAATAAAAAATAAAAATAAAACAGTAACAATTCAATTTGCCCAAGGCTTCCTAGTCTCCTTCATTCTGAATTACTGATTGGGTGGGGGGGGGGGGTGAAGGGTGATGGCAGGTAGAGAGATGATGGGAAAGACAGGAGCTCACCGGGACGTTGAATCAGTTGTCATCTTATTGAAAGACAACACTTGTTCAAGGGACCAATAGGGGGGAGAGTTTGTTTCACAGCATGTGGAGAGTCTGTGCCAGGGGTAAAGTTACGGGAGGGCAGGAGTGTTGAGAAGGAGCGGGTCGAGTATAATGCCAGTAACTCACTCACCGCTGCCGCTGCTCTCCGGGCACGAAGCCATGCACTGTAGCCGGGGATAGAAGCAGCTCGGATGACTGCGAGCGGCCGACGGGACACGACAGCAGAACTGGCCGTCACTTCAGTGCCTTCTGCCGGCCCGTTCACTTCTGGCAGTGCTCTCTGTCTGAACACCTCTCATCTGCCGCTCGCTCATGTCAGCGGCTTCCTGCAAATCCTTAAATTCCCACAGCTGAGTAACCTCAATCACGCTGTCGGAATTTAAGGACATGAGTGAGGCCAGGTTTTGCACGCCTCCGTGAAAGGAGCGCCGCAAGTGGCATTATCCCGATCCCCTCCTTCACAACATTCGTGCCCTCTACGCAACTTTACCCCGGGCCTGACTCCCCAAATGCTGTGAAAGGAGTTCTCCCACCACCCCCATACCCCAGGAAATACGGTATTTAAAAACATCACCAAGAAATGTACTTCCCACATCATTGGTACACGAGCTCCATTATTCTCTCTCTGCTTCCTAAGATACACTTAAAATAATGGCAATCCATATTTGAAAACCCCGCCAAGAAACTAGCGCTGCACTTGCGTAGTAGGCTGCTGCGCCTGCGCAGTGCAGCAAAGGCAGAATTTCTGCTGCCTTCAGCCCTGCTTGAAACTGACGGCTTCCAGCAGCGCTGACGGCACGTGGGCTGCACAGACCTTCACGGGTTACAAGCGCTGTGGATGAAAGGCACGGAGAATTATGCCTACCTAAGAGATCGATCTCATACATAGGCATAATTCTCCCATGCCTTTACTATTTATATTTAGTAATTACTATGTTATAATTTTAGTCAGGGTAGGCAGTGCCTACCTTGCTTACCCTGACGGCACGTGCCTGGAGGGAAGGGAGTGCTTTTAAAACAAAAGGGGGTGGGCACCGGTTGGTTGGACATTAGTTGGATTGGTAAACACTGCCACATCCATGGCTGGTATGTCTCTCCCGCTCTCCCATCCTATCTCACATCCGTCTGCAAATTCTCACATCTATTTTCTGTTCTCGTGTCAGTCCATCCTCTTTTCTAAGTGTCCATTTGTTGATCTATCCATTTGCTCTCACACCTGTTATTGGCTTTGCCTGGCTCTTCTGCCCTGAATCTCCTGACCCAAGGAGAGCAAAAGCTACCTTTTCCCGACAGCTGGACAGCCCATGGCTGACACATCAGTCTCTAAACTCCACCACATGGAAGTTTAAAATTGGGTCGAAACACTCAGCGGGTTAGGCGGCATCTGTGGGAAGAGATATACAGTTAACGTTTCAGGTTGAAGACCTGTTTCTGACAGTATTGGACCTGAAACATTAACTATTTCCCTTTCCACAGTTTCTGACTCACTGAATTTCCAGCATGTTTTGATTTTATTTCACATTTCCAGCAACTACAGTTTTTTCGTTCTTCATTTACCTTAAGGTCTAAATCTGCAGATTTTCAACAAATTCACGGAAAGATTTTTGCCTTCACCAGCACATTCTCCACTGTTGAGTTGAGGGAGTTAATGTCACCACCAGTCACATCTTCCCATCCCCACTGCATTCTTTATTCAGTTAAGACCACTCCCACTGCAAGTACTTCGTTCACACATCCCTTCCCACACAAACCACCCCCTCCCAATTACTTTCACCTTCAACTGCAGGAGAATGTAACACCTGCCCTATACCTTCTCCCTCACCTCCATCCAGCGAACCCAGTAGCCCATCCAGGTGAGTCAGAAGTTCACATGCACTTATTCTAACCTCATCTACCGCATTCTGTGCACGAGATGTTGCCTTTACATCGGTGAGACTATTAGCAAGACACTTGCACTTGCTCTGCCAAGGCCTGCTGGATTTCCCAGTTGCTAACCATTTTAACTCTCCTTCCCATTCCCATACCAATCTCCCTGCCCTGGATCTCCTCAATTGCCAGTGAGGTTACAGCACCGTGTATTCCAGTACTTTAGATAGCTTACAATGTATGAACATTGAATTCTCCAATTTTAAGGAACAACCCAAACCTCCCCTCCACCCCCCACCCCCGGGTCTCACCCAGATGCGATCCACATTTTTCACTATCCTGCTCCCCCCCTTCCCGTCCGCCCCACTCCTGTTCCAACTGTATCCCTTACACTGGCTTCACATTTCACTCTTGCCATATCTTACAGACTTTTGTCTTCTTTTCATCTCTGTCCTTTGTCCCTTCACCTGCCTAATCAAAACCTCTCTCAGCTGTATCCACCTATCACTTGCCAGACTTTGTCCTGTCCCCACCACTCTTCCAGCGTTCCCTCCCACCCCCCCTACAATCAGTCTGAAGAAGGTCCCAACCCAAAACATCACGTATCTTCATTTTCCACCGATGCGGCCTGACCTGGTCAGTTACTCCAGCACTTTTGGTATTTGGAGGCTTTAAACATCAGTTGATGGGGCCAATATTGCAAATAATAATTGGCATTGTTAACTTTTAGGTTTTTCTTCATGGAATTGTTCCTTAAATTGGGGTATCGGAAATTTGAAGTTGTTATCCAGTGACTCTTGCCCTTCAACTTTGCATAAATGGGTTGGGCTGACCAGTGGATTGTGTGCATTGACACAGAACTAGTGCAGGCAGGTGTTGGCTCATAGTATGGCTTCATACAGACCTTGCTTAACTTGTTCTCTATGGTTCATGGCTGGGTTTTGCTTGTCTAATGGTGAGCTGCAGTCTGTCTGCCTGTTGGCCACAGGTCCAATGATGGGCTGAACATTTGTCTAATGGTGAGCTGGATGTCTGCCTCACAGTTGACTGCTTGTCTGGGCCAGATCACTGCTCTTGCTCCACTCCTTTAGCTTCTCCCTCTGATATCTGAGAAGCTGTAAGCTTATAATTAAGGGCTGAATGCTGAACATGCTGATTTTAAATCTAAAAATTGCTGCTGTTGTACAAACATGTAGATCACACCATGGAGCCAAAACTGCATAACTCACTTGGTTGAATCCCGCCAGAAGATCTTGGTATTATTAGAAAATTCTGGAAATTCACTCTAGCTCATTGAGTAACTTGAAAGAGAAATTAAACTGGCGTAATTATTGGGTGTGTCTTTCATTGTATGGTTGAGTGACAGTTACACATTTTATGTGCCCTCACCCCACCCCCCCTCTCAATCAGGAGTTTCCAAACTAGCATGAGCTGTCCTGGCAGGAAGTTTAGCTCCCTGAGGCTAGTCAATCCAGCAAAGCCATTGACTATCCACAGAATATAAAGGGAGTAAAACAGAAATTAATGACCTGGTCAGGCAGCATCTGTAGAGATAGAAGCAGTATTTTTGTTTCAAAGAACATAGAACTGTTCAGTATAGGAACAGGCCCTTCATCCCATAACATCTGCGCTGAACAAGATAAACTAACCTCATCTGCCTTTGTTCGTGTAATGGGAATGCAACAAGTCTGTACTATTGATTGGAAAGAAAGACAAACTGCTGGTGGAACTCAGTGGGTCAGGCAGCATCTGTGGAGGGATGTGGACAGAGGATGTGTTGGGTCAGGACCCTTCTTCAGACCTCTCCAGAATGAAGAAGCTCTGTACCTGAAACATCTTCTGTCCATTTGCTTCCACGGATGCTGCCTGACCCATTGAGTTCCTCCTTTGCTCAAAATTACATCTGCAGTCTTGTGTCTCCATTGTACTAGTGTTCTGATGGCAACCTAAATAGTCTGGATAAAAGTGACCCGTGGATGTCAATATACCCTAGAGCTCAATATGTCCAAGCACTCGGAGGCAATGATAATCAAAGTAATGAGGATTTTTGAGTTATTTGGCTAGATCAGTGTAAATGTGAATCTAGTTGTCGTAGAGGTAAGCTGATTTTTGCCCTGACAAAATGCATTTTTATCAATATTAATTTCACATTCCTATGACATGAATGACCCCAAGACAATGTGGAAGAGATAATATAGGTTAATCTTTGAATATAAAACGACAAATCCAAAAAATGAGGCACAGAAACTGCAGTTGCTGGAATCTTAAATAAAACACAAAGTACTACAGTAGCTCAGCAGGCCAGGCAGATTCAATGAAGGGCATGGGCAGGTGACGTTTCAGGTTGGGACCCTTCCGCAGACAAAAACTGTTGCTCTAGAGCCTTTTAAATGTACAAGACCTGAAATTAGCTACCTTATTGCAGCTTTAAGACCAGGACATGATCGAGTGTATCTGAACTAAACACCAGCTGTCGTTCATTGGCCTAGTTGATCTAGGTCATTGTTGGAAGCTGGAGAATAAAGTGCAAGGCCATTGGCAAATATATTTGCATCATTGATAGCCATGGGTGAGGTGCTGGAAGACTGGATTCGTGGCTAATATTGTGCCTCTTAAAGAAAGACTGCAATGAAAGCCTATGAACTACAGACTGATTAGCTTTACATTAGTGGTAACTTATTGGAGGCTATTCTGAAGAGACAGGATCTACAAGGATTTGGAAAGGCAAGGATTGATTAGTCAGTATGACTGTACATGGGAAATTGTCTCACAAATTTTTTCGGAAAGGTAACCAAGAAAATTGATGAGGCACAGTGGTCGATGTTGTCTACCTGGACTTTAAAAGGTTTAAAGTCCTGACCTGAAATGTCACCTATCCATTTTCTTCACAGATGCTGCCAGACCCCCTGGGTTACAACAGCATCTTTGGATATAAAATTGGCTTGAAGATAGGAAACCGAATGTGGTATTAGAGGTAGACACGCAAAATGCTGGAGTAACTCAGCGGGACAGGCAGCATCTCTGGAGAGAAGGAATGGGTGACGTTTCGGGTCGAGACCTTACAGGGTTAATTTCAGATTGGAGGCCTGTAACAAGTGCTGTACCACAGGGAATGGCACTGACTCTACTGTTATTCATTATTTATATTAATGATTTGGATGCAAATGTAGATGGCATGGTTAGTAGGTTTGTAGGTGACTCTAAAATTGGTAGTATAGAGGACAATGAATAAGGTTATCTACAATTACAACAAGATCTTGGTCAACTGCGCCAATGGGCCGCAAGCAAAATGGAGTTTAATTTCAATAAATGCAAGGCATTGTAATTTTGTAGTACAAATCAGGGCATGGCTTACATGGTCAATGGTTGGGCCCTGGGGAGTATCGTAGAACAGAGAAATCTAGGGATGTAGACATATAGTTCCATGAAGGTAACTGGACTGGTGGATAGGGTGGTGAAGGTGTTTGATGTGTTGCCTTCATTGGTCAGTGTTTTGAGTATAGGGGACATCATGTTACAGCTATAAAGGGAGTACTGCGTAGATTTCTGATTGCCCTTTTATAGAAGGATGTATTTAAACTAGAAAGAGTACAAAGAAGATTTATGAGGTTAGATCTGGAGGTTATATTTATAAGAAGACACTGGATAGACTGAACCTTTTTTTCACTGTATTTTAGGAGGATGGGGTTGACCTTGTATAGGTTTGTAAAATCGTGAGGGGCACAGATAAAGGTGAATAGGCAGTCTTTTTCCCAGGGTAGAGGAATGTAAAACGAGAGAACATCGGTTGAAGGCGAGTAGAGAAAGATTTGAAAAAAGAAAATGGGTAACTTTTTTCATGCAATGTAATGGGTACTTGGAACAAGCTGCCAGAGGAAGTGATTGAGGTGGGTATAATTATGACATTTAGAAGGCACTTAGGCTGTGATATAATAGGAAAGGTTTAGAGGGATATGGGCCAAACACAGTCAAGTAGCACTAGCTGGATTAGGCAGCTTAGTTGCCATGGACAAATTGACCTGAAGGGTCTTTATCCATGTTGTATTGATCTGACAATGAAATGAGCTAAAAAATCCAAACCTTATCAATGTGTCTATTTTTTGTTTTTGGTAGCTGCAAATTGACAGATTCCTTTTGAGTTCCATAACACGTTTATATTATGATCAGTACCCTCCCTCGTGTAGTTGCTGTTGAAGTTACATTAATTTAAATATAAAAATATTTAAATATTTAAATATCAAAATGACGAAAAATGCCAATTCTGAAATCTAGGTCAACAGCCCCGTGTGAAGCAATGATACCCTGCTGTGAAATACTAGAACAATGAAGATTTTCAATTTTCTGCCATGAAGGTTGTTAGAGTTGCAAACAGACTTTCCATGTTTATTTTTCCTTTTACGTTGCACTAAGATTAAAAATGTCAGCCATGGTTCTGTGAGCCCACATATACTTTGTGCCTCTGCTAATAATCTCTCAGAAGCAGTTGTAGGATTTTCTTTGGACTGTTTTCAATTTTGCTACAGGTAAAACAGGAGACGGTATTAGAAAAGGAAAGTAGTGAAGGAAGTTGGTCTGCAAGATGGGCGGCCTTTAACGCAGCGGTAGCGTTGCTGACTTACAGCGCTTGCTGCGCCAAACACCCGGGTTAGATCCCAACTATATGTGCTGTCTGTACGGAGTTTGTACGTTCTTCCCGTGACTGCGTTGGTTTTCTCCGAAATCTTTGGTTTCCTCACACACACAAAAGATGTACACATATGTAGGTTAATTTATCTTGGTGTATGTGTAAATTGTCCCTAGTGTGTGTAAGATAGTGTTCATTTGCATGGACTCAGTGGGCCAAAGGACCTGTTTCTGCACTGTATCTCTAAACTAAACATTATTTCCCAAAGAACTTGCAAACCATTCAAGTAGCAGGCAGATCACTTGATCTGAACCAAATCAATGGTACTTTATTTGTATCAGATATTTTATTATTAATGTTTAATGTCTTATGTATCATTCGTAACTGTCTCTGTATGTCATGTTGTCACTTGTGTGCGGAGCACCAAGGCAAATTGCTTGTATGTGAATACTTGGCCAATAAACTTATTAATTCATTCATTCATGTACCAAGATACAGTGAAATTAATTGTTGTATATAGTTCAGTACAACTGTCACTATACATAAACACTTAGATATATCGTATCTAAGATATATTTAAGTGCTTATATATAGTGATACTTGTACTGAACTGTATACAAAAATAAATGTGGGTGTCAACTAATAAATAAATACCCATGGTTGGAGTTACGGCTGTTTGGCTCCACACTCTCGGTAACTATCATCATGGCTTATATGTAATCTATTTAGATGATATTTAATGGGCTAAAATGCCACTTTGATTAATTAGGAAGATGGCATAGACGAGATTGCTTTTGGCAAGGTAAAGAGCCAGTCTTTGCAAATTAGTTCTCCCATTATAGTCCCATTCAATCCAAATATCCAATACTGCAGTCTCAGCTGATATCCACAAAATGAAATTCAACCGCTTTCCAGGAAGGATCAATGTAGCAAGACATACTGTAATTGCAGGAATTGTATGCAATTTGACTGCACCTTGGAGAGAATAATATGAGGCAATATCTTCTTCCAGTAACTGATAGTTATCTCTTGTGATAACTTGCAATCAGTCATGTGTAAGGCACCCTTTCACATTCTCTTACAACTCATGAGCCTCTGCAGTCCATCAAGTCCATGCTTATGTCTAGAGCAATCCCCTACCACCACTTCCCTGTAAAATATTATTTCACCCACAACCATTAGCATCCCATTGATTGTACCGCCAGTGACCTGCACTATGACTAAATCAGTGGCTAGTTAAACTACCAACCAACAAATGTGTTTGGGATGTGGGAGGAAACTGGAGCACTCAGGGAAAATTTGAATGGCTATGGGGATGACGGGAAGTCGGGAGGACGGGAAGTCGGGATCAAACCTGGATGTAATTGAAGGAACCTGAACAGTTGTACAAATGTGAGACTACTGTGCCACCATAGTGCCTTGCATTGTAATGTTGCAGTTACTGAAGACTCAAATTTTAAGTGTGTCACAATGATTGTAAGACTCAATACCAGTAAATAGTCCAGATAAACATCCCTAACCATTTTGTACTGATAACTAGTCCTGCTGTATATTTACAAAATGTAATAAGCAATGCACATTTTGTAAGAACCAATTTTAAAAGTGAAATTATCAAAGAGCAACCATTGTATTGCTGTCCCCTACAGTCTTAAGTAACTGAAGGTTTTAATGGCATCATTTAGGTTCAGCTTGAAGAGTAGTAGTGGGAAGGAGTGACTTGTGTTTAACACTTCTCAAATGCTTCACCAGCACTGAAATGCAGTTAAAGCAGTTGCAATTCTGCACATAGCAAGATTCCACATCAGCAGAGTGGAATGCCCAAATAGGCATTAATAGGGAATAAAAATTCAAAGGCATGGGAATAATTTTTTTCTTCTGATGCCATAACTTTTTAATCTTTGACCTGAAAAATACTACCAGCTAAGCAAAGATTACTAGAGATGTGAAACAGAGCAAGTTGCTACATTTTTAAAACAAAACGCCAAACAGCAAGGTTCATAGAAGTAATTTATTGTGTCACATGGATTCATATGGTGAATCAAAATGTATTTAAATAAAAACTCAATAAGCCAGCGATAGAATTTCAAATGGATCTTCGTAAACTTCAGCGGTGCTGCAGTTCTGCCACTGGCCATGTGTGCGCCTTCGGCACCCAAATACGTTTGGTAAGTGTGGTCACGGGAATCATGGCAGGCATCTTCACCGAGCCATCTAATGAATTTAAGATTTTTATTTTACTTTCACTGTTGCTTTAAATTTCTTCCTTCCCCAATGCTATGGCATTTGGATCTACATGCATTGAACATGCTCAGATATGTCACGTCACAGATAAGCCAGAATCTTACTGATGTCTAGTGATCAAACTTTTCCAAATGGTCACTGGAAGTTGATCAGATGCAAGAGCAAGATTCAATGGCTAGTTTAAGTATATCACCCCTGCTATTTAGGAGCTGTACATGCAGTTTGTCCAACAATCTGTTTTATCTCAGCAATGGATGTCAATACAAAACTGCAGGATTGTAAGCATCATTCAAAGGTCTTTTTTTCAACATATAATCTGTACTGTTTTGTATGCTTGTTTCAGCAAGTTCATTAAGGATCACTGTAGTTCATTATTATACCGAACACGTGCACATTCCTGCAGTATTAGGTAATGTGTGGGCTGTCTGAATTATTCCATATTCATGAATGCCTGACCTCGTAGGATCCTCCTCTAGCATTTGAAGTGTTATTTCATTGGATAATTTCTGTTACCAAGTAATTAAACAGATATTTCTATAAATAGATTTCATTAATGTTTTTGCTGGACTAGCAACCACACCAAGGAGCAGAGAACACGGTAGTGCTTTTTACAGATGTGTACAATTGGACCATTGGAGGCTTTAGTGTCTGTAACCAAATGTGGCTATTCTGTATTATTATTATGAAGTATTCTTCAATCAGCTGCAACAATCGTTTTTCATTTAACAGCATGTTACATTTGACTTTCATAACTGCAGGCAAGAAATAACATATGTGATTGCTGTCAGTGAGGTGGCAAAGTAACAGTAATCACCTGCTCCTGGTTGGATACTAGTTGCTCTGAGTTACTGTTCTGTGCAGGTAATGTTCACACACTCAGCTGAGGAAGGGAAAGCCAAAATAATGACCACTAAGGAAGGCATGGTAATAATATCAGAAAGCAACATGGATATGGTTGTGATAAAAAGGAACTGCAGATGCTGGATCATACCAAAGATAGACACACAATGCTGGAGTAACTCTGCATGTCAGGCAGCATTTTCTCCAGAGATGCTGCCTGACCTGCAGAGTTACTCCAGCATTTTGTGTATACCTATAGATGTAATTTGTATTCATATGATATTGGCTTTGATTGATCTTTCCCAGTGCTGGAAGTGCTAGCAAAGAAGCTTTAACAAGTTGCTGCGCCTTGTGCATAAATTGTCATGTTAACAAGCACCTATTCAAGAAAGATTGTTTCCAATTCCGATGTTATTGTTGTTGCAGCTGGCAAGAAGCATTTATTTGAACCTTGTAGATGGGTGGGGATTTAACAGGATCGGACATGAGCGGCTCAACAAATGACCCATCACCCACACCTGTGTGCAGATATAGCAACTTATAGACAGAGGTTAATGAGATGCTGGTAGACAAAAATGCTGGAGAAACTCAGCGGGTGAGGCAGCATCTATGGAGAGAAGGAATAGGCGACGTTTCGGGTTGAGACCCTCTTAAGGCTGATGTCGGGGGGGTGGGGGGGGGGGGGGGGGCGGGTAAAAGAAAGGAAGAGGCATGGGAGAGCTGGGAAGGGGAGGGGAAGGAGGAAGAAAGGAAGGACTACCTGAAATTGGAGGTCAATGTTCATATCGCTGGGGTGTAAACTACGCAAGCGAAATATGAGGTGCTGTTCCTCCAATTTGCGCCTCACTCTGGCAATGGCGGAGGCCCAGGACTGAAAGGTCGGATTCAGAATGGGAGGAGGAGTTGAAGTGCTGAGCCACCGGGAGATCATGTTGGTTATTGCGAATTGAGCGGAAGGTGTTGGGCGAAGCAATCGCCAAGCCTGCCCTTGGTCTCACCGATGTAGAGAAGTTGACACCAGGAACAGCGGATGCAGTAGATGAGGTTGGAGGAGGTGCAGGTGAACCTCTGCCTCACATGGAAAGACTGGGTCCTTGGATGGAGTCGAGGGGGGAGGTAAAGCAGCAAGTGTAGCATTTCCTGCAGTTGCAAGGGAAAATACGGGGGGAGAGGGTAATTTGCATGGGAAGGAACTAATTGACCAGGGAGTTACGGAGGGAACAGTCTCTGCAGAAAGCCGAAAGGGGAGATGGGAAGATGTGGCCATTGATGGGATCCTGAATAAGGAGGCGAAAATGTCGGAGGATTATATGTTGTATACGACAGCTGGTAGGGTGGAAGGTGAGGACAAGGGGGACTCTGTCCCTGTTACGAGTAGGGGGATGGGGAGAGAGCGGAGCTGTGGGATATAGAGGAGACCCTGGTGAGAGCCTCATCTATAATAGAAGAGGGGAACCCCCGTTCTCAAAAGAATGAGGACATCGCCAATGCCCTGGTCTGGAACACCTCATTCTGGGTGCAGATGCGGCGTAGAAGGTGGAATTGGGAGTAGGGGATAGAGTCCTTACAGGAAGCAGGGTGGGAAGAAGTGTAGTCCAGATAGCCATGTGGGTTTGTAGTAGATGTCGGTCAGTAGGCTGTTACCTGCGATGGAGATGGCGAGGTCTAGAAACAGTAGGGAGATGTCGGAAATGGTCCAGGTGAATTTGAGTGCTGGATGGAAATTAGTGGTAAAATGAGTGAAGTCTGTGAGTTCTGCATGGGTGCAGGAGGTGGCACCAATGCAGTCGTCAATGTAGTGGAGGTAGAGGTCGGAGATAGGGCCTTGAACAAGTATTGTTCGACATACCCTACAAAGAGGCAGGTCCTAGCAGGGGCCCATGCGCATGCCCATAGCTACGCCTTGGATTTGGGGGAAATGAGAGAGGTCGAAGAAAGTTGTTGAGGGATATGCTGATTCAGCATGCTGGCCCTGAGGGAGTCATCAGTCAGAAGGACATAGTGCTCCAGCCTTTGATAAGGTGCCACATGAGGCTGCTAAGGACGATGAGAGCCCACGGTATCAAAGGGCAGATACTAGCATGGACAACAGGTTGGCTGACTGGCAGAAGACAAATAGTGACATTTAAAGGGGCTTTTTCTGGTTGGCTGCCAGTGACAAGATACAAGATACATTTATTTGTCACATGTGCCAGTTGGCACAGTGAAATGTGATCACCATACAGCCAGACAATAAAATAAAGAACACAACACACGATAGAGTTCAACATAAAACATCGCCACACAGTAAAATCAAAAGTTTCCCACTGTGAGTGAATGCACCGTCAGTCATCTTCCTCTGATGTTCACACGTTGTCGGGGCCCGCCCGAGTTTGACAAGTGGAGTTCAGCAGGGGGCGGTGCTGGGGCCACTACTCTACATGTTGTATTTTAATGATTTGGACAAGGGGATTAAAGGCTTTGTGGCCAAGTTTGTGGATGGTACGAAAACAGGTGGAAGGGCAGGTAGAGAAAGTAGCAACTCTGCAGAATGACTTGGACAGGTTGGGAGAGTGGGCAGCGAAGTAGCAGGTGGAATATATTGTAGCAAAGTGTGGAGTCATGCATTTTGGTAGTAGGAATAAAGGCATAGACTATGTTCTAAATGGGGAGCGAATCCAGAAATCGGAGGTGCAAAAGGATAATGGAGTGCTGGTGCAGAATTCCCAAAAAGTTAATCTGTTATTTCAAGAGGGCTTGTATACAAAAACAGGGATGTAATCCTAAGGGTCTATAAGGCGCTGGAATACGGTGAGCACTTTGGAAACCATATCTGAGAAAGGATGTGCTGGCTCTGGAGAGGGTCCAGAGGAGATTTACAAGAATGATCCCAGGAATCAGTAGGTTAACCGATGATGAGCGTTTGTAGACACTGGGCCTGTACTCGCTGGAGTTTAGAAGAATGGGGGGGGGGGGGGGGGGGGAGAACCTCATTGAAACATACAGAATAGTGAAAGGCTTGGATAGAGTGGATGTGGAGAGGATGTTTCCCCGTGTGGGAGAGTCTAGGACTAGAGGCCATAGCCTCAGAATTAGGAGGAATGTCTTTAGTCGTGTGGTGAATCTATGGAAATTCTATGCCAGTCAAGACAGTGGATATTTTTAAAGCAGATAGATATATTCTTGATTAGTACAGATGCCAGAGGTTATGGGGAGAAGGCAGGAGATGGAGTTAGGAGGGAGAGATAGATCAGCCATGATTGAATGGCTTGATGGGCCGAATGGCCTAATTCTACTCCTACCACTAATTACATGATAATGCAGTAGCCTTTTCAACATATATAGAACAGCACCTCTTAAATATACTAAATGTATCTCAGAATTCCCTCTGGGTTCTTAATTCAAACTATAGGCATAACATCAACCAACAATTTTTTACTCCAAGCTCATAAACCTAAGTTCCTGTCCCACCTGAACGGAAACCTCTGGAGATGTGTGCCCCACCCAAGGTTTCCGTGAGGTTCCCGGGGGTTCCGGTCACTCTCCATGAGTCACCTGAGGTTCTGGTCAATTTCCTGGAAAGCCTCAACCAAAGCGTGAGCTGCATCTACTGACCAAAGATCCTATAGAATCTTTGCTACCGACCGCGCACACACACACACAAACACACCGCGAAGGTGGGGGCCAGGGATAGCTGAGGAGCGTTTTCTGCGTGTTGAAGAGGAAAGTAAACGGCTGCCACAGAGCATGGCAAGTTCCTTTAGAGAGCGCGGGAGGGAGAGAAGGACAGAGAAGGGGAGAGAAGGAAAGAGAAGGGGAGAGAGAAGGGGTAAGAGAAGGTGGTAGAAAGGGAGAGAACCGGGGGAGCGGGGGGGAAGAAGGAGTGGAGACAGTTTTAATAAGTTTAATTAAGTTAGCGGGACATTTTACCATCCGGCGGATCTTCCCACTTAGGAAACCTCGCCCCCCACCCAAGGTTTCCCTGAGGTTCCGGCGACTCTCCCTAATGGTGGAAAGTGGTTTCCGCATAATCGCGGCTTCTGCTATGTTCCTGCGATTATTTCATAAAAACCAAAACCGGCCGCAACTAAAAATAGGTTGCCGTTTTGTCGAAGCCAGTGGTGGGGTCGCATTTTTACTTACAGCCAGTCGAAGGCCTTCATTGACCGGCCATTCTGATTGGCTCATTGGAGTTTTCAGCAAAGAAATCGTCTTTGGTTTTCAGGACCTAGAATATCCGCCGGAAGGTAAAATGCCCGCTAACTTTATTAAACTTCCTAAAACTGTCTCCACTCCTTCTCTCCCCCCCTCCCGCGCTCTCTAAAGGACTTACCATGCTCTGTGGCAGCCGTTTACTTTCCTCTTCACATGCAGAAAACGCTCCTCCGCTGTCCCCGGCCCCCACCTTTGCGTGTGTGTGTGTGTGTGTGTGTGTGTGTGTGTGCGCACGCGCAGTCGGCAGCAAAGATCTGATCTTTGGTCAGTAGATGCAGCTCACGCTTCGGTTGAGGCTTTCCAGGAAATTGACCAGAACCTCTGGTGACTCATGGAGAGTGACCGGAACCCCCGGGGACCTCACGGAAACCTTGGTGGGGCACACGTCTCCAGAGGTTTCCGTTCAGGTTTCCTAAGTGGGGCAGGGGCTTAAGTATTCTATGCAAAGGATCCAACATAAACCGAGTCATTGAATCATCTAACAGGGGAAATTGGAGTTGTTTGGTGAATTGAGCTTGAATGTTTTTACACTGGTCACTCAATTGGTGCTTACAATGCAATTCCAAGAATGTTGACAGATTCAATGCTTAAACTAGACATTATACAAATAGAGAACATAGCATGAACTCTTTGGCAAGATGAATGGTGGTCTGGGTTAGGGCAATCTGTGCAGCTGAACAATAAGGAGAAACAGCAGCTTATCTCAGTGCTATGTGATCACACCAGCTGACTTGATCAGCCCAGGTATGGTTCTCTCTAGTAGTGAGCTGTGGGCTATTTGTTGCTCTGTGAACAGCAGCAGACAGGAATCGAGGCCAGGTTCCTGGTGGGTGGTGGTGTGAGGGAAAGAGGGTGGGAGATGGTGGTAAATGCTCCGACTAGAGAACCAAGAAGAGCACTATAGCAAATTATCACAATACATGGGGCATCTTAAAGGAGGTGCCAGTATATTTCTTAGAAAAATGCGTTTTCATACTTTTGTGGACAGCAGTCAGATCTACAAAAGACTAAGAGAAAGCCTTTTTTTAAATTAAAAATATCGCTAACTCCTGGTAAACACATCTTGACAAACATTAACAGTCCAAAATGTATTTCATATATTCAATGTGTTGTGAATAAAGATAATACCGAACCAACGTTTTGTTTAATGTTGCACAACTTTATTAGAATACTCTGGCTATTCTGTACAAATTGAAAACAGCATATTAAGGTACATTACAACTGTGTAGAACAAGGTAAGGCTGGAGCACTCTATGCCTGGACATAGTGTTGTGCGCTGAACACAAAAATAAAAATAGATCTGTGTTAAAGATTTTACTTCCACAGTAAAAGTGACGATGATTCTCACAACATCCTAATATGCATCTTTTCTGGAGATGAAGTGAATGTAACTGGAACAGAAAATTGGATCTTTTTTCCCCACATGCTGGTTAGTAACTTCTGTATAACAGTAATAAATAAGTCTGTGACAACAACACTTCAGCGCAGCCACCATGTATATATATTTTGTTTACCATCACCATTTTGGTCTAAAACAGCAATGGTGATTCTAGCAGAGTTGGATTGGGTAGGAAATCAAGCTTTCTTTAAATGTTTTTAAATATAAATATTAATGGATAGGAAATGCTAAAACTCTGCAGCTGCTCACAAATATTGGGCAGCACAGGAAAGATGCACTTCAGAAGTCCATGAAAATCACCACCGACTGACTCAGCAATGCTGCCCTAGTTGCAAGTGACAAGCGTGTAACACCCATTACATTTCAAAATACCAGTGTTCATTGGAGCTGCAGAGTGCATGCTTGCTTTACCTTAGTCGTGAACCCTTCAGCATTTTTGAAGTAGAATTTTGTATTTTTTCACTGTAAAAGTAAGCCAAAAGTAGGAAAAAGAAAATTGAAGTTAAAGAGCAACCCATGCATTTTAAAATAGTGTTTAGCTTACAAGATTGTGCTGCAGTAAGGAGGGGTTGCCTCAACTGCACAAGAGTATTTTAGATACTGCACATGGCATCAGTGTCTAGGCAGTGGCGTTTCCTCGGTACCACACTCCTATTGCTGCTTGCATTCTGCAGGCTGGTTGGATTCTTTCTGGAAAAGAGAGGAAAAAAGAAGTTATCAGTGATACTTATTACAGGTATACTGTCTGCAGCCCTGGCATGCATTTCCATCTGATGGCTGGACAGTACGAATATCACAAATTGAGGAACATTTAAAATAGAAGCAGCTTAGATAATACAAGTTATTTAGTCATAGTATCAAAGACATTTTAGGAAGGCATGTAGAGACGAGAGAAAAATAAGTTAAATTTTAACTTATTTATTTAAAATAAATTTAAATAAGAAAAATTAGCTCCTATTTTAAAACAGTTAAGTGAATAAGAAACTGAACTTTTAAAGTATGATTATTGACAATGGAATGTCCCCAATAATTTCAGATCTGGTGGAGAAATGCAAGTTCAAGTCCCACTTATTTTGTTGTTCAAATTCAAAGATGACTTGCTTGTTAAGGTTTTCAACATCTTTGACACAATAGCTCCTATTTTAAAACAGTTAAGTGAATAAGAAACTGAACTTTTAAAGTATGATTATTGATAATGGAATGTCCCCAATAATTTCAGATCTGGTGGAGAAATGCAAGTTCAAGTCCCACTTATTTTGTTGTTCAAATTCAAAGATGACTTGCTTGTTAAGGCTTTCAACATCTTTGGCACAATAGCACCTCTCACATTGTAAGAAAGTCACCATTGACAAAGTTTTGTACTTAATCTCTTTTTCCCCATGCTCTGTTCTCTATTGAGATCCAGGATCTAGAGTGCTCGTCTAAAATGACTTTTTTTTAAAAATCAAAACCACGAAAGAGAATTTGTCCAGGAGGAACAAATAAGTTGTTCCTTATTTGTGTGAGAATTTAACAACAAATAAGTTGTTCCTTATTTGTGTGAGTAAATGAGTGAGTATTTACTTACAATTAAAAAATGACTGTAATAATTACTTACAATTACACAAGGCCATCAGATAGCCATCCCATTATCTTTCCCCTTGTCCCTTGCACCCCAACCAGAGATGTCCATTAACTCTACATCGTTATCCTATACCATGGATCAATTTACAGTAGACAATTAACCTGCCCGAGCATCTTTGGGATGTGTGTGGGAATAAGAACACCCGGAGGAAACTCATGCAAATGCAGAGAACATGCAAACTCTGCAGTCAACACTCAAGGTCAGCTCAAACACAGGCCGAATGTTGAGGCAGCAGCAATTAACTGTTGCCATTAACTGTTGCACCACCATGCCCCCCCCCCCCTTTAATATGGCAGAAGCCATACCAAATTAATACCCAACACATTACAATCCCAGCCAGCGGATATACTATTCTCTACCTTGAACAAACGTAAACAGTGAATTATAACAAACACAAGCAGAGGCTCAATATAACATGTACATGAAAAACAGAAAATGCTGGAAATTCAGGTCAGACTGCCTCTGCAGAGAGGTAAGGATTTAAGAGTTAAATTGATGATCTTACATCAAAATTTACATTTAAATATAGTTCAAAAGTTAGAGATAAGCAAGAACATATCAATAAAGAAATGTGAATGGGTATTTTAAATTGATATTAAGGGACTGGATGCACAGCTAAGTCGGCAAAGACAAAGCTGATAGTAAATAAAAATAAAGTAGGATATAGAAAATGTGTGCATGTTAATGACAAGTGTAAGACAGGTAGAGGAAGTAAAACAGGTATTGTAGTGGAAGACAAGAGATTGCAGATGCTGGAGTCTGGAATAAAACTGTAGTGGAATTGGAATTAGATTAATTTTGAGACAGATAATCAGATTGGAACACTGGTTCAGCACGAGGTAATAGACAATGACAGGATATCAAGTGGAAGTAGGTGAGGAAGAGGGCGAGACAGGATTTTGTAAAGGGGGTTGGGATGCATGGAATTCAAGTTGTAAGCATAGAAAAAGAGAAAAGATATATTTTGCCTTTGATCAGATAGCAAAACTAAGCATACATATAATCCTTGATGCAAAAATTGTGATCAAGTTATAACACTGCAGAGGTTTAAAGACAGATTAAGTAGCATCTTTGGTAAGAGTTTAAGAAATGGGATCAGAAGTAGATAATGAACATGTAAGAAAGAACTGCAGATGCTGGTTTAAATCAAAGGTAGACACAAAATGCTGGAGTAACAGCGGGTGAAGCCGCATCACTGCAGAGAAGGAATGGGCGACGTTTAGGGTGGAGACCTTCAGCATAAAATCCTCAAACATTTTCGCCACCTCCAACGGGATCCCACTACTGGTCACATTTTCCCATCCTCACCCCTTTCTGCTTTCCGCAGAGACCGTACCCTCCGAAACTCCCTGGTCAATTCATCCCTTCCCACCCAAACCACCCACCCACCAGGTACTTTCCCCTGCAGCCGCAGGTGATGCAACACCTGCCCCATTACTTCCTCCCTCGACTGCATCCAAGGACCCAAACAGTCTTTCCAGGTGAGGCAGAGGTTCACTTGCACCTCCTCCAACCAGGTGTCAACTTTTCTACATCGGCGAGACCAAGGACAGGCTCGGCGATCGTTTTGCTGAACACCGCCGCTCAGTCCGTCTTAACCTACTTGATCTCCCGGAGGCTCAGTACTTCAACTTTCCCTCCCATTCCCAATCTGACCTTTCTGTCCTGGGCCTCCTCCATTGTCAGAGTGAGGCCCAGCGCAAATTGGAGGAACAGCACCTCATATTTTGCTTGGTTAGTTTATTGACTAACTTCAGATAGCCCTTGCCTCCATCCCCTTCCCCTTCCCAGTTCCCCCACTAGTCTTACTGTCTCCCATAACATTCTATTTTTGTCCCTCCCCTGACATCAGTCTGAAGAAGGGTCTTGACCCTGAAACGTCGCCGATTCCTTCTCTCCAGAGATGCTGTTTCACCCGCTGAGTTACACCAGCATTGTGTCTAGACAATGAATATGCTCCTTTCAACAAGATCATGGCAAACTAATCTTGGCCACCACTTTACTATTCAATCCCCATTACCTGGGAATTATTTGAAGTTGGGAATTACATGGAATGATAACGTTCCGAGGAAAAGGCTCCGTCAATCTTAAATGGGACTTAATCCTGAGACTATGGCCCCAGCTCTAAATTCACCCACCAAGGCTAATATCTTTACACAATCCACCTGTTCCTCCCACCAGAATTTTGCACATCTCACTAAGAACACTCCTCAACTAAAAAATTCCAGACTATGGGCCTAAATTGCTCAGGGTTCCTCGAAATCCATTAATCTCAAAACCCAGTAAATCGTAAATTAATTTGTCATTGGAGCAGAATTATGCCATTTGTCCTATCGAGTCTACTTTGCGATTCTATCATGGCTGATCTGTCTTTCCCTTTCTTCCACATTCTCCTACCTTCTCCTCATAACCTTTGACAACCGTACGAATTGAGAACCTGTCAATCTCTGCTTTAAAAATGGCCTCCACAGCAGTCTGTGGCAATGAATTCCAAAAATCTACCACCTTCTGACTAAAGAAATTCCTCCTTTATCTCCTTTCTAAAGGTGCGTCCTTATATATTGAGGCTGTGCCCTTTGGTCCCAGACTCTACCACTAGTGGAAACATCCTCTCCACATCCCTCTATGAAGGCCTTTCAGAATAGAATAGAATGCCTTTTATTGTCATTCAAACAACTTGGTTTGAACAAAATTGCATTTTCTGCAGTTTTACATTACAAAAAAAACCCAAGACCCACACTTAATACAGTTTACATAAACATCCATCACTGTGGATCTCCAACATCTCCTCACTGTGATGGAAGGCAAAGACTTATCTCTACCCTTTGTTCTTCTCCCACGGCCCAACTGCAACTTCGAGGTGAACTGGGGCTCCGATTGTTAAAGCCCCTGGCGGACGATGGTAAGTGGCCGTTTAAGCAGTGCTGGGCGATGTTAGGCCCCGCTCCAAGTCCTTTAAACCCTGCGATTCCAGCGGGAGAAGTTCCCGTTGCGGGAGCTCCGAAAAGCGGTCTCCCACCAGGGACCTGCGAGCTCCCGATGTTCCTGTCCACCGGGCCTGCGGCCGGAGCATCCGAAGCTCCGAAGCCGGGTCGCAACCACGCGCCACCACAGCTCTTCCCACTCCGAAGTCAGCCAGCTCAGCGATGGTAGTTCTGCAGGCTCCGTGACTGGAGCCCTTAGGCTAGTCCCGGCCGGATGCCGCCGCGGGCTCATCGAAGTTAGGCCCAACGACATCGGAGACCCGACAGGGAAAAAGTCGGGTCCCCGTACAGGGAAGAGATTAATGGTTTTCCCCACAGCCCTCCCCCCAACTCCCACATATATACAACTAAAGAAATAATAAAAACTAGACTCAAGACATACATTAACCAAAACAAAAAAAAAGACAGACGTACTGTAGTCATGCCGCTGCCGTAGGCGCCACCACACTCACTTTTTGGTAAGTTTCAATGAATCTAAACTCCAGTGAGTACAGGCCCAGAGTAGTCAAAGGCTCATCAAAAGTTAACCCAATCATCCTCTGGATCATTCTTGCAAACTTCCTCTGGACCCTCTTAAATGCCATCCTCAGATATGGGGCCTAGTTTTTTGTCCACTGTCCAAATATAATCATTGCGTTGCAATTGAGAACTCGCTAAAGTTCCGCACAATTTTAACAAGCATATGGAATCTTTGTACTACAATTTTTTTGCCATAAAGGTCATTATCATGTCTCCCTAATTACTTATTGCATCTGCACACTAACGTACTCTGGCAAGAGGGTGCCCAGATCTCTATCAAAGATATACCCGAGATACGGGAGTAACTCTGCAGGGTCAGGTAGCATGAATAGATGACATTTTGGGTCGGAACCTTTCTTCAGACTGAAGAAAGGACCATGTTGATGGATCTGTCCTGCTTGTACCCCACCAGCCCCAATTTATCCAGTCTGGTCACACCACACCAGCTGTTTTCTCAGTTGGCTTCCTAGCATTTCCCAGGTATCCCGTAGGCAACCAACTCTTTAAAAGAAGCAGCCTGTGACATATCAGGAAGAATGAAAGTATTAGTGTTGACAATTGAAAACGCCTTCTCTTCCCCGCCCCAAATGCCAAGTCCCAATTAATTCCGGGACAAGTGACCCAGAGATGAGACATTCAGAGACGACAGACCTGGTCTCATCTACCAATTCCAGGGCCAAGTGTCAGGTATTATAAGCATAGGTCTGAGGGCAAAACGGATAGCACCAATTATCGCATTTGCATCTAAAAACCTAAAAGTGTAGGTATTTGAGTTACACAGCGACCCAAAACATCACAGACCCACTGATGCTGCCTGACCCATTGAGTTCATCCAACACTTTTGTGTTTTAATCAAGATTCCTTCTGCAGTTTCTTGGGCCTCCAATTGGTCTAGAATATTTACCAAGCCAGGTGCACCTTAGAAACTCAATCTCACTGAAGGACAAAACGCAATAAGAATCTCATTCATCCAGCATTTAAATTGCTGTGCTACTACGACTTGGAAAGGATTGGAAAATGCCATCACCCTGCCGAACAATAAAAGCTACAATATATTTTGCATTGGATTCTAAATTGTTGTTCACAAATGATGAAAATTATGCCATTGGATCAACCATATCAACAGCAGACCAATCAAAAGATTTCAATTGATATAACATTTGGGTATGAAAGATTAAAACCGCATGGTTGAATCTTCATAAAGTTTAGACATTAGCTGAGGAAAAACTGTACAGGGTAGTGTTGCTAAACCTGCCACTTAAGGTACAATTTCATATTTTACAATGTTAAGTTGAGAACCCGTTTAAATAATGTTGCCTACATTCAGAAAAATTTCAAAGCTGTTTTAGAAAAACCTAACTGACAAGCCAATGTATTTCATGGAATTTCGCTAATCTTAGTGAGCTTAACTTGTAACCTAACATGCTAGTGTGTCGTGGAAAATCAGGCAGTGATGAGACATCAGATAGAGCAAAGGCTGAAAATCCACCATCCTAGCACGCATCTGTAGTCTGGTAAAATTTAATTATTCATCTCTATTGGCCAAAATGCAAAGCTCACCCTCCATCATCCACATGCACAACTGAATAGAAGGGGAAGAAGAGTGTTATACTTTCAAGTCAAATGGTTGTCAGTATCTTTGCCTCTACCTCCTTAGAAGTTTGAGAAGATTTGATATGGCAACAAATACTCTCACACTTCCACAGTAAAGAGCATATTGACTGGTTGCATCATGGTCTGGTTTGGCAACTCTACTGCCCAAGAACAAAGATTGCAAAAAGTGGTGAGCTCTATCTAGTACATCACAGGTACTGACCTCCCAACCATCGAAGGGATCTACAATAGTAGCTGTCTCAAAAAGGCAGCCAGCATCACCAGAGACACACAGCACCCTAACCACACTCACATTTCACTCCTGCCATCGGAAAGGTGGTGTAGGGGCCTGAAAACTAACGTACAGATTCAGGAGCAGCTTCATCCCTACAACCATTAGACGATAAAACATTACAACTTCCACATAAGGTCCGAACTACATAGGCTTGGGAATATTGTTTTTGTCTTTTACACTATTAATGTTTTTATTTGTTTTCTTTTTATCTTTCTACCTATCCATTCACTCACTCATTTACTAATCTATATTTAATATAATATATATATACACACTCACACAAATCTATTATTTGTATATATATATATATATATATATATATATATATATATATATATATATATATATAATATATATATATATATTATATATATATATATATATATATACATATATATATATATATATATATATATATATAAATAATATAAATATACACACACACACATATAAATAACTTTCTGGTTGCACATTATGGTGTTTACGGAGTACTACGTTTACATATATCTATTGTGCTGCTGCAAGCAAGAATTTCATTGACTACGTTTTGGGATGTATGATAATAAAACAATCTTGACTCGTATAGTTTTTGTAACTGGTAAACACCCTTGTCTTCAGGTCAAGGGCAAAAAGAAAACCTGCCAAATATCGCTTACTATACATCGCTTGGACAATAGCTGGACTAGAGATATTCAAAATGCAACGAGGATCCAGCTGCCAAAAGATTATTTCCTCCCACCCAGAAATCTGGAACTTGGAATCTCAGTCAGAATAATGAGTAGGCAGAGATAAGGGAAAAATGTTCAGGGGATGGCAAATGTTTAAAATTCCCTTACCCGGTGAGCTGTAATGCATAGTTTGAATTATTAAAAACAGGAATTAATAGATTTCTGAACAATAAGGGACAGTGCACGCAAATGGTGTTAAGATAGAGGTTCAGCCATGACTTTGATGAATGGGGGAAGTTGGAAAAGCTGGATGCCCATTCCTGCTCCCAATGCTTATATTCTTGTGCTGGTCGGAGAATCATTAATAGAATACTTCTTAACCCTGGACACCACCACCATTTATAGGTCTCATACCATGCATAAATGAAGTTGTGGAACTCTGAGAAACAACACGCGGAAACATCCATACCAAAAACAAACCATACACATTCTTGAGATAAATGTTAAAATGAATGGACAAGAAAAATGTATGATTGCCCAAATAAATGGTCACAGACAAGTGTATTTTAATTTTAATAATAAACCCGACCACAATATAAAGCTAAAGCACCTGCATGATTCTAAATGTACTGAGCAGATACTCCTACATGTTAGGAGTTCCCGACGATTCCAGTATTTAACCGACTTGGTTAAAAATAACCATATTAAATGGCTGTGTGCACTGTTCACAACAAAGCCTTCTGGACCCAACATCATGTCGTGCTGAATACATACACCAGTATAAGAAATCTAATGTCAAACTATACCAGTGGATTATCACCAGAACTTAGAGGTGTAATGAAGACAGAGATGTTCTGTAAAGATTATATGTACCTCAGGTCTTCACGTTGGATCAAGATGAATTTTAAATATTTTTGTTTTAGAAAGGCTATTCAAGAACATTTGAATAACCCTCATTTATCATTGTGGCCTTCCTCTAATTAAATTTAATCATTTAAACATAAAATATCAAACTACATATCATGTAAAAAAATAACATCCTCATAAGTTAAAGCTAATAATACTTTGAGAAATGATTTTAACTTTTAATATGAAAGGGGTAGCTTCCACAAAACACTCTGGAAATGAAATATGATACAGCAGCAGTGCTAACTCAAAGTAGACTTAAATTACTGTAAAGACAAACATTGAAAAACTAAAAAAAAACAAAATGGTTCAGCCATATTCAATTGCAACTAAAGACACCGAGCAAAAGTTAAGCAAAAAGTGATCAGAGAAATAAGGCAGAAAATTCCCTTACCTAGAAACGTACAATTGTTTTACTGAGATATGAATTATACCTAAGCAGGGGAAAATTCAGAACAAAATAGGTCAATATCAATGTCACTGAAATTAAATAATCAGGGCTAGGCATACTCTAATAAGTATCCAAACTTGCCAGATACTGATCTTAAATAGCATAGATATGTTGGGAGAATTAGCTATTACTGAGACTTGATAAGATTGGATACCAGTATTAATATCTAGGTCTTCACAAATTATTAGCATCACAAAGTAATTATTTCAGTGAATGACTCGATGTTTAGAGCGGACACACATTTGTTAGTCTCCTACACTTAGACCTAAAAATTAAAAATATATTCCAGTCTTTGTTTAATAATCCAAACAGTTCAAATTCTTGAATATGCCCATGGGATTTACAAATTCAATTCGAAGATGGGTATAGCGACCCAATGATGAAGTTCCTTATCTAATCTGATAAGAAAATGCACACCATTTTCTAAGGCCCCAATGACAAATTAGTGAGATTTTTTGGAAAATCATTTTGCGAATGAGCTATTTCTTCTCACAATACCATATATAAATAAATTTATACATACTTTTGTGCAATAATCCTGTGTATCGGCAATCAGAAAATCACTGGTTCAAAAAATATTTTGCACTAGTGTAAATTGTGTTTACAACATTGAGGATAATTGAAATTGTTACTCAAGGTAAATGTTAAATCTCATTTGTTGGTACAATTTTTGGTAAGGAAATAGTAGCTATCGAACTCACATACCAAACCAGGTGAAAGAATAATTCTGGGAGCACAGCTTGCACAACAGCAATGGTTCAGGAATATTCTACTCTGTAACTTGATTGCTAATTCAATGAAGCATTTAAGGCGGAAATGGAAGAGAAATCGTTCTGGCATTTTAATCATTTTTATTGTATATTAACCACATCAAGTATTACATTCTGATTAAGACAATTTTCATTCCAAAAAGCCATCTTCAGTTTTGCTCCAGTAACAGGTGTTTAACATATTGCTAAATAATACTGTGTTCTGATCCTTCTCAGTTACAGGAGTGGAGAAGGGTGAAATAATAGCAATGTAACAATGTTGTTTAAAAGGGAAGAATAAGCTTGTGGTCATTTAAAATTTATTAGTTTAACATCAATGGTCTGGCCGTTGTGGAAAACCAGCATAATACATTTAAGATGATGCCAAATATGGATTGCAATTCTGGGGACTGCAATTTGGAAAGGATATAAAGGGGGTATTCAAGATTTAAGAAGGAATGCAGTTTTGAGGGAATACAAATGCATAGATGAGACTTCTTGCAGTGTTCTTTCTGGCTCTTTCATTCATTACAACTAACAGTTTTGCCACTGGGAAACTAATTAGTCAATCTCACCTCATGATTTGACCACCTCCAATTCTATTTGTTCCAAGAACCTAACTGAAATTTTATTGGCGCAAAATGCAGTTTGCAAAAATTATCATGCAAATTGACCATAGGAAAATTAAAGTATGCAAAAGAACTGAATAAGAGTAAAAAGCAAACCACTTCAGAAGTCCTTCAGATTAATTTGAAAATTACTTAAGGACAGCTTTGTTCTCTTATTAGGAATTTAAAGTAATTGAAATTTTAAGTTAATCGTCTTATCTGGCATATTATCCACTGTATTTTTATGTAATGATCAAGAGCGGTTTACAGCTACATCAAGTAATAATACAAATTTGAAGTCTAAATTTTGGTTTAAAATGTTATGGATTGACTTGTGGTTTCGTAAGGTCCACATAGATTTGTGCTGAAACATTTGTCGAAGCTTAATAGGATCAATAGAACTTAGTTCCTTAATCATTCTGAACAACCTGAAACCTTATTGCACAGTTACGGAAATTGAGGACCGCAGCAAGCATTGGGGAGGGGGAAGCAATGGCTCTTCAAGGTTTTGTATTGTTAAGGTTCATTTATATGAAATTGAGGAAAGACTAATTGCTTCAGAAACTCAAGGCAACAAATCTAAATATCAAACAATTAAAATTATAAAGGATAATGATTGACCTCATATTATTGGATGTTGCTATTTTCTTGTTTGGCCCCTTTTTCCCCAGAACTATACGTACTACACCAATACACCAGAACAAGCCAGCACAAAAACAACAAAAAAAATCAAAAGCTGTAAACTTATGATTTGATAATGAATTCTGATATCTTACTAAAATCAACATCAAATTGATTTCAAACACAAGCTGATGTCGATGTCTGCATTCACTGGAGAAACACTCCAATAATTTTGTAGAAACAAGAAGAAAATCCTCATTTAAGGTAATGTGACATTTACAGCACTGGAATTACAAAACCCAGAAACTGAAAAAAAAATCCCATTTGCAAATTTTGGAGATTAATGTGATTTTCAAAATTATGTAAGAAATTAACCAAAACTTTTAAAAATTCAAATATTTGGGCTATTTACTACTGGGCCTAGCTTATACCCAACTTCAGTCCATTGCTATGGAATCTTTAATGCTCGGGGTAATTAAGTGTGCACTGAATAAATGGTCGTAAAACTGTTGATTTGAATCCTAAGGTCTTAGAATGATGGCCAGTGGCAGAAGTGAAACAAAGATTTCTAGGTAAATAAGGTTAAGATCTTTTTAGTTAGATCGCACATGAATTCATATATTTTATGAAAACTAGATAAACCAAAGATTAATTGACTAAATCTGTATTTGTTTTATAGGCAACCCCCTTTCATTCTGTCTGGTTGCTGAATTTTGAGAAAGTCATTAAGTTTCAAGAACCTGGAACCGGAGGCTGCTACGTTTAGGCTCAACATGACAACATCAAATAGCATCCAACTGTCTCAGACAACAATTTAAGGACGGACTAAAGAGGTGATACCTATTAATTTATTAATGGCAATTCGTCAGAGTTATACAGCACGGAAACATGCTTTTCAGCCCAATTATTCAATGCCAACTATGATACAGCATCTATGCTGGTCCCACTGCCCACATTTGGTCCATATCCGCCAAACCTTTCTATCCATGAACCTGTCCAATTACCTTTAAAAATGCTGTTACAGTACCCGTCTCAATTTCTTCCTCTGGCAGCTCTATATATCCACCACCCTCTGTATGAAAAAGTTGCCCTCAGGTCTAATCTTTCCCTTTCACCTTAAACCTATGTCATCTAGATCTTGATTCTCCTACTTTGTATAAAAGACTCACCTAATTCTAATTCTATCTAAAACACCCAATCTAATTCTGAAACAAAATAATTAGAAATGATTCACAAAACTGCACATATGAACAATTGCGCTTTTGAGCACCTCTGAAATTCATTAGTGTGAAGAAAATCATGAATCAATGTGGCAGGAATTTAAATATTTTGAATTGTAGGAATATATACAAAGGAGAAAGTAGATAAAATGAATAAAGTATGCTAATAACAGGCAAAGGGTGAATTGAAATCCTTTAGCTGACTGACCTGCCAAGTACTACCAGCATTCTCAGTTTAGTTTCAGATTTTCAGAATCTGCAGATGTTTGCTATTGTTTCAATTAAAACTAAAATGGTTGCAGGTTAAATTTGAAGCTAATAAAACTCACTTTAGGATCAATCTCAGCATCATCATCTTCATCTCCTTCTTCCTCCTCGTCATCATCCTGTTGAGAATGTTTCAGATTATTAAAGTAGCCTAGGCGTTAAATAGAATGTCACAAATTCATGTCAAATTGAAGTGGACGAAACAAATCCTTAAAGGATTGTCATAGAACTACAACAAAAGTTATTATAAATATCTACTTTTTCCTCCTCCCCACCCTTTAATGCACAGCTTTTTGGAATTATTGTAGCAGCATTATAAGTTTCTTCACCTTGATGAAAGGCAACTTGTCATTATCGATATCTTCCTCAAAGAAAATGTTCCTTATTTTCAGCTAGATTTTCCCACCACATTCCATTCTATGAACGTTACTGCAATTTGTCAATATTTTCCAGTTTCAATGCATAAATTACACGTAAATGTAATTATTTTTTCAAAGTAGTAATGAAATACCGAGCACACGTTATCCCTGAAGAACCAATACTTTTCATTTCCTGATCTTCTATTCTTAAAACCAAATTCCACAAGTTATACTGAGTGCCATTCTCTTGGGCAATCACTCATTGCAGTCTCTCTCTGCACCCTGTGTTTCTCCTGCAAATTTAAACATTACACCCAATCTACCAAGTCATTAATACAGATTATAAACTGAGGCCAAAACACATCTTTGTGGCACTCAACTAGTCATGCTATACAAATGGCCTTATTTTCCCTTGGTTTTCTGGTAACCAATACACAATTAATGCCGATATATTAGCTTATTATTTTGAGACTTAATAATGCACCTCACACAGCTGCTGCCTCAGTGCTAAAGACCCGGGTTCGATGTCGGGTGCTGTCTGCGTGGAATCTGCATGTTCTCCCTGTGACCACGCAAGTTTCCTCTGGGTGCTTCAGTTTCTTCAGGCATCCCAAAGATGTATGGGTTTATAGGTCAATTGGCCTCTGTAAATTGCTCCTAGTATGTAAGGAGTGGATGAGAAATTGGGATAACATAAAACTAGTGTGAACAAGTGATCGATTGTCGGTGTGGACTTGGTGGGCCGAAGGGCCTGTTTCCAAGTTGTATCTTTCACTCAAATCTCATGCATGCCTCCCAATCAAATGCCTTCAAGTTCCTATGTACTAAACCTGCTAGATCAGAATCTGGTTGATGTGAGCATGACATGGCTGGCGTACATTTTGTGCATATTTGGCATGAGTATTAAAATAATCCTCAGATGTGGGTAGCTTTGACTGGCCAGATTAGGGTTTGGATATCATTTTATATCTCAGCAAATATCTACACTGGGTCTCTCTTACTCAAATACCCGATGCCTTCCCAAATAACACATTTGTTAAATGTTATTCTCCTTTCATACAACTGTTTAGAAGCTGCAAACACGTTCTGAAAATGTCCATGTCTTGCTATCATGTCCTTAATTTCACCAATGTCAGTAACAACACAGGAGATGACATTTACACCAAATGCAAATGTGTAATATGCCCGTCATCACTGAACAGCTTACATAGTGGCAGGAGAATTTGTCAGATCCAGTTACACTATCTTACAGTAAAAAATCTATAATTTACATTGCTTCTCGTCAAACGAAGTTAACTTCATATCAGACCAATGCTTGTAAACAGAAGACTTATGGAAACTTTGGTCCAGTTAATCCAACCCAAACTAATAATATCAAGATAATTCTAATACTTATTCTTAAGAGGGCAAAATAAAGGAAGCCATAACTTTAAGATAAACTGAAGCTTAAAAATGAAAGATTGGTTGATATGCTAAATAAATTAAAGTCACTGTATACCTACCTCCTCTTCACCTTCTTCTCCTTCCTCCACCTCATACTGAAAAAAAAAACATTTCTCATGAAACCGAGGTTCATCAAAAAGGTCACGTGCTTTCAGAAGTATAATTTTGAAACTCTACAAACATTCTTCAATATAAATTCCAAAATAAGTGACCTGTGCTTCCCACTTAATAAAGCTGCTTGTTAGGATCATTGATATGAATAAATTAATTCATCTGCATGTTAAAACTGATGCTGGATAACTTGATTCCAAAGAATTTAATTTGATAAACTAAAAGTGTATTCAAATATAGGATGATTATATTCATATTCAACAAGCTAATGAAACCTATCCGTTGAACTAAAGGGCGGAATTGATGTGTGTGGCTGGCAGCCAGAGTTCTGTTGGTCCCAAACTAAATAAACAACTGTTCTGGATTGATGAGATTAATAAAAATATTAACAGCAATACAAAGGGTGCAAGATTCCAAAAACGACTCTTCGAGTCATAATATTCCATATCATACTATCATATTATTGAATTACTGGTGCAGAAAATAACAATTTGATATGAAATTTAATATAAACAGCACACAAAAGAAAACCATTTATCTTTTAAGTTGTGATATAGGTTACAGCAAACTACAAATTCCCTTTAACAGGCAGCAGACACATAACTATATTTTTCCTTAAGCATCTAACAAATTTAGAAGTTGTATGTAAATAAAAATAACAGGGCTCAATTGAAAAAGACAAGGCAACATTTTCAATTGACATGCCATGGGACAAACATATCTCCGCTTCCACTTGGATGAACTTGCTCCAATGAATCGGCTACCAAAGCTCTTCTGCTTCAGATTCTCCTTGTTCACATCTGCCACAATTCATTCCGGTTCTGCCTTACATGAGTATCAGTGTCACAGAGGTATGTGTAGTGGCCATTTGGCTTAATTTTGTGTGTCATTGATTATGGCATTTGCCTTTAAATCTTGCCAACCTCTAATTATATGGGTGGGATTTATTACGTAGTCAGTGGCGTGTTTGCTGCTGGGATTCTTGCGCAGAAGTTAGATTTTTTAGTTTTAGTTTTGGGGTTCAACATGGTTGGAAGGAATATCCTTCGACCATGTGAAGCTATGCTGAGACATGAGGAGTTTTCTAACGTTTAAAAGCGATATGCTGGAGTTTGGCGAAGAATAAAGTGTATGAGTCAGAGAAGAAGGTTGGATGAATACCTTACTGTTTTTCTTCAACAATAAAGAAACTATTAATCAAAAGACTGTGTTATGAAGATTTATCTTTCGAGAAGCTCTGAAAGTCCCGTGAAGAGCTCACATGCGCAAATCGACATTCTCCTAATACCACGCTGTCTCCTAAGTGGCTAGAGAGAGATAACTGAGCGATATCATGTACAATATAATAATCCGCCACTATATTAGCAGAGCTGCCAAGTTTTGTCAGAGCATTTCACTATTCTAGTACCTGAAAATCAGTATTTTGCTGAGAAAATCAGTATTTTTACGCTGGGGCATTTTGCTGAAATTTTTTTTTTTTTTTAATGTGCGGTCTCTCTCCCTCTCTTATTCCCTCTCTCTCCCTCTCCCTCCCCAAACAGTCTGTGAGCCATAACGTTCTCTGTAAAGGCAATAGCACTCCGGCTGATAGCGCTATAATTAGAACCCATAGCGCTCTTTGTTTAAATTCCCACGAGCTAAAATGACAGCGCTGTTTAAACCTGGATCGGGCCAGGCAGATCAAAGCTTACAAAAATAATCATCCAGGTCTTGAAATTTAAAATACTAATAGATTTAATCTGCTATAATTTTTAGGGTTATAGTTTGACTTTTTATATCCTTGCATTTTAGCAGCAAGATGAAACAGGAAATCGGGTCGATTTATAAGTGGGAAGGGCCATTGGTATAAAAGGAATTATAATGCAATGAGAAAAATATCTGCCAGTTGGATTGCAAACATGAAATGACAAGTGTGGCAGAGCTTTTTGCATAATTGTAATTGAATTGATTAAAACTGAATAAACTATGTTACATTGGGCAGAAAAGATCAAACAAATGTTAACAGCACTGAAATTAATAAATAAAGTCTTGGATATCAAATATTAACTGTTTCTCTTTCTACAAATGTTGACTTACTTGCTGAGTCTTTCCAACAGGCTTTATTTTTAGAATGGAAATTAATGGTTAGATTGTTTACTTTTGACCTTAATCAAGACACAACAGCATTTTCAACATTCTGCAAACCAGAAAGGAGTTAACTTAATCTCATGTCCCTCAAATGAAGACATGAAGCATAAACATTAATGGACAGATCCAATTACATTTGCAAGTCAGGAGCAGATGAAACTCTGGAATATACTCATGATCACATAACTCGTTAATATTCCCCAGAACATTTAAATAAGCATTTAAACCATCAAAACAAATACTAATACTATTACAAATACTATTTAGTGCTTTACAACAATAAGTGATACATCCTCACAACCGTTTGCCATCAGTGGCAGAGGTTGCAGCATTATATCCTCTAGATTCTAACTTTGGTGCTTGATAGTCAGCACTGATGACCATTTCCGTGCTCTATGACTCTAATGCTAATCTAGATATTCTCCAAGTAATGAGGAAATTTGTCAAAGTATTGGTAGGGAATTGAGGAATGCTGTGGAACAGAGGGATCTAGGAATAACTGTGCATAGTTCCCTGAAGGTGGAATCGCATGTAGATAGGGTGGTAAAGAAAGCCTTTGGTGTGCTGGCCTTTATAAATCAGAGCATTGAATATAGGAGTAGGGAAGTAATGTTAAAATTGTACAAGGCTTTGGTAAGACCAATTCTGGAGTATGGTGTACAATTTTGGTCGCCTAGTTATAGGAAGGATGTCAACAAAATAGAGAGAGTACAGAGGAGATTTACTAGAATGTTGCCAGGGTTCCAGCAACTATCTTACAGAGAAAGGTTGAACAAGTTAGGTCTTTATTCTTTGGAGCGCAGAAGGTTAAGGGGGGACTTGATTGAGGTCTTTAAAATTATGAAAGGGATAGACAGAGTTGACGTGGATACGTTTTTCCCATTGAGGGTAGGGAAGATTCAAACAAGAGGGCATGACATGAGAAATAAGGGACAGAGGTTTCGGGGTAACGTGAGGGGGAACTTCTTTACTCAGAGGGTGGTGGCTGTGTGGAATCAGCTTCCAGCAGAAGTGGTGGAGGCAGGATCGATTTTAACATTTAAGAGTAAAGTGGATAGGTATATGGACGTGAAGGGAATGGAGGGGTATGGTCTGAGTGCAGGTAGATGGGACTAGGGGAAAACAAATGGTCGGCACAGACTGGAAGGGCCGAGAGGGCCTGTTTCCGTGCTGTAATTGTTATATGGTTATATGGGTATATGGTTATTTTTTAATCCAAACACATCTTAGTCAATTTAGATTATTCTACAGGTTTGCCCTCTTGTAATCACTTAATCATTTTAATGAGGGTTGACCTGTGATTGATCAGTTTGTAAATTTATTGATAATGCTTGACCTCTTGCCACACAAATACTTTAGCTAGTTTTAAATCCCTTGTCACCTCCTCAGGAATCAATTTATTCATTCTAACTGAGCAAATTGTCATTAATAAAACTGTCCTTACTATCGAGTCCATTTACTCTCACAATACCTTGGACAAATAGCCAACATAATCAACGACTTGTCCTATCCCAATCATTCCTCCTTATCCCCACTCCCGTCGGACAGTAGACACAGACGCTTGAAAGTGGGTACCATCAAACTCAGGAACAACCTCTTCCCCACTGTCATCAGGCTTCTGAACAGTCCCATCATAAGCCAGGGTACTGTCCAATTCGCCTCTACCCATAGCTGACACTGGATTATGTCTTTGGAACTAGTGTGCTATAATGCTGAGAACTATATTCTGCACACTGTATCTTCTTCCACTTTGCTCTACTTATTGTACCCAAGTTTGACTTGGATTGTATTTATGTGTAGTATTATCTGATCTGATTGGAAAGCATGGAAAATAAAGCTTTTCACTGAACCTCGGTACACGTGAGAATAATAAACCCAAATCTAAAACCTAACAGAACCCGAATGTTTCAATTGATTTTTCTTTTTTCAGCCCTTTGCATTATTTTATCACCAAAAGGATTGCAAATTCATGAACATTTCAAGTGTTAGTATCTTAGATCCTGTGCAACCTTAGTTTCTCCTCAATCGAACTCAAGGTTCAATGATTGGACTATTTCCTGTCTTAAAGTTTCTGTTAAAATTACATATTAGAAATATACTCACATCTTCATCATCATCTATAGCTTCTCCAGTGAAATATAGAACTGCTCGAGGAACTATCCGCTCACGGAAAAAATGCCCAATTTCAAAATCTGTGGCTAAATTAAATTCTGAATCTTCATCCTAGAAAAGCAAAACCGTTAGCAGCTATCCTTGGTAAATATGCAGTGCAATATGTAATCATTACATTGCACCAATAGTAATATTATGATTCTAGTAAGTTCTTTATAAGAGAATCATAAAGGATATGTTTGTATACAAAGTTAGGAACTATTAATAAGACAGATGGGAATATTAGTTTAATCATTTAACCTTGCCAACTGAGATAGTTTCCAAGGTTATAGAATGCATTGTTTAATAACGATAGATATGATTTGCACAGAAACAATACATTCTAATAAAACTACGCTGATAATAAAATAGAATTTGACAAAGTATGTCATTTCTATTAAAAGTAGTGCAGAACATTGGATTGTTAATAAAAATCTGGAAAGACAATTTGATTCTTAACAATACTGTCATTATGGTCTCAGTGGCACTGTTATAAGACCTTGGGGAAAGGCTGATAAAAAGTTTAACCACAGTACGTTGACTATTCCATTTCATAAATGTATCAATAAGCTTTGATTGCTGCTTACAGGCAGGAAGTTAAAAAAAAAAACAATTATATCTGGGCATCAATCACAAGGCAAGCATTTGTTGCCCATCCTTAGCTGCCCCTTGAGAAAAAGGTCACTACTCAGTGCTTGCCAGAACCTTCCAGAATCGATTACACAGGGTGCATCTGAACCACTGAAGACCACAAGAAATAACGATCACACAGAGCAAATACATTTGAAATGTAATTGTAATAATCAGACTATCAATTCTTTATTCATCACGAACTCCAAGAAAACTTACCATTTCAGCCTCGCCATGTCCAGAAACTGAAAAAAAGATTAAAAAGTGTCAGTTTGCTCTTTGCATTGGGCAAATCTCTTGGGGTTGAGGAAGATGTATTCCAATGCCACATAAAAAAAATAATTTCATAAATACAGAAAAAAAATCCGAGTGTGGTAATGTGACCTGATGAAACCAGCATGCCAGGGCAGGAATAATCCTCAAACACCTTATCTCCAATCAATTTCCAACATTCAATTACCCCATCCTCCTTCTCAATAGCAGACTCCTCCCAAACACTGATTTCTACATTTTACAGAGAAAAATGCAAACAATTAAAAAATGTCTGGACAACCACTGATTTGTAAACCCGTGCAAATGAAGCATTTTCTAACATGTACCAAAATTACACTGCCTGAATAAATGGTCCAAATTGTAAAACCATTTAATTCAGGACATTAAAAACCTCAAAATAGAAAGGTAATTTGAGCGCAAAAGTACCCCAACACTCAACAGCTGACAGCCAATACCAGAGTGAGGAAATACAATACAGCGTCATTAACTAATTTAGCCTTCAAGAGTAACAAATCATTTAAAAAGATTTTTTTAAACATTTTACCTGATTTGTGCAGAATACATTAACTGTGCTCATATCCACCCAAGTGTGATAGAAATGCACGCTTAATCATCTGGCAACGTTTCAAAAGTGCACATAATTATGAACACATTTGCAAATTCATACTGCATGCAGCTTTACCAATAGTGGACTGAATTAGTTATAGCATGCATGATTTCTATCAAGAGGTAGAGGACCACTGAAAAGTTACTTTGGAATTTGACAAGCAGGAAAATAGCTGTCTTGGAAAAAAAAGTCGCAGGAAAAGAAATGGTTTCAATATAACCTCACCAAATTAATCAAACACCAATGTCTCTTGTTTAGGAAGGAACTGCAGATACTGGTTTAAACCGTAGACACAAAAAGTTGGAGTGATTCAGTGAGACAGGCAGCATCTCTGGAGAGGAGGAATGGATGACATTTCGGGTCGAAACCTTCTGAAGAAGGGTCTCGACCAGAAACGTCACCCATTCCTTCTCACCAATGTCTCTTAACAGTTCACCGGGGAGGCCATTGGAATAGATGAGAAATTGCTTCTATTAATACTTGTGCAATTACTCAAATAAATAATTGTCATTTTAGCTTGCAGTAATAAAAATTAACTTGTAGATGTTAATAAGACCTCTAATTTTGAAAATCCTGTGGGAGAAAACTTTGTTACTATGAGTGTGAAACACTCTAGTTCCTAACCTCCTTTTCTCCATTGGCAAAATTGTTTGTATGATGCAAATTTCTACAAATGCAGTTTCTTGGGAATGCCATATAGCAGAACTAACAGTACTTAAAAAAAAGGTGCAGATTTCACTACCTGCACAATAAGCAGTCTGATACTTAGCCCAAAAGTTTTTTACATTGAACGTTGTGCAAAAATGCAAATAAAATTGAGGGATCTTACACAATGCCTCAATTATATCTGGGTTTAGTATTCAAACTGAGGACGCAATCGCAATCTCGACCTGAAACCTATTCCTTCTCTCCAGAGATGCTGCCTGTCCCGCTGAGTTACTCTAGCTTTTTGTGTCCATCTTCAGTTTAAATCAGCATCTGCAGTTCCTTCTTACACACAATCTCTTAAGAATTTTTTGAAACTATATTCATTTTGATTCATTCAAATACATCAAGATGACTGCCCGGGATTTGAACAATGCTTTGAATGTATGAGCATATATGATTTTTGATGCTTCAAGTTTTAGCTTCTGTACGAGTTCATGCTATGCAGCTTTTAAAATACAAATCAGGATCTCCTTTTAGAAACAATAGTGAAACTGATTCATCCAATCTGCTTTAATACATTCTTTAATCTGAATCCATTCCTTAATGATTAACCACAGGACTGAGGATGCTAAATGCCTGCTTCAGCTACATGTCATGATTAACACAGTTGGGACCAAGCCAAAGTCTGCTACTTCCTGATGGCTGACAATTTTTATCAATGTTGTAATTAGAGGTATGTTAAACATCCACACCCTTGTTAAATATTTCTCAATGCATTTTATGTACTGATTGCATTCCTTTCTATCAGTTCAGTGGAAGGCTTGGCTGATCAAATTCCAATTATACCTCTAGCATTTCTCCTTGTTGCTAGGAGAATGCCTTATTCATTCTTAAGCTCTAACATTCTTCAATGGGGGTGAAAGCTAACAAGACTAGAGCAAACGTGTTATTAAGGAGGTCTCATTGAATGTGCAAACTGCCAGATTAAAGAAAATGGATTATCTTATTTGGTGGATAATAGACACTTGTTTGCCTTTAATCGTTTTGTGGGAACAGACATAGTTTTTTCGATCAGAAACTGCTTCCCTTTTAAGTAACTTTACCAACAAGTTGCATCCTGCACTCAAATTCACGTGGACCATCTGACACCTCTCTCCCCTTTCTTGATCTCACAGGAGATTAGACTACCACTTTTTAAGAAAGGTGGGAGAGAGAAAATGGGGAATTATAGACCAGTTAGCCTGACATCGTTGATGGGGATGATGCTGGAGTCAATTATAAAAGATGAGATAACCGCACATTTGGATAGCAGTAACAGGATCGGTCTGAATCAGCATGGATTTACGAAGGGGAAATCATGCTTGACTAATCTTCTGGAATTTTTTGAAGATGTAACTAGGAAAATGGACAAAGGAGAGCCAGTGAATGTAGTGTACCTAGACTTACAGAAAGCATTTGATAAGGTCCCACATAGGGGATTAGTGGGCAAAATTAAGGCACATGGTATTGGGGGTAGAGTGCTGACATGGATACAGAAGTGGTTGGCAGACAGGAAACAAAGAGTAGGGATTAACGGGTCCCTTTCAGAATGGCAGGCAGTGACTAGTGGGGTACCGCAAGGCTCGGTGCTGGGCTCGCAGCTATTTACAATATACATCAATGATTTGGATGAAGGGATTCAAAGTAACATTAGCAAATTTGCAGATGACACAAAGCTGGGTGGCAGTGTGAACTGTGAGGAGGATGCAGGGTGACTTGGACAGGTTGGGGGAGTGGGCAGATAAAGTTTAATGCGGATAAATGTGAGGTTATCCACTTTGGTAGCAAAAACAGGAAGGCAGATTACTATCTAAATGGCGTCAAGTTGGGAAAAGGGGAAGTACAACGGGATCTGGGGGGTCCTTGTACATCAGTCTATGAAAGTAAGCATGCAAGTACAGCAGGCAGTGAAGAAAGCAAATGTTGGCCTTTATAACAAGAGGAATCGAATATAGGAGCAAAGAGGTCCTTCTGCAGCTGTACAGAGCCCTAGTGAGACCACACATGGAGTATTGTGTGCAGTTTTGGTCCCCTAATGAGGAAAGACATTTTTGCTATTGAGGGAGTGCAGCGTAGGTTTACAAGGTTAATTCCCGGGATGGCGAGACTGTCATATGCTGAGAGAATGGAGCAGCTGGGCTTGTACACTCTGGAGTTTAGAAGGATGAGAGAATATCTCATTGAAACATACAAGATTGTTAAGGGTTTGAACATGCTAGAGGCAGGAAACATGTTCCCGATGTTGGGGGAGTCCAGAACCAGGGGCCACAGTTTAAGAATAAGGAGTAAGCCATTTAGAACGGAGACGAGGAAACACTTTTTCTCACAGAGAGTTGTGAGTCTGTGGAATTCTCTGCCTCAGAGGGCGGTGGAGGCAGGTTCTCTGGATGCTTTCAAGAGAGCTAGATAGGGCTCTTAAAAATAGCGGAGTCAGGGGATATGGGGAGAAGGCAGGATCGGGGTACTGATTGAGGATGATCAGCCATGATCAATTTAATGGCGGTGCTGGCTCGAAGGGCCAAATGGCCTACTCCTGCACCTATTGTCTATTACAAACCCACTGACTCCCACAACTATCTCGACTACACATCTTCCCACCCTGCTTCCTGCAAAGACTATCTCCTACTCACAATTTCTACAACTACGCCACATCTGCACCCAAGATGTGTTCCATACCAGGACAACTGTGGCAGGGCTTGAATGCCATCATCTTCTACAAAATCAGGCAAAATCAGGAGGCAGCTCAAACAAAAGCAAAGCATCACTCCCTGACGAAGAAGAGTAAGGTAACATGCCTCAATGACTATCGACCAGTGGCACTAATGTCTGTGGTGATGAAGTGCATTGGGAGGTTGGTTATGGGGCATATCAACTCCTATCTCGACAAGAACCTCGACCCATTACAGTTCGCCTACCACCACAATAGGTCAATGGAGGATGCGATCTCACTGGCTCTCCACGCCGCATTGGATGACTTGGGCATTAAAAACACTTGCGTCAGGCTGTTGTTTATAGACTACAGCTCGCCGTTCAATACCATCATCCCCTTCAAGCTAGTTACCAAGCTCTCGGAACTGGGTCTCTGTGCATCACTCTGCAATTGAACCCTCGACTTCCTCATCCTCAGTAACAATCCGTATGGGAGCAGCTCAAGGCTGCGTGCTCAGCCCCATGCTTTACTCTATACCCATGACTGTGTAGCCGGACATCGTGCGAACTCCATCATCAAGTTTGCCAACGACACCACTATTGTTGGACGAATTACAGATGATGATGAGTCAGGGTATAGAAGTGAGATCGACCGATTGACCAAATGGTGCCAGCACAACAACCAGGCTCTCAACATCAGTAAATCCAAGGAATAGATTGTAGACTTTGGAAGGGGAAGGATGAGGACTCACAATCCTGTTTACATCAATGGGTCGATGGTGGAGAGGGCTAAAAACTACAAATTCCTGGGCGTGCATATTTCCGAAGATCTTTCCTGGACTCAGCACACTGATGCAATTATAAAGAAGGCACATCAGCGCCTCCACGCCTGAGAAGACTACGGAGATTCGGTGTGTCAAAGAACTTCCACAGGTGCACAGTAGAGAGCATACTGACTGGTTGCATCTTGGTCTGGTTGGCAACTTGAAAGTCCAGGAGAGGAAAAGACTGCAAAAAATTGTGAACACTGCCCAGTCCAACTCCGGCTTTGACCTCCCATCGTCGAAGGGATCTATCGAAGTCACTGCCTCAAAAAGGCGGCCAACATCAACAAAGACCCAGACCACACATTCATTGCACCATTGCCATTGGGAAGAAGGTATAGGAGCCTGATAACTGTAACATCCAGGCTCAGGAACAGCTTCTTCCCTACAGCCATCAGGCTATTAAATACGACAACATTTAAGAGTAAAGTGGATAGGTATATGGACGTGAAGGGAATGGAGGGGTATGGTCTGAGTGCAGGTAGATGGGACTAGGGGAAAACAAATGGTCGGCACGGACTGGAAGGGCCGAGAGGGCCTGTTTCCGTGCTGTAATTGTTATATGGTTATATGTTATATGGTTAACAAATAAGCTCTGAACTACAACAGACTATTATTATTTTTGCACTATATTTGTTTATTAATTGAGTATGCGTGCATGTGTATATATACACACACTGAACTTTTTTCCCCCTGTTATGTACTATGTTTACATATTCTGTTGTGCTGCAGCAAGCAAGAATTTTGTTGTCCTATCTGGGACATATGACAATAAAACACTCTTGACATCCAAGATGTCTTCATTCGTTAAGGAACGGGGGTTCCCCTCTCCCATCATACATGAGGCCCTCACACGACTCCTCGGTACACCACATCTCCGCCCTTGCTCCCCCTGCCCCTTAGTCCTTACCTTTCACCCCATCAGCAGTCGCATACACCACACAATAGTCTGACATTTTTGCCACCTCCAACGGGATCCCGCCACTAGTCACATCTTCCCATCTCCACCCCTTTCCGCCTCATCATTACTTTTTTGCATATCTTTCACTCATTGTTTTATCTCTCTCGTTTCTCTTTCCCGCGACTTTCGGCCTGAGGATGTGTCTCGACCCAAAACGTCACCCATCCATTCTCTGCAGAGATGCTGCCTGTCCCGCTGAGTTAGTCCAGCATTTTGTGTCTATCTTCCCTCTTAAGTACATTTGGTGCTTCAAACATTGTGTTTTGCAAGGCAGAGGAAAAACTATGGAGATTGTCTTTGCTTGAACATATTTCATATTACCCAGAAATATTACTCAGTCAAATTGATTTGTGCATCCATTATCAACAGCGTTTAAATTAGTCTACAAAAACAAATCAGGTGTTTAAATAATGCAACTGGTTCTTAGGTTTCCATTATTATTTTGTGTGGTTCACAATATTGCTCTCAGATTAATATTGTTCATTTAAAATGTGGAAGTTGGGCAAAATCGGGTGGCAAGAGAGCAGCAGATTATAAATTCATCGAATGGGTACCAGACCAAGCAAAAGAGCAACAAGATTCTCTTTCTCAGGCTTCTTATCATTAGCATGAGATGTTACTAACCAAATCTTATTTCTTAAACATTTAAACATTATTAAATCATATCCGTTGACTACATTTTATAAAATAATTAATTATAATTTCAGTAGATGATAAATGAATACCTAAAATGATAGGATAGAAATGTGGAGGCAGTCAAGTCTTTATAATTAATATCATTTAAGAGAGTCTGTCATTCTACAGGTGTAGATTATACACCCATGTTTAACCCTTTTCCAAAAGGATTTTTCTGTATGTTAAGCTGATTAAAAGACCAGGCAAGAGATTTCACTAGTTCACTGCTACCTCAAAATTAAATTTAAATTTCTCTCCTAAAAACATCAAAATTAATTGATTTTAATGTCTGTGCAATCCAATTAGTTTCGGCTAACATTTATCAGACTTGCAATTTAAAATCACAATTTAAATCACAATGCAAGGTCTTAGTTCAAATAGAAATATTTAATCTAAACTGTATTCCAGATGGCCCTCTGAGTTGATTTAGCATTTCAGCTCGTGGACTGGTTTAAATTCAACCATACTGAAGAGATCGGTCTTTCACAGCAAGGGCAATAACATATTTCATTGCAATTCCTATTGCTTGCCAACATCCCCACAATACCTATAAATTAGAACTAATCCTGTTAATTGAATTAAACCTATATCTATAACCTATAAATTATTTAACTTCCGAATTCTGATATAGAAGCAAATTCTCTTTCTAGCTTGGGGAAAAAAAAGAGGGAGCATTTGAACCAAAGGTAGAATTATATATTTTAAGAAACTAAGAAACATTTATAGGGAGTTTCATTATGGTCTTTCAATTTTTGCCACTGGAAATTAAAATCACAGGTGAATAATAAAACCTACATCCATGATTTAGAGTTGTGTGTGTGCGCATATAGACACCTAGTCATTTCTTCCCCACAATTGATCAAAAATAATTTGATTTGTTCAATTAGTGGTGAATCTGTGGAAATCTCTGCCACAGAAGGTAGTTGAGGCCAGTTCATTGGCTATATTTAAGGGGGAGTTAGATGTGGCCCTTGTGGCTAAAGGGATCAGGGGGTATGGAGAGAAGGCAGGTACAGGATACTGAGTAGGATGATCAGCCATGATCATATTGAATGGCGGTGCCGGCTCGAAGGGCCGAATGGCCTACTTCTGCACCCATTTTCTATGTTTCTATTATTGGCATTGTCAACTAACTCCCAGAAAACAAGCATACTGAGTAGCAACAAAAAACACAAAAGCTTCGGATGAATTTTTAAAAAAATTGATCTGAATTAAAAAACAGATAATCTTGAAAGAGGCAACTGCTGTACAAAATTTAAAATGATTAAAGTACATCTTTCTGCATCTCTATACTAAATGTATACCATTCTACCATACATTTCTACCATTAATAGAAACTTTCCAACCCTACATTTTACGGCATTGCTATAGCACCAAAATTGTACCTTTGAAAAGTTATCCTTGGCTAACTATATTGCAATCTATAATTGGTAAACGGGAGAGCATGAGTGTAAATGGTTTTTTCCACTGATGATTCACCAGACAACTTAAATCAAGGAACTATACATTTTAAGATCCAATAAAACTGCACCGTGGTTGGCATTTCAATTTTTCAATCCCTTAAAAGAAAAACATTGGTCTTTCAGCGAGAGTCCTTTTAACAAAGTCTTTCAAGAAGAAACCACATCAAATAATTGATAGGTGGTGAAAGTGAACAGCAGAGAGCTCTCTTTCCTGGACAACCTGATTTTGTTTTAATTAGTCTGTGAATGGAAAAGTGCTTATGTGGTGGAAAGCACCTTTGATTCTGTGGTAAGATACACATACCATTTGCGTTATTTCATACTTAAAAAGACTACCAATATTATGAGCTATAGATTAAATCTGAACAAGATACCTCAAAATAATTTCTGAATTATTGTGTTACTTTCTTATATTCATTAAAAACTGTTCATAATTTGGGTCTAAAGGTTTTAATTTTTAAAGGTTTCTAGACCAAGTGGGACCGGTTGGGCCCCGTTCCCCCAATATTCCACCACTCACCCCTAGCCCTCATGCGCAGGCACGGCTCATTTCCCCTCATCTCTCAGCAATCCCACCCCCTCCTCGTCATCCTCCCTTTTCCCCTGACCTCAGTCACTCCCTCCCTCCCTACCCCCTCCGTTCTATCATCCTCGTCCCCACTTCTCACCTCCTCCCTTTCCCACTCCCCCACTGCTCTCCCCTCTCTCTACACCCCACTCCCCCTCCTCACCTCGCACACTTTTCCCTCCCTCTCCCCTCCTCTCCTTCAATCCCCCCACTCTCTCTCCTCACCTCCCCAGCATCTCAATGTAAACCACCGTTTTCTCCACGATGTCGGCGATGATGTTGTACTTGAGGTCCGGGAGGCTGTTGGGGGGACAGGCCGAGCGACCTGAAGCCGGGGGAGGCCGAGGCTACGGCCTAGCCTACGGCCTCTCCCTCCCCACAGGCCCGGATGCCTCCGCCCCCAGACCTCTCTCCAGCCTCAGTGCCGCGCTCATTTGAAATCCCACAAGCGCGGGGAGACTTTCAGTTATCCGCGTGTGCGGATTTTAAAATACCTGAAAGTCAGTCACTTTTTGAAAACGGATTTTGTTTAACAATGTAAATGAGATCCCATTGTGATGTCATAATGGCACTGTTTTACATTTTTTTAAGTTTGGTGGGGCGGGGGAGTGGGCGGGAGGGGAGAGGAGGGATGTGTGGGAGTGTGCGTGTAGGAGGGGGGTGTGTGTGTGAGTGGGGGAAGGGGGGTGCGATGGGGACTCACAGCGGGTCGCTGGTCGGTCTCCTCCGCCGGGATCAGTCCCGGGTTTCCATTTAACGACATTGGCGACATCTCCGACTCCGGGCTGGGGTGGGCCTCGGACTCTGGGCTCGGTCGGGTCTCCGACGCTGGGTTGCTTCGGGTCCCTCCGAAAATTGCGTCCGGTTGGATACCTCTGCCAGCCATCTTCAGCTCCAGTAAAGGCGCGATGGCGCAGGATGGGGCGGACCGTCCCGGTGAGTGACAGGGGAAGAGACTAATCCGCGCGGCGCTGAACGGCAGATGAGATCGATCTGCGCACGCGCGGTTTTTACGATTTTTTTTTAAACCTCACTTAATTTTACAACAATCAACCGATCGGAACGAAACTTGGTGAAATCGCAGCATTGGAGAACGGTGAGTGAACTGGCGAAAAATCGCAGCGCTATCGCGAATCGTTTTTTTGCGCAAATAGAAAGACCGCACAAACCAGAAGATAACAAGATCAGAGTTTTAGTTATGTATAGCTATATAGATTTCATTTAGTTACAGCTGGCAGATTCTCAACTTTCTATTCCAAATGAGTCGTCCTAAAATTCTGTATGCTGCATTCCAAAAAGCAACTTCATCCTGATTAATTTTCTATCAACAAAACTTTCGAAGGACTTTCACAGGCATTAATTGCTTTAACGGCTTTAAACAATCAGGCTTAAATGTATACCGTGCCAAACACCATTGCTATGCTCTGGACTTGATATTGAATTTAGAACTTCAGGTAAATGACCCATTTGTGATACTATTTGTCTCTATCTCCCCCTCATTATCACAGACCGACCTGTGAAGCATATCCTGCAACTTGCTTTTTTACATTCTTAAGATGAGTTCTCACTCGCTAATTGCCTTCTTTACATCGCTTTTATTTATGAGTTGCTAATTGCCCCCATTAAGTTATCAAACCCGATGACCTTGCCTACAATATATCCTCACAACAACCGCTGGCCTCACCCTATCATTCTCTGTGCTACCCAACTCTCTCACGTCAGCTCAGCAACTTAAATCTAGCTTTTTTCGCTGTTCCAGCTGCGACAATGGGTTTTTGAGCTAAAACAGTCTGACAGGTGCTGCCTCATCTGCTGAATGTTTTGAGCATATGTTTCTATTTTAGGTTTCCAGTACATGTAAGATATTTTTCTCTTCTTTTACTGCAAAAATGCCCCTGTTCCGTTAAAGGTTGACTTGCATATGTACAGACTGTTTCAACTTCTATTTAAATTCAAAAATTAGACGTTCTAATTACTCAATTTTTGAGAATGCCATTTTGCCTTCAAATAATTCCAAAAACTCCTCACCTTTTACTGGATTAAAGAAGTTGAAGAAGGAATCATTGGGTACTTGTTTGGTGATGGTTCGTACAGTCCCTCTGCCTTTGTGTTTTTGTTTCTTTTTAATAGTTTTCACAGTTACATTCTTTCCTTTCTTCCAGTCAATCGTACACCTGTTAAGAAGTTAACGATTAACCTAAAGCAGAATTGACTGCAACAAAAACGAGCATCTGAGAAGTACTGGGGAATAAGGCTCAAATTAATTTTAAATGTAGCCATTAGACATTCCTTTAACATTTGAAATCTTTGCAATGATGGTAATGGATGGTAGATCTACACAGGCTTTATGGCAAACTAGATTGCATCTCGCATCTACAGAATCACTATAATAATGCAATATAAAATGCGCCTGAAATGAATTTGTCTTCATACTGTAACAATATAACACTAGAACTCAATCTTGAGTTACAAATAGTACCACTGAACATAAACTATTGGTAAAATTTAATCACAAGACCATACCTGCACAAATCAATTTATCTTGCAGGATTTGTTCTATCATGTCGCTGGCCAGGTATATTTAATAAGATCAGCACTGCATTCTCTTTCATGTACTCGGGTTTTTTTTTATTCAAAATGATACAGATTAATTTCAATTTGAACATAGTATAATTGTTATAGCGTAAGTGCAATGACTGCTAAAAAATTGAAGTATTTGGGTACTTAAATTTAAACTTCTCAAGCCACTTTGTTCAAGAAATATCATGACATTTGACAAATGCAGCTTCAACTTCGTGGCAAAAACATGTTCCCAACTCTGAAGAGGTCAGAGATAGCATGAAGATCCAACCTACATAGTGCCGGGATTAATGTAGCACTGGAATGGAACCTGATGCAAGACAAGAGACAAGTAACAGGTTACGGACAGTGCAAGGTCCAAGAGATTGAGCATACTTTGAGGATAGAAAGATGTCATTTTGCACATCACTATTACAATAGTACTGGCTTCATAAAATGCATAATTATATCAAAATTATTCAGCATGGAATTTTCATTCGAATGGCAGAGAAAGAAGAATATTGTTAATTAACTGGCCAGTTAACCTCGTGCAAGAATGTGTCCAAGTATAGGTGGAAGCCAATTAATTAGAATCTTCATTTTAATTTAAAAGTCATTTAAATTTCATTTTTGGGAAAACAAAGCAGTAATCTGCAGATTGCACCAAATATGACTTTTTAAATTATTTCACTGCATAGACTATTTCAACTCATAATAAGGTTATAGTAACGCTGTCCGATGCTAAAATTAAAGTAGTAATAAAACATCATGTCATTCATGACTTTTCACTCACCCTACAAAGTCAACTATCTCTGGGCCCTCAAAGGAGAAAGGTTCAGTGTCATCTGGTTCACACTTCATCTTGTAGGTTTTGGTTAATACAGAGTTTGTGAAGTAATCATTTGGTTCAAAGTGAAATTCTAGTGTAAAACTCTGTGGGAGAAAACAATTACAACAAAAAACTGTAAAGAGCACAGTGTTGTTTCCATCTCCCACTGATCCAAATAGTGTACTCAAAACACCGAATATGTGACCTTTTTAAATAAGTTAGCTGAATGAAAGTAAACTACCCAATTTATTTGCTGATATTAACCATTAACTAGAAATTTCACACAACCAGACTTCTAATTTAAATGTGACTATTCTTTGTAAGTCTCAAAATATTCTGGGACTTACATGAGGATAAGAATATTGTCTTCATAATTACCAAGATGAAATATCTTCCCACATCTTCCCATAATTTTTAAATCCAAAATCAACGTTCAATGAGTTGCCAATGTTTATTGCAGCACGATTGAAAAGTACACGTGACTAGCGCAAGTTTTCTATTGCCATTAATCGGTACTGTTTTAGATCCATCCCTGGGGGCATTGTCTCTTTGTCACTTTTTAAGTAAACTGATAGTGTCTTTTTTATAAGTTATGATGTACAACCACTTCCTTTGTCACATCCCTATTGGAGCAGTTTACAATGCACTTTCAAATTATCCCCTCAAAGTTAAATAATTGCAAGGAGAATCAACTTGGTTCAAGCCAATATGAAAATAAAATGTTTCTGTCCCGTGTTTACACTATTAATCCATCAGTCCAATGGAGTCTTAAATTCTAAACGTGTACAGAATTATGAATCAATGACGCATGCTGAGGAGACTGCTGTCATTTAACCAAATATCAACCACATTATCATTATAACACGACAGGCAAAACAAAATATTGTATTGTAGAAAATACTAGATGCTCAATCAGAACAGTTGATTAACACATGCAATTAATTCTACTGACATTTTAAAGTGTTCAATGCTAACAAGAACTGATCTGCAAGGAACCAAGCTGCAGCAGGCTCATAAGTATTTTGCGGCGTATTGTACCCATTTACAATATATTGGCTTACTGGCTTACCTAATGTTTAAGAAGGAACTGCAGATGCTGGAACAATCAAAGGTAGGCAAAAATGCTGGAGAAACTCAGTGGGTGAGGCAACAGCGATGGTGCAAAAGAATGGATGACATTTCGGGTCGAGACCCTTCTTCAGACTGATGAGGGGATGGGGGGGCTGGGAAGAAAAAAGGAAGAGGTGGCGACAGTGGGCTGTGGCAGAGCTGGGAAGGAGAGGGGAAAGAGGGAGAAATCAAGGACTACCAGAAATTTGAGGCCAATGTTGGAGGTCACCGCTGGGGTGTAAGCTACCCAAGCAAAATATGAGGTGCTACTCCTCAAGCAAAATTTACATTGGGCCTTACTCTAGCCATGGAGGAGGCCCAGGACAGAACGGTCGGATTCGGAATGGGAGGGGCAGCTGAAGTGCTGAGCCACCGGGAGATCAGGTTGGTTATTGCGAACTGAGCGGAGGTGTTGGGCGAAGCGATCACCAAGCCTACGCTTGGTCTCACCGATGTAGAGCAGCTGACACCTAGAGCAGCGGATGCAATAGATGAGGTTGGAGGTGGTGCAGGTGAACCTCTGATGCACCTGAAAAGACTGCTTAGATTCTTGGATGGAAGCAAGGGGGGAGGTAAAGCGACAAGTGTAGCATATACTGCAGTTGCAAGGGAAAGTACCAGGGGAGGAAGTGGTTTGGGTGGGAAGGGACAAATTGACCAGGGTGTTACGGAGGGAGCGGTCTCTGCGGAAAGCCGACAGGGGAGGAGATGGGAAGATGTGGCCAGTGGTGGGATCCCGTTGGAAGTGACGAAAATGTCGGAGGATTATCTGTTGTACGTGATGGCTGGCAGGGTTGAAGGTGAGGACGGGGGGGGGGGGGGGGGGGACGGGACACGGGACTCTGCCCTTGTTACGAGTGGGGGGGGGGGGGGGGATGGGGAGTGAGAGCAGAGTTACGGGGTATAGAAGAGACCCTGGTGAGATCCTCATCTGTAGTCGAAGAGGGGAACCCCCGATGCCCTGGTTTGGAACACCTCATCTTGGGTGCAGAGGAATTGGGAGTAGGGGAAAGAGTCCTTACAGGAAGCAGGGTGGGAAGAAGTGTAGTCCAGATAGCCATGGGAGTCATTAGGTTTATAGTAGATATTGGTCAGATGTCTCTTGCCTGCGATGGAGATAGTGAGGTCTAGATACTGTAGGGAGATGTCAGAAATGGTCCAGGTGAATTTGAGTGCCGGATGGAAGTTCGTGGTGACATGGATGAAGTCAGTGAGTTCTGCATGGGTGCAGGAGGTACATGATAGTTTTCTATGTACAGAGGATTATAAAACTGGAGGGCATAGACACGATGAGAGGGGAGAGTAACTTTTTTTTTTACCTTAATCCATATCTGGAATGAGCTGCCAGAGGAAACTATAGATGCGGATACAATTACAACATTCAAAGGACATTTGGACGGATATATGGGTAGGTACGATTTAGAGGGATATGGGCCAAATGCAGGGAAATGGGACTTGATCAGCAAGGCAAACTGAAAGGCCTGTTTTAATGTTGTACAGCCCTATCACCATGAAAGGAAGAATTGATGGATTTCACATGTTTAAATGTCAACTGACAGGCTCAGTTAAAATACACCCCAGGCTGTTGACAGTTTTTTTGCAGTTCATGTGATTTTTAACTTGACAAGCTATGGGCTGGTTGATCAAACCGGTCCCTGGAATCTGATATTACGACAGCACCAAGTTATAATGATCTGAAGAAGGGTCTCGACCTGAAACGACATCCATTCCTTCTCTCCAGAGATCCTGCCTGTCCCGCTGAGTTACTCCAGCTTTTTGTGCCTATAATGGTTGACTAATGTGTTTTGCAAATGGAAGGGCATTTATCATAAGGTTCTACAGGATTCTACTCAGTCCCTTGTTATTTGTGATAAAGAATTTATATTGAAGCAATGAAACAATGTACTGCAAAATTAAAAATTGGATCCAAAATTGGCTTGGTATTAAGACAAAGAGGGTAATGGTGGAGTCAGTGTGACTCAAAGCCTGTGACTAATAGTGTACCAGAGGGATAAGTGCTGGTACCCTTACTGTTTGTTATATAATAACAATTTGGATACCATTGCAGTTAAACATTAAATTTGCATGAAAATTGGCGGTTAAAGGGAGTGTACGTGTAACTATCCAAAAACATTAATCAATTGATAAGATGGGAAGAGGTGAAGGCACCACACAGAACACTTGCCATCATCAGCCAAGGGACAAAATACAAGAGCTGGGAGGTTATGGTACAATATAAAACGTTGGTTAGGCAATGGTTGCTGTACTGCATGCAGTATGGTAGCCACAAAATAGGAATGCTGTGATTGCTATAGAGGTACTTTTCGTTTGGACGATGGTAGGATCTGGCCTGAAGTCCTGGTGGATATGGAAGCCCTCATCACATTTACAAAGTACTTTGAACTGCAGTTGGAGATCCTGTGATTTGCGAGTCAATTGAGCTACTGTGGAAAGGAAGATGGTATTAAGCTGCATAACTCTCTCAACCTCAAGAACACAACGTGCCAAATGACCTACTTCCACGTCACAAATTTCCTAAGGTTCTATGAATTGCAAAACGCAAGTAAGAAAGATGGTTACGTTTATTAGATTAAATTTGTACCTTTGTACACGAGGGTCTGCATATCCCTCACAGGCTCCCCTAGATTTGAGATTCACTAAAACCTGGGTATAATTAACAATCCTTGTTTCACCCAGAAAGGTCCGGATTGATTTTACATATTCTTGTAATATTAAGTGACGCTCATTTCAGAAACACAAATCTTAAAAAAGTGTATTACAGTGCCACCTGGAGGTTATTTGTAAAATATCCTATATTCAATTGAGGCAGTGGGCATGCTGGGAAAATGTGGCATAACAGACATGGAAAATGAGAGAAATGGATTGAAATGATGGAGTAAGACAAGGGGTAGACAGTAGGTAGGGGGCAGAGGAAAGTGACCAAGACAATGAACTGCACTGATGGACAATAGAAAAGCATTAGGAACAACAGAAAAATACAAGACGAGAGATTAGAAGTCCAAAGACTAGAGGACATAGACTTAAGGTGAAATGGGAGAAGTTATTGATATATCGATAGTGGCGTTAGAGGGGCTTTTGACATAGCCACATGGATATGCAGGGAATGTCGAGGTATGGGTCCTGTGTAGGCAGATGCAATTAGTTTAAATTGGCATCAAGTTTAGCACAGATATAGTGGTCCCAAAAGCCTGTTCCTGTGCTGTACTTTTTGATGTTCTATAAAAACAAGCAGAACAAATGTGGCATGCAGGGAATTGGAGGAAAATATGGCATATAATGAATTAGGGAAAGCTCAGAATGACTTCCGAGGGAGAGGCAAAGTGTAAGAATGGATAAAACACAAAATGAGAATTGGATAGGACAGAGTAGGAGAAACTTGAAGAGAGCAATGGTAACATGTCACATAGGTTTAGAGAAATAAATAAGTGTTGGTTCACGAGTCTGGAACCAAGATATTTAAGAGTAGAGTGTTTAATTGTCATATGTACCAAAAACAGAACAATTAAATTCTTACTTGGAGCAGCATAACAGGTCTGTAGACACAGTACTCCCTCAGGAAGTGAAAAACATTAATACTAACAATATCAGTAAAAAAAAGACATGTCCCTTGTGTAAGCCAAGCCAGTTTGTAGTTTAGCGTTCAAGAGCCTAGTCTGATGGTTGTTGGTCATGGATTTCAGACTCCTTTTCCATTTACCAAATGACAGGAGTGAAATTAGATCATGGGCAGGGTGATGTGGGTCCTCGATGATGCTGGCCGCATTTCCAAGGCAGCGTCTCCTATAGATCCCTTTGATGGTGGGGCGATTAGTTCTGGCGATGTCTACCATTTTTTGCAATCTCCTTTGCTCCTGGGCATTCGAGTTGCCAAACCAGGCAACTCAAATATGCAATATTGCATCAGTTTCATGGTTAAGTACTATGATTTTTCAGTTCCATTACAAGTCAGTAACAAATCAAATATCTTGATGACTCTTATAGATTTCTATATATTGATTTTAAACCCTTTCTACTGTTTGTTCAGAACCAGCTGGTCTTCAAATATCTCAACACAAGGATAGATAACCTTTCATCAATAGTTTTATACAGAATTCTACCACTGCCTGAAAAATAATCAAAGGCTCAAAGAGCATTCCAAAAACTCATTGTTATACGAGAATTTTCCTGAATAGTCTGTGACCCAAAGCACTGTGGCCATAGCGCTAAGTGTAAATGTGTAAAGCCCATATCGCGATGTTTAAAGCCCATAGAGCTCCAACCGGCAGCGCTATATTTAAGAGCCCATAGCGCTCCAGCTGACAACTCTTCGTTTAAATTCCCACGCGTTAAACTGACAGCGCTCTGTTTAAACCTGGAGTAAAATAAAGAATGAAAATGCTGGAAATACTCAACGGGCGAGGCAACATCTTTGCAGAGAAAAACAATTGATGTTTCAGGTCAATCACATTTCATCAGATATAGGAAAAGTAAGAAAACATGTATGTTTCAGTTGCAGTTGGAGAGGGATGGAGAGAATAATGCAAATGTCTGGGCGGGTGGATATTACGATTGCCACAGGTGACAAATGCTGTTAATTTTCAAGATGGCGATGAATGTTTGTTGATCAGAGCTGATCCGTGTTGGGAAAGTCCAAATAGATTTTTTTTTCATCCCTACTGTCCGCAATGCTGGAAATGTCTGTGTGCAGAACATAGCAACCAACGGGCTAACTCTGATAACTTACATCAGAACTCTCATTTTAGAATTCGAACAGCCACTGTTCTGCATCTTGCTGATCCAAGATCACCTTTTTTGTAGCCATTTCCACTGCAATACTCATCTTTCTCCATTACCTTCCTCTGGACAAATCAACTATAATTACTAGCATTCATTAGCATTTATTAGATGGCACGAGCTACTCTGCAATGCAGACAATCTTGGTTGCCAATGATAATATCGGGCATTTTGGGTACCTGACAAAATGGAGGATTTCTGCTTTTGTAAAGCCTGCGTGACATCTTTTGCAAAAGCTGCATAGACCATGAGGATCATGGCCCCAGAGTGTCTGTGGCCTGGGACAAGGTTGAATAAAGGTTGATGTCCAGATGGCCTTTAATTGGTAATATGTATGAGGTTTTGCAGAGGGAGCTAGGTCCTGCTGCAACTGCATGCTCAGGATCGGTTGGGAAATGATGGGTTATAATAATATTGCTAACTATGTTGCATGGTCTTCGCGCTGTTACTCGTGATTGGTCAAGGAGAGGGGACTTGCCCAAATTGTTTACTTACCTGGTAGAATATTTCTTTGCTTAATGGAACTGTTTCCCACTAAGTGCTTTCTATCAAACTATGTTATGTGATGTTTTGTGATTGGGTTAGGGAACTGTCAGTTAACGTATTTTGTAACCCTTATTGATGATTGGCGTGTAGAGGTTGCCCCCCCCCCCCCCCCCCCCCATGTATTTCGTGCCATGGGTCAGTGAGGGTATAAAATAGGTATTGTATTGGTGTTGGATAATAAAGGGAGTTGATTACCAGTGCTTCGTATTTGGTGTTTGACTGAACCAGACTACGGGGGGTAAGATTAGAACCTGAATTACACCAATATTCTCTTGATTTCACAGCAATTTAAAACACTTTGTTTTCTCACTTTCCCAATTCTGTCAAAAGGTTATTAATCAGAAACTGGAGCCGTTTCCTCTCCACAGTTTTAGCCTGACTTGCCAAACATTTCCAGTATTTCCTTTTTGTTTGTCAAATTTGCAGCATATTCAACGGTTTCAAATGGACGGTTGGTCTGCACCCCAGAGTTCTGAAGGAGGTGGCTGCAGAGAATTGGGAGCCATTAGTTGTGATATTTCAAGAATCACTAGAGTTAGGTCCTGAAGATTGGAAAATGGCAAATATCACCTCACTGTACAGGAAGGCAGCAAAGCGGAAACTATAGGCAGATTTCGGTGGTGGTAAGATTTTAGAGTCAATAATAAAGGATGAGGTTACGCAGTACTTGGAAGTACATGATAAAATAGGCCAAAGTCAGCATGGTTTTGTGAAGGGAAGATCTTGCTTGACGAACCTGCTGGACTTCTTGGAGGAAAGTTAACAGCATGACAGAGAGGGGAGGCTGTAGATGGTTTTTACCCGAATATTCAGAAGGCCTGCGATAAGGTGTCACATGTCAGGCTGCAAGGGTAGATGAGAGCCCATGGTAGTAAAGGGAAGATAATAGCATGAATCGCGGGTTGGTTGGACGGCAGAAGCAAAGAGGTGCAATAAAAGGCGATTTTTCTGGTCTGCTGCCAGTGACTAGTGGAGTTCCGTAACGGACAGTGCTGGGGCCGCTTCTCTTCACATTGTATATTAATGATTTGGATAAGGGGATTGAAGGCTTTGTGGCCAAGTTTGCCGATGATGCTAAGATAGGTGGAGGGGTAGGCAGTGTAGAGGAAGCAAGGACTCTGCAGAAGGACTTGATCAGGTTAGGAGTGGGCAGAGAAGTGGCAGATGAAATTCAGTATAGCAAAGTGCGGAGTCATGCATTTTGGTAATAAAAATAAAGATTATTTTCTAAAAGGAGAGAATCTAGAAATTGGTGGTGCAAAGGGACTTGCGAATGCTGGTACAGGATTCCCAAAAAGTTAATTTGCAAGTCGAATTGGTAGTGAAGGCAAATTCAATACCAGCATTTATAACAAAAGGACTGGAAAACAGAGATGTAATGCTGAGGCTCTATAAGGCGTTGATATCAACACTTCTGCACAGTAGTAGCTGATGAACCACGTTTCAGCTTCCATGGAGGTCAGACAAAGTTCCATGCAAAGTCTTCATACGTCTGTGGATATTCAGGCTAATCAAGTTCAAGTGAGTTTATTGTCATGTGTCCCTGATAGGACAATGAAATTCTTGCTTTGCATCAGCACACAGAACATAGAAGGCATTTACTACAAAACAGATCAGTGTGTCCATATACCATATATAAATATATACACACATGAATAAATAAACTAATAAAGTGCAAATAACAGATAATGGGCTATTAGTTATCAGAGTTTTGTCCGAGCCAGGTTTAATAGCCCGGTGGCTGTGGGGAAGTAGCTATTCCTGAACCTGGTCGTTGCAGTCTTCAGGCTCCTGTACCTTCTACCTGAAGGTAGCAGGGAGATGAGTGTGTGGCCAGGATGGTGTGGATCTTTGATGATACTGCCAGCTTTTTTGAGGCAGCGACTGCGGTAAATCCCATCGTTGGAAGGAAGGTCAGAGCCGATGATGGACTGGGCAGTGCGTACTACTTTTTGTAGTCTTTTCCTCTCCAGGATGTTCAAATTGCCGATCCAAGCCACGATGCAACCGGTCAGCAAGCTCTCTCTGTGCACCTGTAGAAGTTAGAGAGAGTCCTCCTTGACAAACCGACTCTCCGTAATCTTCTCAGGAAGTAGAGGCGCAGGTGAGCTTTCTTGATAATTGCATCAGTGTTCTCGGACCAGGAGAGATCTTCAGAGATGTGCACTCTCAGGAATTTGAAGCTTTCAACCATCGACCCGTTTATATAAACGGGGCTGTGGGTCCCCATCCTACTCCTTCCAAAGTCCACAATCAGTTCCTTGGTTTTGCTGGTGTTGAGGGCCAGGTTATTGTGCTGGCACCATATGGACTGTTGCTCGATCTCTCTTCTGTACTCCGACTCATCCTCATCAGTGATACATCCCACAACAGTCGTGTCATCAGCGAACTTGATGATGGAGTTCGCACTGTGACCGGCTACGCAGTCATGAGTATACGGAGAGTACAGCAGGGGGCTGAGCACGCAGCCTTGAGGTGCTCCCGTGTTGATTGTTATCGAGTCTGACACATTTCCACCAATACGAACAGACTGTGGTCTGTGAATGAGGAAGTCGAGGATCCAATTGCAGAGGGATGCGCAGAGACCCAGTTCTGCGAGTTTGGTAACCAGCTTGGAGGGGATGATAGTATTAAATGCCGAGCTGTAATCGATGAATAACAGCCTGACATATAAGATTTTGTTGTCCAAGTGGTCTAGAGTGGAGAGCCAGCGAGATCGCATCCACCGTTGATCTGTTGTGGCGGTAAGCGAACTGCAGTGGGTCCAGGGTTTAGTCGAGATAGGAGTTGATTTGCGCCATGATCAACCTCTCGAAGCACTTCATCACCACAGGCGTTGGTGCCACAGGTCGATAGCCATTGAGGCACGTCATCTTGCTCTTCTTGGGCACTGGTATAATTGATACCTTTTTGAAACAGGTGGGAACCTCAGACCTCAGAAGTGAGAGGTTGAAAATGCCCGTAAAAACTCCAGCCAGTCGGTCCACACAGGTCCAGGTGCTTTTCGAGGGTTCACCCATCTGAAGGATTTCCTGACATCGGCCTCTGTGACTGAGACTGAAATACCATCACAGCGAATGGGGGCTTGGGAAGGCACATCGGTGTTCTCCCTATCAAAACGTGCGTAAAACGCATTGAGCTCATCAGGGAGTGATGAGTCGCCAACATTCGAGCTGCCTCCTGATTTCGCCTTGTAGGAGGTGATTGCATTCAGGCCCTGCCACAGCTGCCGAGCATCTGTCTCATCCTCCAGCTTGGAGCAGAAGTCCCTTTTGGTCTTTTTGATGGCCTTACCAAGGTCGTATCTGGACTTCTTATAGACCACTGTATCATCAGACATGAATGCCCGGTGTCTGGTCTTCAGAAGATTGCGGATCTCAAAGTTGATTCAAGGTTTCTGATTGGGAAACACTCGGAAGGTTTTTGTAGGGATGCAGTCCTCCACACATTTCTTAATGAAGTCTGTAACGACTGCGGCGTATTCGTTCAAGTCCGTTGCCGAGTCCTTGAACGTAGCCCAGTCTACAGACTCCTAACAGTCCTGCAGTTGTTCCTCTGCCTCCCCCGACCAGCTCTGTACTGTCCTCACCTCTGGGGGTGCGCTCTTTAATTGATGCCTGTAGGCAGGGAGAAGCAGCACCGCGGTATGGTCGGATTTAGCTAGGTGAGGGCGAGGGATAGAGCGGTGGGCATTCTTGATGATGGTGTAGCAGTGGTCGAGGGTGTTTGGACCTCTGGTGCAGCAGGAGACATGTTGGTGGAAGTTGGGGAGTGATTTCTTTAGGTTTGCCTTATTGAAGTCCCCAGCAATGGTGGTAAATGCCTCGGGGTAAGACGTCAGGTGTTTGTTGACCACGGCGTGCAGCTCCTCCAGTGCCAGACGGACGTCTGCCTGGGGTGGGATGTAGACCGTGGTCAGGATGATGGAGGCGAATTCCCTCGGAAGGTAGAAGGGACGGCACTTCACCGCCAGATGTTCGAGGTGTGGAGAGCAGGAGTTGGACAGGACTGCCACGTCTGAGCACCATGCAGAGTTGACCATGAGGCAGACGCCCCCTCCTCTCCCTTTCCCAGATGCCAGTGTACGGTCCATGCGGTGGATGGAGAACCCTTCAGGCTGGACCGCTGAGTCTGGGGAGCTGGGGGTGAGCCATGTCTCTGTGAAACAGAACACAGAGCATTCCCTCAGCTCCCTTTGATAAAGCAGTCTTGCCCTCAAGTCATCCACTTTATTTTCAAGGGTCTGTACATTTGCCAGTAGGATAGTAGGGAGAGGGGGCCGAAGTCCCCTGCGCTTCAGTCTGACCTGAAGCCCTGCCCGCCAGCCACGTTTCCGGACACAATGGAGGCTTCCCCTTTGTTTCCAGGTACTGAGTTTACTGTACCTGCTGTTTCTGCGGGCCAGCGCTGGAACGGGGATTTATACGCAGACAGCAGCTCCAGCTCCTTCAAGGTCGGCAGCTGCAGCTTCATTGTTCCCGGGAGATTCAGCCCGTCGGCTCTGGTGGTCATCCCGGGGTTCCGAGGTAAACTACCTGGGTTCCTCAGTCGGGTCGGGAGATTTCCAACGACCGTGGGAAGGTTTAAAGACCGGGGCTCCCGCGGCTGCGGGAGATCGCAAAATTGCGAGAGCCTTGAGGTGCTCAAGCAGCTTGTCTGAAACGGCACCGTTTTCCTGATCCAGGTGAGTTGATTGAAGTTGTATGTAAGCCTTCTAGGTTCTGGAGCTCCACAAAAGTCGCCGCAGGCAGGCGCCATTTTTTTCAACAAAAAACAATCCTGAGCTCGGTTATGCCCGTTGATGATCTTTGATAGGCTTCTCCTTTAGTACACTACCTCTCCTATTCATCCCCTTCTACCTCAGATTCCTGCAGTCCCCAAGATTCCTGCTTCGCCATTAGACAGGATACTGCAAGCAACCATCAATAATGAAACCTTGCTCGCTGCAGACAGCCAAATTTATTCTTGAGAAGGCCATAGATAGTCTCAAGTTCCTTTATGTGCTGTGACATCCACTGCAGCTACATTGATAGAAGATAGTAGATGCCAAGGAACAAGCAGGTTGTCCTTATCTCCCCCAAAAAATATCCATCATTTTAGCCTTGGTGAGTTTTTCCAGAGCGGGTCATTTAAAAATCGGTCACCAAATGCGTAAATTAGTTAATTGAACAGCAAATAAAGTAGGGCTTGCTCTTAGGGGAGCAACCTTGTTGAGGTAAAATGCCTTGGTGAGTAAAGTGTGAATCTTTGGCTCAAGAGTCTTCGGCAAGGAGGCTACACTTGACTCGAAATTTGTGATTTTTTTTTTGTCCACTGAAGAAATAGCAAGGCAAGTTGGTGCAGTGCGTTTCCTGCAGGATGTGGGAAGTCAGGGACACGGCTGGTGCTTCTGACAACTGCACCTGCAGAAATCGTGTCCAGGTGCAGCTCCTGAATGAATATGTTGGGGAACTGGAGCAGCAGCTGGATGACCTCAGGGCCATCCGGGAAAACGAGAGTTTCCTGCACCTTGTGCAGGTGAGGGCTGGAACAGGGAGATAGGGGATCTGAATGTGTGGCTGAGAGGCTGGTGCAGGGAGCAGGGATTTAGATTTATAGACCACTGGGATCTCTTCTGGGATAGGGGTGACCTGTACAAAAGAGACACATTACACCTTAACTGGACGGGGGGGGGGGGGGGGGGGGGGGGGGGAGAGAGGGGTTGATAAATTGGGAGTATAAGGAGGGAGTTAATGGGGAAGAGAGTAAAGGGAAAGTTACAAAAGACAGCTAAATTCATGGGACGGAAAGTTCAAGAAGGGATGACAGTAAAGTCAGGTGAAATAGGAGGGGAAGTGAGAAGGGACGTGAATACCGAATTAAAAGTGTTATATATGAATGCGAAGTATAAGAAATAAAGTGGATGAGCATGAGGCTCAGTTAGAATTTGGTATGATGCTGTAGGAATTACAGGAACATGGCTGCAAGAGAATTGGAGCTGGGACGGAATATTCAGGGGTATACGTCCTATCTAAAAGACAGACAAGACAGGTGGGGTTGTCTCTGTTGGTAAGGAATGAAATTCAGTCCCTTGCGAGGGGTGACATAGAATCAGAAGATGTGGAGTCATTGTGGATAGAACTGAGAAATTGTGAGGGTATAATGACCCTAATGGAAGTTATCTACAGGCCCCCAAACAGTAGCCTGGATATAGGGTGCAGGTTGCATCAGGAAAAATTAGCATGTAACAAATGTAATCTACAGTGGTTATGGGAGGTTTCAACATGCAGGTTGACTGGGAAAAATCAGGTTGGTCCTGGACCCCAAGAAAGAGAGTTTGTAGAGTGCCTTCGAGATGGATTCTTAGAGCAGCTTGTACTGGAGCCTACCAGGGAGAAGGCAATTCTGGATTTAATGTTGTGCAATGAACCAGATTTGATAAGGGAACTCGAGGTAAAGGAACCATTAGGATATAGTGGCCATAATATGATGTTTTGAATCTGCAATTTGAGAGGGAGAAGGGAAAATCTGAAGTGTCGGTATTGCAGTTGAACAAAGGGGACTATGGAGGCATGAGGGAGGAGCTGGCCAAAGTTGACTGGAAAAGGACCCTATTTGGGATGATCGTGGAACAGTAATGGCAGGTATTTCTGGGAATAATCCACAAGATGCAGGATCATTTCATTCCAAAGAGGAAGAAAGATTCTAAGAGGCGACCATGGCTGACAAGGGAAGTCAAGGACAGTATGTAAAAATAAAAAAGACGTATAACACAGCAAAGATGAGTAGGAAGCCAGATGATTGGGGTACTTTTAAACATCAACAGAAGGTAACTAAAAAAGCAATACAGGGAGAAAAGATGAAGTACGAAGGTAAGCTAGGCAAGAATATAAAGGAGGATAATAAAAGCTTTTTTAGGTATGTGAAGAGGAATAAAATTTGTTAAGACAAATGTGGGTCCCTTGAAGACAGAAACAGGTGAATTTATTATGGGGAACAAGGAAATAGCGGATGAGTTGAACAGGTACTTTGGTTCTGTCTTCACTAAGGAAGACACAAATGATGTACTAGGGGACCTCGGGTGATGGAGGAAATTCACATTTGTCAGGAAATGGTGTTGGGTAGACTGATGGGATTGAAGGCTGACAAATCCCCTGGGCCTAATGGTATGTATCCCAGGGTACTCAAGGAGGTGGCTCTAGAAACCGCGGATGCATCGGTGATCATTTTCCAATGTTCTGTAGATTCTGGATCAGTTCCTGTGGATTGGAGGGTAGCTGATGTTAACCCACTTTTCAAGAAAGGAGGGAGAGGGAAAGCAGGGTATTATGGACCAGTTAGCCTGACATCAGTGGTGGGGAAGATGCTGGAGTCGATTATTAAAGATGTAATTGCAGCGCATTTGGATAGCAGTAACAGGATCACTCCAAGTCAGCATGGATTTTCGAAGGGGAAATCATGCTCAACAAATCTTCTGGAATTTTTTGAGGATGTAACAAGTAAAATGAACAAGGGAGAACCAGTGGATGTAGTGTAGCTAGACTTTCAGAAAGCCTTTGATAAGGATATTAGGGAAAATTAGAGCACATGGTATTGGGGGTAGGGTATTGACATGGATAGAAAATTGGTTGGCAGACAGGAAACAAAGAGTAGGGATTAACGGGTCCCTTTCAGAATGGCAGGCAGTGACTAGTGGGGTGCCGCAAGGCTCGGTGCTGGGACCGCAGCTATTTATTATATACATTAATGATTTAGTTGAAGGAATTAAAAGTAACATTAGAAAATTTGCAGATGACACAAAGCTGGGTTGCAGTGTGAACTGTGAAGAGGATGCAGGGTGACTTGGACAGGTTGTGTGAGTGGGCGGATGCATACAATGTGTCACTTTCCAAATGTTGCCATGAATAGTAAACTGTGAGATACAACACAGTTCAACCATGGCTTCTTGGAACGTCCTGGAGGCTGGGAGTTTGAGTGTGAGTGTTTCAGGTGTAAATTTAGGCCGTGTCTCCAGCAGAAGATCATAGATTCTACCAAGGCTGATTTTGTAGGTTAGGAGAAAATGATGCTTGAGAGTTTGCGATAAGTGTGGGTCCCTTTAGCCACTCTGGGTAAATGCAAACGTTTATTTGCATCCTCCATCAAAAATCCTAGCCTGTCTGCAGTTTCAATTCCTCCAGCAGAACTAACAAGAGCACAACACATAAAACTGTTTTACATTGGTGAAAGTGTACACATGGCCATACAGTTTAATACACCTTAGTATTTAATAGGAGTGGTTTCTGTCTTCAGCTTTCAGAACACTGCAGAAGTTTGAATTGATGTAAAGATAGGATTTAAACTCTGCAGCTGCATAATTAGTACTATGAAAGCTCTTTCTAGAGTAGCGAAGAACTGTGAATAAGAAAAAATTCAGCTGGCAAAACTTTAAAACTGCATTGCGTGAGGAATAGCATTATTGTTTCACATCACATGCATGTTAATTTAAAAACTACATCATCCATGCAAGTGGAATTCCCAACAGGAACTACCTAGGAGAACTACCACCATTTACTCTGGAAGTGATCAATATTTATTTATGCAGTGCCAAATTATTAATTGATACTAAAATTAAAATTTTTAGGTCACTCTTTTGCAATCCTCAAGACTAAAAATGAGTTTAATCAAGACATTTCAGCCACATCTATTGTGAAAAGTTCCAAACATATATATTTTGTGGAATTATATTGAAAAACCCAGGTATAGTATGCATGGGATATGCAGACTAACTGAGGATGAGGGTACCGAGAACAATGTTTACAAAGAATCTACAACCTGTGTATTGGCAAAAATAATTTAATTCAATATTAATCCCCATAAAATAAAGGGAAAACTGTTAATATCATGCATATCGCAGCTCTTTAGAAAAGTTCTGTGGAATTCTCTGCCTCAGAGGGTGGTGGAGGCAGGTTCTCAGAATGCTTTCAAGAGAGAGCTAGATAGGGCTCTTAAAAATAACGGAGTCAGGGGATATGGGGAGAACGCAGGAACGGAGTACTGATTGGGGATGATCAGCCATGATCACACTGATCACAGTGCTGGCTCGAAGGGTCAAATGGCCTACTCCTGCACCTATTGTCAATTGTCTACATTGAATTATACTCTTACTGTTCTTTTCCCAGTGATCCTGCAATTTTTTTTTTTTGCTTTTTCACAATGAATGGCAGGGCCCCGGGAGTGATGTAGAGCAGAAGGATCTAGGAGTGCAGGTACATAGTTCTCTGAAAATGGCATCATAGGTAGACAGGGCAGTCAGGTAGGCTTTCAGTACATTGGCCTTCATCTTTCAGAGCATCGAGTATGGAAGAGTTACAGTTGTGCTAACAGGGGAGATACTTGAGGCAGGGACTACCACAACGTTTAAGAAAGAATTGGACAGATACATGGATAGGACAGGTTTAGAAGCATATGGGTAAAACTAAGGCAGGCGAGACTAGTGTAGATGGGGCACGTTGGTCGGTGTGGGCAAGTTGGGCCGAAGGGCCCTTTTCCACGCTGTATGATTATCGGTCATACAAGACATTGGTGAGGCTGCATTTGTGGTATTGTGTTCAGTTTGGGTTACCCTGCGAAAGGAAGAATGTTGTTAAGTTGGAAAGAGTACAAAGATTTTTGTGAGGATGTTGCCAGGATGTGAGGGCCTGAACTATATATAGGGAGTGGCTGGGCAGCCCAAAACTTATTCCTTGGAGTGCAGGAGACCGAGGGACAATCTCATAGAGGAGTATAAAATCATGACAGGTTTGAGGCGAGAGGGGAAAGATTTAATAGGAACCTGAGGGGCGACACTTTTTCCACAGAAGGTGGTGGGTATATAGAAAGAGCTGCCAGAGAAGGTAACTGAGGCAGGTACTATAGCAACATTTAAAAGACATTTGGACAGGTACATGGGATAGGAAAGTTTTAGAGGGATACGGGCCAAATGAGGGCAGGAAGCATAGATGAGGCATCGTGGTCTGCATGGGCAAGTTGGGCCAAAGGGACTGTTTCCATACTGGATGACTAAATGTACGTCAAATGCCTTACTGATAACTACAATTGAATTTGCTTTAAAAACAGTGAATTTCAAAAATAAAAATTTGATGTGCAGGTGGAATACTAACCCCTTTCTATCAAAGAAAATATTGTCTTGAATTTTAGTCATGTTTCTGTTCTACGTACTGTCGATGCAATCAGTAAATCCCCTACTTTTCAGCAGTTGAAGATTCTATTATTCTGTAATTTTTATTATTGCAGATCGTCTTTTAAATCTAGAAGTCTATTAAGAAGACCAAAGTTAATTTTTTCCTTGCTTTGGTAAAAGTCCTCGATAATGTTTTTGCTCAATTTTTAATTCTATTCGATGGCTGGTTACCTATTCGCCTTCAGCTTTAATTTATAAATCAGTCAGTATCATGGTTAATCCTGACTAACATTTAACAAGTAAAATGGTAGATCACCGTCAGCTCCTAAGTTACATCTTTTTTAATCTTATAACTAACCATTGCTGGGTTTGTGGCAGTTTTACTGGATGGTAAAAGGACAGGTAGAGAAACATTCACAAAAACATTATTAATTAATATTTTTCCATAAATCCCAAGTTAACCTACGTTTTTGCAAATTTAGCTGTGACTAGAAATTTCCTGAAATTATGTAATTCTGAATTCCAGCAAGAGCAGATTCTTAAGTTCAAATGAATTTTAATAGCCAAAATCCTGTATCAGCTTTACAAATATTACTCACCATAGGCTCATTGGGATCTGAGAACTTCACTCGGACATCTTGCAAGTGTTTTAAGATGGGCTCGTCATGTTCCTGATGAGAAATATATTTAAATGCAGAGATCCTGACAAGTTACAAGATTTAAAAAAATGGTCATGCTAAACACCCCATCTTATTTCTTGTTTTGCAGCAGTATCTACATCTCAGACACAAGGGACTGCTGATACTTGTTTAAAAAAAACGATGTGCTCGAGTTACACAGCAGATAGAAAGGTCCCAATCCAAACGTCGCCTATCCATGTCTTCCAGAGATGCTGCCTGATCCGCTGAGTTACTCCAGCACATGGCATCTACATCTCAACTTGCCAATATCCTCACGATTCCCCACCACAAATAAATACAATGATTTCATGAAAGAAAATCAGATTGGTGAAAGATTGGAAATGGTGTTCCACAAGGATCATTGGTTAACACCGATTTGGACTCGATCAGAAATAGTTTGAATATTTGCAGATGGCCCTAAACTAGTGATGTGGAGAAAGCAAAAGGCGTAAGTACCAAAATGCAGGAAGGCATTCATATGTTTTTCTTGATGCATCTATATTCCATCCTCCAAATGCAGTGAAAAGCAGGAGAGCCAGGAGATTCTTGCAAGACAAACATTGAATTTAAGAACTTGTTCACTATCAAACTATCAATCGTCGCTTCTCCACCTGTTTTGCTGAATTCCCAATCAGGCCAATATTTGCCGGCTCATTGTATGAACTTCAATTTTCAGCTAAAGGTCACTCAAAAATGCCTTTTACAAGTTAATATTAGATCCATAAACATTGCCCTATTAATTCAATTATCAGCTAAAAGCTTAACCAAATTCATCTATATGAGCAATCAAGAAAAGTAGATGAAGATATAGCAATGCAGTATATAATATATAATCTAATTGGGCAATAGATTGGTTTAAATGTTTAAAATACTATGTATTACCTAGAAAAAAAATATTTTGATAAAGTACTTAATTACGTAAGAATTACCATCAAGAGCTGAAAATGAAACAGAATCTTGGCAAAAATACAGCAACAACAAATTAAATGAAATCTGTACTGAGCTGACAATCATGCCCTTCACTTGCTCACCTCCACAAGTTCACACAGCATATCCACATTCCTGAAAATTGTGCCCCAGAAATCAGGGATTCCTTTGAGATTCGCATCCTGTTCTGATTCTTCTTTCTTCTCATCTATTGCTGCTTTCTTTTTCATTTCTTCCTATTACGATAAATATTACATTTTAATAAAACGCAAAAATATAAATATAAATCTGTGCTTTAATGATCAGGAAACAAACTTGGCCACAAACTCTTTACACATGACCACCACCTAGAAATATTAATTTAGCTCAATTTGAGTTTCCAGTCAGGTTCCGCTTATAACATAAAACCACATTTAAAACAACACTAACAATCAGTAAATAGATAAACCTGTGAAACAGATAGTCATAGAAAAGTTGATGTGAGAAATGGGAGATGTTTAGCAGCAAAGGTCCCAATCCAAAACGTCTCTATCCACGCCCACCAGGGACTGTCCAAAAGGTTAAAACCCAAGGAATCCAAGAAATTCTATTCAAATTTAATTATGCAATAGGAGACAGTGTAGCACAGCTGTCAGTACTGGGACCCATTCTGTTTGCTGTATACATTAATGATTTAGATGTTAATGTAGAAGGCCCGATTAGTTGCTGCCTTTCCTGAATTGAAATCATGGTGGCTGGCCACGCGGACGATTGGGCTTTGAGCCTGGCTCCGAGGGCGACGGCGCTGCTGCCTCCGGGCACACAAGGAGGGAAAGGAGCGGCACCCTCGAGATCCCAGGCAAGAGATAAGCCTTTTTGCTTGATAGTGTAGAGTCACAGTAATCATGCAATTACATAAAGTGTACTTTTAACACACCATATTTTGCAATATAGCAATATTTCGAATGGCAGAAATTAGGTCTTAAAGTCACAGGACTTGTCAGGCTTCACTTTTTCTGAGTGAAACTTACAGCTAATTCTTCCTCTTCCTCCTTGTCACTATGCCATTCACACTCTGTATCTGTAGGCTCGACATTGCCTGTTGTTATGTCTCGTCTCTGCAAGAAAAAAAATCAATGAGCAATAAATGGACAGCAAACAACTGATAATTAACCAATATTCTACATCATTGAAAAGAAAGAATGCAACAATATTTTGGTGTAGAATGGAACTGAATATTCTGGTTTAAAATGAAGTTGGACAAAAAAACCAGAGTAACTCAGCGGGTCAGACTGCATATCTGGAGAAAAGACCCTTCTTCGGACTGAGAGTTATGTGTCCCCAGGCTCTCAATCTGAAGAAGCGTTTTGACTCAAAACGTCAGCTATTCCTTTTCTCCAAAGATGCGGTCTGACTCGCTGAGTTACTCCAGCTTAGTCTGTCTATCTTCACCACTTTTTTTGGTGTGCTGCATACTTGTTCACAAAAATTCTTTTTCACATTTTAATGCACATATGACCCATCATTTTTAGTCTTTACAACGAGGTGACAACTTGAACAAGCCCAAGATGGATGGGTGTTTAACCCTCTAGGCTATATGAAGCTCACTTTATCCAGACTTGATTTTTCTCATTTTCTGTGAACTCAACCTATTCTGAATTCTGCACTGAAATCCTCAGTGCTAAAAGCTATTATTGGGATTGGTATATTATTGCCCTGTGTATGAAGATACAGTAGAAAAAATGTTTTGCACGCCATCCACGCAAATATACACGAGTACAATTACACCATAGACGTGTAATAGGTAGTGCCAAAGAGAAAGTAAAGAGTGCAAAATATAGTGTTACAGATATAAAGAAGGTGGAGATAAAAAAGTGTACAGGCAATATGGTTAATTGGGATGTCAGGAATACATCCCTAGTATTTGAGAAGTCTGTTCAAGAGCCTGCTATTTGTGAGAAAAAAGGTATTCTTGAATCTGGTGGTATGTGCTTAGCAAGCTTTTGTACAGTAGGAGAGAAGAAAGAATGACCAACAGGGTGTGAATGGTTCTACGGCAGCATGAAGTATAGATGGAGTCAATTGCGAGGGTGAGGTGAGGGGGGGGGGGGGGGGGGGGAAGGGAAGGGAAGAAGTTGCTGTTTTCCTGATGAACAGGGCTCAGTCAGATACTCTGCAATTTTATGCAGTTTTGGGCAGAGCAATTTTAATAACAAGCAAAGATGCATCCAGATAGGATGCTTCCTTTGACGCATCTGTAGAAATTGATGAGTCATTGGAAGCAAATGTCCTTGGCTTTCTCAGGAAGTATGCTTTCTTGGCCATAGTGTCAGTGGTTGGACTGTTGGCAATATTTATACATAAAAACATGCACCATTGTATTCAGCAGTTACATCTGTTGTACTGAAGTATTCATTCCAGGCCCACCATCCTACACAGGCTACACATTTAGGCTAACATCAGTAACCAAGAAACCGCTACCATGTCTGAAGGTTCTCGACCCGAAACGTCATCCATTCCTTCTTTCCAGAGATGCTGCCTGCCCCGCTGAATTGTTCCAGCTTTTTGTGTCTATCGTCGGTTTAAACCAGAATCTGCAGTTCATTCTATACATCATGTGATCTATTTGTTAACATTCTAAAATTTGAATTTAATCATTCTTGTTATTCAGATCATGGTTGACCCAGTCAGGAACATAATTATTCCTCCATCTGTACTTGGTCAAAGCTGTGGTATAAACTATTGAAACATTACTCCTGTTCCTTGCACTGCTTCCATAACCATGTTCGATGATGAGTCCATGATGCTGCTCAATGAAATGTGGTGATGTACTGAATGATAAATAGTGCATAATGGTTTCCTCACTGTCACCATCTACTTAATTGCACCATGGAAATCTCCTAGCCATATGATCACAACTGCTCACTGAAGGCAGTAAGAGATGACCGATTATCCTGGTGATGCTCACACTCACAAATTTAATATTAACAGGACCAACTGCAGCCTCAACCAACACCCGTTCCCTACCCATAGCCCCCACGGAGGGCGTGGTCCTCCAACTCAAGCCGTCCCCGAACGTCAGATTCCAGCACACCCCCGTGCCTTCATCAGCAGTGATCTTTAAAATAAATTCTGATTGCAGTTGCCCTGCGTGTTGCAATAGCAATTCACCCTCCCCTTTTAGTCGAGCCATTGTGACGTCATCATTTGAAGCTGGTCGGCTTGAGATTCAAGGTAATTAATCAGTAATAAGTCAAGAAATAAAGCATAAAATGTTCAGTTGAAAGTGCCTCGAGGGGAAATATGTGAATCAGAATATGTAAAAATCTTGTGAAAGCTGGCATTTTTGAAGCTTTAATCTGGAATAACGTGTCAAATAAAGTATTAAATCTTCATCATGGCTAGATTTTTTTAAACTTTAATCAGTAATGTCAAGAAATAAAGCATAAAATGTTCAGTGAAAGTGATCTCGGCCTAGAGGGGAAAAATGTGAATCAGAATATGTAATTTTCTTTGTGAAAGATGGCATTTTTAAAGCTTTAATCGTGAATAACGTGTCAAATACAGGATGAAATCTTCATTCAGGCTGGTCTCTGCTAGCTGAGCCATTGTGACGTCATTATTTGAAGCTGGTGTTTTCAATTTCAAAGTCTTTTGATGTTTTTAAACTTTAATCAGTAATGTCAAGAAATAAAGCATGAAATGTTCAGATAAGGTGATCCCGGCCTCGACCGGAATATGTAAAAATGTTATCATTACCGTGTAGCTTTTCGCGAAGATATAAAGACAACACATAAACACACACACATACACACTAACAAGATCAGAGTTTTAATAAGTATATGATATGATAGTGTAAAGCTATTGAAAAAATCTACAGGGCTATGAATAGAGGATGGGAGAGCAACACTAGCTAAATTGCTCTTATAGAATTTGACAACCTGATAAGCCTCTTCCATGCTGTGGTTCTGTAGATACTTGAAGGTGCTGGCGTAATGATTTCCCTAGTCTTATTAGAGAAATTTAAATCAACTGCCTGCAGGGGTTGCTATAAAACAAATTCCTTCAAAATATCTTTTTAAACTATGCTCCAGATTCACAAAAAGGATCACCCAGTATGAAATAGTTTGGGGCTGGCCTTTGAAAGCAATGGGTAAAAGAGGACTAAGTGGCAGTAAAATTCAGTAATTTGTTTTTTTAAAGAGCTTATCCTAAACAAACGGCCTCTGTCACCCAGAAGGGAATGGCAACAACTGCAGGAAAACGCCAAGGGTAATTCTCCGTCACACACCCTACTAACTTAGAAAGATATTCTTCTTTGTTGTTTATGTGTGGCACTGTGGAACAACCTCGGTTACAAAGGCAGCAGCATTCAAAAAGGTAGTATGCTTCTATCACATTCTCTACAACTAATAGGGATGGAAATGAAATTCTGACTTGTCATTTAAACCATGATACTAGATTACAAAAAGTATCACCGACTACGAAGTAGTTTGGGGTTGGTCCTTGAAAGCAGTGTAAGAGAGGACCAAGTGGTTGTAAATTTCAGCTGACCAGCACCAAACGACTTAATTATTGGTGATCCTTTTTGCGATTCACTATCATAGTTTAGATGGATAATCCCGAGGAATTTGTTTTATAACAGTCCTTGCAGGCAGTTGAAAACATCACATTATCATGTGTAAATAAACTGACGAGGAGCAATACAATTGAAATGATTGAACCATTAAATCACAGTAGGAAAAGAAGCAATTCACATCTCTTAAGGGCCTGTCCTACCAGGGGGCCGCGCGGAGGTCGGGTGATTCCTGTACAGGGCCGTTTCCAACAGCATGCGCCTGCATGCGAAGAGCGCGACTAAACCGGCAGCGGGGGCCGCGCGGAGGTCGGGTGAGTGGCGCAACGCGGCGCAAAGTGAGGCGAACTTGGAGCGAAGTCTTAAAGGTAAGTTCGCCTGGACAGGGACGGACGCACAGAGAGGGGCACAGAGGCACACACAGAGAGGGTCATGGAGGCACCTGCAGAGAGGGTCACGGAGGCACGACGTCGAGGCGGAGTGTAATGCGTCGAGGCGACTGCGAGCCGACAAGCCGTTGCCGCACGGAATTTTTGAACATGGTCAGTTTTTCGGAGCCATGTCGGGACGAACTCCGCACAATTCCGCACGGCTCCGGCGATCGAAGTGGGACCAGCCCCGTGACGCCGGACGGCTTAAGCGACCACGTTAGGTCGCGCTCATCGCATGGAGTTGTATGCTGCTGGGACAGGCCCTTTACCAACAATTGGGTAGGTGATTGAATGCAAAAATAAATAAATGTCATATGCAAGGATCAAGTTAACAAACTCAAAGGCAAATTTACCAGAGGAGCAAGGGAACAAATCAAGTGAGATTTGTTGAAAGGGGCATTATGTCAATGTAATATAATTAGACTCACAGAGGGAGGTTAGATGTGATGATCAGCAAGAGGGGGCAATTGGTTATGTAGAAGCAGCATTGGAAGATCTATATATGCCAAGCAACTGAAAAGGAGCCAAATTCCATTGACTGCAGGTGGAGATGGTGAAACTGAAGTCTTTGGTGTCCACTGTTAAACTCAAGAGTGAGAGGAGATATTGACAGATTTGACCTTCTCTCTGAAGTCTAACTTGGATTCCAGGAAGGGTACACAAAAGGCTGGAGAAACTCAGCAGCATCTAAGGAGCGAAGGAGATAGTTTCGGGCCAAAACCCTTCTTCAGACTGATGGGAGGGGCGGGGAGAAGAAAGGAAAAAGGAGGAGCCCAAGGGCTGAGGGAGAGGTGGGAAGGGGAGGAGACAGCAAGGGTTAACAGAATTGAGAAAATTCAATGTTCAAGCCCCGAAGATGCAGACTCCCCAAGCGGAAAATGAGGCGCTGTTCCTCCAATTTGCGGTGTTGCTCACTCTGGCCGTGGAGGAGGCCCAGGACAGAGAGGTCGGATACGGAATGGGAGGGGGAGTTGAAGTGCTGAGCCACCGGGGGGTCGGGTTGGTTATTGCGCATGGAGCAGAGATGTTCGGCGAAACGATCGCCCAGCCTCCGCTTGGTCTCACCGATATAGATCAGCTGGTATCTAGAGCAGCGGATACAGTAGATGAGGTTGGAGGAGGTGCAGGTGAACCCCTGTTGGACCTGGAAGGACTGCTTGGGTCCCTGAAAGGAGTGGGGAGGTAAAGGGACAAGTGTGGCATCTCTTGCGGTTGCAAGGGAAAGTGCCCGGGGAAGGGGTGGAGCGGGAGGGAAGGGAAGAATTGACAAGGGAGTTGCGGAGGGAGCGGTCTTTGCAGAAGGCAGACAGGGGGGGGAGATGGGAAGATGTGGTGAGTGGAGGGGTCACGTTGGAGGTGGCGAAACTGGCGGAGGACTATGTGTTGTATGTGCCGGCTGTTGGGGTGAAAGATGAGGACCAGGGGGACTCTGCCCTTGTTGCGAGTGGGGGAATGGGGAGAGAGGGCAGTGTTGCAGGGTATGGAGGAGACCCTGGTGCGAGCCTCATCTATGGTGGGGGAGGGGAATCCCCGTTCTCTGAAGAATGAGGACATTTGTGATGACCTGGTGTGGAACACCTCATCCTGGGAACAGATGCGGCGTAGACGGAGGAATTGGGAATAGGGGATGGAGTCCTTACAGGAAGCAGGGTGGGAAGAAGAGTAGTCCAGGTAGCTGTGGGAGTCAGTTGGTTTGTAGTGGATGTTGGTCAGGAGTGTATCACCTGCAATAGAGATGGTGAGGTCAAGGAATGGTAGGGAAGTGTCGGAAATGGTCCAAGTGTATTTGAGTGCCGGATGGAAATTGGTGGTGAAATGGATGAAGTCAGTCAGTTGTGTGTGGGTGCAGGAGGTGACACCAAAGCAGCCGTCGATGTAACAGAGGTAGAGGTCGGGGATGGGGCCCTGGTACGCCGAGAACAAGGATTGTTCGACGTACCCGACAAAGAGGCAAGCGTAGCTGGGGCCCATGCGTGCGTCCATAGCTACGCCTTGTGTTTGGAGGAAATGGGAGGAGTCAAAAGAGAAGTTATTGAGTGTAAGGACCAACTCCGCTAGGCGGAGGAGGGTGTCAGTGGACGGGTATGGGTTGCTCCTCTGGTCGAGGAAGAACCGGAGGGCTTTGAGACCATCCTGGTGGGGGATGGAGGTGTAGAGTGACTGGACGTCCATGGTGAAGATGAGAGGATGGGGGCCTGGAGAATGGAATGCGCGGAGCCGACGGAGTGTCTGAGGTGCCTTGAACATAGGTGTGGAGGGATTTAACCAAGGGGGAGCCGACGGAGAGACACTCTTCGTCGGCTCCGAGCATTCCATTCTCCAGGCCCCCATCCTCTCATCTTCACCATGAACGTCTAGTCGAACTTTAAGGCTGAAATGATACCCAGCTCTTTGCAAAATAATACTCTTCTTGATGTACTTGGAGTACTGAGAGCAAATTTGGGCCCCATATCTGAGGAATGTGCTGGCTCTGGTCTGGAGACGGTCCAGACGGGGTTCACAGGAATGATTCCAGGAATGAGTGGGTTAGCATACGATGAGTGTTTGACAGCATTGGGCCTCTACTCGCTGGAGTTTAGGTTGAGGGGGGACCTCATTGAGACTTACAGAATAATGAATGGCATAGCGTGGATGTGGAAGGGATGTTTCCACCGGTGGGAGAGTCTAGGACCAGAGGTCATAGCCTCAGAATTAACGGGCGCTCTTTTAAAAAGGCGGTGAGGTGGAACTTCTTTAGTCAGAGGGTAGTTAATCTGTGGAAGTCATTGCCACAGAGGCCTGTGGAGGCCACGTCAGTGGATATTTTTAAGGCAGAAATAGACAGATTCTTGATCAGAACAGGTCTCAAGAGTTAAGAGAAAAAGGCAGGAAAATGGGATTAGGAGGCAGAGATCAGCCAAGATTAAATTGCAGAGTTGACTCGATGGCCTAATTCTACTTCAATAACGTGAAGTTATGTAGAATCTGATTTTATTGGACCATCAGAAAGAAAAATTCTGAAGTTGTGGTATCCCTCACACGAGAAACAAAGTAATTTTGTTTAAAAAAAATGTATAACCTACGCACAATAGTTGTAAAACAAACCAAAATGAAGATGAAGGTAAATATTTTAGCATAATAATTTGGGACACTTCAAGAAGTGGTAATTAATAAATTTCAATGTCTCAAGTACCAAATCATCAGCCATAACAAATTGTGGAGTTACTTCTAAAGGTAAAGGATTGGTTTAGTTGACATACAAATGACAATTGTTTTTAAGTACTCATACCTTTTCAAAGTATGGCTGGTAAAGGGCTGCATATTTCCACTCCAATTCATGAACCTCCTCGTAAAATTTGGCTTCTATGTGGGCGCATTTAACCTGAAGGTGCTTCAAGGCATTTATTCTTCTCTTTACAGCTTTAGGTAAACTGCAAAAGACAGTTGACCATAAATAGCCAAAACACAGGGCAATGTTACATTCCATCTTTCTAATGCAAATAATTACAGACTATTATTACCAACACCGCTACACCCTCCACCCCCTTCCCCGTCACCAGTTTGTCCACGCAATTTAAACAGCTAATAACCTAAATAGAGACACAAGGTGTGGGAGTAGGCAGCATTTGGTGGGTCAGGCAGCATTTCAGGGGAACATGGATAGGTGACGTTTTGGGTCAGGACACTTCTTTGGTCAGGTAATAACCTAGCTACTTAAGTAATGTGCCAGAACTGACAGTCACCTGAAAGCCGCATGCACTCGCCCCCATCTCTCTTCCAGCTTTCTCCTCCTTACCACAATGAGTTTGAATAAGGGACCCTGAAATGTAACTTATCCATGTTATCCAGAGAGGCTGCCAGACCTGGCAAGTTACTCCAGCATTATGTGACTTTGTTTATAAACAAGCATCTGCAATTCCTTTTATCTACATAGTTGAGACGTCATGTCACACTCTCGCGAGATATTGGTGAGGGCGCATTTGCAGTATTATGTTTAATCTTGGTCACACTGTCATAAGAAAGATGTCATTAAGCTAGAGAGTTCAGAAAAGATTTGAGGATATTGCCAGGACTCTAGGGACTGAACTAGAAGGAGAGTATGCTCTGGCTAGGAATCCTGTGAGTGCTGATGGCTAAAATCATGAGGGGAACTGAGGGGAACATGAGGGTGAATGCATTGTGCATTTTACCAGAGGACATAACTAAGTCGAGAGGGGGAAGATATAATATGACCCTGAATGGCAATATTTTTTCACTCAGAGGATGGGAGGGTATGTGGGACGGGCTGCCAGAGGAAGTGGTTGAGGCAGGTACAATAACAACATTTTAAAGACATTTGGACATGTACAAGGATAGGAAAGGTTTAGATGGATATGGGCCAAACACAGTATAGACAGGTTGGGGCAGTGTGGAGGTGATGTCCTTTCTCCAACCTGTATGACTTTAATCTCAGTATTAATGAATAACTACCCCATAATGGCTCGACCACTGACATGTATGGTCATGTTAGTGCCGTGCACCATAAGCTTCCTGTTAACATCCAATAAGCATCAAAAGTGATACGGTCAACATCCTTTCATGCTGTCATTGTTCAGAAAAGAAACTGGCAGATAAAGGGGAATATTCCCAATTTTATCTATTTTACAACTGTATCTTCAAAATTAAATTTACAACTCCAGGCAAGGTAAATCTAAATCAAAAAATCATTGTTTTACAACATCTAGGAGCAGGAACACACAGTCTTAGATAATCATTGTAGAATACCCCAGGTCATACATCTATCAGATTATTGTGACAATGTAACAGAACCTGAAGTAATCAGCTAAACAAGTACACATTACAAGTTTCCAATTATGTTTCCACCTGTTATATGAGAAAATAGAATCTGAACAGTATACATGGCATGGTGACACTTCTGCTTCCAGCAATCAGCAGTACCAATTTCACATCTACCCCAATTACCATCACTTCACAATAACCCACTCTGTACTGTGATCTCATTTACAGGTTAACTTTTTCGCATCTCTCAGCCAAGCTAAGTTAACATCAGATACAATCAACAATTGTGCAGCATGGATATGCCACTGAAATATTGGTGCACATACTCCAGAAGAAAAATCATTAAAATATTTTCTCTTGCACATTTTAAAAAAGTACTTAATTCAGATCAAGTACATGAAAGTTCGAACCCCAAACATTTTTTTAAGCCAAATACTACTTTCCCCCTTTTATCTGAGATTGAGTCATGCTCACATATATTTTGATTAAACATTCCACCGGAAAAGAACATTTCCAAGCACTGGACCCAACGTCCATAGTTATCTATAAAATAAAGTTTAAGAAAGAACTGCAGATGCTGGAAAAATCAAAGGTAAACAAAAATGCTGGAGAAACTCAGCGGGTGAGGCAGCATCCATGGAGAGAAGGAATTGGAGACATTTCGGGTCGAGACCCTTCTTCAGACTGATGTCGGGGGGGGGGGGGGGGGGGGGAGGGGAGGGGGAAGAAAGGAAGAGTCAGAGACAGTAGGCTTGTGGGAAAGCTGGGAAGGGGGAGGGGAAGGAGGGAGAAAGCAAGGACTATCTGAAATTGGAGAAGTCAATGTTCATACCACTGGTGTGTAAACTACCCAAGCGAAATATGAGGTAAGGTTCCTCCAATTTGCACCGGGCCTCACTGTGACTGTGGAGAAGGCCTAGGACGTAAAGGTCGGATTCGGAATGGGAGGGGGAGTGGGAGTTGAAGTGGAACCTGGAACAGCTGATGCAGTAGATGAGGTTGGAGGTGCAGGTGAACCTCTACCTCACCTGGAAAGACTGCATGGATCCTTGGATGGAGTCGAGTGGGGAGGTAAAGCGACAAGTGTAGCATTTCCTGCAGTTGCAAGGGAAAATACCCGGGGAGGGGGTGATTTGGGACGAAATGACCAAGGGGTTATGGAGGGAATGGCCTCTGCGTAAAGCCGAAAGGTGACGAGATGGGAAGATGTGGCCAGTAGTGGGATCCCATTGGAGGTGGTGAAAATGTCGGAGGATTACAAGTTGTATGCGACAGCTGATAGGGCGGAAGGTGAGGACAAGGGGGACTCTGGCCCTGTTACTAGTAGGGGGATGGGGAGTGAGAGCGGAGCTGCGGGATATCAAGGAGACCCTGGTGAGAGCCCCATCTAAAATAGAAGAGGGAAACCCCCTAAAGAATGAGGACATCTCCGATGCCCTGGTCTGGAACACCTCATCCTGGCTGCAAATGCGGCGTAGACAGAGGAATTGGGAGTAGGGGATAGACCTTTCAGGAAGCAGGTGGGAAGAAGTGTCGTCCAGATAGCCATTTGGAGTCAATGGGTGTGTACTAGATGTCGGTCAGTAGGCTGTTACCTGCGACGGAGATGGTGAGGTCTAGAAACGATAGGGAGATGTCAGAAATGGTCCAGGTGAATTTGAGTGCCGGATGGAAATTTGTGGGGAAATGGATTAAGTCAGTGAGTTCTGCATGGGTGCAGGAGGTAGCACCAATGCAGTCATCAATGTAGCGGAGGTAGAGTTCGAGGATAAGGCCACAGTACGCTTCGAACAAGGATTGTTCGACGTACCCTACATAAAGGCAGGCATAGCAGGGGCCTATGCGTGTGTCCATAGCCACGCCTTGGATTTGGAGGAAATGGGAGGAGTCAAAGGAAAAGTTTTTGAGGGCAAGGACCAGCTCCGCTAGGCCGAGGAGAGTATTAGTAGACGGGGAGAGGTTGGTTCTGCTGTGATATCATAATCTTCTATTATAGACGAGGCTCTCACCGGGGTCTCCTGGATATACCGCATCTCCGCTCTCACTCCCCATCCTCTACTCGTAACAAGGACAGAGTCCCCCTTGTTCTCACCTTCCCCCCTATCAGCCGTCACATACGACATATAATCCTCCAACATTTTCGCCACCTCCAATGGAATCCCACCACTGGCCACATCTTCCCATCTCATCCCCTTTCTGCTTTCCCTCCGTAGCTCCCTGGCCAATTCGTCCCTTCCCACCCAAACCACCCACTCCCCGGGTACTTTCCCTTGCAACCGCAGGAAATGCTACACTTGTCGCTTTACCTCCCCCCTCGACTCCATCCAAGCACCCAAGCAGTCTTTCCAGATGAGGCAGAGGTTCACCTGCACCTCGTCCAACCTCATCTACTGCATCTGCTATTCCACGTGTCAACTTCTCTACATCGGCAAGACCAAATGCAGGCTTGGCGATCACTTCACACAACACCTCCGCTCAGTTCGCACCAACCAACCTGGTGGCTCAGCACTCCAACTCCCCCTCCTATTCCAAATTCGAACTTTCTGGCCTGGGCCTCCTCCATTGCCAGTGAGGCCCAGCGCAATTTGGAGGAACAGCACCTCATATTTCGCTTGGGTAGTTTACACCCCAGCGTTATGAACATGGACTTCTCCAATTTCAGATAGTTCTTGCTTTCTCCCTCCTTCCCCTCCCCAGCTCTCCCACAAGCCTGTCTCCGCCTCTTCCTTTCTTTTTCACGACCCCCCCCCGACATCAGTCAGAAGAAGGGTCTCAACCCGAAACGTCGCCTATCCCTTCTCTCCATAAATGCTGCCTCACCCCTTGAGTTTCTCCAGCATTTCTGTCTATAAAATAAAGTTGATCATTTCCAAGGCAAAAAGCAGACATTAAATAAAGATGGATGCCAGAATATTGGAGATAATACAGAAAACAAAGAGACTCAAAAGTTAGCAAGGAAGGGAAAACGAGTGCAAATTTAAAAACTTGAGATAGCTAAAATAAGTTTCTGAGGCATCTAAACCAGAAAACAATAAACTGAGATTGGTATTTTCAAAGAGAGTTTGGTTAATTAAGGTTTAGATTTGTTAATGTATAGCTTGTTTGTGGCATGATATCCAATCAGCAGAAGGACTATACATGATTATAATCAAGGTACACGATTACAATCACAGAAAAATAAAATAAGGAAAATAAGCAGATGGCAGATGATTTGAACAACTGTTTTGATTCACAATGAATATGCAAGTACAGGTCCACCACCGCTTTTCCGGCACCCTTCGTTCCAGAGCCTTTTTAGATTATCCGTTTTGCCGCACCTGAGGTCATGGCCTCCGAGAGGAGTCGAACGATATCGGAATGTTCCTCCTAGGCCGCCAAGTCAGCGTCTGGTTGGCTTTGGGAACAGATTTGCCATCTCTGGCCGGGCCCGAGTTAGAACTCTGGCCGCAGGGGGCAAATCAGACTACCAATCGGCTGTGGAAATCCCGATGAGATTGAAACCGCCCGCCTAACCCAGACGGAGGAGGTGCAACATTTTCAGGAAGGGTTGGGGGAATTTCAAGCTCGCTCTTAAATTTTGTCTGAATTAAAGGAGGTGGCAGGACCACCAGTTGCTGGAAATAACAGTTGGTGGGCCTGTAATATTCCAGAAATAGTGATACATTTGGAATTGGGAAGGAGGAACTTAGGAAAATTACAATCACCAGGAAAGTGGGATGGAGCAATTTGTTGGCTGACGAATTTTATGATGAATTTCTACTGGAGTCTTAAAAATGGCTTGTGAAATTGTGCATACATCGGGTTTAATTTTCCAAAATTCTACAGTCTTGCAAAAGATTCCATTACCTTGGAAAAGTGCAACCGGGCTCTGGAATTCAAAAAGGGAATCAGAAAGCAAACTATTCGCCAATTTATAATATACGTCACAGGGAAAATGTTAGAAGCTGGTAATATGGTTATAGCAGGGCACCCATAAATACAGATGATCAGGCAATGTGAATATTGTTTTGTGAAAAGAAAATATTTATTATCAATTTTTTATCAAATGCACAACAGATATATTTTGACCAGATTTTCAGATAGCACATGACTAGTCATTACAAAGATTACTGATCGGTAAACAGGAAACTTCCAAAAACTGGGCTACTTTCTCGGTGGCAAGATGTAATAAGCAGTATGGGAATAATCCTGGAGCTGCCTATTTTATTACAATTTAAAGGTGACTCGAAGACTCCAAAAGTTGCTATATCTGCTGACGAGGCAAAGACTGTTCAGAATGCAAGTTGTGAAGAGGACATGAGAGCTAAGTAATATAGATTAGTTAAGTATGTGGGCAAGAGTGCACAAAATAGGAAAATATATTGCCTCTTTTGGCAGGAAATAAAAAATATTTTCTAAATGGTGATAGTCATGGGCACTTTCAGATGCCGAAGGTGCACATAGAGCAAGTAATTGGGAAATCTAACAAAACATGATCATTTACTGTGAGAGAAACTCAAGGCAAAAGTAGCAAACTAAGTTGCTGATGCGCTAGAGCAGTTTGGGATCAAACAGCTGGACCAGACAGCACATTTATTATAAGAGTCAGGAAGTTTTTACAACTTTATAGGACTTTGGTTAGGCTGCATTTGGAGCATTACATGGAGTTCTTGTCACAACATTACAGGAAGGATGTGGAGGTTTTGGAAAGGGTGAGGATGAGGTTTACCAGAATGTTGCCTGGATTAGAAGGCATTAGCTATAAAGAACGTGTAGGAAAGAACTGCAGATGCTGGTTTAAATCGAAGGTAGACACAAAATGCTGGAATAACTCAGCGGGACAGGCAGCATCTCTGGAGAGAAGGAATGGGTGACGTTTCGGGTCAAGACCCTTCTTCAGATTGATGTCAGGGGAGTGGGCGGGACAGAGATAGAATGTAGTCAGAGACAGTAAGACTGATGGGAGAACTGGGAAGGGGGAGGGGATGGAGAGAGAGGGAAAGCAAAGGCTATTTGAATTTAGAGAAGTCAATGTTCATACCGCTGGGGTGTAAGCTACCCAATCAAAATATGAGGTACTGTTCCTGCAATTTGCACTGGGCCTCACTCTGACAATGGAGGCGGCCCAGGACAAATAGGTCATATTGTGAATGTGAGTGGGAGTTAAAGTGCTGAACAACCGGGATATCAGGTAGGTTAAGGCGGACTGGCGGAGGTGTTCAGCGAAACGATCGCCGAGCCTGCTCTTGGTCTCGCCGATGTACAGGGGTTGACGCCCGGAACAGCGGATACAGTAGATGAGGTTGGAGGAGTTGCAAGTGATCTCTGCCTCACCTGAAAAATCTGTCGGGGTCCTTGGATGGAGTCGAGGAGGGAGGTAAAAGGACAGGTGTCGCATCTCTTGCGGTTCCATGGAAAAGTACCTGGGGAGGGGGTGGTTTTGGTAGGAAGGGACAAGTTGACCAGGGAGTTGCGGAGGGAACAGTCTCTGCAAAAAGCAGAAAGGGATGGAGATGGGAAGATGTGGCCAGTAGTGGGATCCTGTTGGAGGTGGCGCAAATGTTGGAGAAATATTCTGTCATTGTTACGAATGGGGGGGGGAAGCAAGAGCAGTGGGGTATCGAGGAGACCCTAGCCTCATCTATAATGGAAGAGGGGAACCCCCGTTTCCTAAACAAATGAGGACATCACCGATGCCCTGGTATGGAAAACCCCATCCTGGGTGCAGATGCGGCATAGACGGTTTAAGTAGACCATAACTATAAAAGGTTAAGCAAACTTGGATTTTTTACTCTGGAGCATTGGAGGTTGAGGAGAGACTTCATAGAAGTGTATATAATTAAGAAAGGGATAGGGTAGACAACCAGAACATTCAATCCCAGAGTTGAAATGTCAAAGACTAGAGGACATTGCTTTAAGATCAGAGAAGATTATTATACTTGGCATCATTATTAGCAGATTGTGGGCCTAAGGACCTGTTCCTATGCTGTACTATTGCATGTTCCACAAACCTTAAGTTTGATAGAGTAATGACAAGGCCACATCTGTTTAATTAAGAACATTTATGCATTGCAAGCAGTTTAGCGGGTTATCTTATGAGCAAAGGTGGAACAGGCTAGGCTGAATGTTATAAGAGAGTGTTTAGAAGAGAGAGGTAATGGTTGAAACAAAAGATAGTGTGGGTTGTTTCCAGGGAGAATGTCTTCTCTTGTGATGGAATCTACAATTAGGTCACTTCAAAAAGTCAGATATTTAAGACAGGCAAGTTTTTCCCTTCCCCCTTTGCATGAGGATTTAGAATGTTCTTCCTCAAAGGGCAGTGAAAGTAGAGTAGTTGAATATATTTTAAGGCAGATGTAGATAGATTCTTGATTAGTGGATGAAATATTACTAGGGGAAGGCAATATTGCAGAGTTCAGCCACAACAATGAATAGTGGAGTAGGTTTGTGGAACCAATAAACTTACTGTTAGTACTAATAAGTTCACATGCCTCACCTTCGGTTAAGCCTCATAAGTTCTCACATGCCTCACGTATGTGTAAGCAATAAATAGTATTTTTTTCCTATTGCACAGCCCATCAATGCCTGGCTTCATCCAGTTTCAGCAGTGAGCAATTTTCACTGAGGTTCAATCAAATGCAAACATAAAACAGAACCATGACTGTCAAAATTCCTGGTTCCAGCTTTTCAGAGTAAATTACATGAAATAACCCCAACCGCCCAGTCCCCAAATACAACCCTACATGTATCCTACCCTTCTCGGCTGATATCAGTGTAGAACAGGCATCAAATTTATGACTATCTTGGTTATACAGCCTGGTTCATAATTTTCAACATTAATTATTGGGTTTTAAAATTGTGTAATGCCTTTAAGACTTAAAGATGAAACAGTGGAATAAGTTAATTACTAAAAGTAACTCAGCGGGTCAGAGTATATCGTTAGTGAACATGGATTAGTGACGTTTCGGGTCGGGACCTTTCTTCAGACTTCTTAGGTTCATTACTAATGTTTATTAATAGAAAAATAAGTTATTTAATTATTTCAACACTGGAGGACATGTCACTTCCTAGGCGCAATCCAACAAAAAGGTACTCTGAAATAAGGTCACAGTAGCAAGTGTGCAATAATATGACCAAATGTTTACTCCAGGATAGGTTTTAAATAGTAGAACAGGTAAAAGGGATTGAGAAATGTAACTGCTTTGATCATGACTTGTATAGGCATCATGAACATCAGTTGTGGGATCAGGAAACATGCAACAGACCTGGATTAAGTTTGTTCAAACAAGGAAACTGATCAGAAGTCAAGGTGGATAGAGTTAGGGAGACCCTTAAAATATTTAAATGCACGGTTGAGAGTTTTAAATATGACATACTGCAGTATTAGAAGTTCATCTATGTCAAGGGCAATCAAGAATTGTATTGGGTGGGGGAAGGACACCAAGTTTTGGAGGAGCTGGCTTAGACTTTAAGATGGGAATTCTGTGGGTGGACATCTAGAAGGTCCATGGAAAAGCTTTTCAGCAGCTGTGGGAGGTGACAACAGCAGCAGAAACTGTGGCGGAAATTCCACAAAAGGGTCTTAAAACACATGTTCCAAAAAAAAAAGGATATCCTAATATATGGGGGAAAATGGGGGAGAGGAATTTTGCCATTGGTTGTTAAAAATAGTGGCCTCTGCCTTCCTATTGTTTTATTTTAGATAATTGCAGCTTACACAGAATTCGTTCATGCTCAGGTAGTCTAACAATATAGCAGCATGGTGGAGAGATTGAGCTTCACGATTACATCATACAAGTGGAAACTTCCATTATATTTTGAACATCTATTACGCTTAAGCCACAATAGTACCGCATATAATTAGATAAAGGACCAGACTTTTAAAACTGCCCATATTAAATCCCAGAATTAAACCATTTAAAAAAATCTAATTGAAGCAGCATTAGTTCATTATGGTGCTGCAACTAATCACTGTTCTGCTTCTGGAAACCACAAAGCCCAAAACTAACGAGAACAATTTTAATTGTGTGTGCAATGCTATACTCACGTTTCAATGTAGCTTGAAGGAGTATGTGCTACGCTGTCAAGTCTTTCCTGCAAAGCTGCTAATACCTGTGGATTCTGCATAACCTGGGCTGTCAATTTTGCTGTAAAAGAAAAGCCGATTATTGTTAAAGCACTCCAATAATTAAAAAAAATATTAGCAGCTCTTATTTCCCTCTTCACTCCTTAAATTAGCAGGGTAACATCTGTGGAACTCAGTTACTCAATGTCACCTTTTTCACTTGTGCTACAACACATTATCATCTAGTTTTAAATGCAAAGACAATTCTGCTGGTGGCTCAGTTCAATTAGAATATTGCCTTGAGCCTGCATGAAACAACTTAATGAATCTGAATTCTAAGGAGTTTTAAAAATGTCCAATTATGATGCACATGACAAACCAGGTGATATTTTGTGGGTGCAGAACATGGAAGCTGGCAGAAGCCAGTTTCATTTGCCAGTTTATTTTGCAATTATTGCAATTTCATTTGCAGCTCATGGTACTTCAACTCGGCTGATGAGCAGGTATCAGCACTCTGGAAACAAAGCATGAGGGAGGGATGTTACCAGCACACTTTCAAATATCTGCAGGTGTTATCTGCACACTTTCAAATTATCTTCACACCCCAAAAGCTAAACAGCATAAATAGGAGCACAAATACTGTATTTTCAAATCTTAAAAGACGTATTACCTGCTTGATGCCAGAGATAAAGAAAATCTTCCAAGGGTTGAACTTAGAGGATAATGAAGGGACAAATCTAGATGGTCATACAACATGGAAGCACATCCTTTACCAAATTCGTCCATGTCGGCTCAACCTGCTCTTTTCAGAGAGTTAGATTTAGCTCTTAGGGCTGAGGGAATCAAGGGATATGAGGAAAAAGCTGGAACGGAGCACTAATTTTAGATGATCAGCCATGATCATATTGAATGGCAGTGCTCGCTCGAAGGGCCGAATGGCCTACTCCTGTACCTTTTCTATGTTCCTATGTCCATTTGTACTAGTCATCCTTTTGAGTCTTTTTTTAAACTTCTCCTGTGCTTTTGAAACCATCTGGCCTGCACTGCTAGGGAGCAAACAGACGAAGATGCGGGTGGACATCTTGGACAATACAGCTCACCCCCTCCCCCCTGACACACTTGTCAACCTGCGAACCCTTCAGCAACAGACTGGTTCCACCAAGATGCAGCATAGAACGCCATTGGAGATCCTTTTTCCCTGTAGCTGCCCAACCCCTCCCCCTTCTGATGTGGAGTAGATCGACCCTTCCTGCCCCCCCCCCCCCACACCCCAATCTTTGCACATCCCGAATCCTGGAATTTCCACATCACTTTAATTTACCTTTAATGTCATGTTTCATGTATCTTGTTGTGTTTTATTATTGGCAGACCAATTTCCCTCTGGGGACAAATAAAGTTCTATCGCATTGTAGTCACATCTGTCTACATTTGGCCCATATTGCTCTAAGTCTTTCCCATCTATGTAGTTGTCCAAATATTTTGAAAACCTGCCTTTACTTTTTCTTCCAGCAGCTCATTCCACATACCCACTTAACTCTGTATGAAAGACTTACCCTCAGGTCCCCTTTAAATCTTTCCTCTTTCACCTTAAATCAATGCCCCAACATTTTAGACGCCCCTACACTGGGAAAAAGACTGTCCAGCCATCTTCTTTAGGGGCATCGCGATTTTGAAACTTTTAAAGGCCACCTCTCAGCCTCCTCCCCTCCAGGGAAAACTGTCCCATCTGATCAAGTCTCTCCTCATAACTCAAGTCCACCCATTGTGGCAACATCCTCTTTTCTACACCCTCGCAAACCTAATCACACCCTTCCGATATTATAGCAACCAGAATTGCACACAATGCTCCAAATGTACTCATCAATGGCTTGCACAGCTGTAACATCACATCCCAATTCTTGTATTCAGTGCAGCAACCAATCCTGTCTACAAAATGCATTACTTGTACTTGGCCAAGTTAAATACAATCTTCAATACCTTGGCCCACTTTCCCAGATGATTTTGATCCTGTTGCAACCTTACATAACCACTTCACTGCTCACCACACCACCAATTATTTGGTGTCATCTGCAAACCTACTAGTCATGCCACTTACATTATCATTCAAAACATTGATATATACACCAGACACTGCACTGATACTTGCCTACTGAACAGACACACCACTAATCACAGGCCACCACTCTGAAAAATAACTTCACTACCACGCTCAAATTCCTTCCACCAAGCCAATTTTGTAACCAGCTGGCTAGTTCAGCCTGGGTCCCATGTGATCTAACCTTCTGGACCAGCCTACGAGGTGGGACCGTCAAAAACCTTACTAAGTCCAAGTAGACAATCAATCCTCTTAGTCACCTCTTCAAAAAGTTCAATCAAATTCGTAGGACACTATTATCGAGCACAAGACCATGCTGACCATCCTTAATCAGTCCTTGCAGATAGATCCTGCCTCTCAGTATCCAATCCAACTTTCCCATCATTGATGCAAAGCTCACCAGCCTCTTTCTCCATGGCTTATCCTGGAAGCCCTTCTGAAATAAAGGCACATAATTAGCCACCCTACAGTCTTTCAGTATTTCACCAGTGACTAATAAAGAGAATAATCTCTGCCAAGCCCCTACTATTATATTCAGTGCACACTTCGGATCCCAACCTGAAACATTGCCTATTAGATGTTCTCTTTGTCTCGTTTTTTTGTAAACTAGCACCTGCAGTTCCTTGTTTCTAAATTAGTGAATCAACATGGCTTTATAAAACAGAAATACTTTTGAGTTCCTTGAAAGTTCATCTATCATGATGGATAAAAGGGAACCAGTAAATTAGGTATGTTATAAAACGTACCTTCAGCAGCGCTGCAGTTCTGCCACTGGTGGCGCCTTTGAGGGGGGGGGGGGGGGGGGGGGTTAAAATGCATTTTTCTCCTGCCTGCCGGAGTTATATTTTCTCGGACTGCAGCTTATGCTGAAGAATTGTTCTGACTGCCGGTCTGCAAATTTTTTTTTTAAAACAGCGGGACAATTTCAGCACTGGAGTAAAATAAAAATCAGCTTCCACTGCCGTCAACGGGGACGGATTTCACGTGAGGGACAGCTAAAGGCAAGTCGTTTATTTTACATACAAACGTGCTTCTTAAGATGACCTTAATCCAAATTTTACGTTGCGAAAAGGTGATTTAGGCCCCATACGAACCGGCAGTGTTTTTCCTGCCAATATGCGGTTTAAATTCACCGCAAACTGCAACGTTCCAATCGATCACGTTCCACAAAATCCCACTCGCAAGATGATATAAATGGCCATTAATTTATGGGAATTAAACACTAAATTCCTTCCATTTGGCCTATAAATTAATGATAATGAGATTTAAAAAGCATGTTATATTGTGAATTATTGTGTGAATGCTATTTGGACACTTAGCCTATTTAAAAATGTTAATCTTTTCTTAAGAAATGGATAGATGTTTAGATCTAGTAATTGAATTTTGTAATTAGCTACAATTAGGTAACTAATTATATGCTCTAATTTCAGGTCATCCAAGTAAGATTGTTTCATATTTGTTTCAGAATGCTTCAATCTATAATAACTGAAAATTTCTTTCAGTTCTCTTAATTTTTAAGAAAGTTATGGGCTTTTGACTGTCCTCGATCACAGCTTTTGTGTTAAGTCAATTGAAAAGCAATAGGGAACAAGATGCTAATTTCCGAGCATGAAAATGGCCATATCTTTTTTAATACTGAAGATATGAAAGTGAATTAGGTGTCAGATTAAAAACGTATTTTTATGCTTTATCTGATGGGATAAATTGTAGACTTGATTTTTAAAATCTCAAAATTTTGTGACATTGCTAAGTAAATGTAATGCATTTGCTTTATTTATTTTTTAAATAGTTAAATACTTCCATTAGTTTTTAAAAGCTTTGAGTGCTTCAGCAAAATACAAAAGCAAGGGCTTCTAAGTGTGGATTCAAAAGGAAATTTTCACATGATCTCTACAAGAAGCTAGAAAGTAATTATTTCTGCTACAATTACAAGCAGTATATCTCCGATTTGGAAATCTGGGGTAAATTTAAAATCACTTTATTTTATTAACAATGTTTGTTTAACATGTTAAAGATATTTGTCTTTGCATTAATTGCATATAATTATGTCCTACCGCATAAACAACATCCCAATGACCTGGATGCGACTTGGTCAGATCTTTTTTCCTTCAGTCAATCAACTTGACAACACTTACAAGGCACACAAATAATGTTCTTTTAAAAGCTATTATTATTATGGAATGTTCCCAAGACTCAGTGCCTTCTAAAATGAAAGGTGAAGAAGATGCAAGCAGAGAAAAGCAGCAACTGTGCAATAAGGATGCCGCTCCAGAGGGAAAAAAAGGACACGAAAGTCTAAAGGAATAAGCATTTCACACGTTAAATTATGACTAGGGCTATTAAATCACCAACTATTACTCTAATGTGTTATATAATATGTAACAATAAGATTTAACGAACATCATGACACACTTTGAGACTATACTGCAAACAAATTGCAAATAGGAAATAGGTAACCCTATATGTCCTCTGGTTTGACTTTACATTAAAATCATTAGCCAACACCCATATGGAACCAAAATGATCTTCCTCAATCACAATTTCTTAAAAAATGCTGCGATAAACTAACCCTGATGGTTTTATAAGTCGCACATTTTGCTAAAACAAATTTACCTTACTAAAGTTCATTTTTGGCCAATGCATGACCCTCATATGTAGTTTAAGAACATAAATCATTTATGAACAGCTTATTCAAAATATTGTATGAATAAAATAGTATTTACTCTTCCAAAACAAACACAAGGTACGTAATGTTCGAGACTTGTTTGCAAGTCGCCATGGCAATGTGGGGACTCTGCAGATAGTCTGGATTTAATATGGCACCAGAATGGAACCCCAAGTCTGAGGAATAACAAGAGGTTACGAATAGTGCAACTGAATGTACTAAAAAGAGCAAATAATTAAAACGGAATACTAAAAATGTATATCGTTTGTGACGTTTAATCCTTAATAATACTGCTTAACTCTTTTTTAACATGAATTAACAAAGGATACAATAGTATGTATGGTACCTTTTCCTTTGCTCTCAGTTGGCTGTTTGTCGATACCCAAAGGCTCTACAGAAGTATCATCCCCTTTACTGAAACACAAACAACATTGTCAGGGGACTATTGATGAATTATAGGGCTGATGCTCAATATATATGATGGAAATTAAATTAACCCAGCCTGCACATACAGAGAGCAGGAATATAGCAATTGCGACATAATACGACTGTTAAATTGCATCAGAATCAATAGACAGTTGGTATATCTGGAATACCAGAATTAAACAATTCCTCACTTTAAAAGTGTTTAATTAGTTACCTGCCTCCCTTCCTCAAAATGCTACCCCTTTGCTTCCACACCCTTCCTCCAGAAAGGTGCATTTGCTTGAACCCTTACATAAGCTTTTACAACTGCAAAAGGCAGACTAGAAAGAATTGCTGCAGAAACCCAACTAATTAAGCCAGCGACATTAGGTTAGATTTGAACCACAAATACTGCAGATCCAGCCGATGCTTCACCACAAGTGACTGGAATTCAATATTAGTAGCTACGTTGTTAGGGTAGACCACTGCTATACCTTACTACAGACTCAAACAACTATGGATGACTCAATATGCAGATGAACCATTAAATCTACATAACGTGATTAAAATTGCATCAACATTTCTAAACTATGTTTTTGTTGCAGAGCATACATATGCTTTAACTAATATTGCCAATCTAACCTAAACACACCTATCTGTGCAACTAACAACTCAAAGCTCCATCTCTGTAAAGATCCAAATTACAAGTAAAGATCCCAACTATGCCAGCACATTGTTCCATTTCTCAGCAATAATTCAGTTCAGATATTGACTTGAATTTGTTGCGTTCAAACTATAGTAAGATCGACCGGCTGACCAAATGGTGCCAGCACAACAACCTGGCTCTCAATATCAGCAAAACCAAATAACTGATTGTGGACTTTGGAAGAGTAAGGTTGAGGACCCACAATCCAGTTTACATCAATGGAACGATGGCGGAGAGAGTCAAAATCTTCAGATTCCTGGGCGTGCATATTTCAGACGATCTTTCCTAGACCCAGCACACTGATGCAATTATAAAGAAAGCACATCAGCACCTTTACTTCCTGAGAAGGTTACGGAGATTCAGTATGGCAAAGAGGATTCGCTTGAACTTCTACTGGTGCACAGTAGAGACCATATTGACTGGTTGCATCGTGGCCTGTTTTGGCAACTTAAACGTCCAGGAGCGGAAAAGACTGCAAAAAGTTGTGAACACTGCCCAGTCCATCACCGGCTATGACCTCTCCAACATCGAAGGGATTTATCGGAGTCGCTGCCTCAAAAAGGCAGCTAACATCATCAGAGACCCACACCATCCTGGCCAAACACTCATCTCACCATTGCCATCGAGAAGACAGTACAGGAGCCTGAGAACTGTAACGTCCAGGTTCAGCTTCTTCCCTACAACCATCAGGCTATTAAACACTAAAACCTCATAAGCTATGAACTACAATAGACTATTATTATTATTATTGCACTGTTATTCTTTGTTTTTTTTAGTTTTGCTATATTATTTATTATGATTATATTCTGCTGTGTTGTAGCAAGTAAGAATTTCATTGCTCTATCTGGGACATATGACAATAAAACACTCTTGACTCTCTTAAATCTAGAGTATAGGAAAAATTCTTAAAAAACTTGATATGGCAAGATCGGGGGAAACCCCTGCACAACAACAAATACACCAATGACTTACAATGCCAAGGAGTTTAAATGTATAAGTCTACAATTTAATGAATTTCACAGCTTAAATCACATTCTATTATGTACAGATATCCAACTATGAATTTTATAGTAGTTTTATCATATGGAGAATATTGTACTCATTTTCCTAAATCAAACTGCCAATTACATGAAATTACCAATGCTTATGGATTTTTTGGCCTACCTGTTCTTATCTGCCATCTTTCACGATGGTCCAACTAGAAAGAAACAAATCAATGTCAATACTACTTTTACAGCTTCAGTCATAATGCTATCAGACAAATAGAAGGAAATATAATGCATTTTATCGATGTGATCGTTTATATGCGATGCAGATGCCGTTTTAAACTGAAGACACACATAAAATGCTGGAGTAACTCAGAGGGACAGGCAGCATCTCTGGAGAGAAGGAATGGGTGACATTTCGGGTCAAGTCCCTTCTTCAGACTTGTCTTCAGATTTCAGATTTCATGAACTGTTGGATATTTTATTAATATTTTAAGAAACTTTGAATTCATTTTTTAAAATTCGTTAAACAGTGGAATACTGAGTTTTCCAGTGCGCCCCATTCCCCACATTCCATTGACGGGCCACGAAAAAGGGAGTGCGGCAACCAGCACAGTACTTGGTAAACCAGATGCCAAACCATTAGGATTTCCAAAAAGGCAAATAGTAGATTGTTTTACCGTACCATGAGCTTTTATTTGATCAGCCTGTCATATGGGATCTTGTCAAAAGCTTTCCCAAATAGATGAAGACTACATCAAATGCAATGCCGTCATTTACTTTTCTCCTCAAAAAATTCTATCTACCTCAAAAAAATTCAATCAGATTAGTCAGACATGAACATCCTTTCATAAATCCACACCGACTGACCCTGATTCAATGAATACTGACTCCATTGACCTTGAATTCAATTCCAATAACCTATCACAGATGTAACTAACCAATAATGATTCAATTTTGTGCCGTTTAAAAATAAAAGTACAACATTAGCAATGCTTTAATTACCCAGCATGAATTTTGAGCCACAACTGAAATCCATTTGCAAAAATCAATCCATTGAAACTTACTTAAGTTTACCCCATTCAATATTTCACGCTTGTTCCCTTTAACTATAACAGTGAAATCAGCCGTCCTTTAAAAAGGTGCAAAATATTAACAACCTGTTCATGTCTCCACGCATTTTCTTTTCAATTCCTATCAAGCCCATTTTTAACCACTTGCTATTTCTGCACTACTGTTTTTACCTGCCAATTATTATTCATACCCTTTCTGATTTTACCTCTAGTTTACACCTGTACATTAATTCGACAGAAAGCCTGGAAGACTATACAAAAGTCTTGATGCCCCCCCTCCCCCCCCCAAAAGCTTCCCTCTTTCACCTCGTCCTGTCCGCAAGATTTGCTTCTGTCCAGCCTGCCCACATCAGCCACTTCACAATCCTAATTTTCATTCGATTATCAATCCCATGCTTATTAGGCATGAGATAGATTTTCAAATGAATTGTCTGATTTGCAGCACTGATTGACTTCAGTGCTGCAAAAGTGAGGTAGACAACATATATTGCGCTTCACAAGTTCTGCTAGGTCTTAGTGCCTATTTTTGTTTATTTCTAATTTGAGCAATCAATTAAAAACACCTTTTCTTGACTGCAGAGAAATTCAATTGCTTCTGAAAAGATAGGAAATAATTTTAGGCAAAGTTGAGCAACGTCATGAAAAGTTAATGCATGTGGCTTGTGTTAAAAATAAAGTGCATTTCTGAGATATTAGCCATCTTACAACATAGTGGGTACATTGACCAAGTGATTATTGTAAACTTTGCTAATCCATTGGTCTTAATTAAAACCACAAAAGGTTACAAAACAAACAAAAAATATCTGGTGTTTTGATCATTGTTGAAACCATCAGAACACGGAAGTTGCTGATGGTTATAAACACACTGCTTCACAACTGCCCTTTTGTGGAGGGAATCTGTAACCACAAAACTTGCAACATTAGTTCCACACCACACAGCTGACCTGCTACAACAATTTCAGAAAAGCAACAAAGACCTTGCCATTCTTAGCAATGTCTTAAACACATAACTAGTATTAAAAACACCCAGGATCTCAACAAGAAAGTTATGTTGACTTTCCACGTGCACAGAATGCCAATTTTCATTTATAGAGAACAATACAGATACGATGAGTTGAATTACAAATCATTCTGTGTAACCCCTCGCAAAATGACATGCGGTCCTTTTTGCACGTAGACACCTTGCTGTTCTATAAAAAAATGCTAGCATGTGGTTATGCTTGTTTCAACTTTTATTTTTTCCAATGTCATTCAATCAGCATCTTCAAAATTATCTGAGGCAGTTTGTTTAAACGCTGCAACAGAAACTAGGGTAGCTAATGATGCCCCACTATTTAAGAAAGGAGGGAGAGCGAAAACAGGGAATTTTAGACCAGTTAGGCCTACATCGGTAGTGGGGAAGATGCTTGAGTCCATTAGTAAAGATGTAATAGCAGCGCATTTGGAAAGCAGTGACAGGATCAGTCAAAGTCAGCATGGATTTATGAAGAGGAAATCATGCTTGACTAATCTTCTGAGGATGTAACAAGTAGAATGGATAAGGCAGAGCCAGTGGATGTGGTGTATCTGGACTTTCAAAAAGCCTTTGACAAGGTCCCACACAAGAGAGCAGTGGGCAAAATTAGAGTATATGAAATTGGGGGTAGGGTATTGACATGGATAGAGAACTGGCTGGCAGACAGGAAGCAAAGAGCAGGAATTAACAGGTCCTTTTCAGAATGGCAGGCAGTGACTAAGTGGGGTGCCACAAGATTCAGTGCCAGTTGTTTACAATATATAGTAACGATTTAGATGAGAGAATTAAAAGTAACAGCTCCACTTTGGTGGCAAGAACAGGAAGGCAGATTATCTGAATGGTGTCAGATTAGGAAAAGGGGAGGTCACTGAAAGTAAGGATGCAAGCACAGCAGGCTGTGAAGAAAGCTAATGGCATGTTGGCCTTCATTGCGAAAGGATTTGAGTTTAGGAGCAAGGAGGACCTACTGCAGTTGTACAGGGCCCTGGTGAGACAGCACCTGGAGTATTGTGTGCAGTTTTGGTCTCCTAATTTGAGGAAGGACATTATTGCCATTGAGGGAGTGCAGCGTAGTTCACCAGGTTAATTCCCAGGATGGCGGGACTGACATATGATGAAAGAATGGATCGACTGGGTTTGTATTCTGGGAAGAAAAAAATAAAAATTCAGAGAATGATGAGGGGATCTTGTAGAAACATATACATTTTTCTTAGAGGATTTGACAGGCTAGAAGGGGGGAGGGGAAGGGGAAGCACATGGGGGAGGGGGGAAGCGCGGGGGGGGGAGGGAACGCGGGGGAGGGGAAGACAGCGCGGGGGACGGGCGGGAGGGGGGGGGGGAAGCGCGGGGGGGGGAGGGGAGCGCGGTGGGGGGGAGAGCGGGGGGAAAGCGCGGGGGGGGAGGGGGGAAGCGCGGGGGGGGGAAGGTTGCGGGGGGTAGAGCGCGGGGGGGGGGGGGGAGAGGGGAAGCGCGGGGGGGGGGAGAGGGGAAGCGCGGGGAGGGGGGGGAGAGAGCGCGGGGGGGGGAAGCGCGGGGGGGGAGAGGGGGGGAAGCGCGGGGGGGGGGGGGAGAGGGAAGCGCGGGGGAGAGGGAAGCGCGGGGGGGGAGAGGGGAAGCGCGGGGGGGGGAAGGGGAGGGGAAGTTGTTGAGCGCGGGGGGGGGGGAGAGGGGATTAAGGGCGAAGGGGGGGGGGAGGGGAAGCGCGGGGAGGAGCGCGGCGGGGGAGAAAAAAAAGAAAAAAAATATAAACAAAAAAAAAAATAAAAAAATTAAAGAAAAAAAAAGCAGAGAAAAAAAAAAAACAAAGATAATAAAAAAATAAAAAGCAAAAAAAAAAAAAAAAAAAAAAAAAAAAAAAAAAAAAAAAAAAACAAAAAAAAGAAATAAAAAAAAATAAAAACAAAATGAAAATTAAAAAGCGCGCGTGGGGGGGAGAGGGGAACAGAGGGGGGGGGGGGGGGGAGGGGGGGGGGGGGGGGGGAGAGGGGAGAGGGGAAGCGCGGGGAAAAATGGAAGGGGGGGGAAATCTAAGTGTGGGGCCTCTCCTGCTCTCTCGGGCCAGCCAGCTGAGCTCTCACTCACGGCTTCTGGACTCCGGGCTTTATTATCCTCACCCCTGTGAGTGACAGCGGGTTCCGGAAGGGGCGTTACCTTCATGGTGGCACAGGTGAGAAGACCAATCTGCTGATCTCACGATTTTTAATCCATCAATCGGAACACAACTTGGTGCACTTGGAACAGAGGAGAACGTTAAGGTGGCGAAAAAATCCTAAAGGGCCTGTCCCACTTGGGCGACCGAAACTGCGAGTTTAGAAGAGTTTGCCCTGGACTCAAACACGCAGCATGGTCAATACGAGGTCCTAGGAGGCCTTATGAGGTCGCTGGAACTCTCCTTCATGCTCGAGGGAGGTTCCTGCCTTCTCGTGGCATAGGGTAGGTCGCGGAAAATTTTGCAGGATATTGAAAACATTTCCGCATGTAAAATTTGGTCGGCAAGGGTCTTTTTCACTCGTAGTGCAGTGGAGTGAAGTCGCTATTTACTTACAGGCACTCGAGGGCAGCCGTAGGCCATCTCCTTAGCTGACCGGCCATTTTGATTGGCTCATTGGAGTTTCACGACCTAGGAAGACCTACCGGTAGGTAAAATGCCCGCTAAACTTTATTAAACTTCTTAGAAGTGTCTCCCCCCCCCCCCCCCATGCTCTCTAAAGGACTTACGGAACTATGTGGCAGTATTGAGGTCAAAAGTTACATGGGAGAAAATGGCACCCAATAATAAATACCCAATGGAGGGTTAACAATAGGGTTATCATCAGAAAAATAATATAAATTTCACCCACAGCTACAAATGACATCAGCCGATGCAGCAAGATGCCTAGCATTCCTACTTTTTCCAGATATTTGAAAAAAATGTTTTAATATCGAGCCAATATGAATGAAATAAACAGCTAAATAAACAGCCTATCCATGTTGTAAACAGTGAGTCAGGTATGAAGCATCCCATTTTTCTCATCACTTTAACCTCCTGATATCATTGCCACCAACATGGATGCCTGTGCATGCTAAATGTCCATAGAATGTTAAAACTAACATTCTATGCACATTTAGCATGAATAAAACTATTCACAACAAGGGACAGTGAAGTTACTCAACGGTAACACTTTTACAATCCCTTGAATGCTTCAATTTCAAAGTAAACTTTGATGCATTTTCTCCATCTTCTTACTCAGCACTATAATACTCATCTTCCATTCAAACTGTTTCCATTGCCCGCCATCTGAATATCGCCAAGGTCTTTCCATTAAAACAGCTCGCCTTCTGATGCCAGTACCTCTGCAAACTCCTTTAGATTAATTCTTCACCTCTTAAGATCGTCTTTACTATCAAAGTGGTTTGCCTGCTTCAATTGAACATTCAGGGAAACACCAAACGCTTCTTATTCATAAAATTTACTTTGACGATTTATCCCCGCTAACACATACCTTTCTTGAGATTCACCGCCCCAAAATAAAATGAGATTCACCGCCCCTACACCATGTCCTGCACAAAGTCCCATTTGGCCAAAGTTTTTATATCTACTCACATATGACCCTCTGTCCTTCAAAGCATTTAATTTAAAAATCATCATCTTCAAATTCTCGGCAACTTTCCCCCATAGTGGCGTTACAATTTATTCCTGCTTTGGATCCTCTTGATGGTCCCTTTGCATAAAAAGCTCAGCCTCTCTAACATTCTATCCATCATTAAGAAACCTTTCCCAAACCCAATTTTGTTATGCAAGGTCTGCTAACCCTGGATACAGTGCAGCACATGCTAATGAAAATTAGCTTTTCCATTTATTGTTAAGGACTGGGGGAGTATGTTTTAATATATTAACATTAATATATTATCACGCAAATATGTGTTTTTACTATTTGTTTAAGATCACTAAAGACATGCATGATTACTTACTGCAGCACAATCCTTTTTGTTCCTATAAGCATGGAATGTAGATACTGGAAAGATTAATACTTATTACTCATCTGGGTTACCTTCCAAACTGAATCGTTTACCAAGCCATTTCAGAAAGAGACCATATTGTTGGGTCAGGGATCATGAGGCAGACCAGGTGAGGATGGTGAGATATTTATGAATGTGATTACATTTTTATCACAATGCAGTACATTCATTGTACCATTAGAAGCTCGTTATCCTGGATTTAATTTATTGAATTTAAATTCTCCTGCTGCATTGTTGTGATGCAAACCCGTGCCTTTGAATTGATTACCAGATCTGTGGAAACTATGCAGTGACAATAACTATGTTATTTACAACATCAAATTAACATATTCTAGTCATCAAAAGTTGGCAATTTCCCTTCAATAAGTCTGTCATTCAATTTCTTCTCCATAGACATGTAGATAAATATCCAGCTTGGTCCTACAGCATGCTACTGAATGGCGTGACACAGCAGCAGGTGTGATGCCATTCAGATGAGACTCTTAAACCAAAGTCCCACGTGCCTTCTCGTGTATACACAAAGAGATCCCATGGCAATAGGCAAGATATCTTTGGTGACTTGGTTTCTCTTGGTTTAGATAAGAGTGATAATGTCCAAGGAAAATGTTACTGGCTGAAAAACTCATGTTTTAATACTTTACCTCAAAATGGAATGCAAAATGTCATATAAACAGGATTACTTTTTCTCTTCAATCGAGTCCTACATTCAATAACACTAACAGTTTTGTAGAGTTCGGACTGCACATGCAAGATAAAATTGTATTCACTCTCCTGATTAGTTTGAATGAGAAGTGCGAGTGACATTTAGAAAGATGTTTCAAAGATGAGGACAGCAATTTAGAAAAGGATTGTTAACTGGGAAGGGCCATGTGATTTGATCAATGAAATTGACAGGAGACATGAAAGAAAGTTAAAAACAAATTTTCAGTGATCATCTTGAGCACAGTCTACTGCCGAAGGTAAAGTAACAGCTAATCAGAAGGCCATGAAATTCTAGTCATCAAGTTATTGATGGGCTATGCAAACTTACTGGAGATGAAGTTGGCAGAGGACAGAAGTATGTAAGGTGTTAGTAAAAGTTGTGCTCTCCAAAGAGATGCACCAAAACATTGCATGTCATGTGAGACAGCAATACTGTTATCTGCTATGAATAATTCTGAAAAGTACTCCAAAACAGACTATTTTCTAACCTCCCCAGTTGAAATGGTGTACATCAGAAAAGGATTACAGCTGTCCATTTTAAATGTCCAACTCGAAGAAAAACTACACAAATCAGTGCTGTAAAAAAAAGGATTCTGGACAATCTAAATAAATTAGTAATCTTGATAGACCAACCATGTGACTCGCGGGCACAGCAAACAGACCACCTGGAAGAGTCGGGAAAAACCTCCACTGTGCCTGTAAACGTGGTCGCCAGGGTGGCCTCAAGTAAGAATTAAGTCCCACCCTCTCTCTCGTATCCTCTTGGCCAATATACACCCCCTAGAAAATAAGACTGAATACTTAGGACACAATTACTTTACCAAAGGCCATTGGGAATGGTGTGCACTGTCCAGCACAGAGGACTCTGTGATTTACGGACTGTTCCCGGGGACGCATTCAGAGATGGACATCGAGTGCTGCTGGAAGGTCATCAACTTGGTGAAAGGTGCTCTTTGGTCTGCCCGAAACAGCACCTATTCCTTCTATCCAGAGATGCTGCCTGTCCCGCTGAGTTACTCCAGCAGTCTGCCTTACCCCCAGATCTCCAGAATCTACCCTTCAGCCCAAAGGTTGCTCGATCCATCGCATGGAGATGGAGTTATTCGGGAAAAGGGTGAGGGATAGCATCAACTATCAAACTACGATATTTTATCATAGTTCATGATAAACTGTTGGTGGTGCTTGGACATGGTCTTGTCCAACTACAGCCCCCGCCTCAAGTACGGGATTTGAAATGACCGCGGTGCTGAAGTTCTGGGGGAGGCAGTGCTGCTGCTCTGGGCCCATGGGGAGGGATGGGGGAGGGGACCCGGGTCAAGGAATAGGCCGCAACCTCGGCCTCTCCCTCCCTTGGCTCCAGGCCGCTTGGCCCTTCCCCTCCGACAGTCCTTCCTCAAGTACAACCTCATCGCCGATGTCGTGTAGAAAATGGGGCCGGCGGTGGTTTACATTGAGATCCTGGGGAGGTGAGGAGAGAGAGCGGGGGGGATTGAGGGGGTAGGGAGGGAGGGGGCAAAGTGTAGGAGGTGAGGAGGGAGAGTGGGGGTGAGGACTGTGGGAGTGAGACAGACTGCGGGTAGGGGAATGATGAGGGAGGGAGGGTTTGAGGGAGAGAGTGGGGGTGGAGGGAGGGGAGGAGGAGAGAGGAAAGAAGAGGGTGAGGGGAAGGAGTGCTGGAAAGATGAGGGAAAATGGAAGAGGATGGGGGTAGAAAGAGGGATGGTGAGGTAATGGAAATGGGGAGGGGGAAGAGAGAGGAGGTGAAGGGAGCAAGCAGAGGAAGGATGGTAGAGTGTGTGGAGAGGGAGGATAATGGAGGAGGGGAATAGGGGACTGAAGAGGGAGAGTGAGATGCGTTCACATTGATCTTATATTTTACCTTATTGCCTTTTTTAAACTTTAAAAACGCCAGCCGCTCCTGCACAATTGGGGACTATGGGTGAGTGGTGGAATATTGGTGGGGGTCCGCACTTTGGGGGTCCAACGGGTCCGCACTTGGTCTAATTTATTCTAAATTTGTGTTTGCCTAGTCACTCCCCTATCCTTTCCAATAGGTTATTCCTCGTATACAAAGGTAGACACAAAATGCTGGAGTAACTCAGCGGGACAGGCAGCAACTCTGGAAAGAAGGAATGGGTGATGTTTCGGGTCGAGACCCTCCCTCACCCATTCCTTCTCTCCAGAGATGCTGTCCTGTTGAGTTACTCCAGCATTTTGTGTCTCCTTCGATTTAAACCAGCATCTGAAGTTCTTTCTTACACGTTCCTTCGATACAGTTACCTTCTAAGTGCCACCTCATTGAATGCATTCTGTGAATTCAAATACACGTTTACTGGATCCATTTGTTACACCTACAAAATAAAAACTCCAGCATAGTAGTCAAACATAGACCCTTGAGGTAAGTATCAGTAAAAAGTTTTTTGAGATTGCTTATAACTAAGAGTTTCATTTTAAATTCTATCAACATGTGGTATTTTAATGTTGGAGTGCTAGATTTTATTCTGAAATCCATGCTGACTCTACTTGATTGTTTTTTTTTTAAATTTAAGTCCTGTTATTACTTTCTGGATAATGATTTCATCATTTTTGAGATGACAGGCTAATTGGCCTTAGTTTCCTGTTTAATGTCCCCCTCTTTTACAATCTACTGGTATCTTGCCAGAATTCAGAGAACTCAGGTGATTATAACCAATTTATGCATCCATCGATGCAATCATCTCCTTTTCAACCCCCAAATTAACGGCATCAAGTCGAGGGCACACCATCCTTTAATCATATTAGTTATCTTGTACTTTTTTGGTGATAGAGATTGTTTTAAATATATTCTACCATGGGGACAAATATTAGACAGCACCCGTTCTCAAACATTACCCACATTTTTATTTAGAAAAGGCCAAGGATTACTTCCAGTACAATATCATTTGAGGAGGACATATTCATTTGTAGCAGGCCATTTCAAAGCTAGCAAAAGTACCTAATTGCGACTCAGTTGAACATTCAGTCCTTGAAGCAAGTTTAACAACATTGACATGAAGCAAAATGGTTCGTTTTTTCAAAATCTTTGAATAAGTGGAACTTATTTTGAAAGTTCAAACTATAGAGCGAGAAACTATTGATTGGAGTGAAATAAAACTCTTTCGGTTGCTATGCCTTCAGACTCAGAGGCCGGACCCATGAGTTTAAAGGCTTGTTTAAAGGCTTTCTGGCCTCATGTTGCTGCCTGGCTTCCAACCAGCGGTCGGGCTGACATCGCGTGGCCCGCAGTTTAGCGCAGCCCGCAACGTGCTGCGAGCAGCTGCAGAGGAAGCCCGAAGCCAAGGCCCCGCTGCACCAGCTCAAGCCGCCCGCCCGCCCGCCCGCCCGCCAGTCCCGACTGAACTCGAACACGAACACACACACACACTCCCCCTCCAGCACGCCCGGCGCCCACTACCCCACCGCGTTGCCACTCCCGGCCTCACCTCCTCTCCGCCGCTGTCGTTACCCGCCGCCTCTCAGTCACCTCCGCGCGTTAATGGCGGACACCAAAGAGACCGCATCCCATTGGCCTCCGCCCAGTCCGGGCTCGCGCGCTGACATCATATTACGTCCCGCCAGCCAATCAGAAACAGCGATTCGCCTCGGTGTTGGGGGGGGGGGGGGATCTTAAAGGGATTGTTCTTTAAGAGACCGACTGAAAGTGACTCTTGAAAGGACACGGCAAGCTGGAGTCACTCAGCGGGACAGGCAGCAGCTCTGCAGAGAAGGAATGGGAGACCCTTCTTCAGACTCAGGGGAGAGGGTGTCTAGCGGTATGGAAGGGTAAGGTGTGAAAAGGACAGATCAAAGCAGACGGTGTTAAGGAAATGTACAATGTAAAAGGACCAGGTAGACAAAAATGCTGCAGAAACTCATCGGGCGAGGCAGCATCTCTGGAGAGAAGGAATAGGCGACGTTTCGGGTCGAGACCCTCGTCGTTGTGCAAAGCGCTCGCAAGCTTTATACTGAGTAACAATACAGTTCCAACAAATTGCCGGAGAAGTGAGTGATTGGCGCTCTATGACTAATTTATTATCCAGTCAACTTCAGTAAGATCAGATCATGTGGTCATTGTTAAATTTCTGTCCATGGAATTGTTCTTCGCAGTTTAACCGCTGCCTTGCCTGAATTCCACTATGGTTACAGTTGAAAGTACGTTATTCGCTGTAAAGGCTTTTGGATCTCCTGGGGAATACTCTGCACAAAATTGTAATTGTTTCCATTAGACTTTGTCCATCCTTTCCCCGTGCATCTCTGGAATTTCCGCACTTTCAAATTTCGTGTAATGAGAAGTTAGTTAATAACCTGCTTGTGGAGTCTAAGGGAATTGTCAACATAACAAGATAAAATTATTAATAAAGATGGAAAGTGAACTTGTTTGATCTAGAATGAAGTATTTGAATTTCAAAAAAAAACTTCATTCAATAAAATATATACAATACAAAGCTGTGCAAAAACTCTGCATGCATTCTGTGTCTACATTCAACTGTCAAACTCAGCCGCATTTGCACCTTTAAAGAAAGCTCCTTGCCACGTGTGCCCCCCCCCCACCCCCCCCCCCCCCCCCCCCCCCCCCATGAGTTATATCTCTTCCATTGTTTGTGGTGGCCTCCCGGATTCTGCCCCTCAAAGTCTACCAACGATAGGATCCTAGACCTAGTCCAAGAAGCACAAAAAAACGAGTGGCTGGAGTAAAAACGAGTTCTACTACTCCCAGTTTAATATACTACTTTTGGTGGTCGCAATGCAGGAAAACCAAACTCATGGGTGATCACTTTGCAGAAAATGTTGCTAAGTATCAGTAAGTATGACCTAAGCTTACCGTATCTGTCATTTTTATTTTCCAATCCATTACCACTTTGCCCTTGGCCTCCCACGCTGTTCCAACACCACTTCACCTTCCGAAAAGGTATTTAACATCCTATGGACTTGACTCAGTCTTCACTACTTAGAAATTTCAGCCTTTGCATTTCATAATTCCAACTGATCTTTTCTTTTAGTACTTTCATATTTTTATTGGCTTCTTTTATTTGCACTTCTCCAAACCTCTGTTTAATTTCCTGATATCTTTGCCACCATTTTCACCGTTCATCACAATTGTTATTTAATCTCTCCTGATATATGCCCTACCACAGTCCTTTCATTCTCTCTTCCTGCATCCTTTATAAAGCATCTTAACAACATCTCAAATGTTTCCTGGTTTTGATAAAGGTTATTTACCATTTACCCAAAACATTAACTCTCTCTCCACTGTTATCTGATCTGCTGTGTATTTTTAAAACTTAGTTTTTGTTTCAGATTTCCAGCAGTTTTTAATTTTCTTGTCTGTCATTGCTCATTCTTTCAGCTGGAGAAATAATGGAAGGCTTCCAACCTTCGAGGAACTGCACCCAGTGGGGAAAAAAAGAAAATAATCCCATGGGGAAACTAGGTGCACTGGACTGTGAACTTGTCAGAATTAAAATAAACAATTATAAAAGACATCCTTCTGGGAAACAACATAGAATAAAAGTACATATTCTTACATATGGAACTGATTTTCCTATCAAAATCTGAGTTGATAGGAAATGCTATAATGATGAACTTGTACGTGTCTGGAGGGGAGGAGAGAAGTAATTGAAGCAGATTGACTAATAAAATGTAAATTGCCTTACCTGCTCATATCTCTTTCTCCTGTTGGCACTTGATGTAACTCGGAGGCCAACATTAAACTAGACACTGATGAGGGGAAATATAGGCTCAAATATCCTGGAAAGTCTCTGTGCACCCTCCCCTCCTCGCCAATCATTAGACTTGCACTCGTCTGGATCATGGATTTGGGCCTGAATGCTGGCTCAGAGCTGACATGCCATGCCCAGTGCAGATCAGGGCTTGATTGTAAATTCCACACAAATATTTTGATGACCAGTTACATCACTTCCCTGCATTATGTAATACAACTATGAGTGATACAGTTGACACTCACTTCCCTGCATCCACTCACGCATACTGCGAACGCAGTACACAAATAGAGGAGGGAGGGGGTAGGGGAGGGGGTAGAGAACTTGTTCTATTTGATCTTATTTGATTGTGCACGCCAGGTTGGTTACATTCGTGGGAACAGGGCGAATCACATGAAGGTTGCAATCTCCCACCCCTGTCCCATTGTGATGTCATTTGTAAATGAGATCCATTGTGATTGGACGTCTGTGAGATGGCACTGTGACATCATCAATGGAAAGTGCTGTAAGAGTCTCCCACTGAAAAGCAGTTAATTTTTTTAATAAACAATAAAAACTTCGGAAATATAGGTTGGAATGCGACGGGAAGATGTGTATCCCATCGAGGGAAATAATGTGAGTAGAATTTGTGAAAATGGGAAGGCTGTGGCCTAGCGTTTGGAAGAAGATACAAATTAAGGAGATTAAAAGAAAGCCAACACAACCCTGGCCCACACAGACATTTAGAATGTTAAGAACAAAGGGAAGAGTTTTAGTATAATAAAGATGGTTAATTTTGCTCCTATCAGTGGGTACAGGAGCCTGTAAACCATGACAAATAGCTTATTCCTCATAACCAGCAGGCTCTTGAACACTGCACAAGGTTAACCTCAGCAACTATGACCTTAATGGACTGTGTCTTTGGTTGCACGACAGACTTCATTTTATGCACTATTATGGTTACTAGAATAACTAGAATAAGTTATTAATTTATTGTATTTCTGATTATATTATGTGTGTTATTGCATTTACAGGCCTGTTAAACTACAGCAGGTAAGAGTCTTATTGTTCCATTGTTGGTGCACATGATAATTGAACACTTTTGCTACTGACTCATAGAAACATAGAAAATAGGTGCAGGAGTAGGCCATTCGACCCTTCGAGCCTGCACCGCCATTCAATATGATCATGGCTGATCATCCAACTCAGTATCTTGTACCTGCCTTCTCTCCATACCACCTGATCCCTTTAGCCACAAGGGCCACATCTAACTCCCTCTTAAATATAGCCAATGAACTGGCCTCAACTGCCTTCTGTGGTAGAGAATTCCACAGATGCACCACTCTTTTTAAAAATGTTTTTCTCATCTCTGTCCTAAAAGACTTCCCCCTTATCCTTAAACTATGACCCCCTTGTTCTGGACTTCCCCAACATCGGGAACAATCTTCCTGCATCTAGCCTGTCCAACCCCTTAAGAATGTTATACTTTTCTATAAGACTCTTTTGGGACCCCAATATTAGAGTAAAATCAGCAATTGCTGGATATAACTTTTCAACAAGTTCAGGACTTTTGCTTTTGTGCTGTCTACATGGGTTGGTTTTGCTATCAAGATTGAGCAGGTCTGACATTTCAATGAATATTCCCTGTGGGATAAGTGAACATCTCAAGATGCTGACTCACTCCAATGTAGAATCAGCACACAACAGTCATTCACAGATTTGCTCCAAATCTTGAAGCTGGGAGGTCAAAACAACTTCTCCAACTTTGTTAAAAGCTCAACAGGAGAAATAGAGCCCCTGGGGCATCTTCAAATGCTAGGATTGGAAAGGACAGAAGAACAAAAATACCCATATTTCTCTAGAAAATCGAAGCAATAATGAAACACAATATGTTTCCATATATTTTCCAAGTATTCAGAAATAGTATTTTGTCGTCATGTTTTGTGGGATGTTCTGATACAAATTAACAACCCTCATAGGGATTCTTCAATTAATATTTGCTATGTCATACATTTAGATTTTAGAAAATGTTTTTCTATAGAAGAGGCTTGTGGAAGAAGCTTGGAATTTTAGGGATAGCTGAAATAAATTGTATCATAATTCAGTTTACTGTTCAGAACTTAAACTGTTCCAATTCTTTGTGAGGCTACCAGATTCAAACGTCCACCAGATAATATTTTTAATCAATGACTCTACACTTCAATGTCCACAGAAGTGCTGGAGGGAATGGATAAACACTATCTTCAACCAAGCAACTACACTGAAATGCCAAGAACACCAGATTGTTACTCCATTCCGCAGTGAGAATGCTATATTATGCATTTGATTGTCATTTGAACCTGCACTTATTTCAAACCTCTTATAATCATGGCATTGTGAACATTTTCCTACCTCACATGATGGCAGAGGTATCTCTGGTTTCTTAGCTATTAATCTGAAGCTTTGGAACATCAGTTCGGCACACCAAGGTTCATCGGATAAGCAACAGAATTGTGTAATCATCTGTGTGCAATTTCAGAAATGAGTCGGAAACTACATATAAAAATGCTCACTTTTGTATACCTGGTTGAATGAAATGAAATATACCAAAGCTAATTCATGATCCTTTTCTGGTTATCGCCAGCAGCTAATTTATAACGTTTCACAGCTTTAGCATGGAGACAATTAAATGCTCTGTTGTTGCAAGCTTAATAAACAAAAGTAACTCGCGGTGTGATACCTGTACTGAGATTGTAGATAAAATTTATTGCGTGATGTTGGTTTGGGCTCAGTAAGTACATCTCATTTAGGGAAAATTTAGCTATAATGTGTTTCAATGTACCTAGGATAGGAAGTTGGGATGAGTAGCGAGGAGTAAAAAAACAGGAGTGATCATGAAAGTGTGAATCTATGGACACTGGGGATGAGAAATAGTTTTGTTATAATGATTCATCCCATGTTCTAGCTCAATGTTTGTATTTGAATAATGGTCAATTTGATGAGCTAGTGAATGTGAGCAGACACCTGTAGTTCAACCCTTGAGCAAGGATTGGTATTTTAGCAGACTGAGATGAGAAAACAGCTTTTATAACTGAAAAGATTTTATTATATGAAGAATGTGCAAGACTCTCCAAATCAGGATACTAGTGACTCACAAAGCTGCATTCAACTTTATCTGATTCCCCCAAATCCATACATTGTGATTAAGACAAGAAAGGAGATTGTGGCTGTATTCTTCTTGTTCAGGCCATGGAGGTAGAAACGGTATGACATAGATGATTAAACTACCATTATCAGTTTAATTTAAATCTGGATAACTCCATCCTATCTCAAAAAATGTAAATGGCAAATTTTTATAATTTTAATAAATGTCACAAACTGCTGGAGTAACTCAGCAGGTCAGGCAGCATCTCCGGAGAACTCAGCTGACTGACTCATTGAGTTACTCCAGCACTTTTTCTTTTGTAAACCAGCATCTGTAGTTTTGTGTGTCTCCATTTTAAAAAAATTGTTTGCGCTATTTTATCATTGCATTTCCTGCACATTTGCAGATACATTACACAGAAGTTAAAAGCTGCATTTAAGAAAGATTTATGAAGGTTAAGTATAAAAACATCTTTTTAAATTTGACGTTGTTTGCCTCAGCTGCAAAGGTGTGACAGTTTAGGTATATCCACTTCAAACTGTAGGTATGAGACAGCTATTCCCCAACTAAGAGCCGTGACGGACTCCCAAACCCAATGCAAATGTAACAGAAATCCTACAAATATTCCAGTGAAAATAACACACTGTTGGGCGAGCACCATCTGTGAGCACAAGTCCGAGTACAGAGTGCAGCCTCAGAAAATGGGGACTTTTGTCTTTTGAGGCAGACTCATGAAAATCATTGATTAAACAGCATTTTGGTCCATGTCAGTCGTCCATTCTCAAAGCAGATAAACATGAAATAAATAATTTTGAAACAGCAGCTTTTCAAACAAATTATATCTACCCCTAAATATTAAATTATTAATCAAAGGAGCATAAATTAAAACCACAAAGTACACAATTGTGGACGGAAATTGAATTGTCTCATTTATTAAGAGGGGAGAGTAAATATATCAAGCAATTAGTATGTTTTTGTCCCCAAACTGCTTTATTTAATGATTTTGTTACATATTTTGTTCACAAAATAACTTTTGTGAACTTTATACTGATCAAGTTGAATGATATTGCTCAAAATTACTTGGCTTTTTAGCGACATTATCTTATTATGTTATTTGCAGCTTGGTGAGATACATCACTGATCCCTCTGTTTAGAACCAACCTCTGGGGGCACCCCAAACATAGTGTATTTTCCATACCAGTCAGTCTTTGGCTTAAATGATGCTACCAATTACTGTTTTACAAGAACCTCCTATTGGGGACTGAATTAGACAGCACTTGGTTTGCCCCAAAAAATAATTGATTTAAATCAACCCAGAATGGATTAAGTGCCAGTCTTTAATGTAAACAGCAAGTGCCTAACACACTATGTCATTCAGTCACTCATCATTCTCATTTAATTCTTCATTGAACAAGAGCAAAGTTAACCGTTCAGAACCTCAGTTTTATTTACATCCATCAGCCGATTCGTCATGGCACCTCTTATCGCCAAGGGTAAACAAAGTCTCTTTTATTTATTTATTCCCACCATCTTGTGCTTTTTCTGCCCCTTCGAAACACAGTCCTGGTTATGTGTTTAGCTGGTACTGCCATTCTGCAGTGTCTGCACATATTCGTTGTACAACTTCTCCTGTGTTTCATAAAGTTTCCTAAGTTTTTTGGACTGTCCTTTACTGAGTTCCTTACCCTCAGTATCATGGGTTGGAAATCCCTTGATGAAAAGAAACAATACTAACTTTAAGTACTTGCATAAGAGAGCAGACAATGGGAAAAAAAAGCAGGCCATCAAACTTGTCCGTTGTAATAACATACAAATAATTATAATTCACTCTAAACAATCTTACAAATTATTTATAGGAGTTTTACACTTTCTGCACTGTATCATGAGAAAGAATATACTGTAATCGCTAAGTAGTTGAATCAAGCAGTCCAAATCACCCATCTATATTATCTGATTTCAAGCAGTTTTGTAGTTGCATTTTGAAACGTGGCTTCACTTTTCCTCAATTAAGGAGTAGTCAGTCAAAACTGGGTTCACCAGCGCTGCCGTAATTTAAATTATATAAATGATCAAGCCGTATCTCTCATACATTCTGCATCCTGGTTGAGTGACCAACATTACAAAATCTTCGCATTGGCCAATATTTTATCTTAGCAACATTGAAGGCAAGTTATCTGTGCAGTTCATTAAACCAACAATGAAAAGTAATTTTAGTTGGTGTCAAAGAAGAGTACATATCTAATATCCTAAAGGGTAGAAAAGCTGAGTGTATTCATCTGAAAACCGCATGCATATCCTGCAAGGATTATTGAATGCAATCACAAAGGTTTAAATTATGACTTTGTTTGTCTGATATTGTACACAAAACCTAATTGCATTAGCTGCTACTTTTTCCTTCAAATGAGACTGGCTATCGCTGTACCAATTAAAGCTGCAGTTCACAGGAATATGGCAAGAGGATTATGAAAGTATCTGTATTAGCTGTGGCTCATTTACAGCAATATTGGTGGTGAGACAGGAGGCTATGGGCTCAAGTCCCACTCCAGATATTACAGTTCAAAATCTTTGCCAATGCTCCAGGGAGGTACACTCACCAAGTCACAGATGGCCAGATTTCTTATCAATGTTAAGATAAAGGGCACATCTGCATTTACAAGTGAATGCAAAATACCCCACAGCACTCCTTTGAAGAACTGCCAACATTTATCTTTAAATTATAACTCGAATAAATTTACAGGTGACTTCCACAATATGGGGATATTCTGAATGTCCACATTCTGAGCAAGCAGACTATATCGTGATATTTTGCATCACAACGCTGTCAGTGCATGTGTCAAGAAATGTGAATTGGAATTTTTATTTTATTTTTCTCACAAATTCCGTGAGAGGAACTGGAGACAACCGACATTTATAGAGTCATTAGAATGATCAGCTTAAACATGAATATAGGTCTCCCAATAAATCACTCCACTTTGTTCTGTTTCAATTGCATTGAAAATTTAGTTGCCTGCTTAAATTGGATTTCCTTATTACTAAGGCCTGATGTTAACAACATTTAGTTATGGAAGGCATTATAGGTATCTTTGATAATGTTCTTAGCTAATTTCTGTGTTCATTTTCCGTCAAAGGCTCCTGTAGAAAGATGAGGACTTTCCATATACAGTGCCCTCCATAATGTTTAGGACAAAGACCCATCATTTATTTATTTGCCGCTGTATTCCACAATTTAAGATTTGTAATAGAAAAAAAATCACACGTGGTTGAAGTGCACATTGTCAGATTTTAATAAAGGCAATTTTTGTACATTTTGGTTTCACCATGTAGAAATTACAGCAGTGTTTATACATAGTCCCCCCATTTCAGGGAATCATAATGTTTGCGACACAGCAATGTCATGTAAATGAAAGTAGTCATGTTTAGCATTTTGTTGCATATCCTTTGCATGCAATGACTGCATGAAGTCGTGTGATTCATGGACATCACCAGTTGCTGGGTGCCTTCTCTGGTGATGCTCTGCCAGGCCTGTATTGCAGCCATCTTTAGCTTATGCTTGTTTTTGGGGTTAGTCCTCTTCAGTTTGCTCTTCAGCATATAAAAGGCATGCTCAATTGGGTTCAGATCAGGTGATTGACTTGGCCACTCAAGAATTGACAATTTTTTAGCTTTGAAAAACTCCTTTGTTGCTTTAGCAGTAATGCTTGGGATCATTGTCTTGCTCTAGAATGAACCACCGGCCAATGGGTTTTGAGGCATTTGTTTGAACTTGAGCAGATAGGATGTGTCTATACACTTCAGAATTCATTATGCTACTACCACCAGCAGTTGTATCATCAATGAAGATAAGTGAGCCAGTAGCTTCAGCAGCCATACATGTCCAGGCCATAACACCCCCACCACTGTGAGGTGGTATGCTTTGGATCTTGGGCAGTTCCTTCTCTTGTCCATACCTTGCTCTTGCCATCACTCTGATGTAGTTAATCTTTGTCTCATCTGACTACAAGACCTTTTTCCAGAACTGTGGTTGCTCTTTTGACTACTTCTGGGCAAACTGTAATCTGGCCATCCTATTTTTGCGGCTAACCAGTGGTTTGCATCCAGAGATGCCAACCCTAAATTTAGTTCACAGTAACATTCAACCCATTTGTCCGTAACAAATGGGGGTAAATGCATTTCTCTCAGTAACATACTACTCACTTGGGGTTGTTGCCGGCGGCTATGCGCCTGCGCACTGGTGCAGATCAGCGGGCTGCCGGCGGGCGGGTACGGCACATGCGCACTTGGCAAGATTGCCGGCGGGTCTGCGCCTGCGCACTGGGTGGGGGTGGGGGGGGGGGGAGGCCCGGTGATGGGGCTGCCGCGAGCGGCCGGCTGGCGGCAAGAAACGTCGCCATGTCGCTGATCGCGCGGGCCGGCGCCGCCCGGGCTCTGGGCCGGGCGTGGCTGCGAGCTGCCGGGCTGGCAAACCGGGGGCACATGGCGCCGGCGTTCACCACGGGAGGAACACCGGCGCGGCGGTGTTCCGTAACAACATGTTTGGCTGCCGGAACACCGTAATATGGTTATTTCGCCGGGACAAAATACGGCGAATCCGGGACACTTGGCACCTCTGTGCATCTTGCAGTGTAGCCTCTGTATTTCTGTTCATGAATTCTTCTGCGGACAGTGGTCATTGACAAATCCACACCCGACTCCTGAAGAGTGTTTCTGATCTGTCAGACAGGTGTTTTGGGGACTTTTCTTTATTATAGAGATTGCCTACCAGCAGCGCTTAGTACTTTGCTTTCTAGCAGAACTTAGTACTTGTAAATTTAAATTTTAGGTTTCAACCCTGAATCACTGTAGTCCAAGACTTTCTTCTGTCATCAGCTGGTCTTCCTAACGGTCCCACTTCCTGTCCCACTTTCACGACCTAATTCACAACCTTTTTTACTCGTGGACATTTTTCATCAGCATAGAAAAACACCCCGACCTACTTGATGCCACGAGTACCTACAAGCTAGCATCACGACCTACCTACGACCTCGTAACGACCATGCTGCGAGTATGAGTCAAGGGCAAACTCGGCAGAGGTCGTGAATTAGTTCATGAAAGTGGGACAGGCCCTTTAGCCTGCCAGTCCCATTGCAATTAGTAAGCTCACCAGTGCTCTCTTCTTAATGATGTTCCAAACAGTTGATTTTGGTAAGCCTAAGGTTTGGCTGATGTCTCTAATAGTTTTATTCTTGTTTCTCAGTCTCATAATGGCTTCTTTGACTTTCATTGGCACAACTTTTGGTCCTCGTGTTGATTCAAGAGATTCAAGATTCAAAAGATTCAAGATAAACAGCAATACAAGTTTCCAAAGGTGATGGAAAGACTGGGTGCTGAGAGCTCTTTTTCCTGCATTAAGGAGGCATTTAAACACACCTGAGCAATTACAAACACCTGTGAAGCCATGTGTCCCAAACATTATGGTGCCCTGAAATGGGGGGACTATGTATAATTACAGCTGTAATTTCTATATGGTGAAACCAAAATGTATAAAAATACCCTTTAATAAAATCTGACAATGTGCACTTTAACCACATGTGATTTTTTTTCTCTTACAAATCTCAAATTGTGGGTACAGAGGCAAATAAATAAATGATGGGTCTTTGTCCCAAACATTATGGACGGCACTGTACCTGATGGATATTTAAAATTAAACATAGCATTTCCAATGACTCTTATGATTGAGATATGCCTTTATAAGAAGCTGTCTCTAACTAAGGCAATAGGTAGGCTCAGCTTCCTGTCTTGTAATACTTACATTTTCATCAAACTTGGAATACTTTTCTTTTTCTAATCGGAACATCTCGCTGGGTGGAATTTTCATCTTTGCTAGTTTCACTGCCTTGAAGAAGATAAATGTTATGTTAGTCACTAAACCCCTTCACTTTTATGCAAATCTAATTGTTTGGTTTGGCAGTCAGATTTAAGTGTTCTGTTGCTTTGTACAACTGCACAGCTTCACAACCACCACCACATTCTCCACACTTGATCTCCGGTAACCCAGAGGATGCTGGATTTCACCAGTTCCTGCATAAAGGTTTACTGTTTCCAATATTACTTAATTTTAATCTTCTAGTCTGGTGAGGGATGGAAAAAACAGTGCAGTTTGGCTAGCAAAAATATGCTCTCTCTTCCAGAACTGCCAACTGGTCACCGTCTACCACATGCAAATACCAGCATAATGAAGGCATCCTCGGGTTGCAGAAGGAAGGTCTCAGGTTACTGTCATTCCAGTCTCTACTCCCTACATTTTGCCTTCCAGCAGCACTTAGTACCTGTACATTTTAGGTTTTGACCCAGAATCACTGTAGTCCAAGACTTTCTGATATGATACTAAGACTTTGCATGTTCACATGAACAAGCCAACCCCTTATTATGTAGACGCAACTCAAGGCATATCCTTGAATATTCTTTGAAAAATAAATCACTGTAAGTAAGAGTTCATTCAGTTTCAAATCCCATATGGTTTCAATTTCAGAAATCTTCTGTAATCCCCTCTGGAAATATAAAATTATTTAAACACTAATAGTTGTGGAAATCCATTCTATTTATCTTTGTTCATCCATTCAGATCATACATTTGACCCAACACATCACATTTCACAGTCACATTTAACTGTTCTTGGGTGTTTGCCTCAAGTTTTAATCTGCATTGACAATTTTCTGATAGTATAAACATTTTTTTTGTTTGTAATTTTTATTTATTTTGGTTAATCACAAGGCACAATTAAGTGAATTAAAAACTTGATATTTTTTTCAGATGATGCAGTTAAAGAAAACGGGTCTAGAGGTTTGATGTTATATTGTTTATGAATTGCAATATTTAAGGTAATTTAAGACAAATTTCTTTGGAGATGTGTGGATTTTTTCTGCTGAAGGGCAGTATGTAATGAAATGCCAGCTGCTATTGATAAGAGAGTTTATCACAATACAACATTTTGCATCATAAGTTTTCATGATAAAGAGACAAAGGTATGTATAATTGGATTGTCAACATGAAAAGGTGTCATAAACAGTGCAATTAGTCAGTCTTTGTAGAGATTACATATATATATAGTTCTAAATATAGTTCCAGCTTTCTAAATAAATATATACTATATTTGCTTCATGGAAGAGAAGGGTGGGTAATGTTTGCCTCCTAAATAAATATTGTACATTGAGAATATTGAGAATTTATAGTTATGTATTTACAAATTCTAATTTCCCCTGCATATATAATAATGACAAACTGGCATTTGGAATAACATGGATAGTATAGTTCTCAGACAAGTGAACTTTATCAATCGGTATTTGGAGTCACTCTTTTACTTAAGGGTCAAATGGTTATGAAAGAAATATGATCGTTCTGCTGATATTCCAAGGAATGGAATTCTAAATGATTCAAATCAGACTTCACCTTTTAATGAGCATTGCTAATTCCCAACTTAGTTCTGGCTTACATTAAAAAAGAAAACCAACTACAAGTTTTAAAGAGGGAGCTGGTCAGGGCATGATACTGCAGATGGAAGCCAAATGGCACAGCTAATTCTAAGCTTCAAAAGGAGTTCAGATCTACGATTGTGAATGTAATAAATTAACTATGATTGTGTAAATATTTGAAAACCTCAGTCTGATTGACACTTAACATCACAAACATACATTTGTCTTTCGGAAAGATCACCGAATTGGATGCTCTGAACAGCATTTGATGCCCAGCATGGAGTCTTTCAGTGGTGAGATTGTAATTTAATGCAGTTTAAGAATAATCAATTATTCACTGGTATAGCTGCTGCCTTACAGTTTCAGCAACCAGGGTTTAATCTTGAATCACATCATAGGGTATGGGGCGGACAGGAAAGGGAATGGGCATTGAGAAGGTTGAGAAGGAAAAATAGATAAGCCATGGTCAAATGGTGGAGCAGACTCCAGGGACTGAAAGGCCTAAGTCTGCTATTCTGTCTGATTGTCTTGATTTCTGGTCCTGTCTGTGTGGAGTTGGCATGTTCTTTCTGTCCACGTGGGTTTCCTCCTGTTTACCCCTAATCACTGAGAGGTGTGAATTAGTGGGTTAACCTATTATCATAGAGTGCTCCGAGTGTGTAGGCGAAAGGGGAAATCAGCATGGGTGGGGGTAGGTTTGAAGAGAATGAGGGGAGAATAAAATGGGACTAGCATATGATTGGCAGCGATGTTCAGTACCAACCTGGTGATCCGAACGACCTGTTTCCGCACTATATTACCCTATGACTGTTTAAAACAAAAGTTATGGAAATGAATGGTCCAGAGGTTCACTGAGAATCCAACATTCAATTCTGTCTTAATGCAAAAGTCTCCGTTTGCTGACTTTTGCCGTAGTTATGGTTGAATGTAAAAAAGTTATAAACATTCAAGAATTGTGGACGCATTGGTGATCATTTTCCAATGTTCTATAGATTCAGGATCAATTCCTGTGGATTGGAGGGTAGCTAATGTTATCCCACTTTTCAAGAAAGGAGTGAGAGAGAAAACGGGGAATATAGACCAGTTAGCCTGACATCAGTGGTGGGGAAGATGCTGGAGTCAATGATTAAAGAACTAATAATGGTGCATTTGGATAGCAGTAAAAGGATTGGTCCAAGTCAGCATGGATTTATGAAGGGGAAATCCTGCTTGACTAATCTTCTGGAATTTTTTGAGGATGTGAAATGGATGAAGGAGAGCCAGTGGATGCAGTTTATCTGGACTTTCAGAAAGCCTTTGATAAGTCCCACACAGGAGATAAATGGGGAAAATTAGAGCACATGGTATTGGGGGTAGGGTACTGACATGGATCGAAAATTGGTTGGCAGACAGGAAACAAAGAGTAGGGATTAACAGGTCCCTTTCAGAATGGCAGGTAGTGGCAAGTGGAGTACCGCAAGGCTTGGCGCCTGGGCCGCAACATTTGCAATATATATTTAGATGATAGAATTAAAAGTAACACTAGCAAATTTGCAGATGACCCAAAGCTGGGTGGCAGTGTGAACTGCGAAGAGGATGCGAAGAGACCCGAGTGTCCTTGCACACCAGTCACTGAAAGTAAACATGAAGGTATAACAGGCAGTGAAGAAAGCTAATGACATGTTGGCCTTCATAATGAGAGTATTTAAGTATAGGAGTAAAGAGGTCCTTCTGCAGTTGTACAGGCCCTGGTGAGACCACATCTGGAGTATTGTGTGCAGTTTTGGTCTCCTAATTTGAGGAATTACATCCTTGCTCTGAAGGGAGTGCAGTGTAGGTTCACGAGGTTTATCTCGGGATGGCGGGACTATCAATTGAGGAAAGATTGGAAAGACTGGGCTTGCATTCACTGGAATTTAGAAGGATGAGAGGATATTTTATAGAAACATACAACATTATAAAAGGACTGGACAAGCTAGATGCAGGAAAAATGTTCCCAATGTTGGGGGAGTCCAGAACTGCATGGCACAGTCTAAGAATAAGGGGGAGGCCATTTAAAACTGAGATGAGAAAACACTTTTCCAATTTGTGGATTTCTCTGCCACAGAAGGCAGTGGAGGCCAATTCATTGGATGAATTTAAAAGAGAGTTAGATAGAATTCTTGGGGCTAGCTATTCTTGGAATCAAGCGGTATGGAGAGAAGGCAGGCACGGGTTACTGATTGTGGATGATCAACAATGAATGGCGGTGCTGGCTCGAAGGGCCGACTGGCCTCCTCCTGCACCTATTTTCTATGTTTATAAGAATTGGGGTTAGTGAGTGATCTTTCAGATTCTTGCTATCTACTGGTTGTTTCTTTTTATTTCCCATCATGTCCATCACAATAGACGTTACATTAAACCAACTAGCTATTTTGTCCTGCAGCATGTTGTAAATTCTTACTTCAAGTTCTCTTTTTTTCTGAGCTGCCTCTTCCTTCTTCCTGATTTTTGCTTCTTCAATCTGCCCCCAAAAAAACAGCAGAGTTAAAAGGTTTCAATTTGTGGTAAACACAACAGGCCTGATCAAATTTAATTTAGCCCACATCTTGCATTTACACCACACAATCCCCAAATCTAGATATCCCAACTAAAGTTTGAGGTCTTCCTGCTGCCGTCTTTTGCACAATTGGCGACACTTAAAAATTGTTGAAATAGATTTAAATAACTGAAAAAATTTAAAGATGGATAAAACTAAATTTAAAAAAAATTGAACGTGATCTTATATATTTACACATAATCATATATTAAAAGATCAACATATCGAACAACACATTTGAAGCAAGAGTTGAAACCTCCTTGAGCCTGGTGTCATGCAGTAAAATCATGGGTGATATTACTGTGATCCAATTTCTGTGTTTCCATCTACCCCTGTTAATCTTTATGCCTATGCTTATTAAAAATCAGTTGAACTCCAATTTACAAATATTAAAAGGCTCTTTTTCTACTACACTTTGAGGAAAGGAGCTCTACAATCTTCAAACCTCAGAAAATAATATATTGATTTGTTTAAGTGGGTGACCCCTCATTTTAAAAACAATGACCCCATTGAGATTCTCCCACTGGAGGAAACATCCTAACCACTTTTAAACCACTGTCCCCTCAGGACCTTACATATTTCAATCAAGTTATCTCTCACACTTCTAAACTCCAGCAGATGCAAGCCTAGGTCTGTCCAATCTTTCCTCATAAGGTAGACTGAGTAGTACTGGTATATCAGACTAGTAAACCTTCTCTAAACTGCTTCCTATGATTCCTGCTTCCTCAGATTACAGCACTTACACCCATCTTTAATTATGGAAACTAATAGTGTACTTAGTACGACAGATGTGGTCTCAATAATGCCACGTAGAATCTTTCCCCTATCATGTTCACTTAACCAAGCACTGAACAATAAAATTCAATTAGACAACCTATTATTCTCTGTATGATCTTCAGGCACCCAACTCCCTTTGTGTATCTCACTCCTGCAATATCTCACAATTTAAATAAAATGTATTGTTTTCAAATGTTCCCACATTACGCAGAAGAGAGCCATGGTGCAAGAATTATAACAGTGGGTGATACACTGGTTAGATTGGGAAATGCATTGATAGAGGAAATATATTTGTATGTGAATCACCACCTTCATGCTCAACACAATGTATACTTGCTCTTTATTCCAAATTAATTGAATAACATTAATTTAAATTTACCATCTTTAAATATGTTACCAAAGCAACAGCCAGGCATTTGGATAATGAACAGTCAACTCCATAAATATGTTCAGATCTACATAAAGAATAATAGCGTCCTAATTTTTTTCTCCATGTTTTAAGAACATAAAAATAAAATATTTAGATTTAAAATCATAGAAAATCTCCAGCCCCTATGACAGTTTACTATCATATATCTTACAATAGTTGTGCCTATTCTTAACCCTACCACATGCAGTTGTTTCTGTATTTTTGCACTATTTCAGATTGCTTTTTTGTACACAAAAAGGTATCTGTGTGCATGAATAATAAACACACCTGTCATGTGGCCAGAAAACAACAAAAAACTTTCTAGAAGTGCTGATGTGCTGCACCAGTGCGTCCTGTCACAAAAATAAGCACCACTTTGCACCATTCTGGTGTTTTGCACTTGCTGTTATATTTATCATTGAATTTATCATAAACCATGTATACTGTTTACTGTGAGCTTCATGCAAATAACAAGTTTAATTGCACTCTTCCCGTGTATATGAAAATAAACAAATCTAATCTAGGTTTTGGCATTGGTTATACCAAACTGGAGAATTTTACTCAACGGTTATATGTTGGTGATAAATTACTTTGTGTTGCACACAAAAAAAGTAAAAACGGCCAGCTTGTAAGCATATATTAATTATTCAGGTCTTCTACTGTGCGTACTATTGTAAAATTCCTCATGGTACGTTGAATGGGTTACATAGAGGATATTTAGTTTGAGCAAGATTCTTATTAAATCATGCTACCCAATCAAATAACAAGCTACTATAGTCTGACAATTGTACCACCACACATTGACAGGAGATTAAGATAGGGTCCTAGTGAAGGAGCATTGACTATACTGCTGTCACATTAATTTCTCCAGGAACTGTCTGCTCAGAACTGAAAACTGGCCTGACATCATGCAATTTCCTCATTACGATTTGTTCTATAATGGATAATTCTCTCCGAAATTCGCTACCTACAGGTTTGCTATTTACCTTTTTCTTCTCTTCTCGCTCCCTCAGCAATGTCTCTCTGTCCACTAGCTTCACCACAGTGCATAGCCCTGCAATTACAAATTAAGTCATCAGACAATCAGCCCACCCATTCAAATGCACAACAGGGGCCGCTCCGCCCCTCTTTCAGCTGGTTGAACATGGGAAAGGAAAATGTTAAAAAATCTTGCATCAGAGAATATTACTTAGCAGTAGTACATGACAGATTTGACATTTGATGCAACCAATCCCAATTTTACTTTTAATAAATACCAATAACACATGCAGTTCCCAGCTGATATTAGATTCAACGCAAAAAAAAGTTTGTCTCTCTGTAGGCTGACCAGATTCAACATATACCTTCATGGTCCTCAAAGCGGACTCCAAGTTCAGGAAGGATATCATCTCGAAGACCATCACACAGCTGCAGAACCTCACTAACTGCAACACAGAAAGGGTTAGTCAACACACACATTTCAAGCAGTGTCAGAATCAGGCATTACTCAAGTTTCATCTCCAAACTATTTCCTTTGCATTCGTGTTGATCATTGATAACAGTGCCAGGAGTAAAAGGTTAAAAATAAGAGGTATTAAGTCGATTTAAGCAATTTGTACTCTGCTCAGCTAATTAAGGGTTAACTGGAGATTAAAGATTTTGTTTTACATTACATGACAAGTTATTTATCTACTTGCATCTCATTTTATCCATAATTGTGGAAGTGCTAAGTTCATCATGTTGGGGTCATTCTGACCTGGATCAGCACTGATACTATTCTAACTCGATCAAACTCTGCTTGTACAGTGCATTCAGAAAGTACTCAGACCCTTCCACTTTTTGTTACATTACAGCCTTATTTTAAAATGGATTAAATTATTATTTTTTTTAAATCAATCTACACACAATATCCCAGAATGAAGAGGCAAAAACAGGCGTTTAGAAATTTTTTGCAAAGTAATTAAAAAGAAATAACTCAAATATCACATTTACATAAGTATTCAGATCTTTTGCTATGACACTCAAAATTGAGCTTAGGTTCATCTTGTTTCCATTGATTATCCTTGAGATGTTTCTACAACTTGGAGACCACCAGTGGTAAATTAAATTGATTGGACATGATTTGGAAAGGCACACACCTGTCTGTATAAGGTCCCACAGTTGACAGTGCATGTCAGAGCAAAAACCAAGCCATGAAGACAAAGGAATTGTCTGTAGACCTCCAAGATAGGATTGTATTGACACAGAGATCTGGGGAAGGGTATAAAACAATTTCTGCAGCATTGCAGGTCCCAAGGAGCACAGTGGCCTCCGTCATTCTTAAATGGAAGAACTTTTGAACCACCAGGACTCTTCATAGAGCTGGCCGACCTGCCAAACTGAGCAATTGGAGGAGAACAGCCTTGGTCAAGGAGGTGACCAAGAACCCGATAATCACTCGGACAGAGCTCCAGTATTCCTCTGTGGAGATGGGAGAACCTTCCAGAAGGACAGCTATATCTGCAGCACTCCATCAATCAGACCTTTATGGTAGAGTGACCAGACAGAAGCCACTCTTCAATAGAAGGCACATGAATGCCCACTTGGAGTTTGCCAAAACGCACCTAAAGGACTCTCAGACCATGATAAACAAGATTCTCTGGTCTGATGAAACCAAGATTGAACTCTTTGGCCTGAATGCCAAGCGTCACGTCTGGAGGAAACCAGGCACCGCTCATCACCTGGCCAATACCATACCTGAGGTGAAGCTTAGTGGTGGCAGCATCATGCTGTGGGGATATTTTTCAGCGGCAGGAACTGGGAAACTAGTCAGGATCGAGGGAAAGATGAACAGAGAAAAGTACAGAGAGATCCTTGATGAAAACCTGCTCCAGAGCATTCTGGACCTCAGACTGGGGCGGAGGTTCACCTTCCAACAGGACAATGACCCTAAGCACACAACCAAGACAACGCAGGAGTGGCTTCGTGACATCTGTGAATGTCCTTAAGTGGCCCATCCAGAGCCCGGACTTGAACTCGATCGAACATCTCTGGAGGGACCTGAAAATAGCTGTGCATTGACGCTCCCCATACAACGTGACAGAGAAGAATGGGAGAAATTACCCAAATACAGGTGTGCCAAGCTTGTAGCATCATACCCAAGAAGATTTGAGGCTGTAATCGCTGCCAAAGATGCCCCAACAAAGTACTGAGTAAAGGGTCTGAATACTTATGTAAATGTGATATTTCAGTTACTTCTTTTTAATTACTTTGCAAAATTTTCTAAACACGTTTTTGCTTTTTTATTATGGGGTATTGTGTGAAGATTGATGATAATTAAAAAAATAATAATAATCAATTTTAGAATAAGGCTGTAATGTAACAAAATGTGGAAAAGGTGAAGGGTTCCGAGTACTTTCTGAAGTACCAAGAAAACTCAATTCTCATTCAGTCGATGACTACATTACAGAGTTCAAACCTCAATGTTTTGGATCAATTCTTCGAAGTTGTAACACCTCAACAAATTTAAAAGAAATCTGACAATGTATCAAATTTGTCTGAGAATGAATTGGTAATTCAGGTTCAGATTATTCAATGCATGTAGAAGTGTAGTGTTGTGGGGAATTGAAAGTTGTTGTATTTCCTACAACGCTGCACTCTTAATTGGTGAAATGACAACAATGTGATCATTTTAATGATTTGAAAATTGCTTCAGAAGTAGTTGATTTATTACACCCTCTCTTGATCCTTTCTCTTTCCTCTACCAGATTTGTTTCCAATCTTATTTTTTAAACCGTACAGATGACTCTTGGAATAATGATATGCAGATTATTGACCAATACAGTTAGAGCACAATTATTTTGTTGGTGTGCGATGATCTCATCACATTTAATGATGTTGAATTTTCCAAGTGTGCAAGAAATTAGCTCTGATTGGGAGTTTATGATTTGTCACGAAAGTTCAACATATGTCATCGTAAAGTGGTTTAGATGCTTACAGCCCATATTTTTTTGACATCAGCGATCTGGCCTTACAAGGTACAATACAAAATATTTTATTGGTAGAACAGCAGAAACAGGCCTTGGTACATAATAAATTAGCTTCAAAAGGGGTTGGAACTGACACACTATTTTACTTCGGAGTCACGTGAGTGACTACGTGAAGAAGACCCCGCCTGGCGCATGCTCGGCATTACGTCGACGCATGTGAAGCTTCGACAGGGTGGAGAGCGCAGCTCCCACCAGCGTAATTTTAACCCGCAGGTAAGTCGCTGTTAAACTTTCTTGCTAGCGGGTTTAAACTCTGTAAGTCTGCAGAGCCAGCTAGAGTGCAGATGTATTTTGAAATTTTTTTTAAACTCTGTAACTCTGGCTCGAAATACGGAGCCAGCTAGAGTGAATGTATTTTTAAACTGCGGTAATTGAATAGAACGCGCTGGAACCGCAGTTTCCGATTTAGATCGGATCGGGAGATAAGGGCTGCTTTAAAAGCCGGCTCCCGCTATTTAGATCGGGTTTGGAGATAACGGCTGCGCTAAATGTCGTCTCCAAATACCCAGTAATTGTAAAATAAAGTCTGCTCTGAGTATATGTTACCAGATGCAGTTTTCTTTATGGAAATGTATATAACCTATGTGATACTGAGGTTAATACAAATATTCTGCAAGCAGAATGTGCCTGTCAGAATTACAATTTTAAACATATATGGTTTATGCACAAATACAAAACAGTAAAGAAGTAACTCTCCTCCAAGGGAGGACAAGAATGTGGGGGAGGCTGGAAGTGGAGAAAATGCTCCACACTTGACTTAGTCAAGGGTTCTTGACCCAGGTATGTCTTCCTGTAAGGCAGGCTCGAAAGGAGTTTCCATACGCTGAGTATGGTGCCTATGAAAATGGGATTCTGATTCTCCAGTACCTTGGTTAGGTCTGGATGAGATCCCTAGAGCAAGATAAAATGCTCCAAATTCTAAATCAGTCAAGGGTTCTAAAGACCCATGAGATTCTAAGGCAGGCTCCGAAGGAGTTTCCATACACTGAGTATGGTGCCTATAAAGAATGAGAATCTCATTCACCAGTGCCTTACATAGGTCTGGATGAAATATTTAGAGCAAGATAAAATGCTCAAAATTCTAAACAATTAAGGGTTTTAAGACCCATGAGATTCTAAGGCAGGCTCCGAAAGGAGTTTCCATACACTGAGTATGGTGCCTATGAAAAATGAGAATCTCATTCACCAGTGCCTTGTTTAGGTCTGGATGAAGTCTCCAAGAGCGAAGACTCGGGAGTACCAGGGCAGGATGAAACTGACCCTGAAGATGGTGTCCCTACTTATGTATATACACCAGAGCACAATAGAAACACTCTGGGTGTTCCCGATGTAGCACCAAGTTTTGCTATATCGGTATGGACTGGTGAGGCTATGGATGAACCTGGCGGCCAACATTATATGGTTTCTCACCTACTCCAAGAAACTGTTATGACTGAAATAGTAAAAAATATATAAAACACCCGTCTATTGTGCCTCGCTCAGGGTGCCAACAGTAACTCAGTAATTGGGCACCCATGAGTGTAACGATGCGAGGACAGGAAATGTGTTCCAGCATGTCCTCTAGCTGATATTCAGTTGGCATCACTGCATTTGGGGAAGACATACATGGGTTGATAATGTCCAATACTTTTAAGACATGCTTGCGTTACTCTGCAATGCATATTCAAACCCAATTGTATGATGAAAATTGCCATTTGGCTAACATTATACCCAAAAAATGCAGGATTATGTGGGCAAGCTATAACCAGATTTATGATTGATGAAAAACTGCCCAAACAAATTAAGGATATTTGCCTTATAAAACTTCTCATCACTGCTTTGAGAAAACAAACAGGTTGAATACGAACCCCTATATTAAGAGAAGGAGATCTTCTGGTTCATTTACGGAAGTAAAGAAACGTCATTCCATCACACACGGAATTTCTGGGAAACAACCTCTGGTTGGTTGTAAGATTACAATTGTTTTGTAATTCTGCATTAAATCTGATCGCCTTGGTGTTTGAATGTACCAGGAACTCATCAGGTAGAGATTATATATCCCAGACACAAGTATGGGGTTTGCAGAGTCATTCTGGGACTCAAACTTAAATTTATAGTTCAGTATAGGCATTTAAAAACAAAGTACACTTCAACACTGTAACCAAGTTGTTATCACAAGGCTGCTATATGGCTATTATTAGACCTAAAAAAAAAGCCTTATTATTCAGGTACTTAAATTAATTGGATGGGTCAGCTGAAGGAATGACCTAATGGGTTAAATTCAGCCCTCAGATTGCTCACACAATTATTGAAACCAGCACTGGTGTTAATGAGGGCTCAGATTTACATTGTAATGACTTATCTAGAGGATATGTTAATTGTAAATGGGAGACAGCTGAAGAACTGGGTTCAGCCACCATTAAGGTTGGGGATGTTACAAATGCCTGTACTTGTCTTGGAAAAAAAAAAATATCCCACCATCCAAGAAGTAGCTACGGTTACTGGTAAAGTGATAGTGGTAAAGTAAAGTGATCAAAGTCTACAAAGACCAGAGAATAAGCGTAAAAAGCATGCAGGTCATTGATTAGGTCCATGCAGTTACCAACTAAAAAGGTCGAGCTGAATTGCAATGATGGATTCTCAATGTTGCACAAGTTACTAGAAGTAAAAATGTGCTTGTTCTGTAGTCTTCAGTGGTATTACGGACTGATGGGAGTGCTCTCGGATGGGGAGCCAAGGACAGCGACACTAGTTGTGGTGGTCGATGGACTGTCCAAGACGATTTAATTCTCCAAACACATGGTATGAATTTATTTGGGGTTACTGGGGGCATTTTATGCATTGATAGCTATTTGTTCAATTACGAGTAGACAATACCACAGCTGTGGGAGAAGACAATTTTGTGGTAAGACAACAGATCACGAAAATTCAATGACAATACAGAATGAATGTTAAAATTCAAAAAGTTAAAAAAAGATTGTCAGACAGTATGAGTACCAAATGTTGATCTGTTGTGTCTGGATTAAATCTCCAGTGGTCTAAATGTGTCTCATGGGAGCCAGACCCAGGAGCATTAGCGGTGGATGCATTCTCGCTACATTGGGGAAGTATAGCCTTTTATGTTTTCCCCATTTTGCCTGATTAGGCAATGTGTCACCAAAATAGAGCAAGTCTCCGTCGCAGGTTCCAAACTGGTATTGCTTCTCGGCCTTTTGGCTAAGATCAAGTGTAGCATCTGTTCTTATCAGTTTAATATCTGATACGTCCTTTATCTAGGGACCATTACTACACAGCCATTGTTCCCATTGGTGTTCAGAATGATGATTCAGACATTCATGACAAATCCCAGGTGCAGTGATTGTTGGCACATCCAGTAACAGCAGAAGTCATCCATTACATGACTGTATTAATTGTTAATCTGCAGGTTCTGATGGAATGTCATAACTGCAGCTTGGAGATATTGGATGTCATATCATAGGACCATGGATGTCATAACTGCAGCTTGGAGATATTGCACCAAGAAACAATATATGTTTCATACAAGGAATGGGAAATCTTTTGTATACAGTCAGATATATTTTATCATGCTGCAAACATTACGGATGTATTGGAGTTCCTTGCTATGTTGCACCTGAGTTATAGTACCATTAATGGAGTGCTTTGTCCTCCTATTTAGGACAATTTTCAGAATGACAATTTATCGGGTCTCATCCGTTAATATCCCGATTTATGAGAGGAATTTTAATAAAATCCTACCAAACCCAGATATACAGAAATCTGGGATGTCAGTATAGTTCTCACATTGCTTCGGCAATGGACTCCAATTACGTCACTGTCTTTTCAGAAGTTAATATTTAAAGTGGTTATGCTGATGACATTAATATCAGCACAATGAGTACAAACATTACAAAATGTTGCGGTTACATTGTATGCAGTTGTCTGTAGATAAAATGACGTTTTATGTCAATGATCTAAGCAAGCAAAGCAAGCCAAGAAAGGCTGGAACCAATGTAATCTTTAAGACATACTCTGTCAACTAAACATTGTGTGTGATTAAGCATCTGATTTAATATATATTGAATTAAGAGTCTCCGAGATTGTGAGACACCAATGTTAATTACCCACAAGAAACATATAAAAAAGTGACAGTACAAACTATTTCTAGATGGATAAACAAGTTCTGGATTAATTGGAGTAGACACTGATGTGTTTAAATCTCACTCCACAAGGGCGGTATCAATGTCCGCGGCAAAGGTGCAGGACATGCCGCTCGACCAAATTCTGGAGACCGCAGGATGGTCTAAAGAGGAACTTTTCTAGATTTTATGATAGACCTGTTGTCACAGTGCCAGGGTTGCACATGCTGCGTTGGGTTCTGTTCAAATTGTTTGCTTTGTTGCATATCATTTGTTGTATTTTCCCATGGGATAGAGGGGTTATTACTTTTCTTATTATTATTATTAAAATATTTATTGCATAATTTCAAGCAATATATATTATTTACTCCCTACTGAGTAAACTCAAGCAGTGTGTCGTATGGAATGATCTACGGCATGAAAATCACAGAGCTTCAAAATCTTCACGTAGTTACTCACGTGACTCCGAAGTAAAATAGTAAGATTAAACGAGAACTTACCAGTTTGAAGTTTGATCGTTATTTTATGAGGAGTTACGATGAGGGATTACGTGCCCTCCACTCCCAACCCTCATAATATAAATGATCATCTGGTAGTTCTAGTCTATGTAAGCCTTACTATCTTACTCCGGCTATTGCTTCTGTGTTTTTCACGCCGCTGCTTTGAAGTATGCCGAGCATGCGCCAGGCGGGGTCTTCTTCACGTAATCCCTCATCGTAACTCCTCATAAAATAACGATCAAACTTCAAACTGGTAAGTTCTCGTTTAATCTTACTATTATACCCTATCAAGTTACGCATTGGGGGAGAGAGAAACACCACTAATCTATTATATGCAACAAATTTAACCTTGAATTTTGATTAAAGCTGTGATGCGGCTGGCCTGAAGCTTTGTGATGACAGGGTTCCTGGGCAAGAGTGATGGAATAACATCTTCACCTTAATTATTTGCAAAAGGCTACTGAAAGTCATAGTGGTGGAAACGCCAGGTAAACCAGGGGATGGAAAAGAATTGGTGAACTACAACAAGACAAGGAAGTCCTGCCCAAACTGTAATGTTCTGGTCAGTCTTTATCTTAACCTGTTGTAAAGTTAAAATGTAATTGCAGCTTCTTCCTTCCACTTTCAGTACCGAGGCTATTGATCGTATCTATGCTAATTAAATGTTAGCTATTGGAAGGACATGCATGGAAAACTGGGTTATCCATTAACTCCCTACCTTTCTTCTCGCGGGCTATTTGTCGGACACCTTCACGAAAATCTGATAATACCTTCAGGTAAGGCATCACTGTGGTTTCCAGCTGGATAAAGAGCACAACATTAGAGGTACATGTAGCAGTAACTGAGTAAAACACAAAGTGCTGGAGGAACTTAGTAGGTCAGACAGCATTTATAGAAGGAATGGACAGATTGACATTTCAGGGATCCTTCCGACTGATTGGAGTGGAGTGGGGGTGGGAGGGGAAAGAAAGCTGGTAAAGAGAAAGGGCAGGGCAAAGCCTTGCAAGTAATTGGTGGATATAGGCGAGGGGTGGGTTGGATTACCAAATGGGTGGAGTGACAAAGACTGGAGATGAAAAGGAGACAAAAGAGCGTCAGATACGGTGGTGCAAAATATAAAGCCAGAGGGAGGGATATGGGTGATAGGGTATGGTGAGAGGGAAAAAAAAGGAAATGGGGGACTTGAGGATGGGAGATGAGCATACAAAGGAGGGGAAAGGAGCAGGGTGACTGGGGAGGTGGTAGAAACGAGTTCACACTGGGATTGGGGAACAGGAAAGTGAGGGGGGGGGCACAAGGGGGGCATTATTCATAATTGGATAATTCAATGTTTGATGGCTCTGTCATAGTAACAGCTTTCCTCCAATTTCATTGCACAATGGTACCTTACAGTCATGCAGTCAGCACTTATGCACCATGATTCTCACAGTAATTGTACAAAAATATTTTGATGTGGCAAACTTAGCTGAGTGGTAAGGCCTGATTCACAAAATTGTGGGATCATATCCCACTTCAGGTCTTGAGCACAGAATCAAGGATAACAGTGTTCCACCATTAGAAAGTGTTGCCTGCTAAATGAACCCCAACCCTTCTCGGGAGAATGTAAAAATAATACTTGGGGATCTCATATTAGGTTAATATTTTTGTTGCATTACAGAATACTTCTTCAGCGTTGATATAGTACTTTTTTGGAGAGAATGAAAAATACTTACATTCAAATTCTGACCATCTCCTTTAACAGGGAACCCAATGGGTTCTTCACCCTCTATTGCTCCAAAAATCTGATTGTTAGAAGGGAACACAAAGACAATCAAAATTACGACTTCATTGCCCACTGCCTAGCTTGAAACAAGGCCGGACAATTGATATTTTTTACTATTCACACCTCAGATCTTTAACTTTTAATCAAGCCTCTTAACCCAATATTTACTAGCTTTACAACATTTGAAATATTTTCTAATTTTCTCTTTTTTCCAAATCAGTCACAACATCACATTTCCCCACAATATACTTTAACAGTCACAATTAAACAATTTAACAGCCTATTTAACAGTCACAATCCTTTGATGACTTATTAACGTAATCTTTGCATCACTAATACACTGTCTTTTCATTACTATAACCTGTGAATAATCAGACCAACACCTGCTGATTTATGTGGCGTCGCAAAATATTTATCCTTCCTCTGTTTTTCTTGTTTAACTAATTCTATTCACAGATTTACAATCGCATGAGCCCTTTTTAATGAACAAAATTACATTATCAAAAGCATTAAGAATATCTACATATGGATATGAACATCCTGTGGTTCTTCTTTATCTACTCTGCACATCGTTTACTCAAGAAAACAGTTACATTTATGAAACTTTACATGCCGCTCAAAACAATGTGGTTCTGTCACATTATTTTGTAAACTTATCCATGTCCTATTATGACATCTATATTCAAATTAATGCCTGTATAATTTACAAGATTTTTTTCCAAATGATCTAGTGCCATGAGATGATATTAGACCTGCAGTCAATGTTGAATATTCCCAGGTTTACTCTCCCATCTGTATAGCACTGTGTACGCTCCATTATGGGTCTGTCCTACTGGTGATACAAGGTGTTTTGTGGTGTAATGATTAAAGAGTTAAAGATCTACCACACTGTTACTAGTTTAGAGTCACATGTTAAGTTAGAAGGGTAAGAATGGCAGATATTGTCCCCCGAATGATATTAGTAAACTGGATGGATTTTACGACCAACCAGTAACGTTGCAGTCAATATTACGGGTACACTGTATTTTACAACCATCCAGTAAATTTGTGGTCAACATTACAGGTATGCATTAGCAAAACAGATGAACTGAATCCGAATCACACAGATGCTATATTGATAACAAAATAATTGTTTTTTTTATTTTGGGTTACTGGTCTGGTAAATTAACTAATGCATCATCAAACACTCCTCCCTCCTTCACGACAATTATTGCTAGTCTATCTGAAAAATAACTACCTCATGATTGATCTGGATTATTCTACCTGAAAATTCAGGACTGCCCCATAGGCAGGTCCAAATATGGAAGTTCCTAACTTGGACAGAGTTCCTTGCCGTCATCATTCCAGCTGCATCCTGACTAACATACTGCTCAAGGTGTATAGCTTTGCAAGAAACCTGTCTCAGTAAACGGGACACATTAGATTAGATTTGGCACAGGCTCCATTCAATTAAATGTTTGCACAAAGTAAAATTTTACTTGTTATTGAATGAAATTAATAATATGTTTAAAATACATAATTCTATGAATAATTTTCAGTGCTTGGTACATTTTGGCATATTAATGTTAGATGTCAAGTGTGAATGTGTGGCACTCTGTGGGGCACATTAGCACACTACATCCCCTTGTCTTACCTTCAGTATCTCTGTGAGGTAGGTTGCAATGGTTCTCAGCAGCATTCGGTTTGGCAACTCCTTGTTGCTCTTCTTTGCTGCAATGTATGTGTTACACTGGCTCACAAGGGTGCGCAGCTCCTCTATCACCGTGCGGGTGTCTATGTTGTCGCACAGTGCTCTGTGCACAGCTGCTTTCTTCTCATAAAAACTTTAATTGAAAATAATGAAATGTTAGTTAGAAAACTATATCGTTGATACTTTATCATTTCTATTTGAAATCATATTTTTAAAAAAATTCAACATGGAATCACGATTGGAGGACACGGATGAACTATCTACAAATACATTCCTGGATCTTCCCCAACACCAAGCCCTGGTTGAATCAGGAGATCCATAATCTGTTTAGGGCTAGATCTGTGGTGTTTAAGTGGTGGCAATCCAGAGATATATATATCAAGTGCTCGTATGACCTCCTGAAGATCGTCACAAGAGTGAAGAGACAAGACAGGACTAATCTGGAGTCACAAACAGATGCTGGACAGCTGTGGCAGAGCACGTACACTGTTGCCTCCTACAGGAGATACCAGGTAGTAGAAGGTGAATCTAAGTAAAGCATCTGGCCCACGTGGCATGTTTGGCCAAGTGCTAAATACCCGTGCCGACCAATTGGCTGGAGTATTCAAGGACATCTTCAATCTACAGTTTTTGCAGTCTGAGGTTTCTTCCTGCTTCAAAAGGGCATCTATCACACAGGTGCCCCGGAAGAACATGGTGATCTGTCTCAATGACTACCACCCAGTCGGACTTGCATCAGTTGTAATGAAGTGCTACAAGACTTGGTTATGGCATGAATCAATTCCTGCCTCAGAAATGACCTGGATCCATCCTCTTCAATCTGCCCATCACAACAGGTCCACAGCAGCTGCTATCTAGACATAAGGAACTGCTGATGCTGTTTTACCAAAAAAGACAAAGTTAAGGTTAACTCATTGGGTCAGGCAGCATCTCTGGAGGAGGTAGATAGGCAGTTTTGGGTCATAGAAACATAGAAAATAGGTGCACGAGTATACCATTTGGCCCTTCGAGCCAGCACCACCATTCAATATGATCATGGCTGATCATCTAGAATCAGTACCCCGTTCGTGCTTTCTCCCCATATCGCTTGATTCCGTTAGCCCGAAGAGCTATATCCAACTCTCTCTCTTCCACTGCCTTCTGTGGCAGAGAATTTCACTGATTCACAACTCTCTGGGTGAAAATGTTTTTCCTCATCTTAATCCTAAATGGCCTAACCCTCATACTTAAACTGTGATCCATGGTTCTGAACTCCCCCAACATCAGGAACATTTTTCCTTCATCTAGTCTGTCGAATCCCTTAATAATTTAATGTTTTTATAATATCACCCCTCTCATCCTTCAAAATTTCAGTGAATATAAGCCCAGTCGATCCATTCTTTCATCATATGTCAATCCCGCCATTCAGGGAATTAACCTGGTGAACCTACGCTACACTCCCTCAATAGCAAGAATGTACTTCCTCAAACTAGGAGACCAAAACTGCACACAATACTCCTGGTGCAGTCTCATCAGGGCCCGTACAACTGCAGTAGGATCTCCTTGCTCCTATACTCAAATCCTCTCGCTATGAAGATCAACATGCCATTTGCTTTCTTCACTGTGACTGATGTACAAGGACATCCAGGTCTCCATGCACCTCCCCTTTTCCTAATCTGACACCAGTCAGATAATAATCTGCCTTCTTGTTCTTGCAACCAAAGTGGATAACCTCACATTTATCCATATTATACGGCATCTGCCCACTCACCCAACCTGTTCATGTCACCCTGCAGTCTAATAGCATCCACCTCGCAGCCACCCAGCTTTGTGTCATCCGCAAAGGGGTCGAGATCCCTTTTCTGACTAATTGTAGTAGAGGATAGAAAGCTGGAAAAGAGGTGGTGCGGGACAATAGGTGAATACAGGTGAGGGGAGTGTGATGAGTGGACAGAGTCTAGAGATTAAATGACATCTGGGCTGTGAGATAAGGAGAGAAGGTGTGAAATGTGAAGGTAGAGAGGTGGAAGGGGTGGAGTAGGGATGGAGGGGAAAGGGTCAGGCTAATGAGAGAAATGGTTGCTCCTTGAGGTAGGTAAAGGGAATTGTGAATGGGGTGGTGGGGTTGTTGGTCAGTTACCAAAAAATGAGTATTTTAAAGTTCATACTGTTGGGTTGTTAGCTACCCAAGCAGAATTTGCAGCAACTGGGAGATCCAACTGGTCTTGATGGACCAAGCACAAGTGTTTCGCAAAATGGTCACCTAGTCTAAGCTTGGTCTTGCCAATGCAAAGAAGGCCACATTGGGAGTACCGAATGCAGTAGATGAGGTTAAAGGTGGTGCCTGTGAACATTAGTCTCACTTGAAAGGGTTGCTGGGATGTTCAGCTGTTGCAGGCGGGAGTACCTGGGAGGTAGTGGTTCACCACCATCCCATCCCAAATTCATCACCAAGTTCCAAAACCCGGGCCTCTATACTTCCTTATGTAACTGGATCCTTGACTTCCTGAAGAAGGGTCTCGACCTGAAACGTCACCCACTCCAGAGATGGGTCTGTCCCGCTGAGTTACTCCAACATTTTATGTCTACCTTCGATTTAAACCAGCATCTGCAGTTCTTTCCTACAGCTCTTTGGCAGACTTGAATCATTGTTGATCAGTGACAACATTTCCTCCTCCAGACCATCAATGCAGGTGCACCGCAAGGCCGTGTGCTTAGTCCCCTGCTCTACTCTCTTTGCACGCATAGACTTGACTTGAATTTAAAGTTATAAAGAAAAGGTTTGGAAATTGGTCACCTTCTTCCTGATATTCTCATGCAATCAAATTATTCAAAATGAACTAGAAGACTGATATTTATTTTTAAATTAAGTAATTAAACATTTTTATTTTAAAAATATTTTGTCACATTTATATACATGCCAACAACTGGACTGGAGATGCAAAAGACCCACGGTAATTTCCTTAATATACTCCGCTTTGATTACAATACTGAGGCACTGAGGAATGTTTCCATTAATATTCAAAAGTTACCACCTATGGACAGTTGAAGGTAGACAAATGCTGGAGAAACTTAGCTCTCCCACAGCCTACTGTCTCCGCCTCTTCCTTTCTTTTTCCCGCCTACCCCACATCAGTCTGAAGAAGGGTCTCGACCCGAAACGTCGCCTATTCCTTCGCTCCTTAGATGTTACCTCAAACTGCTATTAAATAAACCCTTCTCTTAATTCCAACCAGTTTTCTCCCTGTTGTCTACTGAGTGTTTTGCACCAGACTCCCATATTCTCCAGTTTATTTGGAGAGGCACAGCGTCAGCTTTTATCTCTGTTGGAAACGCTTCCCCATTTCTGATCACAATCTCATGCGGTACCAGCATGCTTGCAAACTCATCATACTTTGGAAGCCAAGTTTCCCACTGTATACCCTTTCTGCAATAAAATAAAAACAGAAAATTCTATAACTACCCAGCAGGTCAGGCAGCACATGTGGAGACAGAACCAAAGTTAACATTTCAGGTTGGTTCATGAGTTCTGAAGTTATCGACCTGAATATTAACCCCGTCTTTATCTTAACACAGACATTATCTGACGAGACGTAGTGTTTCCAGGATTTCCCATTTATTTCAGATTTTACAGGTTTTTTTTTTTTGCTTTTGGATTCTTTCCATTATCTTCCACTTCCTGGACCTCACTGGCGTCAGACCACCTGTTCTTGAAACCATCAGTCGTGACTCATGACCAGCTCAAACTATTCTCATGATCTCCTGCTTTCCACTCGTGAGTTTGTTTTAGTTATAATGCCAATGTCTTATCATGAGCCATGTTTGCCTACATGTTCGTCATGACCAAATCATGTTCCAAATTCATTTAGCACTTATATAGTCACACTGGAGTTGCTTGCCAAAGCCTCGTCATCTCTTCCCTTCTCTGTTAAGATCCTTCTCAATCCAAATTTTGGCAACATCCAAAATCTTCTTCATTGATTTATTTGTCAATTATTTATCTGTAACCATTTTACACTCACAGGATAAGAGTGATATTGGCAAAGCACCCATTTGTTCTCATCCTTACCTGCTGCTGAACTGAATGGTTCGTTTACTCTCTGCAAAATATTAATGAATCTGACGGGCTATTCACTGTCACCGATACTGGATTTTCATTTCAGATTTGTTGAACTAAAACCCACTCAGTTTCTAGGTGGAATTTAAATTCATAATTTCAGATCATTGATCCTAAACCTCTGCATAGCAATCTAGAAAGACAGCCGCAATCACGGGTCAAGTGTTTGGGAAAATTATATCTCAACGAAACAACATAATGTTAAGTTTTGGTATTATTATAAATTCCAGAGAAGCTGTCTGACCCGCTGAGTTATTCCAGCACTTTGTGCTTATCTTTGGTATATACCAGCAACTGCAGTTCCTTTCAATACTATAAAATATTACTTGGTTCAGTTTTAACCAGCATTGAGAAGAAACTTGATTTCACATTGATTTACCTAGAAAGACAGCTTATTGTTAGGACCAGGCAATTAGTAATGAAAGACAGCTTATTTTATGTATCTCTGATGTTATATGGAAGTGTTCCCATTGATCCCACCTGTCTTTTCTTTTTCCTGAATATTCCTTCAAGAATTTGCTTAAACTACTTCCCAGATTTGAATGGATACCATATGTGCATTGTGGGCGACTCAAAATAGGGCCCAATTCAAATAAGGAAAAACCCAGTTCTTTGATGCAGCACAAAATAGATATAGGACAGGATTGCAAATAAATTTGCTTTCAGCCATTGTTTGCAAGCAAATCACATGTTTATCATAGAATGTCACTGAGGATGTCACCAAAGCTGTTGCTCTTGAATGAGATCAGCAAACGCCACTCCAGAAATCAAAATTGTCAGGTTTTTAAAAAATCCACTCCTCTACACACAATACATAATTCAATGATCAATCATCAGAGTTGTAATAGTTTATTCATGCCTAACCTTTCCAGCAGTGGCCGATTACAAACAGATTCACTCAGGTCCATGCCCACCCCAGATATACAACTGGTACTGACCGTTTATTGAGTGCCATCTCCTTTTCTTCCCACTTCTCAAATTGTCCTGTGAAATCTGTTGGAGTTCGTAAAATATCTTTCACATTCAAGAAGAATTCCTGTAAAATTAATATTGCTCATCTCAGACGACACAATAAATAACCTGATGCGTATTTAACATTAAGGATATGTGAATACACAATTAATTCAACTGAATATATTTCAGTATGTCACAGTGTCAGGAAAAATGCGAGGGAAGTTACTAAAAGAAAGAGGATATGAAAGATGATTAGCCAAAATATTTTTCTCAATGTATTTGTCAATGATGTGCAAGAAGTGCTGAGATCAGCATGTTGGACGTTGAAAGGGTCAAGGTTATGTAACTGTTCAAGTAACTCATCACAGAGTGTTGAAAATTAAGATTGTAGAACATCTGATGACACAGAACATTTAGTGCAGGATGCCCATCAATGAGACTTCAAATTCCCCATCCATGCAATCCTCTCCCCATATCAGCACCAATATCCCCTTACACAAGCAATCTCTTCCTAGTTCACTTGCTTCATGTCTTCTAGTTTGCCAAATGCCCATAAATCTGCTTTGTTTCTCATGGTGCGTTATGTGCTATAGATTAAGACGCTTCCACCCAAGAGTCAAGTTACTACATTAGGACAAGCAAAAAATGCTGTGGACTGTGGGTCTCGGTATCCATGGCCGAGCAGAATAACTAGTCACAGATATTTCACAAAACGTACTCTGAAAATACTGCGTGAAGAGGATACAAAACGTTTGCTCTTTCAACTGGGTAAATTGAAATTAAAGAACCCTCAGTAGATCACATGGTACCTGTGGAAAGATGCTGAGCTAATAAGGTACATAGGATGTTTGAATGCATAGGAATGACTTGGTTCATGAGATGTTAAGGATTTTAAAAAATGTCCCCAAAATATAATGGCAGCAACCAGGCTTCGCAGAGCAAGGTGTTCATGAACTATGCCCGTCTCTGCTGGCTTGGACATTGAATCATATATTGTACACACTTGAATAGTGACCGATGTTAATCCTTTGTGCTATCATGAACAAAAATGTAATAATCTGATCAAAGTCTGTGTAAATGTTCTCCGGTGTGTTTTATGTGGGAGAAGGGGGGGGGAGGTTGAGGGAAACTTTTTTTTCCCAGTTTCTTACCTTGCCGTAGATGCGATTGTTTTCCAGGGCGCATCTCCGGTTGCTCTGCAGCCTACCATCGATGGAGCTGGAGGCCTCCTCGGACTGACTGAGCCCCACCACGGGCCGTGGACTTAACATCGGAGTCAATCCCTTACCTGGGATCGCTCCAACGGACTTTACATCGAGAGCTCGCAGTCTCAGGAAAGGCTAGTCGGCAGCTCCAACAACACAGAAGTTTGACCAGCCCCGACCCGGGGTCCGATCACGGAGCTGATGTGGAGGGCCAAAACACCACTGGCTACAGGAGTCAAGATCATCCCGTCAACAGAGGGCTCGAGGCCCCCGACCGCGGGAGATTAAATAAGGGAAGAGATTTGAACTTTATTTCTGCCTTCCATCACAGTGAGGAACGTGGAGGAGTCTCTGTGGTGGATGTTTATGTTAAAATGTATTTTGTGTGTTCCGTTGCTTTTTATTTGTATGACTGACTTGGCAAATGAAATTCCTCGTATGTTGCAAAACATGCTTGGCTAATAAAGTATTCTTGTGATTGTGAAAACAGAAATAACCTCGTCGACACATTTTGATAGGATTTAACAGGAGTGGATAAGGAATCAAAAAGTTACAGATAAAATTAGACACAAGGAACTGCAAAAAGACACAAAGTGCTGGAGTAACTCAGTGGGTCATGGTAGCATATCTGGAGGATATGGATAGGTGATACTTCAGTTGGGACCCTTCTTCAGACTGATTGCAGGAAGGGGTCAGTGGGCTGGAAAAGAGGTGGGGGTCGGACAAAGCTTAGCAGTGATAGGTGGATATAGGTGAGGTGTTTTTGTTTAGCTGATGGCAAAGTCCAGAGATAAAGAGGATACAAATGGGGCAAGATAAGGAGAAGAGGAATAAAATGAGAAGCCAGATGAGGGGAAGGTTGAAGAAATGAGTGTGCGTCCTATGTGGGGCACAAGGAAGGGAAGAGAGGGGTGGGGAGGGGTGTTACCTAAAGTTTCTTAATGTGCATCTCAAAACACAACACAAAAAGAGACAATGCTGAACTCAGATAAATTGAGCAATGAAATGAGATAATTATGGCAATGGACTAGTTTTGGTACTTCATTACATTACATTAAGTGACTTTCACTCCAACCGTGGTTGAGTGGTGCCATCTGCATTGCGCAGCTTTGCTCAAGGGTAAGCTGGGCGAATGAGCAGTCCTTCCATCTCTCATGGTGCTTCATGAAGTAAAATACAAGTTGACGGGAAAAATACCAGCACCTGTTTAGAATCATAGAGCTATACAGCATGAAAACAGGGTCTTCAGCCCAACTCATCCATGCTGAAGAAGTTACCAACCCAAGCTAGTTCCACTTGCCTGGGCCAGCCTTTCCTACCCATGCACCCATACAAGTGTCTTTTAAATGTCATATTTATACTCACCTCTACCAATTTCCCTGGCAGCTCGTTCCATATATGATCTCATCCCACTGACAGTGCGAAGATGTTGCCACTCGGGTTTCTTTTAAATCTTTCCTCACTCACTCAACTTAATCTCTGCCCTCTAGTTTTAGACTCCCTTACTCTGGGAAAAATGACTGTAGCTGTTCATCTAATTGATGTCCCTCATGATTTTATATGCCCCAATAAAAGACACCCCTCAGCCTCCTATGCTCCAGAGAAAAAAGTCCTAGCCTATTGCTATTCCATTAATAAAATATATCCCACAGGGGAGAACTAAATTCATACAAATCATTATTTATAATGAAATTAAAATGCTTTAAAAACACTTACATTCAAGAACTTCTCATATTGAATTGCAGATTCCATGGTATTACTGGAATAATCCAACGTATCTTTCCAGGAATGCATGAGGAATGCCAAACGCAATTGCCGACCTGTGATCATGTAACATCGACACGAGGTTAAAACAGAGAACTGAAGAAACCATGTCAAAGAATAGAAATACTGAAAAAATATAATCTATAATAAAACTCCAATAATTCACCACTCTCTGGACATTGGCAGTGCTACATTAACAGATTTTTAAATCTATTTGAATTCACTTTTTTTTTTAACAAAAGGACACAAAATACTGCAGTAACTCAGCAGACCAGGCAGCATCGCTGGATAGCAAACTGCACCATCAACTAACTTCAGTCTGAAGAAAGGTCTCGACACGAAACATCGCTCATCAATGTTCTCCAGAAATGAGTTATCCAGCACTTTGTGGCCTTTTGTGTACTAACCAGCATCTGCAGTTCTTTGTTTCTTCACTTTTTAAAAGATATTACATTGTGTTATAATATATTTTGCAGTGAACCCGATAGTTGAAAGCCTTCACAGGACCCAGGGCTCTAATGCTATTCAGGGGAACATGGAATACATGACCTGTGCGGATTCTGAACTATCAGAATGTCTGAATAGTTTGATTATTGGAGTTTCATTCTGGTAATTACAGCAAAGACGTTAATTACTTGTATTTGCATTCAGTGCTTCCTTGATAGTTATAAAATTTTTTAAAGATTTTGACATCTTGCAGCCTGCTATGGTTAGGTGACCAGTGTGGAGGAAGTATCGAACCCAGTGGTCATTTTCAAAATATGCCTGTGTACAGAAAGAGATTATGTTCAACACAACTACAATCAGGAAGCAAAACATAGTACAAACCAATACTATGATCACATTCACAGCCACCGTGTGTAACTGCAACATTTGATGTGACCCGGGCAAGCAAAAAAAGACGATGCATTGAGAAATAGGACAGTTTTTTACCATTTCTTTCAGATATGAAACTTGTCATTAAGATGAGGAATTTTGATTCTAAATCATTTACCACTCTTCTTCGTGGGCACCAACATTAAATATTCTGGTAGCATATGGGAATAAATTTAGAATATACTTCCCTTGATGGCGTCTATCAAGCAATCCCAAATTAGGTAATGTTTGTGGGAAAGTTCCAACTAATTTGCTATAGAACTTACAATAGATTTCAACTATAGCTCAGCTGGTGACACTCATGTCTGACACAGACGGTTGTGCTTTCAAGTCTCATTTCAGAGACTCCGCAATTCTAAACTGCTATCCACTGCAGTACGAATAGAGTGCTACATTTTCACAGCAGCAGTTTCTCAGGAGTAATATTGACCTACATTGCTCTACAGGTAGACACAAAAACCCACAGCACAATTTTAAAGTGCAAATGACTTATCTTTCAATCAACATCACAAAAATAATGTTTGATCATCAATTCATGGGTGCATGCTCACGTTTACATTAGGGCTTCTACATCTTTGTGAAAAGTATGTTGCTGCAGGTCAGTTTAAAAAAATCACCATCTTCTGAACAGAACATTTTCTATGCTACTTTAATGTTTTCATTCTGTTGCTTCCTGAAAATTGAGAAGAATTGTGAATTACGGTCTGCTTTCCTATGCGCGACTCATGACAAGAAATCCTTCCCACAAACCTATTTGCACAGACACCTTAAAGAACATTTTCTAATATACTATGTTTCTCACATGATGTTTGCCCTCAGTGATAGGCTGAGAACATCATGCTGTTAGCCTTTGCAGGTGAACCCATAATCATCAGCTGTATTGATTGGAGAAGAAACATCAATAAAATATATTTACCTTATACCAATGTCGTTTTACAATCGATATCATAGCAGAAATAAGTATTCAATTTCTTGACTATTTTCATGGTTCTCTATACGTTTGGGCATGACTGAATTCCATCTAATCACTGTAATTCAGAATTATGGCCAAAAGCATGGCAAAAATGTTTAATGCCTCAAATCAAATGCACTTTCTAAAGTAACCAAATCAATTTTTAATGCACCTACTCATATTAAAGAGTTCTATCAGCCAGCTAGAAGGCAATTTAACTATTTGTTGCATATGTGAGGCAAAACTATTGTAATTTTTATACGGCCTGATAGATTAGCCTTTGTTTTGCTTCTTTTCAGCTATCTACCTAAAATTTATCGAGGAAACGAACTTCATTACTCAGAGCTCCAATTTACAATCCCAATGTTCTGCCCATGTTCCACATTCGTAAGAACAAGATGACATGTACATTATCTTACAAGATATGGAAAGAAGTCTTAATTCATTACAACATATTTTCTGTGATGTTTATAGATTACGCAGGACTAATTGTCCACAGGAGCATGTGTGCAATACATCTTTTCAATTAGGTCTTATCCAACTCTTTCTAGCTTCAAAACACGATGAAGGTTTTACCTTAAGGTCACAGAAATGTTTTCAATATCCAAACTCCAGATGATAGTTACCTCAGACTGTGCCAACTCATTGTCATGGTGAGGAAACCTTAAGTCAAACCCTCCCCCATGAATGTCCATGGATTCTCCCAGAATTGTACCCGCCATTGCTGAGCATTCAATGTGCCAACCAGGACGTCCCTGCCAAGGTAAATAGAAACATTAGAACATTAGATTTAATAATTCTGCTGAAAATTGTATCGTGAAATGTGAAATAGCAAGCACATGAAAAGGTTAACAGAGGGAATAACCAACTGAAAAAAAGTGGAAAAGACACAGGCTCCAGACAAAATTTTTCATTAGACATGGGCATGAAATGAAATCTAGTGAATTGCAGCTGTTGGAACCTGTTCTGAACAAAGGAGATGGATACGTTTTTAAATAACAGGGTCAAATGTAATCAGTGCTTGAAAGTTCTAAAGAAATAAAGCAGTATTAAGATAAAATGCACTGACAACGATCAACTTCTTTGGAAACGTAGCAGTGAGGGTTGATGAAGATAGTGCAAATGATAGTTAATTGCTTGATAGTGACAAGGTCTTATCTGGACTTGTACGCAAAGGTAAACCCCATGAAATTGAAGTGGCATTGCATGGCCATCCGAAGGGGGGGTGCATTGGGTGCGACCGCACCCCCCTTTTTTTCCCGAGGAAATTAAAAAATAAATTTGCGTCCATCCGCGCCGGCGCAGTGGGGGGGGGAAGCTGGTGACCAACGACGCAGAAGCGACGCAAAATGACGCCGTCTCTCCGCGCATGCGCAGTGGGCGGGATCAAATCACCGCCATTTTCAATGCATCGCCTCGATGCTCCAGGCCTAGTTTGGGTGAGTGGGACCATGAAATATTGCGTTGCGTTGCGGGGAGGGGGAATCTGTTTGTTTTATATCGGGGGTGTTAAACTACCCGCGAAGGGTCCAATCCGACCCGCGGGCTGGTTTGAGGAGTTCCCATTTCTCCGGGGGAGGGGAGGGGAGGAGGGTGCGGACCATCGGCTCCATCCGCGCCGTCGGAGTCTCGCCAGCGGGTCCCGTCCGCTGCTGGCTGTCGGTACTGGAGACCGTTCCCCCGTCGCCGGGCGGGAAGCGGGAAGGACTAAATCTGAAACCAGTCCTGGCAGCGGCCGTGACCCGACACCAGGTGCTGCTCAGGTCAGGTCCACATCACCTGCCGGTACCTCGCCCCTTGCCTTTCCCATCACACGCCGCGGGCTCTCGCCCCCAACCTCTCCTTTCCCACCTCCTCCCCCCCCCCCCCATCGTTTCTGGTCGGCGGCGGCGACGGCCGTAGTGCGGGGTGACGGAGGGTCGGAGTGAATGATGGGCCCCGCACAGCAGCATCAGTGGGGACGGCGGCTCCACCTCCCCCCGCACCCCGCCAGCCCTCACAGCGGCCGCTACTTGCCACTCCGCCAACGACGACAACCGCTTTCAAAACAAACCCTTCCCGCACGCCGAGGCTGGGAGGAGGGAGGGAGCGAGGAAAGAAGGGGGATGCCCCCTTCCGCCGTCTGAAGCACCTACACCGTTCGGCCCCGCAGCTTCCTGTTGGCTGCGGAGTAGGGGTGACGATGGCGAGGAGTTCCCAACTGCCTCCCCCTTTGGTGGTGGCACTTGGCAGTGGACAGGGATGGCCAAGGCTGCGGGGCGATGATGCCCGAGGAACTCTCTCTCTCTCTTTTTTTCCCCCTACCCCCCCCCCCCGACCCATGCTATGGCCATGTCATGATAATTTTCGATCCCTCACAGAAAACATTCTTGCATCAATGTGTAGTGTGTATGGTTAAGCATATATGTTACAATGGTCCAGCATTTATTGACAAAGGTTGATCATACGCTGAATAATCCAACCACATTTTTGTTTGGAAGTGGAAAGAAATAATAGAATAAGGGAAGTGGGGGGTGGAGGGGAGTTCAGTCTACACTCACTGAACCATCCCTGTGAAAAGTTAGAGATGGTGATGGGATCTGGAAGCGGACTAATACATCTGTAAATAAAACTGGACAGACATCTTTTCATTTGCGCAATTGATTTTATTGTATTAATTTTAATATATTAATGTTTAAAATCCATGCATTGTAGGAAGAATATTTTACAGCACATCTGCGATCCTTAACCCCAACCCTAACACCTCAGGCTCCAGTCCGCAGTGCTCGAAGAAACTGTCCAACCCCGAGCAGGCTCGGGAGAAGCGGCAGCTGAGGTCGGAGTGCGAGCATCATAATCCGCCTTCACCAACCTGCCGCTTGAGTGGCTCCTTAGGGTGACCAGCTGCTGCTTATCTTGGCGCTGCTGGCGTGGTTACTTGTGCACCCTGGGATGCTGCTGGCGTGGCGACTGGTGCTTCTTGGGGCGCTGCTGGAGTGGTTACTTGTGTACCATTTGGGTGCTGCTCGTGTGGTTACTTGTGAACCCTGGAGTACTGCTGGTGTGGTTACTTGTGCGCCCTGGGGTGTTGCAGCCTCTGTACCCTCTGCTAATTCTCCCCTTCCGACGTTGCTGCTCCTGTTGCCAGCCCCTGCTGCTTGTCGCACTGGCCACTAGAGCCGGGCAGCAGCCAACGGACCAGGCTGCCAGCTGCCTTGAAACTGCGTGCGCTACTGGTGGCCGCCACTCCTAGCACAAACTCACACTTCTGCCAGTACATGACCAGCGAGTCGGGCCTGAGCTGCCTCTTGGAGCTGGAGCGACACACAATGTCAGACGGGAGCCCCAGATGCCCGCTCTGCTGGGGGCTGCCGGAGACCAGGTAAGTCGGCAACTTGCTCGGCATCTTACTTTGATCCAGCCAACGAGGACAAACACGTTTCCACATCCACAAAGAAGGAAAGACCAGGACTTCCATGAGCAATGACAGGCTGTCTGCAATTGCCTTAATCCACATTCACTATGATTTTGCCCATAACTTGGACAAAGCGTTGACTAGGTTTGCGCAGTTACATTCTTGGAAAATGGAATACATGATTTATGGCTAATTGGCAATATATGCAGTGTCCACGAGTGTCCGTCGCCTGCATCACTACGCCAGGACTTCCATGAGCAATGACAGGCTGTCTGTCCTCGCCTTAATGCACATTCACTATGACTTTGCCCATGACTTGGACAAAGCGGTGAGTAGGTTTGCACAGTTACATTCTTGGAAAACTGAACTATTTCATGTTGAGGTTGATGTGATGTGAAGTTGTTAGGTCAGGAGGACCATTAAAGGTGCACTGCACACACTAACACAGTCCAACGGTAACAGGCAATCAAACCAACACACAAAACATTTTCTAAAAAAAAGGTTTTCTTTACTGCAAAAACTTACAGTATTTTTTTTGCAGTTTTTGCATGCTCCTTTATAACATTTTGCAACAGTACAACTTGATTATTAAAACAAGGACGACAATTCTTAACTTTAAAAAAAAATGTATACAACAATTACCCCAAGCATCCCATTCCACCCACTCATTACTCTTGACTCAAACAAAATTATTTCTGAAATATTGGTCATACATTTTGTGCAAAAAGCTCCAAAATAAGGCTCAGAATGCACCAGAGAGCATCTAAAACCCCAGAGCTTTCAGGGCCCATGAGCGGGCCCTGGAACCCGGACGTGAGGGGCTTCCTGCTTGCGATGTGCGCTGCGTGCACATTATTTCACATAACATTTGTGGAATCCTGTCATGCCACCCCCCTTTTTGAAAAGCTTCGTACGGGCCTGGCATTGGCAATGGAGATTTGAAATCAGGTGATAATCAGCACATCAGGCAACATCAAGAGAGAAAGAGAGCTAACACTTAAGTTTGATGATCTATCATCAGAACAGCATCAGAAAGTAGATAAAATTTTGCTGAATAATGTCAAGAACTGATACATTTCGTTTTTTCCAGATTGGTGGAAGTATACAGCTGTGCACCACCGAGTCATGACAAGACCACTGTGTGTGTGTGTGTGTGTGTGTGTGTGTGTGTGTGTGTGTGTGTGTGTGTGTGTGTGTGTGTGTGTGTGTGTGTGTGTGTGTGTGTGTGTGTGTGTACGCACGCGCACACACACACACGGACCTGTTTCCATGCTGTATCTCTAAACAAAACTATACTGAAATTACTGAATGGCCTCCTGTGTGGCATCATACTATGGTTGATGTTATATTGGAAAACCACACCTGAAAAGTTGAAAGCTTAGGTATGGAATTGTTAATGCTACAGTGTAAGAGGTTGATTACAGGCATCAGCTACCCTCCTTGTCTGGAGCAATCGGACTGAAGTTGGTACCAAATGAAGAGTGAATTGTTCTAAATAAGTTTCAATTCCTGCATCAACTTACTGGAGTCATGGAGCCATGGAAACAGGTGATTTGGCCCAGCTTGTCCATGCCAATCAAGTTGCATAAGCTGGGCCAAGGCACCCGTTTCCAAGTTGGCCTAATGGGACTTGCCTGGATTTGGCCCATAGCCTTCCAAGTCGTTCCTATACATTTATTTGCCCAAACGTGTTTGTAAAGTCGTATTGTATCTGCTTTTGTAGCTTCCTCTGGCAAGTCGTTCCAGATGCAGACCACTTTATAAAGTGTGCTAGGTGATGTGACAGATACAGGATTTGCTTCTTACCTTTCCCCAGGGTGAATCCCAGGATGGTTCGCCAGGCTTAGAGGCCTTCCACAGAGCAAAATCATTGGGAGATAGCTTCTCACTAAGCCGGTCAGCTGAAATACTGAGATCACCTAAAAAAAAGTCAAGAATATTTTCTGGTATTCAAGAGAAAGTGAAATTAATAATTTCATCTTTTGCTTGTTGTAGCCTCCCATTCACTCTCATGAATTACAAACAGAAGGTGGTCACCTAGCCCTGCAGGCCTGCTCCACCATGTAATAGGATAATGCTAGAATGGATGGCTGATGCCAAATCTTTTTGAACACCTAAATACTCTAATGAGATTTCTTAATCACAGCATCAGTGTGAAGGGACAAGGTTAGGTTGCTGGATACATGGATGCAACTATCAGGACTGTGACAGCTTCTAATCTCAACTCTGCACTTCGATTACGGTCAGCAAAGTTTCAACTTCTTGCTTACAAGTAGTTATCTACCTTTGCCATAAACATGCTCAAAGATTCTACTTTCGCTACCAGTTGAGGAAGAGAGCTCAGATAACCTTTAGATAGAAAACATTGCCTCATCTCTGATCTATTTTTAAGCAGTCTCTCCTAGTTCTAGATTCTTTCACAAGTGGAAACCATCTCGCCACATCCACGTTGCAAAGTTGTCTCAGAATCTTAAATGTTTCAACAAAGTCCCCTCTGATTCTTCTGAACGCCAGCGGATACATGCCTAACTTGTCCTACTTTTCTTTAGAACTACCTACCATCTCTGAATTGCATCCAGTGACTTTTTCTTTAAATAAATAAATGATGAATTATAGCATAACCTCTCTGCTTGAGTTTTCTTTTTAACAAGTTATGTAGGAGTCCTGATACCTTTAGGGATCAGTGCTGCAGATCTCCAAGAGCCGTCCATTTTTAAACCTGTTACTATCCTATACCATTGTAAGTCCCGTTGCTTTGTTTGCCTTCCTAAATACATTGCCTCTGGATTTAATGACATTTGCTGCCCACCCCCCTCATTTTAGCCTCGTAATATCAATCTTTAGCCTACAGTTTGTCCCATTTTCATATGACACTCAAGGAGTCTGTTCCAGCAAGTACATACTGGCTCTTGGCAATTCCCATCAGTCCCATTCTCTCACTTTGTTCCTAGTAATCCATTTTCTCCACATGCAAATCCACACTCCATTTCAACTGGCACTTATCTACTCTGGAGGCAAATTACAGCAGCCAATTACATGTGTGTTCACAAGAACTGGCCTATAAAAATGTACTTGTTGCTACAATTCTCACCTTCTCCTTCGTGTAGTGCTTGCTGGTCTCCAACAGCCTCTGGCACCAGTTTGGCATATGAATGTTTTTCATTGCTGTCAAATTTCACTGTGTCAAAGTAGACAGAACCATTGGAGATATACCTGGTGGAATATAATCCAGAGATATTTATTGAACATAAACAACAAGGTACTGCCCAAAGTTAAGATTTCCTGAGTCCCATAGAGTTATACAGCGTGGAAACAGGTCCTTCGGCCCAACTTGCCCACACCGACCAACATGTCCCATCTACATTAGTCCCACCTGCCTGCGTTTGGCCCATATCCTTCCAAACCGGTCCTAACCATGTACCTGCCCAGACTCTTTAACTAATATTTCTTCAAGAATTAATCAATTTTCTCAATCTAACCATTATATTTGACATGTCAGCTCTGAGATCTTTGATAAAGATCAGGCTAATTTTCATGAGTTCATAATTTATCTATTATGGCAATTCTGTCTGTGTCAATCTCTTCTTTTCTACCCTCTACTCCAGGAAATCTGGAAAACAGACCTTCGGTATCTTCCTTGTTTCTTGGTCTCTAACATCCTTTGGACAAATTCCATTGCTTCCAGATTATTTTACATGTTCATGCGGAAATTCTTCTTCCTGGGAACCTCCCTTGAATTCAACTTTCCTGTTCCACCTGGTCTAAATTTAATTCTAGTTTTGAGGAGATTGTGGATCTCCAAAACCGAAGTTATCTGAACAACCCCGATCTCTTCCAGGACCTGTTTTTACTCCATTGAGCCATTCTTTTCCCTGAGCACTACTTTCCTTAACTAACCGTCATCCTTTGATTTTCTTAAAATAAAAAAAATATATACATTTATATATTTCTGTCTTGAATACGCTCAGCACTAAAGTCAAAGATTCACCACCCCCTGGAGAAGAAATGTATTTTCATCTAATTTCTGAATAGATGACTGCTTATTTGGAAACTAGGCCCTGCTTTTAGACATTCAATTGTAACATCATTGCTGTATCTACCCTGTTAAAATATAATTCAATAAGGTTGAGCTCTAATATTGGACTCCACCTTGAGCATGAACCTATTCCACACCCAGAGGGATCTGGAAAAGGTTGAGTTTATAATTGACTCCTGTGTCAGTTCTGACCATAGGCAGCTCACTGCTGGGAATTTCTAGTCCTTTATCTGCTCAATCTGCCTTCCTGATCTGGTTCCTCAATTATCTTGCCTGTGTCACAGTTCAATTAGAATTCAATGTATTTCAATGAAGGTTAGCATCCATGGGGAGTTAGTGTCCTCTGGCCACGAGTCACCACTGTAATTCCTCATTTTAGACCATTTAATTGTATGAAAATAATTCTGTTTGAACCAACAGGAGCAAGCACTTACCCATAGTGATTGTCTACCACCTGCTGGACAAACTGTACAATCTCTGGAATGTACTCACTCACTCGAGTTAAAATATCTGCAGGCAGAACCTGTAGAGAAAAAAGTTAAACACTGCATACTGCATGAAAGGAGCTGACACACAACACACCTTGGAGACAGAAAGAATCAGGATATTCTCAAAAGTAATTAAGCAGCTCCCACACTTTGGTGGTCTAATGATTGTGATATGAGATATAATAGAGTTCCCTGATAGATTCTTCCTCCAGAGAAAGCTTAAGTCTTTTATTAGATTTATTGGTTTCACAATGTTGCAAATCAGTAAAATACTTCATAGCATTTCAAACTGGAAAGCATTGTCATTTTAATTTCCTTTTCAAAAATAACACATATTTTTATTTCCAAGATATTTAATTTATTTTTTTAGCAAATATATTCCTTTTAAGTACTAATTTTGCAGCATTGTTATTTACATTGATCACCTCAAATATTATTAGAGGAATGCAAAGCACAAAAACTAGATATTTTTCTTATGATACTGGATGGTTTTAATTTGACTATTAAAATCATAGAACGGAATCACTTTGAGACACAAAGTACTGGAGTAACTCAGCGGGTCACGTAGCATCTCTGGAGAACAGGCATAGGTGACGTTTCAGGTCGGGACCCATCTTCAGCTATATTTAAGAGGGAGTTAGATGTGGCCCTTGTGGCTAAAGGGCTCAGGGGGTATGGAGAGAAGGCAGGTACAGGATACCGAGTTGGATGATCAGCCATGATCATATTGAATGGCGGTGCAGGCTCGAAGGGTCGAATGCCCTACTCCTGCACCTATGTTCTATGTTTCAGACTGAGGAAGGGTCCTGACCCGAAACATCACCTATGCCTGTTCTTTAAATATGCTGCTTGACTTGCTGAGTTACACCAGCACTGCATTTTTTGGAACGCAGCATCTGCAGTTCCTTGTTTCTACTCGGAATCATATTGAGTCTTGCTACAACAGCTCTTTAAATGTGTTCGAACTGATGTGTTACTGCACAAAAGTGAATAAATGAACATATGATAAGGAGCATGAATTGGCAACCTGGCTTCTTGATGCTGATCTGCAATTTAGTAAAACAGCAGGTGATCTGACTATGACTCAACTCTGCATTCTTGTACCAACCTTCCACCCCCTGTACTTATAAAAAATCTACCTGCAGTAGAAATATTCACTTTGCTTATAATTTCTATATTCTTATGTTTTTTACTTTTAATAATATTTTTATTAGAAGTAATCCATCATAACAACGGTATAACAACTTTTCAAATACACAACCAACTTATTTCAATAAGTATACGGATATTACAAATAATTCTTATAACCTATTTTTTAGAAAATAGAAAAAAGAAAAGAATAGAATTTAATCAATAAGAATAGTGATTAAATAATAATTTTGATTATATAGAGAGAGAAAGAGAAAAGAAATTAAATTGCTTGATTCTGCCTTTTTATTCATTCCTTCCTCCAATCGATCTGGGGTTAAAGTTTGATATCCTTGTATATACTTTTTCAAATAATCTTGAATTTGAAGGTATTTGAAATATTGATTACTTTTCAAATTATATTTTAGTTGTAGTTGTTGGAATGATAAATGTTTTCCCATTTTATACACATCTCCCATCGTTTTAATTCCTATTCTTTCCCAATGGATAAACGTTTTATCAATAATGGATGGTTTGAATGAGGGATTATTAGCTATTGGAGAAAGAAGCGATAATTTTCTTAATTTTAAAGTTAATTTTATTTGTTTCCAAATTTGTATTATACTATGAATAATTGGATTCTTCTTGTATATTACATTGTTCAGTTTTATCGGGGAAAGAAGGATCGCTCCTATATTATAAGGGGAACAATCCTCTTTCTCCATTCTTATCCAATCTACCTGTTGGGCAGAACTGTCCAACCAGTAGATTATATTTTTAATATTCACTGCCCAATAATAATACAATAAGTTAGGGAGTGTCAGTCCCCCTGATTCTTTAGATTTACATGTGTTTTTTTTTTATTCTGTGTGATTTATAATCCCATATGAAGTTTATAATATCAGAATCTAATTTTTTGAAGAATTCTTTAGGTAAGTATATTGGTATTGATTGAAATAGGTACAATATTTGTGGTAAGAAGGTCATTTTTATCACGTTTATTCTGCCTATTAAAGACATTGGCAGTGTCTTCCAAAATTTAATCAACCCATTTAATTTAGTTAATAAGGGCATATAGTTTACGTTGAGTAATGATTTATAGTTCCTAGTAATTTGGATGCCCAAATACTTAATTTTTTCTGTTGTAATTCTAAAAGGGAATTTCAACAGATGCAATTTAATATCTTACTTATATAATATAATTCTAAATATAGAAACACCAACGACAGAGGCAATTAGAAGAGACTGGGAACAAGAGTTATTGATAAAAATTTCGAACGACAGATGGGATAAAAATTTATTATATGTAAACAAATGTTCAATGAATGTAAGACATAACCTAATTCAATTTAAAATTTTACATAGATTAAATTATTCGAAAACAAGACTGAATAAAATATTTTCAAATGTTTCCCCCATCTGCGACAAATGTCTAACTCAAAATGCCACTATAGCACATTCCTTTGTCTCTTGTACAAAACTGTATACATTTTCGAATGAAATTTTTGGAATTTTTACAAAACTATTTAACACAAAATTGAACCCCAATGCCGAATTGATTATCTTTGGATCAATGGAAGAGGGAAGTAAACTAACTATATTCCAAGCAGCTTTTCTTAATTATGTTCTAATAACAGCGAAAAAACTTATACTTAAATTTTGGAAAAACGCACCTACGCCAACATTCAAAATATGGATCTCAAACATGTCCGAAACGCTACATCTTGAAGAAATGAGATTCCTCTTACTAGGCAAAGTAGACCAATTCTTAAAGATATATCAATAGGGACATGCATACAAATTAAAAAAAAGGAATTATTTTCATCTAATCTTGCCGGGTACCCATTGAGTTGTGATGCCAAGAACAGCTATCCCTTCAAATATTCTGTATATGGAGGCCATATCTGTTCAAAGAGTTCGTATTTGTCCATTAGGACAAATCTGATTCTTTCCAAATGCAACGTCTCCAACATTTCCACTGTCCACATTTTAATTGTAGGGGATAATGTTCCCTTCCAAAATTTCAATATTAATTTTTTCCCTATTATCAAACAGTAATCCAAGAAATTTCTACGGTTTACTGTTAATAATAGATTTGAATCCGGAACTCCTAATATTATTAATTTTGGATCTGGGTCCAGTTTAATTTTAAGAACTTCAGAGATAACTCTAAAGATTTCTGTCCACTAATAATTGAGTTTTATACATGTTACAAAACTATGCGTTAAATTAGCTTCCAAGTTCTGGCATTTATCACAAATAGGAGAAATGTTAGGATAAATTCTATTTAATTTCGTTTTTGAATAATGTAATCAATATATGTCCAGCATTTAATGAGCAACGATGTATACGTTGTAGGCTTTCTTCCCAAGTTTCCTTCGTTATAGATAAACCTATTTCATTTTCCCATGTTTGTCGATATATTTCCGAAGTTGGGATTTCCCTATCCAAGATAGTATTGTATATATACGCTATTAATTTTACTGTATTAGGGTGTTTATTAGACAATACATCTAATAATCCTGGTTTTCTATTTTTACAGTCTTGCGTATTTGACTTAATATAGTTTCTAATTTGTAAATACCTAAATATGTTATTTGACTGCAATCCATAGATATCCTGTAACTCTTGAAATGAAAGAAATGTTCCTTTCTTGTAAAGGTGTTCTATCCTTTTAATTCCTAAATCATTCCAGTGTCTAAACCCCTTGTCCAATACAGAGGGCTTAAACAAAGGAATATTCATAATTGGCAAACAAAGTGACAAATTATCCATATGTAGGGTCTTAACTATTTGTTTCCAAATACGTCTATTGCTATGAATTATAGGGTTATCACCATACGTTTTTTTTTGTACTTCCCTTGGTGCAAAAAGAATCGAACCTACATCAAAAGGCAAACAGTCTTCCTTTTCCATCTTTAGCCAGCTTGGCTCATAATCTAAATTTACCAACCAAAAATCAATATTCTTAATCTGAACTGCTCAGAAATAATATAAGAAATTTGGTAGTGCTAGTCCACCATTTATTTTAGATTTACATGTTTTTTACTTATTCGATGATTTTTAATAGTCCCAAATAAAACTATTAACCAAAGTATCTTTTTTTTTTTAAACATTTTAGGGAGATATAAATGGATGACTTGAAATAAATATAACAATTGTGGCAAAAAAAATCATTTTTATAGCATTTATTCTACCGATCATTGAAATAGGTAGTGTTTTCCAATATAAAATATTTTTTTTTAGTTTATTTAACAATTGAGGGAATTATATTTAAATAGACAGTTATAGGATTTAGATACATTAATTCCTAGATATTTAAATTTATCCGTGACTATTTTAAGTGGGAATTGTTCTAGTATATTTAATTTTATTCCAGTTATAGGCATAATTTCACTTTTATTCCAGTTAATTCTATACCCAGAAAATGTGCCAAACTTAGTTATAACATTAAGTAGATTGGGAATACTAATCTCCGGTTTTGTGATATAAATTAAGATGTCATCTGCGTATAGAGATATTTTATTTGTTGTAGTTTTGGTATTATATCCATATATTTCTGGTTCTGATCTAATCATTTCGGCTAATGGTTCTATTACCAGAGCAAATAGTAATGGTGATAACAGGCATCCTTGTCTACAACCCCTAAAGAGATTAAATTTTGCTGATAACATTTGATTTGTTAATATTCTTGCAGTTGGATTCGAGTATATGATTTTTACCCATTTGGAAAATCTATCCCCCAGTTGAAATTTTTGCATTATTTTAAAATAAATATGGCCATTCAACCCGGTCAAATGCTTTTTCAGCATCTAAGGATATGACAGCTAGTTCAATATCATTCACTCTTTTTGAGTATATGATATTGAATAGGCGTCTCAGATTATAAGATGAATAGCGTTTTGGGATAAAACCTGTTTGGTCATGATGTATTAAGTTATTAATCACTAAACTTAGCCTCCGAGATAAAATTTTAGTTAGTATTTTTTGATCAGTGTTTAAAAGAGCTATTGCTCTGTATGACCCAGGGTCTTCCAAATCTTTAACAGCTTTACGGATAAGTGTAATTGTAGATTCATTTAATGATTCTGGTAACTTTCCTTGTTCATAAGCATATTTATATGTTATATGTAAACGTGGAGAGATCAGATCATAAAACTTCTTAGAAAATTCAACACTTAAGCCATCAGGGCCTGCGGCTTTTCCATTATTTAATGATCCAATTGATTCTTCAATATCTTTTACTGATATATCAGCATTTAACAAGTCTCTACCTTCCTGATCCAAACTATTAATATGACTTTCTTGTAGGAATATTTCCATTCCATCTGATTGTCCTGCTAGTTTAGATGAGTAAAGATTTTGATAATATTGTAAAAATGTATCATTGATATCTTTTGGCAAAGTCAATAATTCTCCTTGTTCAGATCTAATTTTATGTATCATTTTCTCCTCATCTAATTTTCTAAGCTGGCGTGCCAGTAATTTTTGTGGTTTATCCCCAAATTCAAAGTGTACTTGTTTAGTCTGTTGTAAAAGTTTAATAATCTGATTTGAATATATTTTATTAGTCTGTTGAAAAAGTTTAATAATCTGATTTGAATATATTTTAATGATGCAATTTTATTACTTAGCCCCTTTGAAGGGGATATTGCATTTTCAATATCTAATTGTTTTATTTCATTTTCCAACTTTTGTTGAGTCTTTCGATTTTCCTTATTAAAGTATGCGTGTGCTGATATTATCGCACCACGCATAAATGCTTTAAATGTATCCCAAAGCAGTGATGGTGAAATTCCAGGTTTGTCATTAGTTTCAAAAAATAATTTAATCTGTTTTACCAAGTAATCATAACAAGCCTTATCATTTAATATTTGGGGGTTGAGTCTCCAGTTAGAGGTTTTAATAGTTATGTCTTTTAATTTTATCTTAAATGTTAATGGAGCATGATCTGAAATAATAATATTATGATATTTTGAGTCATATGTAATCTATTAGAAAATAGTCTATCCTTGAATAGGTTCCGAATACAGGGGAAAAAAATGAACATTCTCGACCAGATGAGTTATCTGTTCTCCAGATATCCTTAACATTTGCTGTGTTAATAAAATAATTTATAAGTGTACTTGACTTAGAAGTGGTTTTCCTTTTCATTGATAATCTATCTAAATAATTATCTAAGGTACAATTAAAATCACCTCCAATTATTAGATTATGTTGAGTGGATATAGGGATATTGTTAAATATTTTCTTGAAGAATAATGGGTTATCAAAATTAGGGCCATATATATTCATAAGGATTACTTTTTTAGAATGTAATTCACCTGTAATTATTATATATCTACCCTCAACATCTTCTATTATTGAGCTTTGTTTAAAAGGTATACCTTTATGAATAATTATTGCTACCCCTCTAGACTTATGTGTAAATGAAGAGTGATATACTTTGGAAATCCATTTTGCTGTTAATCTATACTGCGCGTCTTTTTTAAGGTGCGTCTCTTGGAGAAAAATAATATCAGATTTCAATCTATTTAATTGAGCTAAAACCGTACCTCTTTTAATTGGTTCGTTAATTCCCTTAACATTCCAACTACAGAAGGTGATTCCATCACCCCCAATCCTAGTATTTATGTCATACATGTTATTATTAAGGTGGTTTATAATGGAGTAGATGTCTCAGCTCATCTAACCCAATCCTATACCCAAACCTCAGATCGATGAAATTTAATATCTGTGTCATTGTCTTATACACACGTCTCTTTAAACTAACAATATAATACCAATCACACTTAAATCTATAATATATAATATGAAATAAAATACATAACATAAAAGTAATAATAAAAAAAGTGAGTAAAGTAAGTGATGTTAGTAAAGTGTAAGGGGAAAAAAAAAGTGACTACAACTATAATTAGTGCAGTTAGAATTAGTGTAAGCCACACTAGCGTAGCTATTAATCTACGGACTTCCGTGAAAAATAAAAAAAGATGTTAATAGTTCCAGCTCCGTTTTTGCCTTAAGGGCTATATATGTTGGGGTGGGGTATTAAATTTATATACTTAATAATTAATAATACTACTAATATCAAATATAGTTAGTGTCATAGCACTATATTAGGAGAGCTAACATACATTTTTAAGGGGTAGTTAATACAAAACTATATTTATTAATAATCCATCCATCCCTCCTTGACCCCAAGATAGAGTCCATGTCCATTGTTCCTCCTTCCCTGCGGATCTTCCTTCAGAGTGAATCCTCCTCCTTTTCTGTGGATGTGCAATATCATCAAGTAAGTGATCAATAATATTCAGTATTCTTCATCTTCATCTACTTCTTCCTCTTCCAGTTTCTTCTGAATGTTTCGAGCGAATTCAAGAGCTTCTGTATGTTTGGTGAAGTGGTGCTCCTTGTTATCATAAGTTACTCTTAATGTTGCCGGGTACATCAGGCCATATCTCAGAGTCTTTATGTTCCTCAGGATATCTCTTGTTTCTGTAAATAAAGATCTTCTCTTGGCCACTTCCGTAGGGCAATCTCTGAAGATACTGATGTTGTCTCTCTCATATTTGAGATTTTTCTTACTTATTATCTTCATCATATCTTCAAAAACATGATCGTAAGCCACCTTCACAATCATCTGTCTTGGGGGAGCATCCCTCCTAGGGGTACGTCTCAATGCCCTGTGTGCTCGGCCCAGCAGAGGTTCTTGGTCCAAGTTCAGAATATCTTTTAGGAGTTTTGCAGCAAATTTCCGAGAGTCTTGATTTCCCTCTTGGCCTTCACTCAATCCAACAATACGCAGATTCTGACGCCTTTGACGTCCCTCCAAGTCAATGCATTTCTCAGTTATTTTGTGTAATAATTCTGATAAACGCTTGTTCTCGGCAAGATGCTTCTCGGCTGATTCATTCAATTCTTTTATTGCGTCATTTTGTTGGTTAAGTGAGATTTTAATAGGTTCTAACTTAGTATCCAGCAGCAACTCCATCTCACCAGTTTTACGGTTTACGTCATCCAACTATTGTTGCAAGTCAGTACCCGCTTTATCTTTCCATTCGTCCATCATAGTCTTTACAGTGGCTATAACTTCTTTTTTGAACTCTTCTTTCAAATTTTCATGATACTCCAAAATATCAGCTATTAAAGTCTTTATTTCCTCTTTATATTCTTTTTTCATATCCTTAAGCATTTGTTTTAGCTCACCCATAATAATTTTTTTGAGATCATCCATCTTTAAAATATCTTCCTGGGAGGCACTCAAACTCGAGCCCGCGGCTCCAGTGAGGCCTACTTCCTTTTTCACAGGCTTTTTTCCCACGGGGGGGGGGGGGGGGGGGGGGGGGGGGGGGGGGGGGGAGCGATGCATCGACATTTTCTTAGTAAAGTTGCGCGCCTGATGACGTCACGCACCTTTTTAACGCTACCGGAACCGTTCACTCCTGTTCTCCTCTGGTGAGTAGTTTCAGTTAACCCCTTTTACCCCTTTATTTTATACAATTTTTAGCGGAGCTGAATGGCGCGAGTTCCACTCACTCCATAGCGCCACCGGAAGTCTGTTTTTTACTTTCTATATGTAAATTCACCAACCATACCCTCAGTGCCATCATCCAATTCATTTTAATATGTTGAAAACATTTAAGGGACAATTAAGGAACAACTGTAAACATTTGAGCAACAATTCCTGTGACACACTGTTCATTACATCTTGCCAAGCAGAAAATCACCCATCCTCTGTTTCCTGTTAACCAGGGAATCATTTAAAAACACCAAAATGTTATATCAGAAACATTTTGATGCAGAACCTTATCGAATTTCTTCTAGAAATCTAACTATATTCACCCATTTAACTTTAACTGCAGCTGGTGTTTATGATCTGATCACTGTACCACACCACCGGATCATTTATTATCTGCCCATTGTATTATGGCAATGGTTGGTTTGTGGCCTGCTTGCTATATTACACCATTGATGTATTACCTGTTGCCTGTATCATAGCTTGGGTGCATGCGAGTTGCCCATTATACCATGGTGCTGAGCTGGTACCCTATTGTTGAGAAGGTACCAAGACCTTGTTTCAATTAACATTATCCTAATGTCTGAAATAAACTGTTGCAACCATTTCTGTGAGAACTATAATTACTTACATTGAGTTCATCCATATCTTTATGATATTCTCCTTCCCAGTACTTGGGAAGCTTTGAGAAGATGGTATTGTCAGTCACTTGACTACCAAATTGAACATCCAGCCAATCAGACAATATATCCTTTGCTTCAACTAACAGCACCTTTAAAAAAAAATAGCATGACTCGTAAACACCCCACGTTAGAATAAAATACAGTATTCAAGTTTAAAGATGCAGTATTTTTGTTGCAAGTGATGAAGAACAGCTTGTGTCTAGAGCACTGTATGAGGTTATGATCACTTCATTACATGGAATTTATGGAACAAATGGAGATAGGGTATTAGAAATATAAATCATATAGTCAATTAAGTTTGTAAATTTCTGAAAATAAACTTTTAAGATCATCTAACTAAAACATATTGAGAAATTTATAACCTTGCACTGGGGATTTTTTTTTTTTTTAAATGGCACTGAAAGATCAAGAAACAAGAAAATCCTTTTTAATAAAAGAGCAAAGAAGTCAATGAGCAAGTGACTTCTACAAATCATTGAACTTGAAATTACAGATATTGTCCTTCCATGATGATTAAGAGCATAGATCCTGACAGATTTTCTACTGAAACCGATTGCAACATTTGCTAACGCTTGTTCTATTCGGTCATGATTCTGAATAAATGTACCCATTCTGTAAATTACTTTCCAAATATTTATCATATTAAATGTTAGAGTATTGTGTAGCTTTACAAAATCTTGTGCAAGTTCAATGCCCACTCTGAGCACAACATTTTAATCTCTCCATATTTTATTGATAAAGGGTATGAAAGTAACTATCATTAAAGATCTTCGCACAAATAAATAGTTGTTAACCATGGAAACAAGCTTTTATTCTAAACAGTCAGGCTCAGCCTTACCGTCATGTGAAAAATGTTAATCATATTAATTTGCCCTGTTCCTATTATCCATTTCATTGACCTATCTCACATAAACTTGAATGCTGACAGTTTCTGTTTGCCCGAAGAAATAGAACGTTAATCCTCAATGTCCTCATTACTTATCCCCAAATCAATAGCACCAAAGCAATTTATCAGGTCATTATCACATTACTGTTGAGGGAGGCTAGCAGTACACTAATTGGTGGGCTACATAACAAGCGTACTGTAGAAATACAAATATTTAAAAAAAAATTCTAATCAATTTTTCCTGGTAATTCCTCATTATGAGGTGAGCAATAAATTATTTATTGTTTCTCAGCTTTCCCCCCCCCCCCCACTATGTTTGGAGCTTATATAGACCCTTAAGTACAAATGCAATTGGTTGGTTGCTTGCTACATTATCCATTTGTGCTGAAACCATGCTGCTTTTTACTAAAATAGAATATATTTACACTGCACTTTACACTTAAAAAAACCCAATTACATTTAGCAGTGTTTAAGAAGGAACTGCAAATGCTGGAAAATCGAAGGTAGACAAAAGTGCTGGAGACTTTCTCCAGCACATTTTGCAGTGTGCCATTTTTCCTTCTGCCTCACCACATGTATTGCTATTAGTGTTATCCCAGGAACTAGTTTGTATTTCTGAAGTTTAATTTAATCCAATCTAACTTATTTTTTCATTCATCTTATTAATTCAACCAAATTTAACACTGCAAACTTCTAGATCAACTTTAACACACCACCCTCAAGTTCATTGACTTAGAGCGTCAGTGCACAAAAGTATCCTTTCCCCAAACTCAAATTTGTGGAATTCCTTACCTCTTACTGTCACATCTCCAATATTTTTTTAAATCTATAGTTTCAGAACACTGCTACTTATTTAATTACCTATGCCATCAGCAACTTGAAATTTAACTGCGGGTAGGACTAATCACCTGTACACGTGGCATAGCCTCTTCTGAGTGTTTACTGGGGTACACAATTGACTAAAGTTAAAGAGAACTGTATACGTGAAGAATATTTTTGAGTATATATTAAGGTAAATGTGAAGTAAAGGGAATAGCAAACACGTATTTGTATTTGTATTGTAGTATTAAAGCAAAAGATAGACGCAAAAAGCTGGAGTAACTCAGCAGGTCAGATAGCATCTCTGGAGAAAAGGAATAGGTGACTTTTTGATTCAAGGCAGTCTGAAGGGTCTCGACCCAAAACGTCACCTATTCCTTTCCACCAGAAATGCTGTATGACCCGCTGAGTTACTCCAGCTCTTAGTATCTATTTTTGGTTTAAACCAACATCTCCAATTCCTTCCTACACATACTGTTAAATACATTTGTTTAATGAGCCTGAACTCAGTTTTTCCTCCATGCAAGTGGGTGAAGGTTGAATTCCTGAAATGTGCCATCAGAAAGGAGCCACTGACAATAGTAAGAATTCACAATTCCACTTAACGCCTCTCAGCTCATTGGCAAAGTAACTGGCAGCTGGCTGCTTGGTGAAGTCATACCTGGGCTTGTTGGGTAATTTCCCCTTTGGGAAATGCCTGTTGTATCATATCCTCGAGGAATTTAAGGGATGACAAAACCGTGTGATTTATCCTTTCTAGCATCTGTTTCTTGTCAGGATCTGTGGTTTCAGCAAGTTTCACAGTGAAAGGCTGGACAAGAACATAATGAAAACAAGCAACAATTCAGAAAAAAAATCATTTTAATGAAACATTATGTCAGCAAAAGCCAATTTCTGAGAGTTTTTCATGTTTTGCCATTAATTGTATACTTTCCTCTTACATTTAACCTCCCAAAGTGCAACACCTCACACTTGCCCAGATTAAGCTTCATCTGCCATCTCTCCACCCATATCAGTGACTGATCCTAATAATGGGATATCCGTTGACAGCCTTCCTCACTGTCCGCAAATCCACCAGCTTTTCAGTGGCCTCAGCACTGATCCAAAGCGCAGTTGTCACGGTAACAAAAAATAAGCAAAAAAGACAGAAGAGAAACTCTAGGAAAGAAATTGAAACAAAGGTATACACACAGATGCAGAGAAAAAAAGGTGATGCTTATTTTAAATTTATATTAAATTTTAAGAGTTAGAATGTGTCAGATGAAATACAGGATGTTGACACAAGGAACAGCTGATGCTGGAATCTTGTGCAAAACACAAAATGCAGTATCTGAAGACAAACCAACAAGGAGATACTTCCTACTATCTGGGGCTTCTTAGTAACCAGAGACGGCTGAGGGTCAGGCTTGTGTTGCCTCACAATCTTGTAGCAAATGTAGACATAGTCAAGAAAGGAGCTATGTCTAGGTATCTGTACTTTAACCCATTTCCACTTGTCACCGGGTATATACTAATAGCCCAACAATCTGTAGTGACAATCATGTTTCAGCAGAGGAGCTATGTAGAGGAGGCAACTTTAATAGTCCATCACTTTACCTTCAGAGCAGCCTTGATATCTTGCAAAAGCTGTGTAGTAGCCAGATTCTTCTCCCTATACTTATCAAATAGATGATTTTGCCGGGCTCGTTTAATAATCTATGTAAACATAACAGCAATTACATTAGAATAAGCAGTGTTATAGAACACAAAGCACAGCATTTAACATATCAGATTACAATTATCAGTGTGCTATCTGGCAGGAGAGACAGACACAAATACACAACACGAAATCTCATTTGCCATAGAAGAATCATGCTTGAAAATAACAAATCAATCTTTTATCTATTCTCCATTTTTATCTTTACCATAATTAATACTGAGAAGATAGTGTACAACAAGTTTCATGCATGCATCTAGCACTTAATATTTTCTGACAGTCCCAAGCTAAGATAGCCATGTATTCCGCTGCCATGCTGGAGTGGGTTTTTGTAAAATGGCCTGGCCAGAACCTAATAATATAATGTTCATTTAAAGCAGGTGCTGGTTTAAACTGGAGATAGACACAGAAAGCTAGAGTAACTCAGCGGGTCAGACGGCATGTCTGGAGAAAAGGAATACAGTAGGTGACATTTCGGGTCGAGACCCTTCTTTAGACTGAGAGTCAGAGAAAATGGAAATGAGAGATATAGATGGTGATAGAGATATATAGAACAAATGAATGATAGATATGAAAAAATGTAATGGTGATCAAGGAAACAGTCCATTGTTGGTTGTGGGCTAGGTGCTAACGAGTTATACAAACAATGAAACTTACCAGGACGACTGTGAATAATATAATAATATGTCATGTCACTGGTGAAATGTAATGAAATTCATCGCTGAAGAGCAGATAATATGAGATGACAACACTCTCTTACCTTGTCATCCACATCAGTAATGTTCATACAGTAAAGTACATCATATTTGAAGTAATTCATTAGAATCCTTCGCAGGATGTCAAAGGAGATATAAGACCTATAGAAAGAAAAAGTGCAGTGACTTAATGCTTTAAATTAACAGTCTGGTGGCAGATCGAGCATGGACTAGGAAATTACAAGAAGCCTGGGTGAAATTATGGGTTGTAAGATCATAGAACATTGTAAAAGTTCTTAAAATACAGCTTGTCCATAGCTGTGATCATAATCATGCTTCTTCCTAAATCATGGCAATCATGATTGTCAACAGAGAATAAATTGGAGCAGAAACTATAATTTTGCTTTCCAATCATATCTGAGTAAAGTCATAATCACAGTAAAACATCTCCATCAACATTCAGAGAACAACTAAATTAGCAAGATCACAGTAATTGAACCAGTAATTGTGTAAGCCATTTAGAACGGAGAGGAGGAAACACTTTTTCACAGAGAGTTGTGAGTCTGTGGAATTCTCTGCCTTACAGCCATGAACACATTGAATGGCGGTGCTGGCTTGAATAGACAATAGGTGCAGAGTAGGCTATTTGGCCCTTCGAACCAGCATCGCCATTCAATGTGATCATGGCTGATCATCCCCAATCAGTACTCCGTTCCTGCCTTCTCCCCATATCCCCTGACCCCGCTATTTTTAAGAGCCCTATCTAGCTCTCTCTTGAAAGCATTCAGAGAACCTGCCTCCACCGCCCTCTGAGGCAGAGAACTCCACAGACTCACCACTCTCTGTGAGAAAAGGTGTTTCCTCGTCTCCGTTCTAAATTATTCCCAACACATTATTCAAGCGCTTTTGATTGCAACATGCGCCTTAATTTAGTTCTTATTATTCTTAAACTGTGGCCCCTGGTTCTGGACTCCCCCAACATCGGGAACATGTTTCCTGCCTCTAGCGTGTCCAAACCCTTAACAATCTTGTATGTTTCAATGAGATCACCTCTCATCCTTCTAAACTCCAGAGCGTACAAGCCCAGCTGCTCCATTCTCTCAGCATATGACAGTCCTGCCATCACGGGAATTAACCTTGTAAACCTACGCTGCACTCCCTCAATAGCAAGAATGTCCTACCTCAAATTAGGGGACCAAAACTGCAGGTGTGGTCTCACTAGGGCCCTGTGCAACTGCAGAAGGACTTCTTTGCCCCTATATTCAATTCCTCTTGTTATAAAGGCCAACATGCCATTCACTTTCTTCACTGCCTGCTGTACCTACATGCTTACTTTCATAGACTGATGTATAAGGACCCCCCAGATCCCGTTGTACTTCCCCTTTTCCCAACTCGATGCCATTTAGATAGTAATCTGCCTTCCTGTTTTTGCTACCAAAGTGGATAACCTCACATTTATCCACATTAAACTTCATCTGCCATGCATCTGCCCACTCCCCCAACCTGTCCAAGTCACCCTGCATTCGCATAGCACAGGCCTCGAAATTAGCGGTTGCCCGGGTGCCAATGGCAACTTACAGTCCCGCTGGGCAACCTAAAAGCCATGCCATTTTGCCCAGCTTGGCAAGCAGCCGGGACACCTCGCGCCCCCCCCCCCCCTCTCTGTCCATCTCCGTCTCCGCCCGCCATCCGTGTCCGGGTCTCGGCTCTCAGCTCTCAGCTTTCGGGTCTCGGCTCGGCACGGCCGCCTTATACATGCGCACTGCCACGGCCAGCACATCATCAGCCGTGGTTGTGCGCATGTGCGGCCCTGCACACGCTCACTGCTAATGGCAACTGGTCGGTGTCGGCCACTTTTTCGCTCCCTTTGCATTGTGGGAATTCTGGCTGCCATTGCTGTCCGGTCGCTGCCTCACCGCAACCGTTGAAAAACAACGCAGAATCACTCCCTGGAGCTGGAGATACTCCCTGGAGTAAATCTTGCATCTTGGTTTTCTGGTCCTCCAAAAATAATCAAAATGGAATTTAAACTGGTGGAGCCACCACCACCAAACTCCAAACTCTGAAAAATAACAGCCTATTGCATTTTATCTGTTTATTTATTGTGTATATATATATATGGTCTATAGTATATAGACACACTGAACTTTTATCTCCTGTTCTGTATTATGTTTACATATTCTGTTGTGCTGCAGAAAGCAAGAATTTCATTGCCCTATCTGGACACATGACAATAAAACTCTTGACTTGGACTTAAGCAAAAAAGGATTCTTGGGGGAAAAAAAGCTACCTTAAATTTAGTTGCGTCTGGTTGGTACCTAAGGTAGGGTGAAGACTATTCCATGCTTTAATTGTGCGGGGGAACTCCATGGAGCAGCCAGCATCCCTAGATAGAAGAAATTGGGTGATGTTTCGGGTGGAAACCCTTCTTTACATTTCCTCTGGTTTTAGTGTTTTTAGTTTAATTTAAAGATAACAGCGTTGAAACAGGCCCTTCGGCCCACCGAGTCCACGCCGACCACCCGTACTCTAGTTCTATCCCACACATCAGCGGAGTAAGTCAAGAGTGTTTTAGTCTATCACGTCCCAGTTAGAACAATGAAATCCTTACTTGCAGCAGCACAACAGAATACAGTAAACATAGTACTCTGTAAACAATGTTATAAACAAGAAAACAAAACTCCATACAGACAGCACCCATATTCAGGATCAATTCCGGGTGTCTGGCAATTTTAGTCAGCAACTTTATGGCCAATGTACTGCCCCAATAGCCTTGAACTGAATTAAAACATACAGAAGCTGTAAAGGGGGACATAGCGTCACTTAGAGATTTAAGACTGAAAATGGATAATGTCTTTATTTTTACGTTGATAACTTAGGTTATTTTTAGTAACCTAAGTTATCAACGTATAATTTTTGTGTGTTGGAAAATAAAATATAGTGGCACAGCTGGTGGACTTGCTGCCTCACATGCCAGAGATCTGTGTTCGATTCTGTTCTCGGACACTGTCTTGTGTTGAATTTGCACATTCTCCCTGCAAGCATGTGGGTTTCCTCCCACATCCCAAAGACGCATTGGCTTTGTAGGTTAACTTGTCTCTGTAAAATTGCCCCTAATGTGCAGGGGGTGGGTGAGGAAAGTGGAATAGCAGAACTTGTGTGAATGGGTAGACAGAAATGCTGGAGAAACTCAGCAGGTGAGGCAGCATCTATGGAGCGAAGGAAATAGGCGACGTTTCGGGTCGAGACCCTTCTTCAGACTGATGTGAGGGTGCCGGGGGGGGGGGAGGGGGGGGGGGGGGGGGGGGGGGGGGGGGGGGGGGGAAGAAGAAAGGAAGAGGCAGAGACAGTGGGCTGGAGTAGAGCTGGGAAGCAGAGGAGAAAGTGGGGACTACCTGAAATTGGAGGTCACTGTTCATAACGCTGGGGTGTAAACTGCCCAATAGGCGACGTTTCGGGTCGATACCCTTCTTCAGACTGATGTTGGGAGGGGTGTAGGGTGGGAAAAAGAAAGGAAGAGGCGGAGACAGTAGGCTGTGTGGGAGCTGGGAATGGGAGGGGAAGGAGGGAGAAAGCAAGGACTATCTGAAATTGGAGTAGCCAATGTTCTTACCGCTGGGGTGTAAACTACCCAGGCAAAATATGAGGTGCTGTTCCTCCAATTTGCGGTGGGCCTCATTCTTGCCATTGAGGAGGACCAGGACAGAAAGGTCGGATTCGGAATAGAATGGGGAGTTGAAGTGCTGAGCCACCGGGAGATCAGGTTGGTTATTGCAAACTGAGTGGAGGTGTTGTGCGAAGCGATCGCCAAGCCTGCGCTTGGTCTCACCGAGGTTGATCATACGCTGAATAACCATATTTTTGTTTGGAAGTGGAAGGAGATAATAGAAATTGCATTCATTGCTACGTGTAAAAAGAGATGAGATAACAGTATTGTAATTTTGCTGCATATCATTGTGGTATTTATCATGTCTTGATTGGTGAAAATGTTTAGTTTGCGACTTTATTTGAAGCAGAAATAATATGTGAATACTTCATTGACCATAATTCCGACTGATAACTACGTACTTCGTCCGCGCACATTATCGCACGCATCATGCAAGGCGTCTTAAATGACCACCTAAACTGTCAATTGGCAACCTAAAAAGCTGCCTGGGTTGCCCGGCTGGCAACAGGGGAAAAAAGCTAAGCGAGAGCACTGTAGCATCCTCCTCACAGTTCACACTGCCACCCAGCTTTGTGTCATCTGCAAATTTGCTAATGTTACTTTGAATCCCTTCATCCAAATCATTGATGTATATTGTAAATAGCTGCGGTCCCAGCACCGAGCCTTGCGATACCCCACTAGTCACTGCCTGCCATTCTGAAAGGGACCTGTTAATCCCTACTCTTTGTTTCCTGTCTGCCAACCACTTCTCTATCCATGTCAGCACTCTACCCCCAATACCATGTGCCCTAATTTTGCCCACTAATCTCCTATGTGGGACCTTATCAAATGCTTTATGAAAGTCCAGGTACACTACATCCACTGGATCTCCCTTGTTCATTTTCCTAGTTACATCTTCAAAAAATTCCAGCAATTTATCCATGCTGATTCGGACCGATCCTATTAATGCTATCCAAATCTTTGGCTATCTCATCTTTTATAATTGACTCCCGCATCTTCCCCACCACCGATGTCAGACTAACTGGTCTATAATTCCCTGTTTTCTCTCTCCCGCCTTTCTTAAAAAGTGGGATAACATTAGCTACCCTCCAATCCACAGGAACTGAGTCTATAGACAATTGGAAAATTATCACCAATGCATCCACGATTTCTAGAGCCACTTCCTCAAGTACCCTGGGATGCAGACCATCAGGCCCTGGGGATTTATCAGCCTTCAGTCCCACAGTCTATCCAACACCATTTCCTGCCTAATGTGGATTTCCTTCAGTTCCTCTGTCACCCCAGATCCTCTGGCCACTACTATATCAGGAAGATTGTTTGTGTCCTCCTTAGTGAAGACAGATCCAAAGTACCTGTTAAACTCATCTGCCATTTCCTTGTTCCCCATAATAAATTCACCTTTTTCTGTCTTCAAGGGTCCAACTTTGGTCTTAACTATTTTTTTCCTCTTCACATACCTAAAGAAGCTTTTACTATCCTGCTTTATATTCTTGGCTAGCTTACCTTCGTTCCTATCTTTTCTCCCTTATTGTCTTTTTGGTTATCTTCTGTTGTTCTTTAAACATTACCCGATCCTCTTGCTTCCCACTCATCTTTGCTACGTTGTACTTCTTCGCTTTAATTTTTATATTGAAGGGCCGAATGGCCTACTCCTGCACCTATTGTCTATTGTCTCATTATATGGTATGCCCCAATGCTTGTTGGGGCAAGCATTCACCTATAGAAGCCTCACGAGATGAAGATCAGATCACCATGCAGGCGGCACCAGGCTTTTAATGCTGCCTGATGACATAATATAAAAATGTAATTCTGCAATTCATAGGAGGCTATCCAGAATCACTAAAGAATAAGCAAGAAGTTGGATGGCTTTTGTTTTAGTCAGTGTCTCTCAGTGCATACTTCTATTTTCTACCACTAACTGGTCAAATATGCACTTCCTTTGTATCCATGTACATAAAACATGAAACATTTGTCTACCACCCAAGATTTCATAGAAGTTGCAATAGATTTATACTAGATTTGTCTAATTATATTAGATAATATTTAACTGAAGAATTAACAAAGGAAGCATTGTAACAAATGATATGGCAGATTTTACCTGGCATGTCCCATGTGGGAAGCATCATAAACGGTAGGGCCACAACAATACCACAACACATTTTTCCCATTCTGCGGACGGAAGATCTCCTGAAAGAATCACAAGAGCTTGTACAAGAGCCATCTTTGCTGATTTAGAGCAATATACGGAATATAATCAAAACGCCATCATATAGAAAGATGCCACTTTTGGGCAGAACAAAAAGAGAAAATAAATGAGAAAATGCTGAAAAGTCAAAATAAAGATCACCACCTTCCATAGCTGATAGGTTGCTTGCTCTATACCTACCAATTTTGTTTATTTCAAGCACATTAATAATCTGTGCATTTCACTACAGCAATGGCAATTTTCTAAAATACTGCTCAATCATAATTGGGCTCAATGAAAGCAATGGCCAATAGCAGATTGCTTGATTAAAATATTCACTGGACATTACACTGATTCTATAGCATGTATCAAGGATAGGGGCAAATATTACCTATGGGTAAAAAAGCGCCTAATGGATGGTTTAGGTCACATAATGCCCCTTTTCAGAGGGTAAAGGCCAACAATAATTAGATGGATGCCACCATGTAATGCAATGGCATGATCTTAAACACTGTACAGCACGAACAATAACCCTACTTCAGCATCTAGCGATAATCCAGCATCTAAGATAATTGATCATCTATGATCTACTATGAACTTTCAGTTGCACTATATACTTTGATTTTGCACTATTATGGTCTGGATACCTAGTAATACTAATTATTGTTATTATATCACTGATTATTGTAAATTTATTTGTGTTATTGCATTAATAGGCCTGTAAAACTGTAGTAAGTAAGAAGCTCATTGTTTCATTGCTGGTACATATGACAATTAAACACTCTTGACAGGACGAGTCAGACCGTTTTAAAGCCTTTCATCAGACCAAACCTTATACTGACCTTGCTACGCGTTAAACTGTTGTACAGTCGTAGCTCAGGTTGTTTCACTTCTGTTGGTGGAGACCAAGGCGGTTGGGATCTCTTCATTTTAGCTGAAAAAGAAT